>CM053508.1:46087598-46123462 GCA_028627145.1 Eidolon dupreanum | reverse complement strand
CCTTCCCCTGCCCTCTGCAGTTTTCCTAGACAGTTAGCAGGCTTTGTACTGCCCACAAACTCCTGCCTAGTGGCCCTTTCCTACTTGGAGGGGCAGCGTGCTGTGCAATCTGAGAGACTCTTTTAAGGTAGGTACCACCTGAACCACCACCCACCAGCAGTTGTACCAGGTGCCTTCTGCTTAGATACCGCACCCCAAGAATCATGGGGTGGACTCACCTGTCCAGACTCTCTGAGCCCTGTGTGCTGAAGCTCTGACCTCACCACATTTCCTACCTCACTTCTCCCTTTTATTTCCAAGTTGTCCCCCAGCCCACCCCAGTTCTGAAGTCTACCTCTGCTGTGGGGCTGCCCGATGGAGGAAGGAATATTTTCAGAGAGGTGTTAAACTAAATATGCAAATCTCAAGGAAAAGACACAGGGCCAAAAAGAAATTGGGCATGTTGTGGAGAAGCCCATCTGTGTTGGGTGAGGATGTGCCTGGCATTTATTGGGTGGGTATTTCAAACTGGCAGAGCAAAACTGCTATCCTTCAGGCCTCCTAATGTCATCCCTCCATGTGTTTCCCTTTATCTATTTACCACTAACCAGTGAGTAACTGCAAGCAAGTCACCTAACCATTCCACTCCCTACTCGCCACCTCCACAAAATGGGATCTTATTTCCCAGTGGGAGCATCATACTGAGTGACTCAGTTCTGCATCCTGTAGGCCTGTCCTTAAATAACTCCATGGCCCTCCTTGACCCCCTGGTGTTTCCTAACAACCATGGGGAAAACGTGCTGTCTGTTGAGAACCATCTCAGGTGGTCCTGGATTCTTGGTGAATCAAACGCTAAGCACTGTACATGAATCAAGGTATAGTACATTGCATAAATTAATTTTTATTTCATCTTACGCATTTAGAGTTAGGTCCTCTCTAATCACCTATGCAAATCTAAGTAAACAAGATGCAAATCTGGATCCCAAATTAAATGAAAGAATTCCATCCTATTCATATTGTAAAGTTTCAAGTATTTCATTCAATCTTTAGATACCAGCTGCTCAGAGAGTCCCAAGATTTCTAACTACAGTATATGCTAAATGGTACAGGCATTCCTAAAATATCCACACCGGAAAAAGCTCATTTGCTCATCCCAAATCCATTTCCCCTGATTAAATGATTTTCTCATTTCCACAGAGAGCTATTAAACCAACCATGCAAACTATCCAGGCCCCACAGACCCGGGAGGAGAAAAAAGTTAGACAGCATTTAGAGAAGTCAACCCTTAGCAAAGTTACTGCACCAAAGTAAATGCAGCTTATGCGGTTTTGATAATGAAACCCCATTTCCTTTTTGGGTTGTATATCTTATGATCATCTCATTTAAGATTCTCATTTCCAAGGTCATCTACTTCCTATCCCTAGTCCATGCAACTGTACTTCCTTGGAAATACTTGATGGGCCAGATCAGATGCTTTCCTCTTTGAAGAATTCCAGTTGTTGGAAAGTTTTCTCATATAAAATTGGACTCTGCTTTCCTCTGATGTCTACCCTACCCTCTACCTGGTGCTGACCTTGAGAATATCATGGGGTGAGTCTCTGCTCTTGCCAGTCTTCTCAGTATAGCCAGATACTACATTTCCCAAAGTGTGTTCCCAAGAATGCCAGCCCTGTGCAATGTCACCCAGGCCACCCAAAGTGTGCACTGGGAAAATAAACATGGGAAAAACAAACTTTATCCTTAGAGATTTTCAGAACAAGGGAGTATGTTAGAGCTCTGAGCAGTCATGGAGAAAACCTGATCAGTGGTATTTAAGCCAATGTGCCCCTTCGGTATTTGACTCAAAGCCTCTTTTCTTCTCCCCCTGACATAACACTATTTCAAGAGAGGCTGGTCATTTTCACTCTGACTGATCTCCTGCTAGCTAAGCTTCATAACTCTTCATTGTATATCTCTACCCAATTCTCTTTTACCTTACCTACCCTACCCCACTTCCAGCCTCCTTAACCTCTAGGATATAATAACATTAAAACAAGGAACTTTAATGCAATAGCTAACTGTATTTAGTAAATTCCTTCCTAAAGCAAAACCTCCTTTTGGGATATAATTAATGAAGTTCATAATTTTCCTGTCTTGTACATGTGAATTTTAGTATATTACATTTTCATCTCTCCAGTAAGCCTTGTAATACAATTAATTCAATGCTACAACCTACTACAGGGATTTTTTTTTTAGGCGATTGATATCTGCCATTAAATTCACTGATGAATATGAAGGGCAAGGTGAAAATTGGAAATATTTTTAGTCCTAGCATGTACAGTATATCCAAATCGATTCAGTTAAAGCAATTTTTTTTTTTTTTTGCTTTTTACGAAAGATTTTATGCATAATAATTTTCCTATGTACTTGGGAGCTAGCTACTTAAAGAAACCCCATAGTGAAGCTTTTGCAAATTAAGTAAACATACTGTCACACGTCTGTTTTGTGGGTTCAGATGGATATACACTTACTGAAGGCTGTCTGCTTTGGGTTTTTAAAACACAGGAGAGAGCCCCATGCACAGTGTGTCCAATAAGGCTTCTCTGAAGGAATGTGCAGAGTGGGTGACATGAAGAGTCCAAAGGCAGGCCGGCCACGATCCCACCTCAGGGTCAAATACTCGCACCCCGGAATCAAGTATCTCAGGAGTGGGCTCTGGGGAGTTCCATGTGAAAATCTACCAGGTGACCAGGGAGAAGAGATGCCAGCCATCACAAGCCCCTGCTTCTCTTCCTGAGTCTCCTGTTTCTACCACTCACGTGAAAACAGAATAAAGGACTGGTTAAGAAGCCAGGCTCTTAGTCCACTTTCCTAAACCAGTTCTACTGTTTACTAGCTATCTAGCCATGAGCAAATTAAATCTCTGTGCCTCAGCTTCCTTATCTGTAACATGTAATGACCATAGCACCATTAAATGAGTGAAAACCTGCATGGTTCTTAGAAAAGGGCCTGGCACAGGGCTCAAGGCATGTTAGTGAGGCCTCTCACGTTTCCCTTTGCTCAGTATGATCTATCATATCCATCCACTGCTTTCCATTTTAATGCTAACACCTTAGATAAGGCCTTCATTACTTCTCACCTGTACCATTCAGCATCCACCTCCAAATCTCCTCCACCTCCAGGCTCCCTCCCACCAACTGTACACACTGGTGCAAGAATCAGCTTCCTGAAACACAGCCACAATTCTGCGATCGCCCTTCTCAGAATCTTTCATTGCTTCTCACTGCTCTCCTGGTCCTTTGAACATCCTGGCAGGTCCTTCCCAGGCCTTCCTAGTCCACTTTCCAGTTAAGTTTCCAACCTGATCTCATATCTCTCTTCTGCTCCTGCCTTGAACCAATCTTAAGATGCGCTGACTGGTCAGAGTCTTTCTTTTTGCTGTCATCTCCCTCTGGGGCCCCCTTCGGTGGTCCCTTCTCCCTCTGTTCTCGACTGTCTGTATCAAATCAGTCCCTTATAGCCAACTTGAGATACTGTCTCCATGGAATCTCCCTCAATTCCCTCTGCTTGCAGTATTCCCTGTCTCTTCTGAATTTCCAAAGTATTTTATTCCTTGCGGCAGCTTCTTTACCTCTTTGGGATTAGAGTGGTTTAAATACGTGCCTCATATGCCCATCTACACTATAGTGCTTTAAAAGCATCTACTCCAGGCCGCTTCACATCTGCAGCCCCACAGGAAGTTGCCCATCTCAGATGCTCAGTAATTATGTATCAGCTTGGAAAGTGCTCTGGAGCAAGACTCTGAAGGAAAACAAGTGAGGGCAAGTCCTGATGGGGATGAGGGAGTTAGGAAAATTTCAGAGGAAGGCCTGCACGTGTGAAAGGCATGATAGAAGGGAGGCTATAGGCAGCCCTGTACACTGCTCCTGGGCCCTGAAGGAGCTACCTGGAACAGACACGCACTGAACCACGGGAGACCCTGAAGATGGCCACCCCAGTTCAGTTTTCAGCAATATCTCTAAGCAGGGAGCACCTTTATTGTTACACAAACAAAGAAAATTAGATGCAAACTAGCAAAGACCCTAATCAATAACTTAATGCTGCCCTATGTACTGCTTGCTCGGAATATATTCCATTTATTCAAAGGCTAGAGATAAAGTTCCTAACAGCCACTGTTGCTGATGAATGGAGTAGAGAGAAAAGGCTTCATATGGTTATCTTAATCCTAGAGCATCTATTTAAATATCACTTTGTGCCTGAGACATTCACAACCTGCTAATGCTAACTCAGCACTTGACACCAAACTTCTTTGGGGTTGTCAGTGTCAAGTGTTATTATATTTGCATTTTTCAGAGAGAGACACAAAGACATTCAAAATTAAGTGATTTTTTTTCAAAATCCCACAGTGAGATAATTTAGATGGAGACTGAAAATTCAAAACTGCCAAAATGTCAGTTCATCACTCCATCTGCAAATGTTTTTTAATGAAATCTGAGAAAGACTGCAATTCTAATAAAAGGCAGTTTCTATGAGGGATCCATAAAGAAAAGAATATAGGTAATGGTGGAATGAGTTCCACTTAATCAGTCATTAAATACAATAATCTTGACACATTTTCACATTTCACACAGACACACAAAAGTCAGAGTTTGTATTCAATGGTCATTCACTTTTTTAACTCCACAAGCATTCATTTAGTGCCAGAGATATCATCCCAAAGCAGAGATGGATCAACTGGTTTAAGTTGGTGATGGCTTTAAGGGGACCAGAAGATGCAGGAAACTATGAGAGCTGGAGAAGATGGTGGGACTTTCTCCGGCTCAAAGGATGGGTAGCATTTAGATTGATGCAGAGAGATGGAAGTGGAGGGGCAGGCCTGACCTGAAGCCCAACAGTCATGATTTGTTGGTGATTCACCAAAAGCTTGAGGAAGTTGGGTTGGAAAGCTCCATTCTATCAGGTGATACTGAATGGCGATTCACATGCATTTGGCAATGAATAAACATCCAGTGCTATTATCTGTGTCTCAATGTAGACACTGCCACTTCCTGGCTTTCTGGCCTGAATTTAATCCCCCAGAACCTGATAGTGGTAACTGGGAGAGATAAGGAACTTGAAACATGCAATGTAATATTACCTGCTGAGAGGTAACCAGCAAAATCAACACATAATGCCTAACACTAGTTAGCTTCAGAAGTTTCCTTGAAAGATTGGCTCTCTCTCAAATACATGGCAATTGGAAAGAACTTATCTGATTAAGGCTCATCTACAGAAGAAAGAGACAGAAAGAAGGAAAAGAGAACCAACAATGGCCTAGAAATGGCTACTATTACACTCCCACCAATACAGGAATCCTACCCTACCAGGGCCAGCAAGAGCTGCTACTTTATCACACACACTCTCGCCCATATGCCTAAAAGTGGAAGTGACTCCAAAATCTTTCTCAACACAGAATTCCAAGCAGCTGCTACCAACCAGATTGGTGCTGACATGGGCAATGAGACTCATTTTCTCTTCCAGTGTTTAATCAGCAACTTGTAACAAATGGGATGCTCTTGGCTATGGGGCATGAATGGTTCATCAGGCCTTACCATGGTTTCGATGACATATTCTTCAAGAATTTCTCCCCCTGTTTCTCTGATTGCATGTTTTCCAGAACATTGTTATAACTTACCTGCCATTCAGATTTTCTTAATGGGACAGAATTCACTGACCAGAGAACACAAAATACAAATGAAAAAAAAAAAAAAAAACCAGAAAACCAGAAAAGTTATATTTCTCATTGTTAAGTTAACAGGCTGATGTCAATATCAGATTCCTGTGAGTTAGATTAGCATTAAATCAGTTCCCAAACCTGCTGTCCTCTAGTTGTGCCTCAACATCAAGTTCTGGGGACTGCAAACTGAGAAGCAGATCCCAGGGTGTCCTATGAGCACTCTGTCGATACCCCAGGCAACAAGCTAATTTCCTCATTCTTCCTGACTACAATGAGACTCAATTTCCTCATCTGTGACTTGGGTACTAATTCCTATGTAGCTGTTGTGAGCATTAAATGGTCTGAGGTGTGTAAATCGCATAGCATCATGGTGGGTACATAGTATCTACTCAATAATGTTAATGTGTCTGCCTTTCCTTTTAACTAGGACCTCATCGATTCCCCTCTGGAGAGTGGTAATATTTTCCTGGTTTTCACTCCTCGCTACTCTAATGACCCCTCTTCCTCAACCCTGCCGGAGTGAGCATTCTGATTATGGTCCTTTCCTACTCAAAACCCTTTGCTGGCTTCCCAACACCTGTAGAATAAAGTCCAAAATCTCAGGCTAACATGCAGAAACTTTCACAATCTAGCCACTGCTGCCTCTTCATCCTTATCCTCACTGCCATCCACCACCCACCTGTCCCTAAACACCTGAATCATGCACTTCTCCCAGTCAGGGGGGTGATTCTACACTTTCCATGCTTCCGATCATGTTTTCTCTGCTGCCAGCACCTTCCCAAGTTCTGCTCTGCAAAATTCTACTGATTCTTCGAGGCCCATTCAAAGTCCTCTTCCCCTCCAAAGCTTCCCCAACAAACTCCTTTGTTTGACTGACAAGCAGAATTAATCTTCCCCATTCCAACCCGCACTAATACACCACTTACCTGAACTGATGCTACGTTAAAGGCAGGGAGATAGTCTTTAAATTTTCACAGTTCTTACATTGTTAAAAGTTATTGATCCAGAGAAGAACATGTGATTCCAAATAAATCATAGTAGCTAACATTTCCTGAAAAGCCAGGCTCCTATCTCACAAACTCCTCACAACAACTCTAAGAAAACCTCTAATGTCTCTAGTTTACAGATGAGTAAATAGAAGCCTGGGGAAGGTTTATAGCTGGTCCACTGGCGCCACCTAGAAAATGGTAGAGCAGGGATTCAAACCCAGGTGATCAGCCCACAGGCAATCAGATCGTTGGCCCTTAGTGTTACTTGGGGGAGTCCGCCTGCACTGTACAGTTTTATGGGCACAGACTAGTGGGTAATTTCAGCATAACCACTGCATGAGGTGAGGAAGATACATACCTGTGAGCATCAAAAAACAATCCAAAAAAAAAAAAAAAACAACCCAATCCATTAAAAAAATTGGCAGACCACCTCAATAGACATTTCTCCAAAAAAGACATACAGATGGCCAAGAGACATATCAAAGATGCCCAACATCATTAATCATCAGGAAAATACAAATCAAAACCACAATGAGATATCACCTCACACCTGTTGGAGTGGCTATTACAAAAAAAGTCAAATAACAAATATTGGCAAGGATATGGAGAAAAGGGAACACTACTGCACTGTTGGTGAGATTGCAAACTGGTACAGCCACTACGGAAAACAGCATGGTGGTCCCTCCAAAAATTAAAAATAGAACTACCATGACCCAGCAATTCCACCCTGGGTGTCTATACAAAGAAAACAAAAACACTAATTTGAAAAAACACATGTGCGCTCCTGTGTTTATTGCAGCATAACATTACGATAGCTAAGACATGGAAGCAACACAGGCATCCATTGATAGTCGGATGGATAAAGAAGATGTGGTGTATATATACAACGGAATATTACTCAGCCATAAAAAAATAAAATCTTACTATTTGCAACAACATCGGTAGACTTGGAGGGTATTATACTAAGTGAAATAAGTCAGAGAGGGAAGGACACTTACACGTGGAATCTGAAAAACAAAATGAAGTAGAAACAGACTCGTAGATGTGGAGAACAAACTGAGGTGTGTGAGGAGACGGCCGAAAAACATGAGGGGAACAATAGGTACAAATTTCCAGTTATAAAATAAATCACAGGGATGTGAAGTACAGCAAAGGGAATATAGTCAATAATATTGTAATAACTTTGTACAGTGACAGATGAGTACTAGACTTATGGCGATTGCTTCGTTAAGTACATAAATGTTGAATGACTATGTGGCACACCTGAAATCAATATAATATTGTATGTTAAGTATACTTTAATTAAAAAAAAGAATTAGTTCTTTGCATCTGTATGATTCAAGGTCCTATTCTCAAGGCTTAAGTGTATGCAATTAATAGAACACTTTAAGAGAACAAAACCCTTCCAAGAATCTAAGGAATAGTCTCTAATGGTAGAACTTTGGGCCTCCCAGAAGATCAGTGGTGAAGGTGTTGAAGGACTAGGGGATTCTGCTGGTACCTTCGAATCACACCATGTAAACAGAAACTAGCCAGTGCCAAAGGGTCTTATGAATGACACAGCCCCAGCCATTTCCTCCCTTTGGAGAAAAAGAAAATCACAGGTAGGAACTATAACTCGATCCATCCCACTCTGCCGCACTGGAAAGAAAGAGTGCCAGAGTGGGAAGGCAAGTGGGGCCTAGAATGGGTTTTCTGAGCAGCTGGAACCTGTTCCATTGTTTGCAAATCATCAGCAGCCTTGATCAGGGGCTGGACCAGCAGAAATGAGAAGGATTGGACCCAAGCCAACTTCTTTTCAGCTTTTATAGGCACTGGCTTTCTGATGGAAATTGAAACTAGGTGCTCTTTTTTTCACAAAATATTGCTTCACAGTCCACTCCTGGAAAGGGCACACCTGTATTCTAACCAATATTGTCCCAGGGAGAGTCAAACAGGCTTCCCACTGCCTTATCAGTCTCCAGGTGACAACTGAGCCTGCAGCTTTCTCTGGAGGGAATACAGTCCAGCCTCCCCCCACCCCACCCCCACCTAGTAGAGAAGGGCTGGGGGCAAGAGTTGTTGCAATCCACCCTGTCTTCATTCCCGGACCACATTCCACTCCAGGCTAAGAGATTTCAGGAGCTGGTTGGTCAGCCCCATTAGCAGTGGGATTGCTTCCTCCCTTAATGCACCTTCCTTCCTTCCTGTGCTACGGCAGTAAATTCAAGAGATAAATCAGCCTCTACTTGAAGCACCAGTCACAGAGGGACAATGGTGGTCAAGGGTAAGCGGGAGGCAGAGAGGAAGACAATTCTATTTCTCACTGGATCTCTAATTGGTTGTCACTGCCTGTCAGAAAATAATGACAAATTCCAAACCTGGCCTGAGCAGGTTCTCACTAGCCTCCCTCGAGACTGGGAGTGTCAGAAAAACCGGGGTGCTTGGCCAGCTGGGGCATTAGGCTGTGACCACCAACCTCTGCACAGGGCCTGTTGGTGATTTATTTTCCAAATAAATGGCCCAATACATTCCTAGCACTCAGTCAATGCTCACAGTTTGGTCAAGTAAAGGGGATGTGAGAGCTCAGACTCATTCATTGGTTCAAAATGACTTCATTTAACAAATATATATATTCTGCCCCATGTTCAAGACCTTGGTTGATAGCTGGGGGGGAGGGGGCGGGGGGGAATAGGAGAAGTGACTCAAAGATGAGTCAGCGGGGCTGCCACCCCCTGCTTGCAGGCGATGACATATATGTAAATAAGGGTTAAGATGCAAGCGACCTTAAGGAAGGATCCAATAAAGTACAGAGAGAGTTCAGAGGAAGGAGAAATGATGATGTGGACTTTTAAAAAATTTTAAGAGCAGAGTATCTAAAACATCATACACCCCAAACCACTAGAACCATGATTTTCTACTGCTCTTGACCAAATTAGTGAGCAGTAATCAGTCATGAAGTATTTTGCAAGGAGTTTGTTGATCATTCACGAATACAACTGATATTTAATGAGCACCTACTATGTGCCAGGCTATGTGCCAAGGAAACGATTGTGAACAAGATAAGCACAAGCACCTCGGTGTGAAGCTTACAAATATAATATAAAAATTTCCAAGCACAGCCTGTTGAGGGAACTAATAGGAGCCTGCTGGAGCAATTCTCATGAAAATGTGGAATAGGAAGCCGGGTAAGAAAGATAAGCAGGCCAGGGCAGGAGGGGTCACCATGAGAAGTCTGGACTCTATCCTCAGAACTATCTGAAGCCACCGAAGATTTAAGAAGGGGAGTGACATGGGGAGACTTGCCATTCTACAAATCACCTTGTTATATGTAAAGAAGGGATCCCAGGGAGCCAGACCCCTTGTAGGAAGACGTTTACTACCTTTTAAAACTTAGAGCAAATTCAAGGTCCGCCCCCCCACACCGGTGGCAACCCTGCTTTCCCATACACCTGACAGGATTTCTCGACAGCTAGTGTCCCAGAACCACATTTCCAGAACCGTGTCGTATCCACACCAAGGTCCAAACAACAAAGGATCAGCAGCAGCTGTGGTTACGAATCACTGTACTGTGTATGAATTGTGATTTCTTAGTTCCTTCCATTTGCTTTTTAGTTTTACTCATGGTAATTTTTTGAAGTAAAGAGCATCTGTGGCACTATATATTTTCCATTAAATTGGAGACTGTAAGGGAGAAGGGAATTATCGGTACCCGGGTATGGCCGTGAAATATATCATACGTAACTATGTCAACAACCAGCCCTATGAATCCCAGAGAAAAGAAAGCTGAGGTCGGGGATAACTCCATTTGCCACACTGTTAGGTCATTCTATTTGGTAGCCCATTCCAAAGGAATTTTGTTTCAAAGGCATTAGGAAGTCACAGGTACAGGGAGAAGTCAAATCACATGCCATCTGTCTAATCCCAAGACTGCCTAATGCGTCTTGTCTCGCTCAGGGTAAAAATAATATCCTTACAATGGTATACCAGGCCTGCATGTTCTGCACCCTATCCCTCCTCAATCTCTCCCTTCTGCCACCTCTCTGATCTCACCCTCTTTTACACAGCCTCCCTCCGCTCCAGCCACATCGGCCTCCTGGTTCTTCCCACAGTACATGCCTGACTCAGGACCTTTGTACTTGCTACTTCCTCCACAGTTGTGCATGGCTCTCTCCCTCACCTCCTTCAAGTCTTTGCTCAATGTTTTTTTTTTTTAGGAGATATGAAAAACAATATTCTTTATTCTGAAGAACCTGCTAACCAAAAACATCATGTTTGTCAGTGCCTGCAACACATTTAACTAGCCATCTTACAAAAGTTTACCAAAACATCAGAATGAACAAATACAATCATCAACAGCTTGACATAAAAAGTCCTGGCCACCAAAGAACAGAGGCCTGACTGAGATGTCACCCAACCAACTGGGCCAGCCAGAAAGAAAAGCTACCAGCCCCCATTAGAGTCTGAGTTGGACAGCATAGGCAAGTATCTCAAATTCTATTAGATTCTAAAGGTAATCCATCTCAACAGCAATGACGTAAGTGAGAAATATGTAGCTTCTGATAATCAAAGTTTAATGTTTAAAATTCTTAACATCAATTTTTAATCTTGATTAATGGTCATGTAGAATCTAACTTTGAAATATAACAGCCAAAGTAAACCTTAATGAGGTTCTCTCGGAGTGCCTTATTTAAATTGTACAACTCCCTATATTTCTTATCTCCCTTGCCTGCTCCCCGCCCCATAGCAGTTCTCATCTTTTAATAATAAATGAGTACTTATTTATTCTGCACTGAGTCTGTCTCCTTGTCCTGCTGGGGTGTAAGCTCTACAGGACAGAGATTTGTGTTTTGTTCACTGTTATACTTCCAAGGCCTACAACAGGACCCAACACAAGCAGGTAGATGATGAATGTTAAATGTTAAAGGACCTTGAAAACAAAGATTTCCGTTACTTTACCTTTTTATTTTTCTTACTTTCTCTTTTATTCTTTTAGCAAACCCTGACTTTTTAAACGTTTCATTTAAATTCAGAAGAAGTCAGCTGATCTTGCAAAGACAAGAGTTTAAAAAGTAATTACAATTGACCCCTAAAGTCAAAGGTCAGCTGAGTTAAATGACCCTGCTTATAAAAACAACCCTCAAAGCTTTCATTTACTTTTCTAATGCTTTCAGATTCAGCCTCACAGCAGACCCAGTTCCCAGACTTAAAAAACTGAGAAACACAAAAAAGTGGCTTTCCCACAGCCATTTGGTTGGTGAAAATAATCATGGTAATTTTAAACATTTCATTCATAAGCCATTACTTATTCCTGCAAAACACTGGGCTTGTATTTGTATCTGAAGACCGTTCCTGAGTCCCTTGTACCACTCGGTTACTTCCCCACGTTCTGAGGTCTACTATGAGCAACCTCTGAGACTCACTGTACAGCTGTGGCCTGGGGTTGTCCAGTGAAAAAAAAAGACTCAAATGAACATAAGCTAGCTCATGCCGCTGTTGAACTGCAAGCGAGAGTCCCTGGATTTCTCCACAGACCCTCTCCCGCTTCCTGGAGAGAAAAATCGATCATCAGGAAGGCAAATTGCCAAGATGCCAAACCACTAAAAGAAGTTCCCTTTTAATGTTGCTTCCCCACACCCAAAGGCTTTTAGACAAGTAGAAGAGTAGATGCTCTTTTTGACCACCACAATAGGGTCTCTCTGACCATGTGGCCTGGGATCCAACTCTGACCTCTCAACTTACTACCAAAACCATGAACCTTACCCTGACACAGGGCACTTTAAAAACAGCACAGCTAGCAGTGCTGCTAGACAGCGATATATCCTATCATCACAGGGAGCGGGTGGGGACACGAGCAACCCTCTGCGATGCTCCATTATCACTTTGAAAATATCCATCAGACCCTATCTCTCAAGGCCACCCTGATGCTTTTTGCGCTTCTTTCTCAGACTTTTCTCCATCTAGTTCGTTAGCAAAATAAACCCAAAGTTCAGTGTTTCAAGAATGAAGAAGATGTGACAATGAGGTGAGGCTTTTGTGGGTATTTGAGAAAAAAACAAGTCCCCTGCCAAATGGGGGTGACCCAGAACCCCCGGCAGAGCAGCCCATCACCACAGTTGCCCTTATTCTCCCTCAGGGTCACTAGCCTATGATAACAGACCTGAAAAATACATTTCTCAGTAGAGTCAAGGAAAGCTTCTAGAATCTCAATAGACAGACCAAAAGACTATAAACCAAAGATAGTTCTTCCCAAACTCTAATGTAGAGAGAACATAATTCAGAGACCCAGGTAAGTGGAACTCAATTTGACAGCAAATCTCTTTCTGTAAAAAGTATGAACTGGATTAGTTGAATCAAGCAGAGGCCACCTGCTACCTTCAGCGACAAAGCGAATGAGTGCTGATGTAATTATAAAGCACAGAGCTGCTCTAGGTGACACTAAAGCATGTCCCAGAACTGCCGCCCCTTCCTGGCTCCTCACCTTTCCTGAGCCCCACCCCGTTCCCTTCCAGCAGCTGCTCAAGAACTCACTTTGCAGAAGCCCATCGGGCAGGGCATGCCGGTCCCTCACCAGCGTCCCTCCGAGGGTCCGACGCGCTTTGCTGAGGGTACGACTGGGGCTGCTGACAGCACCACTGCTCTGATGGGGCCTGGGATGTCTGGGGCCCTCGGACAGGCCTTATCAGCAACATAGGTGCAGGCAAAGGGAGGCGCCCATCTGGGTCGCGCAGATAACAGGGGTGCCCTTGTTTGCTCCCGCTCAGCCTGTTTAACCCGGCCCCACGCGCCAGGCCTCGGCCGTGCAGTGCCTGCCAAAGGCCCCCTCGGGCTGCCAGCAATGCAGGGGCAGCCCCTCCGAGAGCTGCGCTTCAGGGAGGCGAAGAGAACACCTGCCCACTGCCTCTCCGCCTCCGCCGGCTGCCAAGTTTGGGGGCCAGGAATTCTCCAGAGGCCAGGCTGCATGGAGAAGGCTCCTGGGGAGACGAAGCCCCCAAGTGAAGGCAGCGTTCCTTCCATGGGCAGAAGACTCTACCGGGAGCTAACCGCCTTCTCTGCTTAACCAGCCCTGGCTCTGCAGGACACGCGGCTCTGGCCTTCTATTTTTTACAAACTTTACTGGGGGCCCCTGTGTTCCTTAACTGCTGCTTTGCAGGGAATCTGGGCACAATCTTAATAACACTGGGGCCAAAAATAACAACCTTCCTAGGAACCAGAGGTGAGTCACCACAAACAGCACTTGGAGGGCAGGGGGGGTCAAGGCAGCTCCTTACACCCCGCTGCCAGGACGTCGGGGCTGCCCAGTGAGCCCAGGCTGGGTCTGTCCAAGGCCAAGCTCCTGCTGGCCTGTGTTGGGAAGGCTTCTTTTGCAACATCCATCCATTGCACAATGGGATGAGTTGGCATCCACCCAGAGTGGCTTTATCCGGTGAGAACACCGTGCCCTGGAATGGCAGCTGGTGGCGGGCAGAGGGAATGGATGACCCAAAGAAACGGAACTGTGAGGCCTGGAGAATGACATTTTCCCTCGAGTCTGGGCGTGGCGTCACCTACATGGGGGCTGCTGCTTACATGTAATGTGTCCATGTTTTTTCATTTCTTGAGATGTATTGACACCACTGGGTTCTGTCCTGCCCGAGAAGAGTCTCTCCAGCCTCCCTCACACGCCTCTCAGCCTCCTGCTGGGCCGAGGCTGGTCCAGGTCCCCTGACAAGCAGCCATCTGTCTTCACAGCTTTCCGGCAGATCCAAACGGGTCTTGCTGTGAGAGCACAGCTGTGGCTGAAAACACCAAGGGCCCCACTGTGACCCTCCGTTTTCCGCAGCAGCTGGAAAGTCCCCAGCAGAGGCTGGGCCGTCTCTGAGCAGACCAGCACCTGACATGTTTTAGGGAGGGCAAAGCAGGTTCTAAGCTACATTTTGACTAAAAATAACCAATACAATCGTTATAGCACAAGTCCTTTTGAAGCACAGAATTCAAAACAATGGTGTTCTTTTTTTTTCTTTTTCTTTTTTTTTCTTTTTCTTTCTTTCTTTCTTTTTTTTTTTTTTTTTTTTTTTTTTGAGAGGGCCAGAAAGCTAAAACATAAAAAAGAAGCAGGTCATGGTAGGCATGATTTCAAGCAACTTTATCTCAGGACTGATGGTCTTATTTGGCAACAAAGTTTGCGTTAGGCTAGTTCATGATGGCAGAGTGTTGTCCTGTACCTCGCTTAGGTGCAGGAATGAGTTTGGAGCTGTGGCAGAACCGGTCCCCAGCGAGTGCTCAGTAAAGTTTTCTGGAATGGATCCATGCTTGTCACCAGCAGAGCAATAAGAGCAAGAAGCCACGTCACCAACCAGGGAAGAGGAGAAACAATATTTTTCTCTTCAGAGTTCCTAAGTTCTGGGGAGAAAATGCCAGCAAGTAATCATGGAGTGTAACAGTGATTTAGAAAATGCCCTGTATGTAGAACTGTAAGTAATTTCAAATCTTTGCCAAGAATAGATCTTCAGGCAGGCTTGATTCTGTGAGGTCCTTGTGTGGTGCTTCCAGTGGCAAGACAGTCTGTCACATGTCTTCGAGCCTTAGAACTCCAGCAGCTCAGCATCATCAGGAGCCAAGGCACCTCAGAATTTAAACTCAGAATAAGAAACTTTAGGCAACATAAGGATATTGTCCCATGGATACATCAAAAAGGAAAGACCAGACACAGGAGGGACAAACCGAACCACCAGACAAAAGGAAACTGGGCAGGCCATGCAAGCCACTTGGTTTTAAAGAACTGGACTCATAATGTGCTTGAGACCCCTAAATTCGCCCCTGTAACAGTGTTCCCTGTGACAATCAGGCTAAGGATGAGCACATTATACGATGTGGGTTGAAGTGATATTTGTCACTCCTTTGTCAGCAGATTGCTCCCAAGAGCTTTCACAAGCTCTCTTCCATATAATACTTTTCTTTCTTCTTAATTTCTGAAAGGAAGCCACAAAAGTTGCCCCAGCTGGTGAAGTACAAGGCCAGGCTATTTCAGGACTGTGAGAATCCCTTGAAAATTCAGCACTCCACCCCACCACCCAGTCCTTCACAAGCCCCTCTCCTTTCTTTTATTTACTTATGCACAAGCTTATACTCAGTGCTTCCCAGGTGCCAGGCACTATTCTAATCGCTTGGCATTCACTCCCATAATCCTTTTAATTACTCTATGATGTAGTCAGTAACATCAGATGAGGGTTACAGATGAGGAAACTGAGGCATAGAGAGATCAAGAAACCTACTCATGAAGAGGCAGAGCCAGTTTCCAATCCAGAGATCTGGATCGAGGGTCCAGAGGCTGAGTCCAGCATTTTGCTTTGGGATTAACACTTTTAGCTCACAATTAGCCAGTCCAATTTCCTTTAAAGTATGAAATTCAAAAACTGATTGTTGAATGTTTCAAGTGCTCTTGTCTCAGTGTTTGTTTTTTAGAAGATAATAAATAAGTCAATAGAAGATGTTTTTAATAGATTTTCACTATAAAAGTAACGACACCCTCACTGACAAAATGTGGAAAATGGAGAGTATTGCATATAATCTCAGTCTCCCTCAGTCCCCCCAAATTTTGAGGTATTTCCTTCCAGCCTTTCTTTCTATCCATATTTCTCTTATTTTAATGTCTTTATTATGAAATACTTCAAACAAAAAGAAAATTACAGAGAGCTCCTGTATAAACACTACCATGTCCACTTCTCAGCTTCATTAAATTATGCTATATGTGTCAAATTTTTTAAAGAACTAAAACATTAAAGATACTGTTGAAGCCCCTGGGCAATACATCCTAATCCCACCCCGCTCTATGCTAGAGGTAGGGACTAACCCATGAATTTTCAATACAAAAAATATTTATTAATCCAGACTTCATTACTTTAGGCTATGGAACCTAGAATATACCACTTACCCTTTCTGAACTTCACTTCTCTTTATCTATAAAATGGGTATAAAATATCTTCTCTGCCTGCTTCAAAGGATCGTTATGAGGATCATAAGTGCTCTATCTAAAAGCACTTTATTATCAACAGAAACGAGTCATGCTTCTAGATAGTATATGTCAAGAGTGATAAACGACCTGGTTTATGCATTCCCCTGTTCCTGATAAATCAGTTCAATGAACTTTTTTTTTTTTTTTGGCAGTATTCAAAATGCTAGTAGCCTCTGGCGCACACTCTCCTTGAGCATCCATACATTTCTCCTAGTTGACTTCCCCATTCTGTCCATTTGGTGGGAACACATTTATTCCTTTAAATACACAGGCAATGGGAATTTTATCATAAGATACACATTTTTTCTAATCAGATAGCTTAGAAAGATGATAAAATAACTTGTAATCTCACTGTCCGAATATAACCACTATTGTAACTGCAAGGTCAAATCACGACAGTGTTTGGAACCCAGGCCTCAGAATCAGATGGACCTGGGTTCTGCCACTTAGCAGCTGCATGACGTTGGGGCACCTTACTACCTACTCTCAGTCCATAAATTACTTCTGCCATGAGATAAGAAAAGGAATGCTCACTTCCGGGAGCTATGAGAGGACTAAATTGGACAACACATGTGCAGAGCCCTGCCCCACAGCAAGTGCTCAAGAAATGTCACCTGGGATTTTTATTCTAGTGACTATTTCTGCAGACTTTTAAGAATGCACACATAATACATATGAATATATATATATATGGTCCCAAAAATAAAATCTATAGTGTTTTACAACTTATTTTTGTTAACGACACATTGGAATATTTTTTTCCATGAGAAAAAATACATTTTTGCCTCATCTTTTAATGACTGCAGAGGGAGGCATCCCAGGGCTATTGGCTGCTTCATTTAATCTATCCCCTATCTCTGGATACTTAGATTCTTCCTAAAATTGTTCGCCAGTTTTAGCAATTTTACAATTAATATCTTGTGTTCTTGAATGTGATTATTTCCTTAAGATCTCTTTCCCAGATATTTTTCGAGACTGGCTGGAGTCAAAGGTTATGAACATTTCTATGGCTTTGTGGATTTCCCTCTAGAAAACGTGTGTAACTATTCTCCTGCACCCAGCTAGCAATGGGTATTTGTTATGATTCTTTTTTAACTCTTTGAAAAGTGAACTTCTTACTATAGGATTATCTTCCCACAGGACTCGCCAAGCTGCATGCCTGCTCTGCAAGTCTTTGTCTTGTCTGGGGGCACGATGGGGGACTGCCAGACCCATCTGACCACATCGGTGTGGCTCCATCTAGGGCCTGCACTTGCCTGGTGACGTACTTCCTAGAACTGTCCTTAACTGAGGGGAGTAGTCTTTAATCCCTCAGTCCTCACAGTTCTTTGTACATATTGTGAGTTAAGGGCCTGGCCACCTGGTCTGGCAGTTACACATGCTGGCTTAGCAGAGATTTATGTACCTAATTATCCCAATCCTTTGAGGACCCATAAAGCAAACACCACATTTACACCAAACCTGCACCTCTGTGAGAACCTCCAAGCCAGCGGGAGTTTCCTTCTCATAATAATCGTGGTAATAACGTACATTTGTAGAGCAACTTGCAGTTTGCAAACATATCGACATATGTGCTATGACGTATATACTCAAAACAATCCTGGAGTTTTTGTTATCTTGAAAAATTATTATTATTATTTCTGTTTTAGAAAGTGAGGCACTGAAACTCAAAATCAAACTGAGTTGCCTGTGGTCCTACAGCTAATTAGTGACTGAGGCCAGAATCTGTTTTGACAAAATCCCAGACTCTCTCACACCATACTGTTCCTCCTACTTTGTAAAAATGAATTCATTGTGTTGTTGAGCGTTAATTGATTACCAGTATCCTATGGATGGGTGGCAGGTGTATGTTAGGGGTGAGGAGTTGGGGGCGGGGGGAAAGAGAGAGAGAGAGAGAGAGAGAGAGAGAGAGAGAACAGACAGAGGCGGGGGAGAGGGAAAGAGGGAGAAAATAAATTTTGTTTCAGGTTCTCCCACATTCTAGCTTTACTTCTGATCTAATGATAATAACATTTCAAGTGTTGAATATTCAGTTAAAGATCATTCTCCAACCTGAAGGGCATTTAGACTCCTAAAATCTTCAGCTTTTGCTTTCAGATATGGCACAGTTTGTCTGATTATTTATAGTCTGGCATTTCCTAAATCAAGGCAGTGTTTGGGGAGGAAAATCAGCCATAGAGACAAATGCTGAATGTTCAAAATTCATCTGAATACTCAGTAAATGTAGTTTCATGCTAGAAGGTATAAAAGCAGAAGGCTCTTTTTTATTCCCCTCCCCCCAGAGGCAAACCTCAGGTTCTAGCAGCTCAGACTTGTTCCTTCCACCCCTCGGGTCATGGATCTGGCCTCCCTGGAAAGAACTGGGTTTCTGCAGCGAAGCCATCTGTGGCTCCTCTGGGGAGGCTGCCCCAAAGCCAGATCAATGTCTCTTTTAATGGCCGGCAAACCCACTGTCCACACACAGCGACTGCAGGTCCATTATTTCACACACCACCGTAGAACTCAAAATGGAAATAGACCTTAAAGGTCATCCAGCACTGAAACCCCTCTTCCCACAGGGAGTGGTGTTACCTCCCCTTGACCCGCATAAACAGCATATACCAGAGGTTTGGAAGGTCCTTCTTCACACACATATTAGAATAATAAATATTATTATTATCATCTTTATTTTCTCCAAACGTACTTTTAGTTTGTTCAGATGTCTCAGAGTCTTTCATCTGGAGATCCTAACAAAACACTCCGGATGTGTTCTAGCACAGGACAGGAAACAGTTATGATTGCCAGTCTTCTGAATATATTTAATGCTCCACCTTCCCCAGAGTTAAATTAATATGCTTGCTATGTCTGCAGCAAACTGGAAAGTTAAACAGTACGTGGCTGAGGACGGGGCCCTGGAGCATGTCACCGAAGCCCTCTCCATGGGCTGACATTGGTTCATTAAGTAATACACTTTGAGTATGGTTGTTCAACTACTTTCAAGTTATCATCCAACCCAAATGTCTTCATTTTTCTTCATTTGGTCCACAAAGACATCATGAGAGACTGTCAACATAAAGCATATGCAAAATAGAAAAATGAAATATGGTATTAAAAAATAAATAGAGAGGTTCTAAGTTTCCTTTCCTCACTGAAATGGATGATCTTACTCTCAGGAGTCAGTCCTTACTGTGTTCTCCTTTTGCTGAATCCTGGTCACATCTGTTTATCATATAACCTCGTTGTTTGTAATATAACCTTGTTGTTTGTAATATAAAGAAATACTTCATTTTATTATAGTTATTTGTGTACATGTGTCTCCTGTATTAAAAGGAAAGCTCTTTAGGGGCAGGGACTATTATATTCATTGCTAGATGCCATCCAAGCATGGGGCTTTAAACATAATGACTGCTCAGTAATTGCCTGTCAAGCGGACCATGAATGTATGCATGCATTAAAGAATGAACGAATGATTTCTCACAATAAACTATTGTCAAGTATAATAAAGGAAATGAGGTTAGTTGGGCGTGACTCATTCCTGGTGAACCCATGTTGGTTGCCAGAGACCACTATTTCCCCCTAACTGGTCATAAACCATCTGTT
Source organism: Eidolon dupreanum (assembly GCA_028627145.1). Classification (NCBI taxonomy): domain Eukaryota; kingdom Metazoa; phylum Chordata; class Mammalia; order Chiroptera; family Pteropodidae; genus Eidolon; species Eidolon dupreanum. The sequence goes on along the minus strand of CM053508.1, from coordinate 46,103,247 downwards.
TAGTAATGCATTCTAAATCTTTTTTGAGAATTTGGCATTGTGAAATCTGTTTTCTTGAAAAGCAAGATAGCTACCTGCCTCCATTTTTTCTCTCCAGGTCTTTAGAATTTCACCAACATTGCCAAGAGTGTCTTCGTGACCACATGTCCAAGTTCACTCAGCATCAGGAAGGACACACGCATCAGGACTAGAAAACCCGAGTGCACTTAACACTCATTTACTAATAGGTGAATGGCAACAAGATGGATCAGTTCAGTCGGGTAGAGTTTTCAAAGTTACCAAAATTTTAAAATTGTACTCTTATCAATAAAAATATTTTTGAGCATGTACCTTCAATATATCAATATTTAATTATCTATAAATCATATATGTGGACTACCGTGCCAATACATTATGTACATTATAAAACAACAAAATAGAAATTTTAAAAGGATGAAATATATTCTTCCTGCATTCTCTTGCACACCAGGAGGTATGTGGGCCCACTCTGGAGATCACAGGACCAGCACAGTTTACCTTTAGGGTCAGGGAGATGAGCCAACCCCCGAGGCCAGAGAAGTTCACCACCCTCTGGAAGCACCCAGAAGAGCAGAGACTATTAAGTCATCTTTGTGGCTTTTTCTGTCCAAGCACCTCCTAACTGTGTGTCACTGGTCACAGGGTGGAGAGCTGGAAAATGTGGCTCCATCTGCCATCCCTTTATTGGAAGCATAGTGCGAGAACATGGGCAAAGGAGGGGGTTTGGGTGTCAGCATCCTGTCATGGGTGCCTTATTTTGGGCAAGGCTATGAGCACTACCAAGTCAGCATCACTCATTTATAAAATAGAAAAGCTAATACCTACGTTTCAGGTTGTTAGGAGGATTAAGTGAGGTAATATGTGTAATATGGGCACAGCTGTCTCCTCTCATGTATGGTGCATGATCTTTTTATGTAGATAATGGTGTCTCTAAGAAATGAGGTGGCTCGGATCTCATCAAGAGCCTCCATATTGATGCACGGAAGTATTTTTCTTCTAACCGGTAATTGAAGATATAATTACCTAGAAACGCTGGAAGGGGCAATCTAGGGAGAGAGAAGTGGTTGGTGTAGATAAGAAAGGGAGTGGGAGTTAATGAGCAACATGAGAAAAAAAGCGCCCAACTTAAGGAAGAAACAGACCTATTAACTCAACTTTTCCACCCTCCAGTTTTTCTCTAGTGAAGCAATCTTTATATTAGAGATATTTTTAAATGTAATTTTATTTATATTTAAAATGCATCCTACAATATTTAAGACATACAAAAAAAAGACAAAGAAAAGTACAACACATAGCTACATATCCAACATTCAACTCAAAAAATGAAACACTGAAAACAGTTAAATCCATCTTTTCCATTACCACCTTCCCGCCCAATATTATGAATTTGGTATCGACCACCCCACACACTTCTATATACCTTTATAACATACATCTGCATCCCTAAGCAGTATGTAGTAACATTTTAATATATTTTAACTTAAAAAATATGTTTTATTAATATATTATTATTACCACTTTGCTTCATCAACTCATTCATGCAACAGATATTTATAAAGTGCTTACTATGTTCTTTGTGCTATTATTAATTATAATAATAATTTTTTAAAAATCCCTTCACTTCCAAGTCTTGGAAAGATGTCAGCACAAACTACATGAAAAATGATTCCTTTGCAAAATCATTTTCAAATTTTGCAAATTCTTTCTGCTTCTATTTCACTATTCCCACTGAAAACCCACCGTTCTGTTATTAGGAAGAGCAATGATAGATACTGTGATTCAAGAAGTGGGCATAAGGACACGTAACGAATGTCTAAATGAATTCTCCCCAGAGAAAGCAGGCTGAATATCTAGGAAAGGCGGAGAGTTCACCCCCACCTTCACAAGTCTGGTTTTCTAGACAGCAGGGTTCAGAATAGAGTGGGATTCTCTTGAGTGCCATCCAAAGGAGTTTAGTTACTAAGGCATCTGCATATGAGTTTATGCCAAAGAGACTACTAACTCTCCCAGTTCCATCCACACTGAGCCAGTAAGTGCAGAGGGCTGGCTCCGGAACAGTATATCTGACTCGAAGATCTGTCTTCCTTTCATAGGCTCCAGCTGTGTGGACTTGAGGGTGAAGACCTCATAGACCTCCCTTCTTTCACCCTCCTGGTCCCATGTGGGTGGAGCAAGAAAGCAAAGCAAATTTCACGAACTACCACAAAGTAACCCAATATGACACTTTAGCCGATTCTAGTTTTCTGTTACACAGGCTTCTGGCTAAAAAGAATTTCGAGTTCATGGTGTTCTTTATCCTTTGGATTAGGTAAATGAAAATGCTTCTGTGAATTTAAGTGATCAGTACTCTATTTATCTTTCATTGCAATTGTTGGCAAGTTGCAAGACTCATCCAGCCCCTGTCCCCTCTGGAACTGGCCTTTTGGGGCCACACTTTCACTTTAATCATACTCGCACCAGTTATGCTCATTGACCGTGCTTCTACATCTGGGTCAGAGATCCGCCCTTCAACACCCACCAGACAGAAGTCAGAGTGATTTTTCCCAGTGAAAATCCAGTATTTGTTAGGTCTTCAGATAGTGCATATCAGGAGAGCAAATGTGTCCCGGTCAGATGAGCAGTCACATTAGCGTTGCTTCCGTCCTAAGCAGAATGTGGCCAAGGGTCCTCGTCCATACCTGGAAATAGCCATGCAATGCTGCAAAGGGTCTCTCCTTCACAGCCTCCCATGCTCAGGCCACCTGCGGGCAACTGCCTCTGACACTTGTGCCCTTGTTAGCCGAGGTGAGCATCGAAGAGAACTAGTGGGGACAAACTCAGTGGAGAACAACCCTATCTTTACAGATGGAGATTTTGGGCAGAGTGATGGAATCTCATGTCCATCTCACCGCTGACCTTACCCACGAGTGACAGTACACAGGGGGTCACCACTCCCTCAAAGTCCCAATCCAAAGAGGCCCAGCAGCTTGGGAACTCTCACCATTTGCTGACCAAGGGCATCCAATCCTATTGATGAGAAAGGTCATTTCAGGGCCTCTCAAGTGCCCCCAATCAACCCACTGTTAGATTCTCTATCTTCCCTTTCCTGCCTATGCAATTGCCCTATTTTGCTAGAAAAAGTTTCTCTGGCTCAGCCTGTTATCTCGCTTTCCATGACCCTGCTGAGGTCAAGACACCCATTCCCTTGGGTCTGAATCATTCACTGTGAGAGCCTCCCAGCCGGTTCCTTCGCCCCAGCTCTCACTGCTCACTACTGCTGGACAAGCCTCAAATGCAGCCCGTGCACACTGCCCGCACCATCCGCACTGTTCACTGGCCCTCTCCTCCTGTTGCCTGGAGCCAGGTTCTCAGGACACACGATGTACCTGGCACTGGTCTGTGTCTCCCCGGGCACACCCTCTCCCCCAAGTGGCCATTTTCTCAGTGTTCCACCACAGCATGAACACATCCCTCTCTTCATAAGAAACAATGGGTTTTGTTTTTCTTCTGGTTATGAAAATAAATCATTTCGTTGTAAACAGTTAGAAAATACCAAGTAAAAAGAGGAAACTAAAAATCACACATAATCCCTACATCATGTGATAAACATTATTATATTTTGAAACATTTGCTCACAGTCCTTTTTCTTTGCACATGAATAAAACATATTTTTTCAAAATTGTATTTATACCATGTATAATAATTTTTAGGCTGCAATTTTTCAAGCCTATGACAATAAACACATCACTCTTATTTCTGCCTCTGTATCTCAGGCGTGCTGTTTTTCTTGGCTTCTCCTCCCCCCCCCGCCATCCATCTAAATCTTCCCCTGCCTTTAATTCCCCGTCCTGCAAAGCCTTGCCTAATAATCCCAGTCTGTATTCATTTTATTCCTGTCAATATGTTCAGACTTTGTTTATACAGGTTGCATAATTCTGTGTTTGATCTATTGTCTTGTCTTTTCTAATAATTTTGAGAATTGGTCTTCTGTTTCTGGAATTAATAGAAGCCCCTAAAGGTCAGCAAGCTTGTCTCACATATAGCAGGTGTTTAGTAAGGATTTACCGATTTTCAGATCGCTTCATATTTTGCAGATTCCATTAGTCCTCCTGCCCTTTTGTGTTTCTATGCAAAGGTGAGAGCTCTCAGATAAAGCCTCCAAAAGCTAGGAATAAATAACCAATCTCATTGTGAAAATGTTTTTGTAAAGTTTATCCTAAAAAAGTATGGGGCTTGCATCTAGTATTTCCATAATTCAGCCCTTCCCTTGGCTTGTGTAGACATAGCATAGTTCTCTAAGAAGAACTGATGGCTAGGACCATCCTGACCATCCTGGGCTGAAGTTTATCCAGGGTGAGTCACCCTAGAGCCAGAATTATTCAAACATCGAAGAAATAATGAGATGCAAACCCTCTTTCTCATACTCTTGTCAGAACTTAAAAATAAATAAAATAAAACGGTCTGTAAATGAAAATTCAGGTTAGAGAGGATTGCATATTAATGACAGTTATTTTCTAACTTCGCAGTAGCATTTTTCTGACCCCATTTTGCAAAGGTGATTCCCTCTGCTCCCAAACACAAATCCACACCCACGCCCCTGCCGGAGCAAGAAAGAGTGACCGTCCCACTTTTTGCAACTCACCTATTATTAATAAGGGATTGATATCATTCAACTTCAGTTCAGTTCTAGGGCCACAGAAACTAAACAGGACACTTTCTCTCCAGCTTGCTGGAGGGATTTTAATTTCAGGCCCTCAGCATCCACTTGGAGCTATCAATCCTCCATCACCTATGTTTAATGCTTAATTTCACAGTAAGGGTGTGTGCCAGAGGAGGAGAAGGGTTCAGGGAATCTGGATGCTGCTTCCACTTCTTTCCAGAACCCCCACCGTCCCTTCCCATGATCCCCACCCCTGACGCAGCACTCCCTTGGCTGTGTGACTTTGACAAATCACTTCACCTCTCTGGGCCGTGTTTCCTCACTTGTACATGCATCGTGACCTTCTTCCAGCTCATGGTCTCACATTCTATGAAATACCTTCTCCACTTTCACCGTCTTCATATTGCAAATTTTAAAGTGCCAACTGAGCTGTATATGTGGTGAGGGTAAGCTGCAGTTCCATCGGTAGCCACTGGCCTCTATTTGCGTTCTGAATCCCTTAAACAGCAGCCAAGGTGCACCCCAGATGTCACCTCCTCCATGAAGCTTTTCTTTCCTTATAATCATCACCATCATTACTACAGATGGAGTAAATCTTCTCCTCTGTGTTTATTCCTCTGTGGTGAGCTTTATACTGAAAGTTCTCACTTCCTTGAAACAGCACTGAAATGCCCTTGGGTGCCACTGTGAATCCGATTATTCCTGTTTTCACTACAGTGATGGGACTGGGGAGAGGGCACTTGTAACAAAAATAGGTTTTGTTCCTCATGCATGCTTCACAGTCCTTTACTTCTTTGGTGGAGGAGCTACTTTCCATTTCCCTGAAGGTGGTCCTTAGGTTTAAGAAGGCATTTGCAGAGTGCAAGAGCGGCAGGGAGGGGTAAGGTGCTGGCGGGCTGTCCCTCCTTCTCAAGAACTCTGAATGCAGTAGGGATAAGGGCCCGTTTCCATCGGAGCCCTCGCCCCCGCGCTTTGCTCCGGCGAGAGACCCAGGGGCTCCCTACCTCCTCTGGTCCCAAGGCCGAGCCGCACTACCAGCCCCGACACCTGTCCTCTCTAGAGCTCCCCCTGGCGGCCTCTGGGCAGTCTTGGTCTCACCGGCCTCAAAGCAGAGGCGGATTCACGGTTTTAAAAGAAGAAATCCTATACTGACCCGACTAAAGAACCTTCAGGAAGGGGAAGGTTCCATGCTCACTGCACAGCCTGCCACCATCTCGCTGACTTCCCCTCCCCACCCTCCTCTGCCTCTGATGGAGATCACTGTTTACGTACCAGGGCATTTGGGGAAGGACCTTCCCGGATCTGTCAGTCAGTTTTCAGAAGCTTCCTCACAGGGTTTCAAGAGAAAATCTCAATTGTGGCATTTCCTACAAGGAAAATCTGAGGTTTCTTCTTGTGGCTTCATGATCTTAGCTGATGTTTACGAGGGGCTGCAGATGCATCACTCAATCTTCATTGCAACCTTCATGGGCCATCATTACCCACCCGCATTTTGCAGATGCAGAAACAGGCTCAGAGAAGCTAAGTGCTACTTGCTCTATGTTACACAAAAGTGAGTGGAGCTGGATTTGAACACAGGCACTCTGACTCCAGAGTCCCAAACCTCACCACTATGCTCTGCTTTCTCGTAGTCTAACCCACTCTGTAGGATCTAGCATTTATAGTTCCCTAGGATAAATAATCTTCCAAAATTCAGACTCTCTTTTTTATTCTCCATTTGAAGTGCAATAGAGGACCTCATTATTTAAAACACTGCCATCCTCTAATTGCCTTTTACAAAGAAATCTGACTTGGCAAGCTATTTTGTTTTTATAAGTGAAGTTCCCCTCTCTTTGCCTAGATATTCCTCAGATAATATAAGCGAAAGTATCCAGCATGTTTTGTCTGGCACACAGCAAGTACTAAATATCTATTTATTGAATGTAATTTTGTGCCTGCACAAATCCAACTGGAAACATCCACTCAGCCGTTGCCTGTCTCTTCTCAACACGAGGGACATTGCAGAGCCCTGTGCAGAGGGAAGTCAGTCAAACTGGGATAGCCGATGTATGTCCGTCCCCATGTTAGGCTTCCAGACCCAGTCTCCAAAACCAAACAGACACAGCCTCTCTTCTTTCCTTCAAAATACACAAATTTCTACAAAGTACACAGGCTACCAGATAAGCATGTAGTTCCTCTCTGGGGTCATCTGTTCCTGATGAGGCTTATTAACATAGGAAACTATTTTTAAGCTAAATCATCAATCAAAAGTATTATCCATTCTGGTATGACTGCTTTCCACAGATAATAAAATCCCATCAACTTGCTCCAAAGAAAAAGTGACCTATATAACAATGACAGCATGAATAACAATTAATCCTTCACTGAAATGTTCAAAAGCTGGAATTGTGGTAAAGCCAAGATTCCCAGGGAGTATCAGGACCTGCTGTCTTGATTTCGAACTTGTAGCAGATGAAGGAAGGGCTCTCTGGGACTCAAACTTTCAGGGACAGGACTCAAATCCCAGATGACAGATCCAAGGGCAATATGGACAAAACTGAACAAGACAAAGTAAACAGTACCCAGTGGCCAAAGAGAAACTCAAAAAACCAGTTCTGTGTCAGTTCTGCTTGAGAAGATCTCAGAATAATAATATTGTAAATGAATCATAGAAGAATAATTTTGTAGATGACTCTATTATGCCAAACAACTAGAGCCAGGGATGTGTCTATAGTCCTCTCATAACCCTTGAAGAACAAGTTGGCTCATCGATATGGCTATGTTTATACAAGCACTTGGTTTCCTTCAGCAAATAGAGTAATCCTTTTGGTCACATTCCTTGTCAATGGATGTAGAAGCTCAATGGTGGCTCCCCAATGTGTCCCAGAAAGGGTCTCCCATGAGAATGAAGTTGCAGTGAAAGACGACAAAGGGAACTGCAAGATACAGGCAGAGAAGCAGTGACCTGGGAGGCAGGGGACCAGGTTCTGGCCTGGACCTTGACATGGACTTTCTTTGAAATTCTGGACTAGTCATTTGACCTCTCCATCATCTGAAAAGTGTGGGATGGCTGTGCTTATCCACTAGTTCCTTAATAACAATCAAGCTCAGAGAGTTTCTTTTAATGTTAAACGTACACTTAGCACATGACCCAGGATACCACCCTGGATTGGTATCCAAGATAAATGAAAACTTATGTTCACACAAAAACCTGTGCACGAATGTTTATAGCAGCTTTATTTATAATCTCCCCAACCTGGAAACAATCCAGATGTCCTAGGCAAGTGAGTGAATAAACAGACTGGCACATCCATGCAGTGGATTACTACTCAGGAACAAACCACTGATACTCTTAACAACATGGATAAATCCCAAATGCTAAGTAGAAAAAGCCAGATGCAAAGCCTACATAGTGAATGATCCTATTTATGTGACATTCTGGAAAAGGCAAAACCATAGCGGCAGAGAACAAAACTGTGGTTGCCAAGAGATGGGGGGTGGGGGGGAGGACTTGACTACAAAGAGGTAGCACGAGAGAATTTTGGGGATGATAGAGCTGTTCTGTATCTGGATTGTGGTGGTACACGACTCTGCATTTGTCACAACTCATAAGACTGAAGAAAAAGGGAAGCAAATTTTACTGTAATTGAACTTTAAAAATAAATATTAAAAAATATTTTAAAACTCAAGCCTAGATGCTCTAAGACTGATAAGAGAGAGAGACTCTCACTGAGGAGAGAGACAGGGGAAAAAAGGGTCCCCAAAGTCAGCTCTGATCTCCCAGGGTCCATTTCCCCACTGCCACTTCCCGCTGGCCTCAGGGTACACTGCTGCTTCACACACTGACCATGCCTTTCCCTCCATGCTCTCAGCCCTACAGACGCCAGGCCAGAACGTGTCACAGAACTTGAGTAAAGGCTCAGGGCAACAAGGGGAAAACACACCTAGAGACGAATGTCCAACTCATTGGCTCTTGCTCAGTGTCAGTGAAGCAGAGGCCACTTCTGCCATCAGGCTGGCCAAAGGCCTGGAGCCCCAAGAAAGCAAAGCCAAGAGGAATGACCTGGGTACCTAGGCCCAGCTTCCCAGTCCCCTTCTCCTGAATGAGGACCCATTTCTTCTTAATTGACAACAAGAATACCCACCCCCTTCAAGAGAGACTTCTCCACCAGGGTTACCAGAGAAAATACAGGATGCCCAATAAATTCAAATTTCAGATAAACAACGAATAACGTTTTGGTATAAGTATGTCCTGTGCAATATTTGTATGTATTTTTATTTGCTAAATCCTCCATCTGAAGGGGTGTAGCCTCACCTGACACTCTTCAGATGGTAATTTGTTGCACCTCCATCAGTCTATAACCACATTGTCTGACTCCTGGCGCATTCCCTGGGGATTAGAGAACGAGGTCTATCAGGTAAATCTCTCTAGAAACCTGACCCCAAAGCAGACTGGGGTGCTAGGTAAAGGGGAGAAAAGGCCAGGCAAATAGCACACCCTCTCCAACCTATACTCCCTATCAGAAGCTGGACTCCAAGGCCAAATGTGGGCAGGGTGGGTGGGGACAAGCAAACCTAGCCTGACTCTATCCATGAGCAGGCTGGGGTGAGGGAAGCCCCACACCCATCCCAGGAATTATCGGACCCTCTCAAAGGATATAAGGGGTCACCTGTAGAGACCCTCATCAACCAGCTTACCTCCTGGGTCTTCCCTGGTCACCCCTGGCTGACTCATAGTAGACTCTACACTTTCCAGGGCCCTGTGATTACAGCAGGCGTCTGTGGGAGGTGCCACCCACAGGCCCCCACTATGTAGGGAAGGGGGTGGCACTTCCTTTCTGGGTTTTTTTCATTTTGCCATTAACAAAGGGAAAATCTGTCCAGAATTTATATTAAAAGCTCCAGCAGATGCTAAGCAGCTGTTTTCCATCTGTGAGGTTGCTGGAACAAGGTTAAACTGAAACACCAGGGATTTAGGTTAGATTAGATATAGGGAAGGGAATTATGACAAGAAAGATGGTCAAAGGTGGAAATGATCACTGCATAGGATTGGGTCATCTCCTGTTCCTGGCTTCCCAAAACGGGTTAGCATTTGCCCAATGGAGGGCCAGATGGGGTCTCAAGTTCTCATTGCATTCAATCATTCTCCCGTTTATACAATTACCAAATATTTATTGAGCATGTCCATGTTCCAGGCATTGCGCTAGTGTTATGTTTACAAAGATATATACAAGAGTGTTGGTACTCTAGAAGGTCACATTCTGGGGACAACCACCACCACAAGGGGCCAAAGTGATAACAGAGCTGAATCCGGAGATGACAAAAGCATAGCAGGGCTGCAGCAGGGCATTCCTGGAGCTCATGTCTGAACCGAGTCTTAAAGGATAAACAGAGGTTAGCTAAGAAGAGGAGAGGTGCAGCTTGGCGATTGAGAGGGACAGGACTCCAGGCAGAGGACCTGGCACAGACAAAGGAATGGAGGTGAGAAACAGCTGAGACTGTGCAGGGAACAACAGTGTGACTGGAGCATAACATTGGAGAGTGAAAGAAGTAGGAATGGAGAGCATGGTGGGCCTGGCATGACAAGTTAGGGGTTTTCATTCTATCCCGAGCAGCCATGGGGGTTTTTAACATGACAGAGTACCATGGCCAAGTGCATCTCAGGTAGGTTACTCCAGCAGCTTAGGAGCATGCCGGTCCAAAGGCCGTCCAGGCTTGGGGTACTAAGGTCTCAAGCGAGCTATGTATCAGGGTAGAGAGCGGGAGACAGATTTGAAGGACACTTAGGAGGTGATACAGCAGACCTGGAGATTAACTGGTTATGGGAAGCAAGAGACAGGAGAGGGTGAGCTCCCGGTTTCCAGATTCCATGGCTCGTCAGGCCTCAAAAACCAGTCAACTGGCTAAGATCATATAAATGAAATGACTGCAGCATCAGGGGTAGTACTGTGGTTTCATTCCTGCAAATTCTAGGCACACACCCCACCTTTCCCTGACCAATCAAACCCCAGCCCCAAATCTATGACACAAATCACACAAAGGCGGCCGCAATCTCCAATCTGGCCCAGCCTCTGCCCCACCATTTCTGGCCCAATCTCAGTGGAAGCAATGTGGCAGTTGGAGTCCAGATAAGGATTCCAAAGCACCTGACCCCACTCTGGAGCTCAGCATCTTTGTCCAGTGATGTGTTGCAAAGGTTACAGTCTTATAGGGCCTAGGGAGCCTGAGGAGGATGGAGATAAGTAAATGTAGCTCGGTGCTGCCGCCTACTGTTCTCTTCCTGCCATTGCACACACTGGGCCCCACTGAACACTCCCACTCTCCAAAAGGACCTCCCTGCTAGAGGCTGACTAGGATGGTCATTACCAGGAAGGACTAATTCCAGGCAGGTGAATGTCAGAATTGAAGGCAGACGAAAGCCTCATCAGCCCCTCGGACCCTTGCATCCAGCAAAGGCCCCTTGATGCCTCCAGCCAGTCTCTTTGAAGCACCCCCAGGGAAGGGGGAAAAGATCCACTGTCTTCCGAGGGTGGGAGAGTGGGAAGGCCCTGGAAGGAGAGCAGCTCAGGTCAAATGTGCTGATCCTCTAGGCTTTCTTTGGGCCTGTGCCCAGCACAGCTGTTCCATTTGGGGGGCTGATGCTCCCCCCTGGAACTGTCAGGAATTATGTGGCTCTCCAAGGCCTCATAAAAATACTTCAGCAGTTCTAGTAGGCCCAGACTTGCCAGAAAGTTCCCCTGTGCCCAGCTCAACTCATAGGACTCATCAAAATGACCTCCTTTCGTGTTGCAAATCCCTTCTCAAGAAGGAAAACCTGCTGACAATTCAGTTCTTTTGTTAACCTCCACACCAAATTTAATAAAAACCTCAGTTCTTGCTCTATCTGAGGGTAGAGGAAATCATTCATAACAAAGCGATGAAGCAAGGTTTTCACCCTCCAGTAATTTCTTGCTCTGTCTCCTGTCTACAAGGGGGGGTACCATGTGATTTAAGAACAAGAACGCCTGGCGACAACAGCTGCCATGCTGTGAGCACACCCCTCGTGACAGACACCACGGTAAGCCCTTTACTGACACTGTCTCAGCACTGCTGGCAGAGTTCCCGCCTTCTCTAGGGTCGTGGTGGTCTATCCTGAGGTCCTAGATAAAGTTCTACTTCTCAGCGACCTGGCTTCCGAATCACAACCCCTCGGCCTGAGCTCAGGGCCATGACAGAGGGGCCTCTGAAAAGCAAGGCGAGAGGTGCTGGGGGCAGTGGGCAGCCTGGGGTCGGGACACGGAGCCACCACCCTGGCTGTGCGGTCAGCAGCTCCACGCCTCTTCCTCGAAGACTACACGCGCTGATTAATGAGATTACACCAACAAAATACCTGCCTCGTAGAAGGCCCTTGGTAAATGTTCATTTTCCTTGCATTTCCTTGACCTGGAAAATGGAGATCACATCATCAACCCCTTTCTCACAGGGTACTTTTAAGGCTCAGCTGTGATAAAGGATGTAGTAGAGCTGTATAACTACAAATTTCTATAGTTGTTCATTCATTCAGCAAATATTTATTAAACACTTACTAGGTGCCACTTCCTGCACTAAGTTCTGGGATGAAAGTGAACAAGACAGAAACAGTCTTTGCCCTGGTGAGATTTAAGTCTACTTTTCATAAACAAAGACAGTGTGCTTTTTTATTTCTCAAGCACATGATCCTTATGTCCCAGAGACGGGGAATAAACACACTGCCCGTGGGCTTCCCATCCCATCGTTAATAGTCTCATAACCTGAGGATGGTTATTTGAGACTTCATTTCTTTACTTGTAAAATGGGATACTGTCTGTGAAAATCAAGTGAACTATATGCATGAAAGCTTTTGGCATGGTCTATGGCATATGGAAGACCTTTAATAATGTTTAGTCAGATAACACACCAATACACAATATAAGGAGGCATAAGCATATTTGCCTTAAAGACTGAGGCTGTAGGGAAAGCTTGGGCACCCTGAGTCCCAGGGGTCCTCAGATGTCACTTCCTCCACACATTTACCCCCTCTAGACATTGGTGATCTCACCCTGAGCCCCTAAACAAGGCCTTCCCAAAAGACAGTGCCCATGGACCTATCAATTACATAAATCACAACCATTTATTACTTACTATATATGCCAGCACTCATCATCTCACTTAATCTCACAACAATCCTATAAGAGGTATTATGGTCATCCTTATTTGGGGAAAGTGAGGCACAGAAAAGTTTTGTAAATTTCCCAAGATCACATAGCTGGTGGTTAGAACAGCCAGGAAATGAATCCTAGCCCATCTGACTTCAGGGCCTACACGTTAACCACTGAGCTATTTGGGTGGGTCTGGGGGTTAGCAATGAGCCCAGGGTGCTTGCAAAACACACTCTCCTAATAATAGCTAACATTTGTTAAGCACTTACTATGTGCTACACACTCCCATACTGTGTGTTAAAGAGATCTTAAATATACAGTAACAACCACACCAGCTGTATCAGTTAGGAATTATGCTGCGAAAAAAGGAATCTACCTGTCTTCTCTATGTGTCAGTAATTTCCAGTTATAATTGGTGTTTTTATGTAATAATAATAGTGCTGACTCTATGCCAGGCATGTTCTCAGCACCTTGCGGGTATGAAATAAGATGGGTACTCGTGTTATCTTCACTTCAACTGAGATAAGGAAACGAAGTTACTTGGCCAGGGTTACCCAGGGTGTAAGTGGCAGAGCTGGATACACACCCAGACAGTCTGTACCCAGCGCCTCCGTGCACCGCCCAGCAGGCTCCCTCCCTGAGCTGCACAGGAATCAGGGGGCCATGTTGAAGCAGGGCCCCTTCCCACAAGATGACTGTGAAATGAACAGTGCTCAGCAGATGACAGGCTTGGCCTCCACAGGGCCCTGAGAAGCCTTTCCATCTCTGGCTCACTCAGATGTGAGGGATAAGAATTCCCGTGATTGAATATTGCCCAGAAAATTCATGTACTTAGCCCCAAATCCTCATCCATCTTGGGACCTCCCCAACATAAGGCTTGGACACCTGATTGGGGCCTCACCTTTGTCAATGACTGATAACAACCAAATCAGCCAAAACTATACCTAAAACTAGAAAACCACTGGCCACCAGCACTCCTCAAAACTCTCAGATCATCAAAAACAAGGAAAGTCAGAGACAGCACAGCCAAGAGGAATTTAAGGACATGTGATGACGAAATGTAGTATGGCATTCCAGACAGCATCCTGGAACAGAAAAAGTACGTTAGGGAAAGACTAAGGCAGTCTGAATAAAGTATGGACTTGTGGTTAATGGAGCTGTATCAACACTGGGTCATTAATTGTAACAAATGTACCATACTAATGGAAGATGTTAATAATAGGGGAAACTGGGTGCCGTGTATTTGGGAACTCTGTATTATCTATGCAATTTTTCTGTAAATCTAAAACTGTTCTAAAGTATATTATAAAAAAATATATGCTCATTAATGATACTACTTAATTTTACAGCTATGTCTACTTTTTCACATTTCAATTTGTCTTAGTCAGCTCAGGCTGCTATAACAAAATACCACAGACTGGGAGGCTTAAACAACACATTAATTCCAGTGAGGCACATCCTGTGGGGCAGGAGCAGTACACATCACTGGCACAGGACTCTCCCAGCCAGTTCAGCTCTGTCATACTAGGAGCATCACTTCTGGAAGAAATAACCTGATGTTCCTAACACTGGGGTTATAAGTGGTTCGTTCAAACCCAGGATGGTGCTGCGCTGAGATACGAGGGGCCAGATCAGCCTGTTTAGCCGGGAGAAAGCCACGCTTCGAGCTGGGTTGAAACTAGAAGGTGCTGTGCTGATCACTAGCCAAGCCACACTGGAAGCCGGAGAATGACCCTGGGGGTGGCAATGGGGGAACGGGGCTCCAGGGGACACTGGGGCTGAAAGAGAGGGAAAGCATGGGGTCACCTCTTGTACAGTGACCTAGAGTCAGGTAAAGGTCTGGAGTCAAGACTCGGTTTGGCCATTTCCCAGCTCAAGTGACCCTAAGCAAACCATATATCCCCTTTAAGATTCAGGTTTCTTCATCTGTAAAGTGTAGATAATAGCACCTACCTCATGTGATTGCTGTGCAGATTAAATGAGAACATCAATTAATATTTAGATACAAAGGCAACCACCCAAAGACCTAAACAGAGAAACAATTACAGTAGATTTGTTTGAGACTGGGATCAAGAAGTAGAAGGGATGGGCAAAGGACTGTGGCTTTCAGTTAGCCATGTACATCCATTATTTGGATAAAATAAGTGAAAACATGTTTTAAGTGAGATTGTGCATATAAAGCTTTCAGCCCTGTGTCAGCACAAAGAGCAAGCACATGCAAATAGTGTGGACCATGTGACAAAGATGTGTTCTGTTACTCAAGACACACCCTGGGGTTTCCTGGAAAGGCTGAAGGGATGATGATTATGATGACGATGATGATGATGATGATGGGAATCCAGAAAATCTCAGTGAGATAGATCGATGAACACAAACTTGTTTAACAAACCCCAGAACACCAGAGCAAGCAGATCTCTCTTGAAATCTGAAGGAGGTGATTTGGGAACAAGTTTACAGCAGCCTACAAATGTATGGAGCTTGTTAACCCACATGATGGGGCAGGCCAGAAATCGCAGAGAGGGAGGTCAGGAAGGGCTTCCATAAATCGCATCATGAAATCGTGCATTTGTCACTGAAGGGAGGCCAGGAGGCTTGGAAGTATCCCTGGCCTTTTGAAGTCTTGGAAGGTAGCTGTGCCCTGCCCTGTCCAACACCTCCACCTGGCAGACCATGGTATCCCCTAGGGACATCCATAACTGAAATGTGGGTGCAAGCTGGTCGCATAAGGACAGCCAGACACAGGCACAACAGTGGAGCTGTGGGCCTGTAAGCAGACCAGATTGGGAAAGTAGATGGACAGGTCCACAGGCCTCTGCACCTGCCATCCCAGCATGAGTCAGTACAGGTGACAGTCTCC
>CM053508.1:46003848-46087498 GCA_028627145.1 Eidolon dupreanum | reverse complement strand
ACACACACCCCACCACACACACACCTCACCACACACACACACACACCACCATGCACACATAGACACATACTCCACCACATACACACACACACCACACACGCACACACACCACCACACACACATACCACCACACACACACACACACCACCACCACACACACACACACCACACACACACACACCACACACACACCACACACACACACACACCACACACACACACACCCCACCACACACACACAGACACACACATCCCACCACACACACACACCCCACCACACACACACCTCACCACACACACACACACACACACACACCCCACCACACACACACAGACACATACTCCACCACACACACACGTATAGACACACACCCCACCACACACACACAGACACACACACACTGCTGTGGAGGGGAAGCACAGGATATAGAGTTAGATTTGCCACCCATCACTCCTGATTCCACGCATGCCATGTCTTCTCCCTGAGCTGAGGTTTCCACAACTATAAGTACAGACCTACCTCCAAAGAGACATGTCAAAGAGCACACAGGGAAAAAAAAATCTGTGAACAAACTGTGTAAATTGCAAACTGTGTAAATGTAAGCTGTTGTTATTTAGTGGTCAGTTCTGCTTTAGATTATAGAAAATGTAATTTCTTCATCCAAGGAAATAAGAACAGGGATGGGTAGGGGGCAGACACAGAGTTGGGGGAGGAAACGTGAGAACCAAGATTCTGAGAAGCACCCTCCCCGCACCTCCAGGGGGTCTGTGGAAGCCTCGCCAGGAATGAACAAGGTGTCTTTACTCAGCTAATTGACCAAGTTCATTTTTATTCTGAAAGAGATATCCGCCCCTCAGAACAGCAGGGTAGCAAATCTTGCCACACAATAATGTGAATTTCTGAACCAAAGGACCGGTGACTTCTTCATTCAGTTCTCCCATTTCCTTGGTGGTCTCCTGGCTGGGGTGCCTGCCTCTGGAAAGTTGTGTTTTGTCACAGGGTCTGCCTAGGAGTCTTAAGGGCAGCCCCAAGGAAGGACGTGTGCCACAGGGGAGAGGACTTTGAGACTGGGGGAAGTTTTAATTGTGAAACAGTGAGTCACTCCCTGCTGCAGTTCTACTGGCTTTGTGAGTGGGAAAAGGAAAAACGACTAACCCTAGGAAACTGTCTCATTTGCATGATCATTTGCATAGAGGTACATAAATTATGCCTTCCTGTGAAATAATCTGACCATGAGTAAAGACAAAAAGAAATGTGCCTTTCTGTTCCCCTTCCCCATCTGTTTTTCTTCTTCCCCTCCCACTACTTTCTTAAACATACCAGAATGATTTTAAGCTTCCACAGGCAAAAAGTACGTCAGTGCACATATTACACAGAGATCTGCAAGAAGTTTATATGTTGGGGTCACCAAAAAGTCCTGCTTCCTTCCATGTTTTTCCCCCTATCTTATCCCCAAATTTATTTTCACATCTTCTCTGCAAATGGGATGCTTTAGATTTCAGTGTTTATTGTCACAGAACCTGAGAATTCCTGAGCTAACAGGGCACGGAGCGGTGAAACAGACTGGAAGCTTCATGAGGACAGGGACACTGTCTGTGCTGCACCGTCTCCCAGGGTCTATGATCAGACAAACAAGACCTACCTGACCATTGTGGAGAGGAGAAAACTGAGGCCCAGAGCATGGCCGTGGCATGGCCAGGTTCACACAGGTTGCTAAGGATACTCCCAGAGCCCTAACCAGAGTCGGGAGTTCTTTCCACAGGATGAAGCCGACCTGGCAAAGTGGCAGATTGGACAGATTCACCTTTGTGCCCTTAAATCCCCTTTCCAGCAGTATTCACCCACAGACAGGAACACCAGATGAGGTGGGCCTGGAACTAGGACGGAATTCTGCCAAGGCCTACATGAGTTGCAGCACATGCAGGCGCATGTCACCTGTCCCCATCTGAGCCGGCTCCTGAGGCCAGCAGCTCGGAAGGCTCACAGGGGCTGGCATCCATCCCAGGAACAGGGGCCAAGGGCAAATCGCTTCTTAATTACTGCTTACAGTGCAAGTTTTTGCTTTGGCCTGGACAATGGCCAATTCCCCAAAACACATTGAACGTCTTATCAGCCTGCAGTGAATTGATCCTTGGAACTGATCCTTACCTGATCCATAGATTCTATTGTAACTAGAGAAGCTGAGCAACCACGTCCAGCCACAGGCTCACAGTCTGCGGCAGGAGGATGCCTGAGGCCCTCCTTCCAAGCCTCTCTCCTCTCATCCCACCCACCTCAGCCCTCCACATTTGGATTACGACTTTGTATTACTGAAATAGGTATCAGGTCTAACTTACTCACCGGGCTATCCCAAGGGGCCAGTATATAGTAAGTGTCCAATAAATGGTTACCGAACGAAAAACAAGTAAATGAAAAGGTTCTGTGCTATTCCTGAGGTCCCACAGCTAGTAAAGGCAGTGGCTGAGCCAGGAGGCAAAGCCAGTGTTTTTCACTGCAAAACCCACTTCACATCACCAGGCCAAGCTGTCTTTCCTCTCTTTCTTAGCCAAAGGTAATGAATCACCACCAATGGGAAGTCCTTTAAGAGATTTCAGTAGCCTCTGGGAAAGAAGACTCCTCCACAGAAACCTTACCTGTGTCTTCTCACTCAAAATTCACTCCAGGATATGAACTGGCCAGCACATCTGACTTATGACAGTAAGATGCCTTTCTATTTGATTTTAGTGCTTAGAGATCAATAGTGGGGCTGCAGAGTTCACAGAAAGGAATCAGTTAAATCTTGATCAAAATAACTTAAGGGCATGGTCAACAGCTTACTCAGCTGCTTCTCTCTTTGTCTCCCTCAGCCTCTCTCTTTCTTTCTCTTCCTCCCTGAAAAGCTTCACCAGGCCCCAAGAATGCCAGAGAACACAGGAGGAATGGAGCAATAGCGTGTTGCAGGGTCGGTTGGAAAGCCAGAGCCTACGCTGCCACCAACTAGATCGCCTAGATCTAGACCCAGAGGAACCAGAGGTGGGGAAAAAGATTCTCATGAGGCTTAAACAACTCAAAGAACCTATGCCCCTACTAAATGTGGCTCCCATTTATTGAGCATCTGCTCTTTGCCTAGCACAATCACATTTCATCCCTTAAGAAACTTCTAAGGGAAATAGCCTCAGCATTACATAGTTGACTTGCTGCAGTATGCTGAAGTCCGATGACTTCTCTAGAAGGATACAGCAGGTAGGTGATGGAGTCAGGAGCCAAACCCAGGTCATTCTGGCCCCAAAGTTCCAATCTGCCCTCTCCTCATGTCCTGGCCATTACAACATGTAAGACTTACCCCCTCCTGAAGGCCTTCCATGAAGAAGGTTGCTCTAAGACTTCCTGCATCTGGCCTGACTCTGGAATGTTCTCCCAGCACTCAGCCTGAACCTCACAAACTGTGATCAGGACAAATTACCCGGCCTTCTTTTCCCTTTATCCACAGGTGGTCCCTGCTTTAAGCAGACAAAATATACAAAAATTCAGACTTAGAAAAATTTCTTTAATTGCAAAACGAGAGAGAAGGAAAGCATTCACTTAACTAAAAGTCTCCTTTTTTTTTTTTATGGGATTCCCCTAGGACACTTAAAAACAAGACTCAATTTACAAAATTCGTTTGACACTCAACTTTTCAAGAACATGACTATTGTCAATTTATAAGAGAACAAAATAGTTCTCCTTCCTGGCTTTCTTCTTGATACTGATATGCCAAAGAGAGTCAGGGTTTGCTGAAAAATTATTTACTCTACAAAAATCTTCTGGTGGCTTCGCTTACAATGACTCTTTAGTGCAACGATCAAGCAAACTTTTGGAATTTCTGCATTGCAAAGACAAAATAGCAAGGAAAAAATAGCAAACTTAATGATCTGACAAGATCGATGAAATGTATTTTAGATTTTTTCCTTCTTCTGGGGTCTGAACACTTAATGTTTTTCTCCCTCGGGTAATTTTTCAACTTAGAATTTTATTATTGATTTTAGTCTAGGCTATATCCATGTACCACTCCTTTTAAAAATCAAATTTATTTTGATTTTTATATCTTAAGGATGCCAAAAAAGATGAAACTAGAATAAACTGCTTCTTGGCTTCTCTAAACTTAATCTCCTCACATCCCCACCCTCACTATCTTGCCTTGCAACATACATCTCAGAGGATGAACATGCGTGAAACGCAAGGTCGCCTTCCCTTGGGTTCATATTGTGTTGGCTCATGAAGGGCTACTATGCTCACCCTAGGCATAACATGACCATTTTCTCATGAAAGACAGAAATGCTTTCTCCTTATTGGGCTAACATAGTTACTTATTTACAAATTAATCTTCGATTAAATACTTGGCTATTTATTATGGCTTCCAATCTTGCCAATTAGCTAAATGACAAAATCACATCTCCCTGCAGAATCACTGCTCTGAACAATCTAGGGAAAAAAGAGAATGTCTTTCATAGAAAAACTCAGACAAAATAGGAAGGAAAGGAAGGTGGGGAGAGGGAGCTTAGCTTAAGTAACTGCTTGATCTAACTTTGAATCTAAATTAAAACTCGAATCTTCTGGTATCCTTATAGCCTGGCTTGGCCCCCAATTTCACTGAGCCAACCAGGAGGCCACATAAATAACACTTCCAACAGAAACCGTCTACATTACCTACATTTGGCAAATACCTCTATTTTCTTAAAGTACCTTTATACACATTAACCCCCAGGATCAGCACAATAGTGCTGAGAAGATGGAGGGACATGCTTAAAGCCCTAAGAGCCACTCGTTCCTCAAAGTGTGGTCTTTGGGCCAGCAGCATCAGCATCACCTGGGAGCATTTTAAAAATGCATAACTCTAAGCCCGACCTTAGACCTACAACTCAGAATCTGTACTTTAACAAGATTCCTTGGTATTTATGTGCACAATAACAATGAGAGGCACTGTTCTGGTATCTAGAGCTCAGAGACTATGTTTTAGTCATCGCTGTATTCCCAGTTGCAGTGTTAGTTAACAGCTGATACGCAAGAAATGTTAGTCGAACAGATAGATGATAGACAGACGGATGGATGGACAATAGAATAAATAAATGAAATGCATAATGATGGGACAGAAAAAATGTTAAGTGATCAAAATCACAAAGGTGTGTACCAGCTAGAATCCAGGTCATCTCTTGACTCATTCATTTTCCATTTTTGATTTCAAGGCGAAGAAAGGGGGCTGCAAAGCTAATATGAGTTCTCTTGTTTAGAATGTGCTTGAGTAGGGGAAGACATAAAATAAACTCTACTACACAGAAGCCATCCGTCCTCCTTCGGCTAACATTTCAGATCGCTGGGTCATGTTTAGAGTATTTTTCACAGTCCAATTCAATTTAAACAGCCACTTTATGTATGGAGGAACCAACAGATTCACTGTGATGTGTTTGTTTTTCAGACATGTTGGAAGTCAAATCACTCCGAGTAAAAGAAGTCAGGAAGAAGGTCTCTGCCTGCCCAAGATAAACAACCTGTCTTTATAAAAGCGAACATGACAAACCTTTGGATTATCTAAATCTGGACTTTGTGCTCAGTGCACTCTGCAGCCTGGACACATCCTCTCCTCCTTTCCCCTGCCATCAGCAAGAATGCCGGAATGCATTAACCCAAGAGGGCAGAGCTTCACTCAGGACCTGCCCTTGCCAAGTGAAAAATCCTACAGCTCCTGGCTCCTGTGCCATCCACCTTCTGTCACATCCAATTTATCACCTGCAGTAGGATGGGCCTGTAGACTGCAGTCTCCATGGATTTGGAGCCATGACATTCTGAATCTAGAGCTCCAAAGAGATTTTGAGAGATCTTCTGACTGACTCCCCACTGAAGGCCGTGAAATTCTAACGTCAACAATCCAGAACAAACTCTCCATCAGAAGTCCACTGATGAAACTTCCTTTGGGAATCTGTTTTCTGTCTCTCTAAATTGGAAGCCTTTATACTTTTTTTGAGTCAACGGATACTTTTGAGAAACTAATGAAAGTTATGGCCCCTTTCTGTCTCCCAGAGAAAATGCACATAAACACACTTTTTGCTTTCAATTTCAAGGGAACTTCTTGAGAGCTATTTATAGAGTCTCTGGGGTCCAGAAGTTTAAGGTTAACAATCCCTCAGAAGCTTGAAACCTTTGCTCTTGTCTTCTAAACATGACTGTACCTCATCTAATGTTAACATCCACAGGCTCATTTTAAATCATTTATTTAAACATGGCTTAGAAATTAGAGAGGAGAGGCTCTACGTAGAACGGAAACTATATGGATTATGAGCATGAAAACCTGGGTTTGAGTCTCCATTCTTCATATAATAGCTCTGTGTCCTTGACAAGTCACTTAATCTGAGTCTCATTTTCTCATCTGAAAAATAAGAATGATAATACTACTACCTCATAGAGTTTTCAGACAATACATGAAAAGTGACTACTATGTATCATGCCTTGGTGCTTAGTAAATATTATTTCATTGTCTCTCCCCTTTTTTTTTCCCTTAATGAGAATTGACAGACTCCCAAGCAAGCTTTTTACCCTAAAATACTTTGACTCTTCTCTTTAACTCATTCCTTTTTATTAAGACATTAATGGGCTCTGTTCAAAATCCACTTGGGCAAAGGGGGTAACACTCAAATCATCTGTCAAGAAACACTAGCTTCTGAGGGACTTCCTTCTATATGTGAGGAAAGTACTTTGGGATGTTCCTCACGTTGTTTTGAGTTCCGTTGGAGAAATGAGTATAGCCTCACAAAACAACAATATTGACACAGGTCATGCATACTAAGTGCCAGGTAAGCCACTCAGACAGTGAGAGTAGACACTGAGGGGCATCTGAGGACTTGGTAATCAAGAGCCTGGACTCAGAAATCAGGCAGATTTAGGTTTGAATTCTGGTCCTTCTGCTAATTTATCATCTATAAAATACAGGGCGAGTTCATCTTAGTCTCCTTGTCTGGAAAAAACAAATGACAAAGAAACTAAGAACGACAACAATAAAACCTGCTTCATAGAGTTGCCATGTAGGTTAAATGACAGGCTTATGTAAAATACTTAGCATAGGACACAATTTACCAAGCACTTAATAAATTAAGGCCATTCTCATGACCTGTGTTGGGTGTAGTTGACTGAAGGAAGCTTCTAGAGAAGGGCATTGAAGAATGGAGAGAATTCATAACAGAAAAGGCAGTGGTAAGTGAGAATAGAAATGGGTAAAGAGCGTCCCATCAACCTCACCCATTGTTGTCACTGACACTGCCACATTCAGAGATGGTGTCTTAAGGCAGAGAGACACTGAACAAGGAGCCAATGGAATTTGATCCTAGGGGTTAT
Source organism: Eidolon dupreanum (assembly GCA_028627145.1). NCBI lineage: Eukaryota > Metazoa > Chordata > Mammalia > Chiroptera > Pteropodidae > Eidolon > Eidolon dupreanum. The sequence continues at coordinate 46,080,156 of CM053508.1, read as the reverse complement.
CCATCCGAAGAGGGCAGGTCTGGGTGGTCCCACGTGGGGTCTCTGAGGGCCTAAGTTGCACCAGAAAGACCTAGAACAGAGAGCAGGCATGGGCACACCATGGGAAAGTAAGCTCCCTTGGACTGGGGAGCCACAGCACCCCAATGTTCCCACTGCTTGGCCCGCTGACAAAAGCAGAGTTTCTTAAATCTATATTGCTTTAGTGGCTACTTTTTTAACAGCTACAGACTGTGTGCTCAATAATAATTTATTGATTGACCAATTTCTTCCTTGGCTAATGTTAACAAGAATGAAACTATTTGTGCATTGTCTCAAGCACAGGGTTATGAACTGTCTGCCCTGACTTCTGAGGGACCGCAGCCTTACAAATCCGAGCAGCGTCTTGGTGGTGGTCACAACGACAAAAAGCAGCTCAACAGGTGGCTCCGGCCTCAATCAACCAGAAGAATCGATGAGTCCACCATCCAGATTCTCTAGAGAGCTGCCAATCCTCTGACTAACCTCTGCCCCCAAGGGCTTGATCTCACTGAAAAAAGAGAAAATGAGGAAGGAGACATGGTCAGAGAAAAGGATCTGGAGCAAGGACATCACCCTCCTGACACCTACTGTCAGCAAATAAGATGAGACACAGACAGAATCTGCTCAAACATTTATGACATAAAAGTGGGAGGAGACAGCTGGGGCGGGGGAGGGGGGAACCTAACTCTAGACAGACACTTTAAAATTCTGCTAAGTCTCCAAAGTCCAGAGGAGCCAGATCATTAAAGTCTTGTCTTTGCAGGCCAGGAATAGCTCAAGATTTATGCCACACGTTGGACAGTCCTGCTCTGCCTGGATGCATGCTGCCTCTGAGCAAGCAGTGTAATCGTGCTGTGGCTTAGCCCAGCTCCATTGCTGGTGTTCACAGGAAAAAGCACCTCAATCTATAAAGGGGCCAGATCAGCCCTGTGCAAGGAAATGGGGCAGTCAAGGAACAGTCAAGGCCAAATCTAACACCCTTTGTAAAAACGTAGCCAGGATGAAATGATGAACCCCAAAGAATGCACTCACGAGATACCCAGATGCTAAGGGCCTCACTCAAAGCTGTGGGTTTGGCTTAACTCTAGTTGTGTCACATGAGCACGTTACTTAACCTCTCTGAACTACCGGTTCCTCATCTGTGAAATGTAAGTAATAAAAATACCTAAGTCACATGACTGTCGTGAGGATCCATACAGGGAACATTGATAGAATAGTACCTGGAACCAAATAAGTATCCAATAGAATTGTTGTTTTTAAGGTAGGCATCTTGACCAAATATGGAGAAAGCAGAGTTAGTGAAGCGGTCTACAAGTAAATAAGAGCATTCTCCAGGAGGTGGCCCTCTTACATGGTTGCTATGGGGGCCAAATGAGAAACTGTAAGGGGTGAAGCAGGCCCAAGAACACCACTCCTCATGTGCACAGAGCAACATCGAAAGTCAATGAACAGATTTCCAAAACTGGGCTGCAATGCTGCCAACAAAAACTCCATAAAGTGCATCAAATAGTCTCAAGCAGTTTGTAGACAGAGCAACTGCTGCTGCCAGAAACTCCTCTGCCATTTTTATCAACCTCAGAAATGCTTCATCCTAGAGACCCTGGCACAAGTGATCGAAATACTAACAAGACCCTCAAACTGTGGCTTGGCAGGAAAATCAACAGGAGACAAGATTTCTGAGTGTGGCTGAGGAGGAGGGTGATAGATTCCTGGAAGTGACAGACTGATAGATACCAGCCCTCAGTTGAAATGAACTCTGAAGAAGCACAGCCATGCGCACTCGATAAAGCTCTCTTCCAAGGAGGTGGTAGCTGATGATCATATTTTATAGGATGCAGAGTTTTACAGAGTTTTTTACATAGCATTTCTCAAAGTGTATTCTGGGGAAACTAGTACTTTGACATGCTCCATTCTTAAGTGGTTCCATGGTAGAGGTGTTTGGTAACAAGGAATATAATCCATATTGTACATTTGCAATATACAGAGTCAAGGCGGTGAGGGATACTGCAATAAAGAAATGCGAAACTTGTTTGAGCATGGAACTATGTTTTGGTTTTTGGTAGAACGCCATGGAATAAACTTTGGTAATATCATTTTAGAAACAGCCTTGTTTGGGATCCCCACTCTGCTGCTAATTCAGCTGTTAGTTCTTACTTAGTGCCTTCATTTTCCCATCTCTAGGACTCCATGCCCCTGGTCTACTGGATCTCACGGAGCATATCAGGGACAGCCAGCCCACATCCAGCACTGCGGCAGAAATGAATGCAGGAGCACATCCCAGCCCTCCAGACAGATGGCCGCACAGGGGAAATGCTCCAGAACTGGCGTCTGGGAGGACCAGAGGGCAAGGAGTTTCTCAGCCTCTCCCTGGATTACTGCTTTCCTTGCTAAATCTTAAAGGAGACTCATATTTTACTTTGTTAGCATGCCTTCTTAGAAAAATCATCATAGCCTCATCCACAGAAGGTAATTTCAAAACTGTGTACAACTTGGTGACGGTCCTGCTGGGCATTTTTGGTATTCAAATATTTATTTTCTGACCAAAATAACATAATACAATATGCACTGCTTGGAAGTTTATTTTTTGTTAATGTATATTAATATATGCATTTTATTATACATATTAATACAAAATGAACATTAACATTGTTTGCTTTTGATAATGTTCATAAAGTCTTAGCTTTAGGTGAGTTAAGGCCCTAGCTGAGCCAAGTGAAAAATATTCTGAGTATTAGCCTTGTCAATGAGGTATTATTCACCCCATTTGTGGATGAAGCAACTGAGGCCCCGAAAGTGGCCTTAGGAACATTGTACAAGTTGTCAGAGGTGGACTGGGGCCCAGAGCTGAGGTCTCCTACCTCCTGGAACAGGTCTCCTACCTACCTTTCCTGTATTCCTATGAGTCTAAGGACTAAAAAAGCACCAAAGGTCAGTTCATATTTGTTCTTGTTATGAGACATTAGGTACCCAGAATGAGTCGGCTTTGTGTTAAGTGCTTTCTTTATATTTAAGGGTACCATGTCCTCCAAAAGCCAAATGGAATAGTATTCCTCCCATTGGATTTCATATGAAAAAGCCTACACTCAGGTTTCCTTATGTAAATGCCTGGGACACTTATCAGTGGCCATATGGGGCCATGGACAATCTCTGCTCCAGCGGTGAGCTGCTGGCGGCTGCACGGAGAACTGTTGGCGGGGTTCAGCTCTGGTGACTCTGAAGGAACCCACCTAATCCTCCACGGCCCTCCCCCACCCATCGCTCCTCATTATGGGTGAAATCGCTTCACACGAGAGTACAGGATTTACTGTCTGGTAACCACGCTCGGGCTATGTTGTAAACAACAGCAAACCTCATCCGCTTTTGCCACAGTAATTGCATCATGAATAAAATAAATGGAATAATTTAAGGAAAATTAAGCCCTGCAGAGAGATTAGCACAGAGAGGGTAAAAATGATCAGAGGGGTAAATGATCATCTGAAAACCTCAGCAACGTATAACTACTGTCTGTCGCTGAACACGTGGACGGTGCAGTGCACAGAGCCATCCAGGACTCATGACTTGATCGCCCCTCTCTGCCTTCTCCTAGGGCCCCAGAACTTCCTGATCAAAGCTGTGTGCACATGAAGCCAAACACCTGGATTTTTATACTGTTTCTAGTAAGCATTCCACAGCCTAAGCCACGCAGCTTATCCTCCCAGGAAAGGTGTGTCTCTGGCTAGAGTATTGACCAATGTGATCACAAGATGACAAGAAGGGAATCCAGCAGTCACCAGCAGCCTCCCTCAGTCTGCTGGGCCTTACAGAAAGCTTTGTGCTCTCAAGGGCCCAGCACATCATCCCCATTCCTGCCAACCCAACTGTGGCGGTCCGCGAGCTCTCGGTGTATGACTGGCTGCAGACATGGTCTGGGCTGTGCTCCTAAGATCCTCGGGCCTCACAAAGACTCTGTGATCCAGGAATAGACGGGCACAAAGAGCCTAAGGCATCCAGTTTGGATACACAAGCTCAAGTGCCTGAGTTAGCGTTCGCTGGGGGAAACTTTCCCTTTAGTTAAAGACAAACTCGGAGGCAACGGAACACTGCTTGTGAGGGTTAGAGTTCCCTCCCATAGATGAAAGCATTAAAGACCTGGCCAACAGCCCCAGAGGGTGTTGCTCATTTATATATAGGAACAACATCGCCTATTATGAAGGAGGCACTCTTCATTTAAGTTGCTATCAACCTCACATTTTCAGGGTCTCTGTTAACTCTGCGAGTGCCCCAGGCCTACCGTCTCTGAGTGAGTCTGAGGAGGGACTTTAAACAGCTGCCTAAAGATGATGGTTTCCTCGAAACAACAGTTTTGCTGGGCCTACACATGGCTGACCGGGACCTTCTTCTATCTTTATTCCTAGCAAAGTGCCTGGTCCATACAAGTTACTACTCAACAAATGAGCTCATACAGAAATGAAAGCATGTACCCCTGCTCTGCCTAGCACAGTGTTTAACTGAGAGTTGGGGCTCAGTGACTACTTACGGAATGAATAAATAAATGACTCCTTCCTCACTTATTGCTCCATCTGTCATCTGTGTTCTGACGCCTCCCAAATCTGTACCTCTGGCCCAGCTCTTTTTTTTCAGTGCCAAATCCATACACCCCACTGGCTGCCAGAGCAGATGACCCTGGGCTGCACGTCTGCGAAGGAGCTCATTAACTTTCTCACCGACACCGACCCACTTGACTTCCTCCCCGTGTAAGTCCTCAGATATATTTCTCAAATCAATTCCCTCTTTTGCATCCACCTCCACTACTTCCCTCAGGCATTCATCACTTCCCAGTGGATAATTTTATTACCTCTTAATTGCCTCCAGGCTGCTCCTCACCACTCTCTTTCTCCTATCCCTGCACCAGCCTCTAAAGTCACTACCCACAGTAACCCCAGAAAATCTTTCTAAAATGCAAATATGAAAGTGCCACTCCACGAGTCTCCAGTACTCATGCTTATAAACTGCCCCATGCCCAGTCTCTATTGACCTCTCTACCTTCAGTTCTCGCCTCTCCGCCTCTCCGTCCCTCCCCCCAGCAGACACCCACTTCATTGGAATGTGAAGGAACTCTGAGGGATCTGGAGCCTGCCCTCTCTTTTCTTACTTTTCTTTTTCAAATGTACAGAGCCAGCCAGTGATAACCTGTATTCTCTTTTGTCTTAAGACATCATATCTTCTTCGCTTTTTCTCCAAATGTCATTTCCTTTTCTTTTTTTTTAATTGTGATAAAATACAGATAACATAAAATTTACCATCATAGCCATTTTTGAGTATACAGTTCAGTGGCGTTAAGTACATTCACCTTGTTGTACTGCCATCACCACCATCCATCCACAGAATTCTTACATTTTGAAAAACTAGAACTCGGCATCCATTAAACAACTCTCCATTCCTCCCATCCCAGCCCCAGACAACTACCATTCTACTTTCTAGCTCTCTGAATTTAATTACTCTAGGTAGACCTCATATAAATGGAATCATGTAATATTTGTCCATTTATGATTAGCTTATTTCACTTAGCATAATGTCCTCAAGTTTCATTCATGTAGCATCTGTCAGAATTTCCTTCCTTTTCAAGGCTAAATAATATTCCACGGTAAGTATATACCACATTTTGTGTATCCATTCATCCATCAATGTGCACTTGGGTTGCTTCCATATCTGGCTGTTGTGAATAATGCATCTATACACATGAGTGTACAAATATCCATTCAAAACCCTGCTGTCGATTCTTTTGGGGGATATACCCAGAAGTGAAATTGCTAGATCATATGGTAATTCTGTTTAATTTTTTTTGAGGAGCCTCTATACAGTTTTCCATCCAAATGTCATTTTTACATTCATCTCATGAATTGATTCTGAGCATGGGGTGTACAGACCCTAACATCCAGAGAGACGACAAAGGTGCAAGTTGCTAAACGTTCATTAAGAGGACTTAGAAAGAGACCTCTCAGGACAAGAGTCTCTAAAAGAAAGGCAAGTGCCAAGGTAGCGCCTACATCTCTGAAAATGCTCCTCTCCCCTCTTGTCTTATGATGGGCTTGTTCCGGTGTTGAAGCAGATGGATACTGGGAGGGAACCATGAAGTACTGCAAAGGGTGAAGACATTTTCTCATCAATAAGCCACTTGAGAGCTCAGTGGATGATGCCCATCCCTGTTTCCCATACTGTCTGGCAGAATTCGTCACATCAATAAAAATCCCTTAATATGCTGTTATCTAGGCTTAAAGAACAAAGCTTCTACAAAGGGGATTGTGGACTCAGCAACAAGCTCCACCTAGCCCCAGGTGCTCCCATTCCAGCCATAGTGAATAAACCACAGGTCCACAGCATGCCATGTCCTCCCTCCAGGTCTTTGCACATACTGTTCCCCTGCCTGGAGCAGACTCCCCACCAACCTGTGGCCACCCATCAGTCTCTTATTTATACTCAAAGATTCTACTCCAGGATCACCTTCTTAGAGAAGACGATAGCCTTCCTGGCCCCCAGGCTAGTTATGCCTTCCTCTGTGTTCCTGGCAGCTTGGCATATCTCCATCTTTATGTTGCTTGGTTTTCTTTCTCATCACCCTCACTAAACTATATATTCTTCGTTGAAACAATAGCGTTTCTCATCTCTGTATCCCCAACACCTAGCCTGAAACAGACACGCAGTTGAATCTCTACAAATATTTTTATGTGAGTGAACAATATTTCTAAAGCAAATTTTCATGAAAATAGCATTGGTAGCAGTACTAAGATAGCGTTTCTCCATCTCAGCACGACTGACACTTGAGGCTAGATAGTTCTTTGTTGTATGAGCTGTCCTGTGCACTGTAGGGTGTTTAGCAGCATCTCTGGCCCTACCCACTGGATGCCAATAGTAGCCTTCCTCCCAGCTGCAACCACCTAAATGTTTCTAAAATTTGCCAAACTTCCCCTGGCGGAGAGGTGCTGGGGGCCAAAATCACTCCCAGTTCAGATCCACTGCAGCAAGACGATGTGCAATTATTCAGGCAGCGTTTGTCCTCTGAGAGACCTTCTGAAAGTGCAAGGCCTGAATGCAGACTCCAGACATGTATGAAATCTCATCAGAAGTTTTGTGACATTTATTATCACCTCGTGAATGCTTTATAACTTTATATACCTCGTGAATAATTAAGAAAAGTGCCTGCGAACCTCTTCCAAAAGATCATATGGTATGAATCTTAAATCATTTGCCATCAGATATTGACCCTGGTCTGATTCATTATTTACAAACCTCAATGAAGACTGGGATGAGGAAATGCTGCATCAAAACTATTCCATTCAAAATCTTTTTTAAAGAGCTTAGAAAGTTGGGGAGGAGGGGAGCAAAGTCCCTGGAACAAAAGTTCACAATGGCCAAACTCTCAAATGGAAGAAATTTCACCCATGGCCTATTTAACAAAAGGCAAAGGAATGAGAAAGGTAAGGCTCAGATGGAGGAAAAAGATGAGAAATGACCAGAATTTCAAGTAAAGCACATCCTATAGCCCAGGTAAAGCATGTCCCAATCAGAAAGGGTCAGGGGAAATATTTGCTTAAAATCATTTCATGTTCTTTGGAGAGATTAAAGGAGATGAGAGAAGCAAAGTGCATAGCATAGGAATGACACATACGAGAAGCTCAATACACAATGGTCTCCCTTGTGAATATTCCTGTGCTGAGGAAGAAGGAGAATCACATATTCAGAGTGGGGAGATACCAGAAAACGAGTTCTTCCTAATCTCTAAAACTATGATTGGATGAGATTACACCCCTAGTCTTTCCCATCTCTCGAGACTAGCAGGAGCCACTAGCACCCTCATGCCAACTTTAAGGCCCCAGGCAGGGAGGTGACGACTGTGGTTCTTTAACTTCACTGAGCAGAAGAATTGCCAGGGGTCTTGTTTAAAATGCAGATTTTGGGGTCCCATCCTCAGAGACCTTAATTCAGTCATTCTGCGCAGGCCCCGGATGCTGCACTTTCACCATGTGCCCTGCACACTGACACGGGTAAGAGAAGGACCATGCTGAGCAATGCTGCCCTAAGCCTGGTAGGAAGAGCAACCCGAAAACCTGTACCCAGGGAGGCCTGGGGGCACACTCCAACACCGGATGCTCTGTAGGTTGCCGGCAGCTAACACAAGATTTTCAGCCGCTAACACTGTACTCAGTAAAAGCTGATGTTCAGTCAAAATGGTAACCAGGAGTCACATGTATTTTCTGTATTATTATAAGTTCAGCTGTTCAATAATTTATCAATCATGTTGGTCTCTATAGTGCAGTAGCTCTTGAATTTTAGTGTATATCAGACTCACTTAAAAAGAAGGGATCAAAAAAAAAGAAAAAAGAAAAAAAGGTTTCCGGAGGTCTACCCTTAGAGAATATAATTCGGTAGGTTGAGGAGAGCAGGGCTCGGTGATCTGAACAGCGCACGAAGTGGCTGGGGTTCAGGTGGTCCAAAGACCAACCTGCAAGAAGCACAAACACAGCTGCACAAGAGGGTTGTCTCTTTGTGCCCTGTAAGAAGGTCATCTACGGGAGGAGAAGGCCGAGAGATACAGCCAGATAAGAGGAGTCACCCCGCCCCTCTCAAACCTGCCGTTCTTTACCTATTGACCCTGAGATCATGTGTATGAGTACAAGAAAGATAAGAAGAAGAATGCTGGGCTAAAATTTCTGCTAAAAAAGAGCAGAGATTTTGATGGACACATTCTTTTATGCAAATATACCCCAAGTCCCTTCTGAAAACAAGGCAGAGTCACTTTCTCCATCATTCGCTCTCCTTTATTCATTCAAACCACATGTACTCAGCTCTAATCCTGAGCCCTGCCTTGTGCTAGGTACCAGGGATAGGAGTGTCACTCCTATTCTGAAGAATTCCCTGTCTCCACTGTTATTTTTCGGGGATTCTTGACCCCACAATATCAAGGGGCCTCTCGCTAACCCCTTAGTTCCATGGATCATGGAAGGAGCTGAACAAAAAAAAAAAATTAGGTACTCAACAAGTCTGCCAGAGGCCTCAAAAACAGGTGACCCTAAGCAAGAACACTGCTGAGAGGCCCATTCTAGGGGACGGTGAATAGACACAAGTTATAAATAAAGTCAGTGAAATAAATTCTGAGCCTGCACAGAGTTGAGCTGGAAGAGGCTAGGGGAAGGGAGTGGGCTTGGCATACACTCCCTCTGGATCCCAGGGGCAGCAGCCCAAGGTTATACCCACAGAGATTTTGGTCCTGTTGGTGATGCTCTGACCAGGACACCTGGGTTCTGCATCCCAGTGGTGCACGTGAGAAGGAAGACAGCTGTGGGCAGAGGGTCAGTGCCTCCACTTGGTAAAACTCCTTTCAAAATCAAGGACAAGCTGCTTCCCTGCCCTCCTGGCTCTCACATGATTATGTGGCTTATCTGTCCCTTCCCATCCTTTTCTTTCATTGTCCTCCAAACTCATGCTCCCACTAGTCACTGTCTTCAAGAAGTAGCCCTCTCTGCAGTTTCCATGTCCAGTGGAGCAAGTCCATCTTTCTCCTCCCAGACCACATACCCACCCAGGCCAGCCCCTCCCACCAGGCGGAGCCCTGATCCAAGAGGTCCTCCATTACTCACTCCCCAGGAACGTCAGCTGAGACCACTACTTGTCTACTCAGACCAATGCGGACCTTAACATGGCTCTTTATTGTTCTCTGATTCATTCATGGGTCTCCATCTTCTCTCCCCAGACGGTCTGGAAGCCACGGAAGGACAGGACCATGGACATGCCCTTCTGACTTCTCTACAGAATCTAGGCAGGGGCTGGATCCGCAGTGGGTGTTTCAACAAATCTTTATTGATTTGACTCGCTCCCCTTCTCCTCTTTCAAACCAATTATTAGGTACAAGCAACCACTTCTAAGGCAGCACACAGCGGAAAGTGGAAGAAGAGGGAACTTTGCTGCGGACCAACTAGAGTCCTAACTCCAGCTCTTTCACTACCCATGCTGTGCAGCCTTTGGCCAGTTACCTAATTTCTCTGAGCCTTGACTGTCTCATTCTTAAAATGGGGATGGAAACTCAATAACAAAAAAACAAACCACCAGATTCAAAAATGAGCAAAGGACTTGAATAGACAGTTCTCCAAAGAAGCTAAACAAATATGGCCAATAAGCATATGAAAAGATGCTCAACATCACTAATCTTTAGGGAAATGCAATCAAAATTACAATGGGATACTTCACACCCATCAGGATGGCTACTATCAAAAAAAGAGAGGAAGGAAGGAAGGAAGGAAGGAAGGAAGGAAGGAAGGAAGGAAGGAAGGAAGGAAAAGAAAGAAAACAAGTGTTAGCGAGAATGTGGAAAATCTGGAACACTTATGCACTGCTGGTGGAAATATAAAATGGTACAGCCACTGTAGAAAATAATATGACAATTCCTGAAAAAATTAAACATAGAATTACCATATGATACAGTAATTCCACTTCTGGGTACATAAAAAAATTGAAAGCAGGGACTTGAACAGATATTTGTATACCATGTTTATAGCAACATTATTCACAACAGCTAAAATATGAAAGCAACCCAAGTGTCCACCTTGCTTATTCATTAATAAACAAGATGGTGTATATATGTACAATGGAATATAACTCAGTCTTGAAGAGAAATGAAATTCTGACACGTTACAACATAGATGAACTCTGAGGATGTTATGCTAAGTGAAATAAGCCAGTCACAAAAAGACAAGTACTGTATGATTCCATTTATATGAGGTACCTGGACTAGTCAAAGTCACTGAGTCAGAGGGAAGAATGGTGGTTGCCAGGGCGTGGGGGGAGATGAGAATGGGGATTTAATAAATTATGGAGTTTCAGTTTTGCAAGATGAAAAGAGTTCTGGGAATGAATGGTGGTGATGGTTGTACAATGTGAATATATTTAATACCACTGAATTGTACACTTAAAAATAGTTTAAATGGTAAATTTTACATTATGTGTATTTTACCACAATAAAAAGGGGTGGGGGAATTGGGATAGTCATACCCAGCATAGATGGTGTCACAAAAATTAAGTGAGATGTGAAAGTATCTGGCACATGTAGAATGCTTCCTCCCGCCCCCCTTCCCTTCCTTTCTTCCAGTCATAGAAATACATGCAGTTGCTCCTAACAGTTCCAGCACAGAGGCGCGGAGTGTGGCGGTGAGCCTACTGGCTGGGGATTTAGGCAATTGGCAACCTGACACAGAGTCCCCCCTTTCAGAGCTTCAGTTTCCTCATCAGTAAATAAGAGGAGGCCTGCTACCAGCTCTGAGAGTTGGAGATTCCAGAGCCTGGGTCCCTCTCCAAAGACAGTCAACACTTTCAAGGTGACACTGTCTACAGTTTTCAACCTCTAGTTGAATTGTGTTCCTCCCGGCAAAAAAGGTACATTGAAGTCCTAACCCCCAGTACCTGGAAATGGGATCCTCACAGAGGTAACCAAGTTAAATGAAGTCATTAGGGTGGGCTCTAACCCAGTAACTGGTGTCCTTGCACAAAGGGGAAACGCGGACACAGAGACAGGACACGCTCAGGGAGAAGGTCATGTGGACATGAAGGCAGAGATTGGAGTGATGCATCTACACACCAGGGAATGCCAAAGATTGCCAGCAAATCACCTCAAGCCAGGAGAGAGGCCCCAACAGATTCTCCCTCTCTGCACTGAGAAGGAACCAACACTGCTGATGCCTTGATCTCAGACTGCTAGCCTCCAGGGCTGTGAGATAATAAATTTCTATTGCTTAAGCCATCCAGTCTGTGGTACTTTGTATGGCAGCCCCAGCAAGCTAATCCACCATGCATCTAAGAACCTTGATAGAAAATGTTTGTTTGAAATCTGTGAAGTTCCAAAGAGCTATCTATGGTAGCTGCCATGGAGCAGAGGGCAGGGGCTGTGCTGGCTGTGGACCCAAGGATCTTGGAAGCCCAGTGCAAACAGCCCCAGAAGCCCCCCACATGGGTCTTGGCATGGGAGGAGAACCCCCCTGGGTGGGGGAGGGGAGAGTCCAGGAGAGGCACCCACACTCCAGGCAACAGAGCCTCAGCAGCCCTTGATGGGTTTATTATTTATAAGCTGCCGTCATCACTTTGCTCAGTCTAACTCGCTTCAGAGAGTTTTTAATATTTCAGAAACAGACGAGCCTCGCATTGCCCAAGCTATTCGTAGTCTTAGTCATACCGAACACTTCCTGAGAAAGGATGCTGCAAGATGCCTCTGACTTAAACATCTCATCCGTGGTGCAGTGGAAAGAAGCTGAGCCCCTGGTGGCTTCAGCACCCCTAAACAGAGCTTGAACACAGCAGTCAAGAGTGGCATGGCCACAGTTGAGAGGCCCAGCCTCCGTGAGCCCAGACATCACCCTTCCATCCATCCTCCACCCCGCCCGCCACTGCCCCAGTGCCACTCTGCGCCAGGCACTGGGCCAAGCCCTCTTTGCATGTTATCCCATTGACTCCTCCAGTGCTGATAGTTCCCTCATTTCAGAGGAAAAGAAACTCGTGTCCAAAGAAGTTTGATAATGTGCCAGAAGCCACATAGGTGGTAACTGAAGACAGGATTCTAATCTAGTCCTAATTCCAACAACCCCAGCTTTTCCCTACTAACTAAGCCATATTTCTGGAAGGTCATTCCAGGTGAAGGTGACAGGTCCAGGGTCACAGACCTGAGAGCCATGGGAGGTATATCCAAGGTGGATGTATGATCGGTGCACCTGGGTGTGTGCCAACTTCATAATCCTCAACCTGAATTATAAGGGAGTTTAAGTCATTTTGTTTTTTTAAAAGGTGACACACTTGCAGAAAGGCTTAATAAAGCCTCTGAAAGATGAGAGGTTTGCTCAGGTCTTCGCCTGAACGATCTTTAAGAGATTGGCTAGGGCCTTCCTTCCACTGCCCTGACCTGAGAAACACAGATCCCTGAGTCTCGGCCACGATCCACCCCCAATTGGCTCTGTAGGCTCCAGGTCTCTGGTGACAAAAGTAGAGATATTTGTGACAGAACCACCAGTAACATGGCTTATGGAAACACAGTATTAAACTCAATTCTTTCCCACTTAGAAAAATCTCACACACAATCACACTGCAGAGGGTGAAAGCCTGCAGCCATCGATGTGAAAAGGGTTTTGTTTTCTGGGACTATAGATCCTACCTGTGTGAATTATAGTTCATTTTCTTTAGGAAAAAAAAAATCACTATTCTGTTTAAAGGATTTGATTGGTTTCATCTATAAAGAAACAAATGACTAAATTATTTTCCCCATTACCTCAAAGTTTCATTCGATATCATTATTTCTAACCATGTTTTGAGAACCTCTCAGAAGAATGCTTTCTAAAGTCATATTTGATCCATCGCATCCTGACAATGCCATTCTCTCTTTGGGATAGCTTCTCTCTCCAAGTCTCATTTTCTTTATTTGTAAAATTAAGATGATAATATCAACTTCCATAAGTTACACTCTGAGCACTTACACGAACCAGACACATTATATTCACGATCTCCTTTAATCCTCACAATAACCCTACGAGACAGGTATTATTAGTCTCATCCCCATTCTGCAGATAAGAAACTGAGGCTTAAAGGGGTCAATTGGCCCATGGTTGTAAGTGGTGGAGCTGGAATTTATATCTAAGCTAGCCCTGCTCTAAAACCTGGAATCACAATGCCCCTTTGAGGATTAGATTAAATTAAGAGAACACAGACCAGAACCCTTTGTAAACTGGCAAATGTCAGGCCCAGGTTGACGATATTTCTAGGGGTAGAAAGGACTACTATGACATCAGGCAGCTCTGGAACAAGGTCCTGTGCCTTGCCAGCTTCAGAGCTCGGCAGTGAGGGACCTCTGAGGCTCAGGACACTGCTGCCACCCCTTCCTTGAAGGCCTCATGTCTTTCTTAGGGAAATTAGGCCATGAGCACAGCAATGACAACGCCTCTACTTCAGGCCTTGGATGGACATTAACTTTGGGAGCCAAACAGATGTAGCCAAGCTTAACACCAACACCTTCCCCAGCACACACATAGATACATATGGGTTTGTAAGTACACATAACTGAGAGGGGTGAGGCCTTGAAACAGCTCACATTTTGGACATCTTGCAGGTAGGGGGAAGGGCAGTTGCATTCTGGGGTTAGTGAGGCATGGGAACTGCATCCTGAAATGTCTAGGGGGCACCCTCATCAGATTGCACCTATTGCAGAAAGAGAGCATCTTGTGGCTGCCTTCGGAGAAAGGCCCACTGCCACTTATCAAGGACCAGTAAGATCTGGGAAATGCCTCTATTTTAGTTCTTATTTTTTTTTCATACCCATCATAATTTTTTTCTACTAAATTAAGTTTAATTTAGAAAGGTTGTATTGGACCCAGACAAAGGACAATGAGTTATGGTAAGAATTGTTTAGCAAAGTAATAGTTTTCTAAAGTTCGCCTGCTCATTTTTGCAGCACACATAGGCCATGTATCCACCAGCATCCCTCCAGCCCATTGTGATACTGGGTAAATACGCAACTCATTGTACTGGAGCAGGGGAACATGAGGTACAGGAGAGTTCCCTCTGCCTTTTTCCTTATCTCCAGGCATGATGTGCTAACAAGGAGGTGAGAACAAATGCTTTTTTCACTCCCTGACTGGTCTAAAACAAGAAGGCCCTGGAGTGCCTCTGTCACAGCTGTCCACTCTTCAGCACTGGCAAAGAAAAAATTTGTGACTGAGAATTTTGCATCCTGAACTCTGGCCTCTTCATTTCACTCTCATTTTACTCTGCTTCCCCTTCACTGTCATAACTTCCTGCTTTTAAACCTCCATTTCTCTAGTATGACTGACCCTCCCAGGGCTATTCCTCCAGGCATTTACATTTAACCATGGATGCCCAACCATGAGGCAAATGCTTCCTCCTAGCTGCGAGACTCTCAGGATAGGAGGTGGGAGTCCGAGGCAGTGGTCCAGAGAGGAGGCATATTTCATCCCTGAGGCAGACCTCCAGGACACTCTACTTTAGTCCATTTAGCCTGGAATGGCAGATGGGAGGGCACAGAGCTGGGCTGAAAGGGACATGGGGATGACCAGGTCCCCCTCTTCCTGCTCCTTCTCTCCCCTATTCTAAACCCCAAGTCCTCCTGCCTTTCTCCTCTAAACTCCAGTGGTCCAGAAGCTGGGGCTCTGTAGCCCCTTGGCTCATAGTGTCAGCCATGCCAAGCTCCAGTACTCAGGACCCAGCTCAGAGGCTGGCAGCAGTAGGCTGTCGCTGAAGAATCTAGGGCAGGAAGGAGGGAGGCAAGTAATGCACAGCATAGGTGGGAGTGGACGAAGACAGAATCCTCAGCTCTGGGTGTCCAGAAGTCCTGAAGAGAGCAGCCACTGGCCTCTCCACACTGCAAGTTAGATGCATAACCTAAACACTGATACTGGAGAACAGACAAGGTGAGATGAGAAAAGATACAATGACCTGGCTAGGTGGAGCCTAGGTTTGACCTCAAATCCACCCAAGTGCAAGATCCCGGCTCTTTCCAATGGGCCACCTAGCTTCAATGTAAAGCTTCCACAATCGAACACATCTGTACACATAGTAGGTAGACACTTCCAAAGTCTAGTTCACTTTGTCTATCATGCCAGGTGTTCAACAACTGCTGACTGAATGACTATCCTTCCACCGGCCTCTCTTCCTAAGCACGCCAGTACCTCCGGGACATGCAGGAAGGCATAGATGATCCAGTGCAGATGACCGATTCCCTATATGACCAATTCACCATGGGGGACCTCTGTCTCAGAGGGACAGCAACACTTTTCTTTGTTCTTTTTGCTGTGTTTTTAGATGATTTAATATTGCAAGACCCAGGGGTTGGAAGGCTGCCAGACAAGAGAAGGGTGGCCCAAGGGCACCTGCTTGACTCTCAATATTCAGTTGCATCTGAGGCTCCCCTTCGGGCCTGCACACTGTGAGGCAAGCACACACGCAAGTGCTCGCTCCCACGTTCGGCTCCTTGAGGGTCCGCCTGGTCCACTGCCCTCACCTGGTGCTTGCTGCCCAGATCCAGAAGCCCACCTCCTTTTCCATAGGCTGCGAGTGGCCACCAGAGCTCTGCTCCTGGTCTCAGTGTTTCTGCAGGCACCAGGGGAAAACCGATCCCACCGGCAAGAGCCGGATCCCCAGCATCAGGTAGGCTGCTAGCCTGGCCACCTTATATAAACAGCGGCCCCAAGGGGTTCCCGACCACTCTCCATCCCGTGGTGCTGCACCTCTGTGGGGAGTACCCTGGCCCCCGCTGCCTGTCCTTGTGTTCATGCTGGTGCCCAGCCGCTCAGCGCCACAACCCCAGGGGAAGCAACTGACATTGAACTTGCAAGGCAGAGTGAGTTAGAGGTAAGTGCACGCATTTAACATTTCCTTTCAACCGCCAGTCACAAGCAGAGGTCAAGAAGGGATTGATGACCTATTTTACAGGTAGGAAAACAGGCTCAGAGGAGCTAAATCAGCACATGGTACAGCTCAGATCTGGGCGAAAGTGGTCTGTCCAGCACCACTTTCCTGTAACATCTCTAAGAGGTCTGACCTCCAGCCTGAAAACTGAAGGTGCAAAATGAACCCTCTAAAACCCCCTTACCTGATCCTCATTGGATTGACAGATTTTATTAAGGAACCAAGACAGCAGATGTGTGCGTAATGGAAATTCTCCCATTTCTGTATGTACCACTTTGAACTTTTCCTAGTGATTTTGCATAGTTATCTCATGTTTACAGGAACAATACATCAGGGGTTCAAACAGGCTTCTTGGAATGTTTTCTTTTCAATAAAGGCCATTTGATCAATGTAAAACTAAATGTGATTTAGTGGAAAGACTCATATTTAAAACTTAGCAAATCAAAATCATTTCTGTGTCCAGTTTTTTAGAA
Organism: Eidolon dupreanum; assembly: GCA_028627145.1. NCBI lineage: Eukaryota > Metazoa > Chordata > Mammalia > Chiroptera > Pteropodidae > Eidolon > Eidolon dupreanum. The sequence continues at coordinate 46,063,237 of CM053508.1, read as the reverse complement.
AAACAAAGATATTTTATGGAACTTCCATGATGTCATAGAAGTACCCCAGGAAAGGAATCCCCAGGCACAACAGAGGTCAGAAAATCGAGACTCCAGCTGTAGAAGCACATACGTCCCTCCTGACTCATGAACTCCAGGCTGGGGCAGGGAGTGGGGTCACTGAGAGGCAGGACAGCTTGGTCCCAGTGGCACACTTGTGCTCCTGTAGGGAGAAGAGCTAGAGGCTGACCTACTGGCCTTCTCACCAGAAGACACACAGAACTCTCACCTTTAGATAGGTTTAGGGGGAGTTGTTCATAGAAAGCTCCTCTAGACATCCCAGCTGCCATGGTCAAAGTTAACTGGATAGAAAAATACAAGTGCTAGCCCATGAAGATAACCCGATGGCCAGGACTGGATACATAATTTCTGCAGCCCAGTGCAAAATGAAAAATTTTAAACAAGGGTTCCTTGTTTAAAAATGATAAATTATTGTTTTAATGATGAATTGTTTCAACACAGCAGAGCATTAAAGCAAGCTCAGGGCCCTTCTGAGGGCAGCACCCTGCACATGAAGCCAGCCTTGCCCACAGCTCAAAAAAAGGGGGAGGTGGGGACAACATTTTTACAGCAGTAGAGGAATGGGAGCCACCTAGAAATCAGACCTGCATGACCTGGGAAATGTAACCTCGCCACCTGGACCTCAGGTCCCTCATCCAGGAATACGGGGATCGTGTCTCTGGGCCGCTGTCCTCACGAGTTTATTGTGAGATCAAATGAGATAATGAAGGTGGAAGTGTGGGGAATGTGAAGGCACGACACAAATATGAGGGATTACTGTTATTCACTCAGACCAGCAGAGCTCTGGGATTTCTGAAGAACATTGACATTCCCTGGCAATTAAGTCAAATTAACATAATTTAAACAAAACATCTAATTTTAGATATGTGTAACAATTCCCTCTCAACAGAACAGACACTGCTGCCTCTCATTCGAGGAGTGCAATGCCAGAGATGCAGGAAGGAAACCAAACCATTCTGACACAGGCCTTTTTACCCAGGCAGGCATCAGACTGTTTCTATTTTCACAACAGAAAGACGTGCTCCTGGATGGCTTCTACTGCATCCAGCTGCCAAGCTATCCTGCTGGCCCAGCTCCTCAGAGCTTCCCCGGCCACTGAAGAGGATGCAGCAACCAGAGCAGCCCTCTGGGACCAGGCCCACAGCAACTCCCCTGCTGGAGTGGGAATCAGAAGCACCAGGTCCTTTCAAGGCACTGGTCCTACAGCCTCAGTCTTCTCGTCTGTGAAACAGGAGTGATCATGCCTATCCTAGCTCTCTCTCTCTCAAAGGATTGTTTAAGAAGTTAGCGATGATCATGTTCTGTGCATGTGTTTAATGTAAATCGCCAGATTCATTTATTCAACTAACAGGTTCTAGGGAAGCAGAATGATGTGATGACCAAGGCCTAGCCTCTGTGTACAGTCTAACAAGGAGAATAGTGTTTAACCCAGGAGTAGGAAAACTGTACTCAAGGGCCAGATTCAGCCTGCTGCCCGTTTTTGTACAGCCCACAAGCTAAGAATGGTTTTCACATTTTTAATTGGTTGTGGGAAACAAAGAATAACATTTTGTAATGTGGAAATGAAATGAAACTTGAATTTCAGTGTTCACAAATAAATTTTATTGGAATACAGCCATACTCATTCATTTGTGTGTTGTCTATGGTGCTTTTGTGTCATGATGGCAGAGTTGAATACTTGCAACACAGACTAAAAAATATTTACCATATGTCCTTTTAATGTAAAAAATTTGCTCACCTCTGATTTAAACAAACAAAACAATGGGTGCTGTGAGAGTGAGATTAGCAGTGCTGATGGAACAAAAAAGAGGAAGCAATTATTTGTTTAACGAAGTCAGAAAGGCTTCTAGGAAGAGGCAATATTTTCTCTGAATTTTAAAGATGAATAGAGGTTTATTGGGTAGCCAAGGGGAGAGGGGTTTTGGACTTTGTATCCAGAATTGCCAGTGTGAAAAAGGCATAGGGGTATGGCAGCATGTAGGAAATGGCCCAGTACATACTTAAAGGAGATGAAGAGAAGGAAAGAAAGGAAGGAGAATAAAACCAAAAAGATAGGCCTAAGCCCAGTATGAAGAATTCAGTGTACCTACAAAGGAGCTTTTCGTATTCCCTTTTTTCCCAAGTAAGAAGCACAATAAAATAGTAGGAAACTAAGATAGATGACAGACAGACAGACAGACAGACAGACTGATTGCTGACTCTGTAACCCAAGGGGCAATCAGACCTTGCATCCAAAAAGTACTCAGAAGTCTGAGGTTCAGGTCCTGCTCAATTTGAGAGGGCCCTGCCCCTGCTCAGGCCTCAGTTCCCATCTGCAGAATGATCAGATTGTACTTGATCTATTAATATGCCCCAAAGGCCAAGGATGCATGGAACAAACTAAGTATTCACATCAGGCCACAGCTGGCAGCTCATCGGGCCCTGAACATGCCCGGAGCTGCATGTGACACCAAAGAGTACTAATTAGGGCAGTGGGACGAGAACCAGTTTGGAGTAATCTATCCAGGGCACATTTCCTTCCACCAAGCCCAGAGAGGCCTCAGGCTTCTACGCCCAAATCGAGCTCCCTGGCCTCCTCTTCCCCTGCAGAGGTGTCCTGAGGCTCCCAAATCATTTAGCCCCTCCACCCGCAGTACAGAAGGCCACATCTGATTTATGTACGCTCTTCCTTGTGCCACCTTTACATGATGGGGTTGTTTCCACATGGAACAAAAGAACTGAAGTCTCTCTTTCTTTCTCTGAGTCCATCGTACCATGTTGTGCTCAAAGAATCATGGCTTTTATAGGCTGGAATTTCTTACCAGAGCACAAAAGAGCCAAGGCTGGAGACCTGCTTCTTGTATTTGCTTGGCAACTAAAAATAGCTGCATGATCTGGACAAGTCATTTCCTTCCTCTGGACCACAGTTCCACCATGAAGGGAATGGGGGATGAAACCTCCAAGGTCCCTTCCAAGATGCTATGTCAGCTAGCCTGCTGCAGGCCTTCCATATGACAGGAGAGAAAACTGAGGCCCAGAGAGGTGGAGTGATTTTCCTAAGGCCACCCAGCCACTTCCCAAGGGGCAGAGGCAGGACCATACTTAGTTCCTAACACTCCCTTTCCAAGGCACTGGTCATGCACTTCTTCATATGTATGTCTGTATCTATCTGTCCATCTGCATTTCCATTTCTATCTTTATATCCATATCTATGGTAGTGGTTCTTTTGGGGGGTGGGAGGAGAATGCATGCTTTCTCTCCCCAAGTGGGGATGGTATTTTATCTTACCAAGTCAAGGGAACTGATACGTAGAGTTCTCAATAAGCTCTAGGCTGTTAAGTGCTTTTAAAATATTTTTCATTTTTTGCCCCTCATTTTTTCTTTTTTAGGCCCTTTATTTGATTTTGTTTAATCCTCACAATAGTCCTAGAGGCAGTAAGCTAAAGGTTTTCAAATCAGGCAGCTGAGGTGAAACCCTGGCCCTGATCAGAGATATGACCTTGGCAAGTTACTTAACCTTCCTGAGCTCTCCAAGGTCCTCACCTGTAAAGCAGGCTGTTCTCCCAGCCCCTCGGGCTACGCGGGTTCCCGTGAGTAATGTGCGGGTCAGAGGAGTCCCTGGCTTCCCCTTCTCTCCCTCAATGTAGAGAACATCAGCACCCGTGGCTGGACCTCTCTGTTTTTCTGCTGGTCGCTGGGTAGGTAGTTGATAAATGAGAAAAACAGAAAATGACATGAATTTCAATCCACAATACCCTGCATCTGCTCCCACCTGCTCGTTATAAAAACCAGGACTTTAGCGAGAGACAGTGCAAGGCTTCAGGTTCAGCACTTCTAGCAGTGTGAAACATGCTTAATCTTCCCAAGCCTTACTTTGCTTCCTTGTGAACTGAGGAATCTGATACCTGCTTCTCTGCAGGGCTGTTGGGAGGACAGTGAAATGACACACTGGACACATTTGGTGATCTGAGCTCTGTGTAATAATGGCTTCGTCCTCATGGCACCCACTCCACTGCTCATAGGGCTCAAGGCCTGAATACCCAGCGGCTCATCTCCCCGGAGATGCAACCACTGGAAAGGGCTCTAGTTCAACACCAGCCCGGACCTGGCCATCTCCTTCCTGGGACAGTTCTCTCCTCTCTTTCCAGGCCAGGCTGAACAGCCACTGGAGAAGATTAGAAAGGCTTTCAGCACCTAGAGCTTCCATTAAAACCAGGGAGCACTGCATTCCAGGGGAGAGACTTTCAGTTGGGGATGAATTGGGATACTGACCTCTCTGAAAATACTGACTCCACGGAAACTCAGTAAGTGACTAAGCTAGGATTTTCCCAAAATGTGCAATTCATCTTTAAAAGACAAGTCTCTAAAAACCACACCATATATCCCATAGCGTATCACCTGTTCTTTGGGCCATGGGTTTGCCTAGGTCTGCTTTCCAAGAAAACATAGAAGAGAGGGCTGCTCGAGACCCCTCCCTAGCTGGAATCAGGGCCTCCTGTGCTTCTTCAGGCTCCACAGGAGGAGGCTAGCTTTGCTCATAACCTTGAAAGCAAGCTGGTGTGTGACAGACCCAGTCACCTTGCACTGAAAATAGAAGGCACTCTGCCTCCTGCATTTTCTCTATCCACCTGCAGCAGGTACTCTCTGACCTCTCAGAGGTTACTCTTTGTTGCAAATGTAGAAGGAGGCATCCTACTGGCAGATTTATAAAGTCACAGGGGTGCTGATTACACAGACTCTCCAAAAACACACACCCAAAGGACCAGATCTGTTAACCTTGAGCATGGCGACCTTCCAACAGCCCATGTGGCCCCTGCACTTTATCAGCATGCCGTCCTCTCCTTGATCTGCTCACTGTAGTGTCAGTGTTGTACAAATAATCTGTTGGATGGGATGAATACCAGCGAGCCAAACCTGAACCCTATGCTGGGTGATCTTTCATACTCTCGCTAACATTTCTGTGCCCTGCAGTCAGGTGCCTATTAGAGCTGGACCACAACACAGGGCAGCCTCCTCCATCCAGATTTTCCTTCCAGCACACCTTAGGCCAGGGTAAGCTAGCTGGCATCTGGGAACCATTGTCTTTGGCCTTGTAAATTCACATAGTCGCAGAATTATGGTTACCCCCAGGAGAGGCTTCAAAGCCCTCTAAACCAATCCTCTTTTTTTAGAGGTAGGGAAACTGAGGCTCAGATAAGTGTCCCCAACTACACAGGAAAGTGAAGAGAACTAGAACTTAACCCGAGCTCTCTTGACCTCAGGGTATGTTTTTTTTTTATCCACAACTACATGTAGTTAGTTAATGATCACAAATCTGAGGGGTGGGATTCAGATCATACACACACCAGCTCCGTTACTTGAGAAATGCAAGGCAATACATTCGTTTCATTTCTGGACTGGGTTCATAATCCTGTGCTGTTCTAGGACCTAGTCGAAAGCACCATTAGTTTTAAAAGGACTGGGGAACTCCCTGGGCCCACAAAACGTGTCTGAATGGACACCATCTCGACAACCTTTTTTTCAGGTTAGGCACCCCTTCTCTAGTATCACTGACCCAGACACAGGAGAGCTTCTTGGAGGAGGTAAAGCTAGGCCTTAAAGGATAAGTAGAAATTAGACTGAGTTCCGGAGAGAAGGGAACAGCATGTGAAGGTGCGGGAGCAGCAAAGCACCACACACTGTGGGAGCATGGTGGGGGGCGGGGCGGGGTAAGACCCTGGTGATAGACAGATCCTGAACAGCCTCAGAACCTGTGGGAAAGAGTTTGACTTTATCCTGAAAGCAGTGGGAAGTAACTGAAGGATCTTATGAAGGTGAGTGACAACTATTAAAACATGTTTGAAAACACGTGACTCTTGATGCAAGATAAAGACTGGATTGGAGAGCAAGACCAGAGGAAGTAATTGCAGGAATGATGCTTGGGCAAGAGCAGTGGAGGTGCAAACAGGGGTGGAGGAGATAAATTCATCAGAACATCCGTCGAAGTTCTTGCTGAGGAATCTAACGACGGCATAGCTTTTACCTAGGTACAGAATCGTAAAGAATGTTTTTTCTAGCTGCCTCATTTCAGTCCTGCCATGCGGGGAGCAATATTGACATGTGGGTTAAAGTGCCAGGATTCAATCACAGAGCTCATAGTCCAGATGTCCTTCAAATGCAGATATGTTCAAGAATAAAGTCGAAAGGCTATGATACATGTGACAAGCAGGAAGACGATGTTAAAAGAAAGACAAACTGTTTGACTAAGGTTTGCTCTACCTAAAGTAGATGGTGAAACACATCTGCTCAAGAACTCTGCCATAGATAACATCATGGTTCCCAGGACATTGCTCAATGTCAGGCACGGGGTCCCTTTCATTGTGTGCTGCAGCTATCCTAAAGCAAGGAAGCTCTCAGACCGAATCCATTCCACACCGGGCCTCACCCAAGGCATCACCAGGCAGGACATAACCTAGGATCAGCAGGGCAGCGTCTTTATTTCCAGCATGGCAGAGACCAAAGCAGCTCTTTCAAAGGGCATTAAAACGAATTTGCCAAATCTCCACACCAAAGGAGATCCTAACATCTCCATAAATTTAATACAACTCTACAGACATTTCAGACATTGAAGCTTTTTTGACTTGGGCTGTTTCCGATTCTTTACTTTAATTGAAGTTTTAGATCAGGTTCACATTTCTCCACAGTCTTTCCTAATTCATTTAAGAAATTGGCAGCAATAGTAGATGAGTACTCTCAACCTTGGGATATAACCTTGACAGCCATCTCTGGAAAGGAACTCACTATGTTTAAATTATATACGAGGTGAGAATTTAGCTAAGTAGGCCCAGACTTTCACCTTTTAAATCTCATGTAGGGATAAAGAGGAACACTACGGTGGTCACATTTTTAAAAATGTTTATCTGTTCAGTGCTCTGGGTGCAGACATGTGCTTCTCTGTCACCCACCCCCCACATCCACAGCCTATCAATGCCCATTTTAATGGTAGGAGGTGGGTGTGAATGGGGACTGAGGCATTGGAGCAGGCATTTATTGAGTGCTTACTACATCCCAGGTGCTTCACACATATTAATTCATTCAACCCTTCCAACAACCCATGTGGTTGTGCAATAGATATTATTCTCCTCACCTTACAAATAGTAAAACAGAGACTCAGGGAGAATAACTGAGCAGCTTTCTCAAAGCCACCCAGCTAGTGACACCTGAGCCAGGACACCAACCCAGGGCCACCTGACTCCACCCAATTCCAAAGCCTGCATCTCTTCATAGCCACTTTAACATCATCATCAGAGGTGACATCCTGACACACACTAAGGTCCTTTCCATTTTTTGGTCACTTTGCCCACACACACACTGCAGTAATATGGGGCAGGGTGGCCTACCCTCATCTAGGATTTAGGAGGCAATGTTTAAACTGAATTCTGACAAAGGAGCTGAATCTCTCTGAAGCAAGAGATTCAGCAGACAGGAAGATTTAAGGCAGAGAAAGCGCACATATCCAAAGTAGTAGAAGAAGTTCAGAGTGCAGCTAAGTACAGCATGTAGGAAAGAAAGAGCGAAGATGAGAAAGGCAGCTATGGGCTGGATGGGGGTCAGGAGGAGGGCAGGAAGCCAGAATAACAGCATGGACTTTATTCTAAGGGCAATTAGGAAGCCACTGAAGGATTTGAAGGAAGGAGTATCAAGATCTGATTTGCATTTTTGGAAGATCACTCTGGCAGCAAAGTGGAATATTAGACCCAACACACACACATTTTCAAGTTGGTTTACAATGGATGTCTTCACATGCCAAGACCCGACTGCCCAGACTTTCAGGACCACGCTCCAGCTCCACTTGAGCCAGTACGTTCTGTTACCTACTTGGCTCTAACCCACATCACCTTGGAATTCTTTACTGAGGGGTGTGACGTCACCTATAAATTCTAGCTTTCATCTCCAGAAGTTGCAAAGGCGAAGAAGGACCTGGTTACCCTCTTTGACAAGCAGGGCATTCTGTCTTTTCTTTTAATTACATCACACTTTTTAATTACATTATATCCAAGCATATTCTTACTTTTTATTAGAAGCACATTCTTAAAAACACATTCTTTTAAGCATCACGTTTAGTGAGTGGAAAGGATTTCACCATATGGGTGATGGTGCCAAAGTCACTCGTTTAAGAATGGGTTAGTCCTGCCTTCCTACAGCCTACCTCCTGCCCAAGAGCTTGCTTTTCTGCCAGCAGGAGCGTCCACCAGTCAGATTCCTTAGTTCCCACAAGGCCCTGTCAGCTCTGTCACGTGCTAGTGCTCTATTTAAAGCAATCACTCAGAAGATCTGCACTCCAGGAGAGCTCAGACCTGAACTGACTGCTTCTCCTTTCCACCATAAGCCTGACAGATTCTGCGGTATATAACAACATGTCTATTAGCTCTCTCCCTCTGTCGACTGAGAGGCCCAGCAAGCTACCTAACAATATATTCCAAAAAAAGGACTCATCATTTTCTTCCTAATTTGTTCCCCATTCTCTTTCTTAGCTCAATGAAAGGTGCCACCAATTAACTGCCCCAACACCAAGTCAAAAATGAGGTCCCGTAAATATTTAATCATACACACACATACATATATATGTGAGTATGTTACCATATGTCAAAATGAAACCTACTGCATCATCCTTCACTGCTTACTTGCACCCACTTTATCACTCACAAAGACCAACTTCCTCAACCACCCAAATGCCTCCACTTTGTCACATGCTCTCCATCCCTACCAGTCACCCCAGCTCAAGCCAACCTATCCCTCAGCATTCTAGATGCCCAGCTCACCAGAGTCAGCCCACCCCAACCAACTTCTGCACTGAAGGCAAAGTAACCTTTCAGACTTCTGCTTCGATCCCCTCAGGGCTTCTTCTGCCTTTGGACCTAGACTAGGCCCTGTCTCAGCTCCCTCTGCAGCCTCACCCTGCCCTTACTCTGCTTTCTTTGCTCCTACTCTTGGGCCCACAGTTCCCAGACTACCTCCTCCTCCAAACCCCATTTGCTCACCCCGCACACATGCTCTTGCCTCAGTTGAATGTCCTGTTCCTAGTCCACCAGGCTGACACCTAGCAGTCCATGAAGACCCAGACTCCACCCCGGAAGCCTCCCCAGGCCCAGTCTGGGGCCCTGGCCAGGCTTACTTCCCCCATAAGACTGGCCGCAGTGCTAAATTCAACTCCTTACTTGCCCACTTCATTTGGGGAATTTGATACAGAATAAATAAGTGAATACAAACCCTCTACTCTCTCACTTCTTTCCTTCATCTACTGGTGTGATTCTCCTTTAGTCTTGCCACATTCCATGAACTTGCTCCTATCAGTCTGTTAGCACAGAGGCTCTCTGATGAGCTCTACGCAAGCTCCACTTGAGGGGCCCAGCCCTACCCACCCCAGCATCCGATTCTGCAGCAGAAATAGGGTAGGTCTGCATGTAATAAGGCTTCTCCCCGAGGTGGTTCTGACACTGCCCATCTCTCCCATCCCTCCTTCCCTGTGGGTCTCACTTTGAGTATTTGGGGCTATCCCTTCAATCTCAGAATTGGGTTTAGGAGTCATAATGCTGGCCAGTCCATAATTAAGTGCCTCTTTCTCTTTTCCTATAATGCTTCCTCTCCATCTCTCCCAATTCTATTTTAATGACATTCTATGCCTTCTAATCTCCTGTGCCTGTTTTCTCCCTGACTGCATTCCTCTTTGTGAGCATTACTCATCCAACTTAACTTCTTAGGGGCAGGAAATGAGACCTCAGGGACCCAAAGGATGGCTGTGGGAACTCCAGGCAAGAGATAAGCCATGCTCATCTTCTACTCCTACCTGTTCCACACACTGAACCCCAAGTCCAGCTTCTGGGAAGCACTTCACATAAAGGCCCTGGACCTCAGTGGTTCAGGAGTTCCTCTATGTACTAAGTAAAAGTCCCAGAGCAGAGGAAAAAATGAATGACAATAGCAGAAATGTTGTTATTTGGTATCTATATTCTACATGTGTAACATAAGCACATTATTAAACAATTATATGGAGAAGATGCTGACTATGGTTGGTTAAGAAATCTCCAAAACAGAAAGTTTTGAGGGAAATAACTCTTTTGAGGCAGACAAACCACAAACAGAACAGGTAAGACACAGTTTTCAGCCACTCTTTCATCTGGCCTCTTGTCTTTAGTCAGGGTGCTCACCGTCACTCAGGCTGTTCCTGAGTCATACAGAGGAGCCTTTGGACACTCCTGTTCCACCTGGAATCCGGAAGCCAGCACTTCTGCCCTGAGTCCACATTACCTGCCTCCACTCTGCCTTGGGTTACTTCTTTCTCTGGCAGCTTTCCCACTAATTTGCAAGTCCTTCACGTGAAGGCAGGAAAAATATCAGTATGGACTCCCCTCTCAGTGCCTAGCATAGCCTTGAATCTCCTGAGGGTCCAACAATACCTAAGAAGGCAGCCTAGTGCAGAGGTCTGTGAATAAGCATTGAAGCCAGGTGGATCTGGGTTTGAGGTCTGGCTGTGCCTTCACCAGATCCTTGTTTGGAGGATCCAGTGAGATAAGGCCTATGGGGAATGCGGGTTCTCAATAAACATGGACCCCCCCCTTGATAAACAGTGAAGGTTGTTTTGCAGCTATCATTGTTAATAATGCTCTGAAATGGATAAAAATGTATTATCTAAAACTGAAAATGTATTACCAACTCAGCAAAAACATGGAGAAATTTTCTTCGAGGGGAAGCACCCAGTCACATTGACAGGAAATATGAAAAAAAAAAAGGTTTTCTAAAAAACTGGTTGGCCATTACATCTTCTTTGCTTTAGCTTTGAGTGTCCATAATGCAAGTTCTCCTTTCTTGGAGGATATGCTTGCATTTCTAAGATGCACAGTCTACCTCAAGGAGCGTGATCTGCCCATAACACCATGTGCTCCATTATCTGTGATATTCCACACCCTGGATTTATCGGCCATGGCCCTCACAGTGATGGTATTCTCAGAAAATATAGGAACCACTTCTGATATGACCCCTTTTGATATACAGCTACAATTGCCAGGCAGGACTTTTAATAAAGCCCATCTCAAAATTATAGACTGGATCCATGTAGATAACTAAGCCTGAGATAATAAATCTCATCAAAATAAAAAATTCATTCTTTTCTTGAAAATGAAATGAAGATATAATGTAAAGTATCCCTTTCTCATTTACCAGCACTGCATTAATAATGTGCTGGCCTTCCCAGGCAAACATCAAGATTTCACACTACTGCTGGAAGGCTAGCCTGGGCTTTGGCATTGCATTTGTTAGAAAAAAAAATAATAAGTTAATTGACAATCATGTTATTAACTATAAGCTCTTGAATAGATGGGAGTTTTAAATTTTAAAAAGCACAACCTCATTTGATTCTCATCCCTATTTTATGGATGAGGATACTGAGGCTCAGAAAAATTCAGAGGCTTATTCATATACATGTAGCTGATAAATGTTATAGCTGAAACTGGAACCCAGGCTTCTGACTCCTAGCCTAATGTTCTATAAGAGGGAGACTTTTGAGATGCTTTTTGAGAACCAAAAATGGAGATACAGAGCCAAGCAAAGCTCATTTGCCTTTTTCAAAAACCAAACATTGATGACAACAGACTTTGCTTCAGTCAGAATAATTCAGGGGAAAAAATAGATTTATTTGGTTCCAATTCTATAGAGCCAACTCTTCCAAAATCAAATAGAAAGACCAAGAAAAAAGTCTGAGCCAGTTAAATGCAGCTTATGAATCAATTCAAGCTATAAATATTTATTGAGTAGTTATGTGCAAACCTCGGGCTTTGGCCTCAGGGAGCTTACAATCTAGTAGAAGGGATAAAACAAGAATGTCTTTCTCTGTTTCTCTGTCTCTGTCTCATGCATGCATGCTCCAGAACCAAGGCCAGGCCGACATAATGCAGAGTACAGAGAAAGACTGGTGGGGGTGGTGAGGAGGGGCATTCAGAAAGGGTTTCTCTAGAGTGATGGGCTTTGATAGGGAAGAAGGAAGAAATGGATGACAAATCAGCCATACAAAGGCATAATGAAGGCAAAACATGGGAATGAGTTAACATATGTGAAAAGGGCCTGGCACACAGTATCCATTGACCAATGCTTGCTCATTTTCAAGGCAAGAAGAGGGAAGAAGGTCTTAAAATGAAGTTAAACACACACACACACACACACACACACACACACAATACATTGCCATATTGAGAGGAAATAGGCAGAACTGGTGAGCAAGCAGTTTGCTGGGGTGAGCAAGAGAACAGAGAAGTCCCAGAGGCTGGCTCGAGGTCCCTTTCACAAGGAGGTCACTTGCTTCAGGCTCTGAATTTCGGCTACTGCCCCACTTTGAATGGTGGCTGTGGGAAGTAAATGATGTGCAAACCATACAGTTCTGGACATAACTGAGGGTGTAACATCTCTGTGCAGAAAAACCTGCTCTTCTGGCCTACCGGACGGTTGTGGGTAGGGGTGACAGGAGCAACCAGGGAACAGCCCCTGCCACCACTCCCTCTGCAGAAGGAAGGGAGGCCCTGGGCTGGAAGATAGGCATAGAGCAGGCAGGGAAAATTCCCACATCTTCAGCTACTGCTAGTATCTCCCAGAGCACGAGAGGGGCAGGGCCAGTTCCATGTTTTTGAGGCTCCCAAGCTACTAGAATAAGAAGAGATGCTAAGCAGGGTTACCAAAGTTGTGGTGTATTTTAAAAGCTCACAACTAATAAATTAACACAGTTAATAATTAATGTGCAATGCAACACAATTATACTATTCAAAAGCCAAATAGAGACTTTACATACAAATATCAATTCATATTACAATATATACTAGTGATGTGCTTTAGGTTTAAAGATATGTGACGAACACCGTTCTCTTTTGATCCTGTCAGTTAAACTCATTTGGAGATAACAGCAGAAATGTAAATTTGAGGCTCCTTTACAAATGGGTGATGTGGGCCCATATAACCCTCCTGCTTAATGTCCTCCCTTTCACCTCACTCTTACTCACTTCTTCTCTACCCCTGTCCTCCATCTACCATCCTGATAAGCCCTGGCCCAACCACTCCAGTCTTATGCATGTACCCCCCAATCTGCCCAGTCACTGGATCGACCAAAGACATATTTGCAGTCCAGGAGCACGGCCTGGTCCAGCTGTGCGAGGAAGGCTGAGGGCTCTTCCGGGAGTGCTGCATAAACCGGAAAGTCCGCCGGCGCTGCCTGCACAGCAAAGTGGTGATGGCCAATTTCCACTCCTGGGCTTGCTTTTTCCTTTCCACACCCTCCTCTGTTTGGCCTCTTGGGGCCCTGTGCAAACACTGCTGTTGTTCCAAATGGCTAAAACCACTTGACATTTAGTGCAGCAGAGACCCTACAAGGAACTAACTACATGCTCTGCGATAGAATTCACTGCACTAAAAAATTAGATGGTTCCACTACCTGCCTACAAATTTCTATTGCTTTGCAAATGATGAGAAAAGAAGAAAACATCAGGCTTTCTTCAGATGTCCCTGAAAGACAGCCAATAAAAGAGTGTATTGTTCCCGTGAGTACATGCCTATGACCAAGACAATATCTAGGCAAGCAGATATAAATACATGGATCCACTCATTCAACCATTCATTCCATGTACATTTATTTACTGCATGCCCATTGTTTGTCAGGTAGATCTAGGTATTGAGTATACAGCTATGAATAGAACATAATCTTTTCCTTCACTAACTTCAAGAAGATGAAGTAGGTAGACAGAGCGAAGGACAAAGAGAGAGTTCAGTAAACACTATCCCAGGGTACCTAACAGGTATTGCAGGTAACAGGCTTAGGGTAATCCCTTAAAGTGTGTCTGAGATGCTACCTTCTTCCTTCTCTCTCTGTCTCCCTCACCTCTTCATCTTTACCCCATTTCTTTAATTCTGCCCTTCTTCCTCTCATCCATCTCAGCCTCACTTTCTCTCCAACCTCTTTGCCTTCCTCTCCTAACCTCAAGCTCCGAGTAAACATAAAAAGCACACGCATTCTTATGCCCAGGGCTCCTAGAATGACAGCCCTAGAAAGCTGTCATTCTTAATGCAAATGCCTGCTTTACACATATTTTGCAATTTATCTCCAATTCAAAACTTCAGAAGCAGGGGGACTTATCAATAAATATTATAAACACTGGATTTTATTCTATTTTAAAAAGCTGCAGCTTCACCAGCATGCATTGGACAAGGATATCTGCTACACTAACAGAAAACTGAATGGAGCCCCAGAAGAATGCAGGCGTTTTTAGAGCTCCAGAGTTTTAGCTCAATTCCCTGTGTCGAGGTGGTTTCTATCTGTGTCAGTCAGTGCGTCACAACATCAGCCTCCATCCCCCGCTGCACAGCACCCCTTTGCAAGCGCCTTCCCACACAATATCATCAACTGTAAAACTGCAATCACCATTGAAGTTACAACCACGATTATTTCTACAAACGGAGAGGGATGCCGTTCTGCTCGGTCAGTCCCCATTAAGTAGGTTACCTATGGGACAAACACCTTTCCTTTTAGTAAATTCAGGATGCCCTTGGCTGAGCTATATACATTTACTTGAATTACCAGTTCGCTGGAATAAAATGTTTATTTGCATGCATGAAGTTCTTTCTTCGTGCTGATGTAAGGGTGGTTCCACGGCATCCCCAAAGTCTGTGGAGACCAACTAAAGTCGTCAGCTGCTTGCTTTTAATATACTTTGCCTTCAAAAATTTCTTCACTTGTGAAAAATGGGTCTTAGACTTCACCTTATATGAACCTTCAATTTAGCCCCCCAGCCATCTGCTTAACCGGCCCCTATACGAGCTTCCTCTGCCTGCTCTAAATATCCTCTCTGCATTTCTCTGCCTCCTTCACCTTTCCCTCTAGGGTTTTCCACTGTCTTGTGATTTTGTATTTTGTTATAAATTTTAACTCTATTGTCTGAGATGGCTCTCAAGGCCATGCCAATGGCTTTCACAACCATTATGAAATACAAAAGAAGGACCCCCACACCTGGCCCCATACCATATCCCCCTTTACCCAAAGAATCAGCTCTAAGAGTTTAAGTCATCGCTATCACTTTGAATTAAGATTCCTGTATTGTTGTATCAATTATTGCACCCAGGATACTGCATAAAATAATGAAAATCTGTATGGAAGATTTTTGAATGCCTACTGACGCAGTATGCTGTGACCAGCTAGTAAAACGACATAACACAACTCGGGGGGAGGAGAATATATTATCATCTAGCACTGAAAACAGAAATAAAGTTGACTAAAAATGTTAAGATTAAGACCAAAGGAGTAAACAAATATTGAAATTGCACTTTTATATGCATGTATTACACACAGTCAGGATTCAGAGTTACATTAAAGGGAGTTTCACAGAATGAAAAGAAATCAAAGAAGAGAAGGGAGAGTTTTCTTTTGACTATTGCTCAAAAAATTATTTATGGTATCAAGAGCATCAGGGAAGAAGCTCAAGAACAAGAAGTGGGATAAAAACATTGAATGAGCAGTCTGGGAGAGAGCACTGGCTTGGCTCCTAAAGCAATAGGCAGGAATGGAAATTCAGAGCATGCCTTCCTAACAAGAAGTTTACATTCATGCCAAGAAAGTGGGCGAACAGGGACAGATATAACCAGACATCCCCCTGCCTGACTCACAGGATGGGCTCTGGGACTTCAGACCCCAGCAGCAGGACTTGATGAGATTCTCTCTCTAAGTGGCACCAACCCAAACTCTGATTCACCATCGGTTTGGGGAAGGCCTTTTTTTTTTTTTTTTTTTTTTTTTTTTTTGGTCCTGCTAAAGGGGTGGTGCTTTTGTGAAACTACTATTTACACACAAGATGGCAATCCCTTGAGAGAAAGGGGGTTGTCTTTTGAAGGTGTATAGCACGCTGGTTACTTAGATTACAATCAGAGAACCTCTCTGCCCCTGTGTCACATCTCTAGGAAAAGGCTGGATGTCGGTCCTGCTGGCCAACTGGTAAGTGGAGTGGAACCCATAGGCAGCCTGCTCCCCACACTCTGCTGTCAACACAGGCTCCAAACTTCTTTCTCAGAGTGTGACAATTTAAAGGGGAAAAAAATGTTTCCTTCTCAACCAAGACCATGCCTTCGCCCTGAAACCCTGAGGGGCCCCATTCCCTGGCAAGGAGACTTGCAGCGTGCTTTGCATTGACTTCTTCAGATTAAAATGGCTTTCCTGAAGCTGGAGTTCAGCCTATCACCAATTCCCGGAACTGCATTCCCATACCCCTGGCCTCCTCTATGGTGAGAGGTGGGGGGCCCTAAAACACCTCTTGGCTGGAGCCCTCTGCCCAGTTAACTGCCCCCTCCCTTCACGAAGGTATTTCAGACTGAACAGTGTTTCTCGCCAAAGGCGTTTTTCACTAAAGGTGTTTTGAATAGGGGGAAGGAAGACCCCAGACCCAAAAGAGAAGTGTTAAACACAGCAGCAGTTGCCCTAGGGGTCTGGGTGATTGCGGGGGAATAGCTTGTCTCCACACTCCTCCACGAAGAGGCAGACCTGTTCTCTGACCAGGCCCTTGGGCCGGGCTGGACAGCACTTGTGTCTGGCTTCCAAAGGAACTTCCCCTTGGCCATCGGTCGCTCATCTTGAGTGATCCGAACAGAGACGTTGCCAAATGCCCCGGAGTCATGCCTTTCTGCTGCTGACCCAGAGGGTTAGGAAAGGCGCCTTCTGGGCTCGAGAAGGGACAGGGAAGGACAGGAGCCCCCTCGTTCAGAGACCTGGGAACGATGCTCTTCGCGTCGAAGAATGGGTCACCGGGGAAGGCGCTGGGCAAAGCCTCCGGAGCTCAAAGCCACATTTACCCAAACCAGCTTCCTTGGAAAGCCAGAGAGGCGGTGAGCTGGAGCGGAGCAGCCCACACTACCCGCCTGCCGCCGGGAAGGCGGAAAAGTTCCTCCCAGAGCGGCGCGGGCCTGCCGGCATCTGTCCAAGGTGCTGAAAGGTCTCCGCGGGAGGCGGGCGGGCCAGCTTCTGCGCGCCCTCCGCCTCCTGGCCGCCCGCTCTGCCCTTTCAGCCTCCTGCCCTGTCCTCTTCCCGCCGCACCGAAGCCTCTTCCTCTTCGCTCCTCTTCTCCCGCCCCGCGCCCTCCACTCTCTGGCGGCATCAACTCCACCGGCTCCCGAGCCCCTGCGCCCCCACCTCGATCCTGGTCGGCCGAGCACCTTCCCCCAGCAGCCACCTCCAGGGAGCCTCTGCCGCTGGTCTGTCGCCGCCGCCTCCCTCTTACCTTCTTCTTTCGATCACGGGAGCGGTTCCTCCGCTTCCTGTTGGATTCCTCCTTCTCCTTCTGCTCCTGGAGGGCCTGCGCCTCGATGTCTTTGATTTTCTTCAGCTGTTTGGCCGCTTGAGCCATGGCGGGTCACGGTGCTCCGGTCCCCGCCTCCCGGACCCCTCACACTTCGCAATCCAGGTGGCGACACCCTCCCGAGGAGGATAAAAAGGAGTCTCTTCTCCGCGGATGGGGGAGCTTCTTTCCCCGCCGCGGGAACGATGCGGCCGGGTCGGCGCGGGAGGCGACTGTGAGCCCCGCAGAGGGCGAGGCGCGCCGCGGCTGCCCGGCGGCTCCCGGATGGCGCCTCCCGCCGCGGCCAGAGCTCGCTCGCCGGCGCCCGGGACGGGCTCTGGGCTCGGCCCCGCCACCTCCCTCCCTCCGTCCCTCCCTCCTTCTCCTGCGGCGGCGGCGGCGGCGCGGGGGGCGGGGGCGGGGAGGCGGCTCGTACTGCGGCGAGCGGCGAGCGGCGAGCGGACCGGGAAGGAGGCGGACTCCAGCAGTTAACGCAGGAGGGCGCGGGGGCAGCTCACGGCCGCGGGGCCCGGCCGGCCCGACGAGGCTCGGCGTGCTCGGCACCCGCGCTGGTGCATTGCGAGCGCCTGGCTGCAGGCGGGCGGGCCGGCCGGGCTTCCACCACTGCAATGCCGCCGCCGCCAGACGCACGGGCCCCGCGCCGTCGGGTCGCGGGGAACAAAGCCGGCCAGTCTACCCAGAGCCCCTGGGGCGCCGCGGAGGACCCTGCCGCGGGTGGCCTCGCCGCGCCCGGGGGCGAGGGGAGGCTACGGCAGGCGGCGGGCCCCGCGCCCAGGCGACCCCGCGGACCAGCGAGCCTGGAGGCGGCAGCGGAAGCGACAGCATCGCGGAGCGCTGAGGCCCGGCCCGCGTGTCCCGGGTGGGGGCGGGGGCGGGCCTGGGGCGCCCCCCGGCGGCGGCCTTTGTTGGGCGGCGACGCGCCAACTACGAGCCTCCGCTGCCTTCCCGCCAAGGGCGCCTGCCGAGGGGCGCGCGCGGTACCAGGACTTCGCCAGGAAGAGCCCGATTCCCTCTGTCGCTCTCTTAAAGCTTGATTTGCCCCTTTCAGACCATGTGGGCCTTTCATTTGCATATTTACCAGTTATAGATAGAAAACGTGTCCAAGATGAAATGAGCAATTTTCTTACGGTTCTCTTTGACAGAAGTGGAACTAGATCTCTGCATCAGGGACTGCCTAACCCCCAACATTCTCACACAGAACCTCACTCGGCAATACCGCCCGTATCCGTTTTCAGCTCTAAAGAAACCACTTACCTGGCTGTTTGGGTCTTGTAGCCACAAACCCAGACTGAAAGAGGAGAGGGAGCCTTAAGGTCACCTAACCATCTCCTTGTGTGGCAGGCGGGAAAACTGAGGCCCGGATTTGGGAATCACAGCCCCTTCAGTCTGGTGCTGCTCCCCACCCATTCCTTCCCCATCCGGTGGGATGGAGCTCCTCGACCACACAGGGCTAAAGAGAGATTTGTGGAAAACAATATTTAAAAATTGGTGAAAACTTAAAAAATAGTCTGCTTCCTTCAGCCTTTCTAAACTAAAGGCTTGATGCACGCATTTAACCAGCCACAGATTAGAGCCCGGAAAGTATCTCCACTATACTATAGGGAAATTGCTCTCAAAGATCTCTGAGCTGGGCACCTCACTCCCAACAGTACAAACTTGGGGAGTGGGAGAATTACCCACCTCCTCTTCAGCCTCCATGCTTTCCCCTTACTGGAACCTTCCCTCTGTATCCCTCCCCACTCCCCTTCCATCTCCTTACCCCGGTATAATCCTCTCCACCTAGATGCTTGCCAGTAATTACAGTGCTGGTTGAAACTTTTGCTTTGAACATAGTCCTTTCCCAGGGCTGGGTCCTAGATCCTCTCCTCTTCCCATTCTAGGTCCTGGTTGTCCAACTGAAACGTAATGGGAGCCACAAGTGCCAATCCTGGATGTTATCTTAATTTTCAAGCAGCCACATTTTCAAGAGTAAAAAGAAACTGGTAAAATTAATTTTAATAATATATTTTATTTAATCCAACATATCCAAAATATTATCATTTCAACATGGTACTAATATAAAATTATTAACGTGAGATTTCACATCCTTTTATACAAAGGTTTCAAAATCTAGTGTGCATTTCATACTTAGAGCATATCTAAATTCAGATGAGGCACATTTTAGCTGCTTAAGAGCCACTTGTGACTGGTGGTTACTGTATTGGACAGCCCAGTTCTAGACTCTCCCACAGGCAAGCTCACCATGACCCTTACTGTAATCAGCCTACCAATGAAGCACACATTTTATCTCAGCACAGACCTCTCCTTGAGCGCCAGGTCCATGCACCTATGCTCCTTAGCCTCCTACCCCACATGCCTACATCTCTTCTTGCCACCACCAATCTGTCCCCCACACTGCAGTCACACTAGTCTTTTCAAAACACAGATCTGATCATTGTCACTTCTCAGCTAACCATCCTTTTTTGCTCCTGAGATGAAGATCAAACTCTTTTATATGGCTCTTCCTACCACTACTAGTCTCAACCCAGGTCTGCCCTGGTCCCAGTGCTC
The DNA here is from genome assembly GCA_028627145.1 of Eidolon dupreanum. NCBI lineage: Eukaryota > Metazoa > Chordata > Mammalia > Chiroptera > Pteropodidae > Eidolon > Eidolon dupreanum. Next base: position 46,043,297 of record CM053508.1, on the reverse strand, counting down.
CAGCTTTTGAACTTGTCAGTGCCGTTTCTCCACAAGGCATTTATCCTCTCTGGTCCCTGCTCAGACTATTTTTTTCCACTCCAATCACCCCAACACCCCAGTCTGGCTAATGCCAACTCACTCATCAAACATCAAGGTAGCCTTCACTTCCTCAAGGAGGTTCTTCTAGAGCCCCAAACCAACTCTACCTTCTCATTATAACACCATCTGTGCCTCCTACATAGCACCTGCCATACAATTTTATGTACAATTTTACATTTCCGTGATTGTGTTGATTGATGTGTGCCTCCCCCTCTAGACTTAAACTCCATGAGAGAAGGGATAGAGTCTGGTCTTGCTCACCTTGTGTCTTTAGTATTGTGTGTGCATGGTTCCTGGCACATAGTTGGGGCTCAGTAAACATGTGTTGAAGAAATCAACAACAAGTCCACTGTGTTCTGGCTTAAGGAATAACAATAAAACTAGCTGACACTTATTAGCACTTTTATTGTCTCAGGTATTACTACTGTATTACATACAGATGGGGAAATGGGACACAGGGGTTTGAGTAACTCCACACAGCTAGTGAATAGCGGAGCCAGAATTTGCACCCTAGGAGTCTGGCTCCAGAGTGTATAAACTGTCACACTGCACTAAATTAGTCAGTTTCTGTATCTATGAACAAGGATACTGATTAAAAACAAAAACAAACAAAAAAACTCCCTTAAAGGATTGTCAGGAGGACCAGGGGAGAGTGAACGTGGACTGATTCAGTAAAACAAAGTACTATACCGAGCTTCAGTTTCTTGATGCAAGGAATGAGGGGTTGGACAAGTTGGTGTCCAAGGCTCCTTTCAGCTCCAGAATCCTGAATTCTGCTATACATCTAAATTCTTACAGGAGCCTTTTGAAGATTAAAAAAAAAAAATCTCGTAGGCGCAAAGAGAAAACACTATCATTAATAAACAGTGGGTGATTGGTATAGAGTTCCTGCCTTGGTTCCCCCCTAGTCACACCTAACGGTGGCAGCTCTAGCCCTGGATTTCCCAAAACTCAATAGGGAACAAGATGGAAGTCCTGTCCACGTCCAGAGTTTACTCCTAAGGTAGTTCTTTTGGATCCTGTTACATAATAAGATTGCAAGCTGACAAAGAGAAAATGGAATTGTGCTGTCTGAAGGCATGTGCTCCAACATACTGATCTGGACACTGGCGGGGTGATGAGGGGATGGCAGCTACTCTAGCTGAGTTCCTATGGCAGATGACGAGAGGAAAGAAAATGGACACCAGCCATCTCAGTAGCTAGAAAGACTTCCTCCCTTCAGAGGAGGGACAATGTTGGGATCTATAGGGTTCAGAAGATAATCCTTCTGGACACTCTTCATGTCAAGAGACAATAATAATAATCACCATTTACAGTATTGACAGTTTACTATGCCCCAGGTACTGCTAATCGTTTACATAACACTTATTTCTCACAACAAAAGCCTTGTTATCCTTGTTTTCACATGAGAAAGTTAAGTGCATTACCTGACTTCCCTGAGGTTACACATTTAATGGAATGGAGTAAAAATTAAGATTCAAGCTGCCTAACTCCAAGCCTGACCTAAAGGGAACCACCAGGTGGCCAATTTTGTCAATAACTCAGCAGGCTCTCCTGCGGTAAGGAAGTAACAGTAATTAGTTGAGTAAAACACATAAAATACTCCAGGGCTAAACTATTTCTCTGAAGTTGTAAAAACAAAACTCACAGCCCTCTGCCTAGCATGAAGATTGAAGAGACTGCCTCTTGGTAGTCACCAGGTGCTGCCTTCGTCACTGCCACAGCCACTCAACCAGGTGGAAGTGTTGGGGCTATAATTCCTCCTCAGGCTCTTCTTGACTTTTTTTCTTGCACCCCAGAGTTTTGCATGCACCCACAGTCAGGACGGGCCACTCACTCAGACGTACAGGAACATGGTCCTGAAATGCAAGTCGAAATCCCAGTACAGAGGACAGTCTCAAAAAGGTCCTCTCTTTCTTTCTTTCTCCCCAACGAGTGATTATTACTTAAATAAATTCTGCATTTCAGTGGGGGCCTTTTATTTAGCTGTTAAGTCAAGTGAAAGAGATCCATTTTTATATTTTTGATTCCTTCCTTAAGAATTCCAACTAGTTCTCCCAACTCCATTCTGTTAGTATGTGTTTATTCAACTAGACCAATTTGTGTTCTTAAAAGAAACATTATTAATAATTAATAAAGCTTCTCAAGATAAAAGCTGCCTCCTGCACTAAATAATATAAATAGCTAAAATATATTGAGTGTACCAGACATTCTTCTGAGCATATTTAACTTTAATAAAAACTCTATGAGGTATGTGCTATTATCATCACCATTTTACAGATGAAGAAACAGAGGCACAGAGAGAATCAATAACTTATTCAGGGTCAATGGCTATTAAGTCATGGGACCTAGGATTTGAACCAAAAAGTCAATCTTCAGAGTCTGTACTTTTATTACTATGCTGGAGTTGACATCTGAGATTGATGTTGAGCCTTAAAGTCCTGTCCCTGTATCCTTGATCCCTTTCAGGAAAGAAGGAGACAACAAATGTCTACCAGTGCCTGAGCCCTCTGAGGACAGAGGTTATCCCACTCACCTGTGGGTCTCAACCATCCAGCCCAGTGCCACACCTGCAGGTGTTCAGTTCAAGTCTGAGCCCAGAAAGATCATCCAAGAGGAAGGAATGTTGAAGGTGGAACAGAAAGGCAAATGGAAAATCAGATAATCTCAGAATCTAAAAGAATTGCTTTTCCATTTCCCAACCAATGGGAAGATAGGATTCCTTCCTCGGCTCACTCTCACATCCCCAGGCCAAATCACAGCCTGCCCAAAAGGGCTGATTCTCTGCTCCACGTGGAGTCCAAACCATCTTCCTGGAGTGTGCTCACATCAGCCCCTGCTCTGCCGGTGAGACATAGAAATTATTCAAACCCTTTCTCTGTGTGATATCCCTTCAAATATTTGAGAAGAGCTTTTACTTCTCCCCTATATTTGCCCAAAATTATGTCAGGAGTTCATAGCAAAGGTGAAAATTGAGCTCAAGAATTCTTCATTTCCTGTACAAGGTTTACAAATGAAGGCAACATATCATTTTAATCATTGCATTTTCCAAGGTGGAATTTGAAGAGGTAAAAGAGCTTATAAGCCAAGGTGTTCAGAGAAAATAGAAAAATAGGAAGATGTTTTACATTTGGATCCTTGGAAAATGCTAGAATAAAATTTATTTATTTACTAAACCTGAAGTGGGTCCTCAGAGCCCATCAGTAACCCCAATTGCTACTGTTCTAGCTGCTGTAAGAAATCTCAAGCCCCGCTCCTTCCTTTCTCCTTTGTCATTCTCAACATTGTCTTAAACTTCATAGAAGAAATAGAGGCAACCAGGTTGAATGTCCTAAGTTTCCTCTTAATCTTCACCATTCATACCTGTCTATACCCACCCTCTTGTCAACGCTTTCCTTTGGTTTGTCCTCTGAACCTCAACTCCTCGCACCTCAGAATTTGCTGCCATCAGTTATCCCTTTATCCTCAGATCTCCACTGCTTGCCCTTCCACCAGCTCTTCCCACTCAGCGTGTAGACTCTCTACAAGCCAAAACTATATGATGACCCTCTCTTGTTCCTCCACAGCCAAACTGCCAAAAAGAGCATCAATGCTTGCTCACTCCCCCCTCATTCCTCACCCCAAATTGTCCCCACAGCACAGAAACTATAGTCACATTTGCATCTTTAATTTAATTCCCTGGCACATTTGACCTGGTTGCATACTGTCCTAGTTTCTGAGTCCCTGCTCACTCCTTGTTCTCCTCCTATCTCCTGAATGCTCTTTTTAGGGTTCATTAATAAAACTTTTGCCCTGGCCCTTTTTCAGTTTATCACTTCTCCTTCAATGATCTCAACCTGGGTTTCAACTAAAACCTACATGCCAATGACACTGAATCTATGACTCCAGTTTTGACCTCTCTCTTAAGACTAAGACAAGTAGTGAGCCCAAGACCTCCCAGATGGCACCTCTCTTGGCATCTTGATTCCCACTTAATTGCATTGCCACTCACTGACTCGCCAGAACTGAAAACCTGGGGTCCCTGGGGTCTCACACCCCCTCCTTTACAAATCTAATCCCACTGTCCACAAGATTCCAGAGTCTTTCTTCAAAACTAGTTCTCAAATTTGAACATGCATCCAAATCACCTAAGGATCTTATTAAAATGCAGACTACGATTCAGGAGGTAGGGATGGATTGCAACAATGGCTCCTATTCTCCACTCCTCCCTATAGACATCAATTTAAATATGTACATCCTGTGTAATACCACCCAGATCAGATAAGGAACATTTTTAGCAGCGAAGTATGCTCCTTGTTGCCTTCACCCTACCAGGGCCCCTCCCCAAAGTTAAGCACTCTTCTGACCTCAATCACCTCAGATTAACTTTGCCTAGGTTTAAACTTCACATAGATGGAATTATACAATATGTACCCCCCTTTTTTTTGCTAATACACATCACCCACACTGAGACCCAGTCCATTGAGAGGATACCAGGCTCCTGACACCTGTGCTACTTCTAATTAAAGCCACTAAAAATCTACATTCTGCCACACTGAAATCACAGAGGCCCATACCATCAATCTAATATTAGCAAATATCTTCCTTAAGGCAGGAGTGACCCCAAGCTGATGCCCAAGAGTTTCAGGGTAGAAGAAGTGAGTTATAAAGGGCAGAAGGTCAGGCGGTGGGGGTCAGGAAGGGAAGAGAGGAATGTTCTCAGTGTAAAATTATGGGTGGGGGCATGTTTTGTTTCACAATTTTTTGAAAAAAGATCAGGTCAAGAGGAAATAACAGGAGAAGCATCTCATATAAATTTATCAATATTTGGATGTATCTACATTTGTAAGTAGTAGTTTTCTGTCATTAAACCAAATAAAATAAAATCATTTCTTATTTCAAATCCAGTAAGCACTGAATTATCAAAGTAAAAATAGAAAATGCTTTCTTTTTAAAAGTTATTTTTCTACTTTGAATTTTAAACAATCATTGTCACAGATATTTGTGTATTCTGTATGTATTCACGCTATAGGTGAATAAAATAAATTTCAGTAAATTTCTGGTGGTTCATTTTTCTTTTTTTATGTCAAGTCTTACTAATTCATTTATATCTTCCCCCGATTTGTGTAGGCTGTGAAAACAACAAAATCCAGCTGAGTAAATTTAAAGATCTAATTGGCTTTATTGAATGATTCATGGCAGCATCCCAACAAGTAAACAGAAAGGTACTCCCAATTTGTACCCTTTCACACTGGACTTCTTTCATTCAACATTATGTCTATGAGATTTATCCATGTTATTGCATATATCAGCAGTTTGTTCTGTTCCATTACTGTGTAGTATTCTGTGGTATGAATATACAACAATTTATCTATTCTCATGTTGATGGACATAGGTTGTTTTCAGTTTGAGGCTACTACGAATGAAGCTGCTATAAACATAGCATTCATGTATATTTCTTTTGGTAGAAGCTTCTAACATTCCCAAAGCTGAGTTCCTGACGTTTCTTCACACCCTGCTTCTCCCACAATTTTGCCCACCCTGGGTTATGTTAACTCCATTCCTCCTGTCACTCAGAACAAAAACATTGGAGTTCTCTTGACTCTTCTCTTTCTATATCACATTCTACATGCAACTGCTCAGCCAATCCTATCGTCCCTGCCTTCAAAATATATCCAGAATTCAACCACATCTTACCAACCCCTCTGCCCCACCCTTGTCTAAGAGACCATCATCTCTCATCTGAAGTACTAAAGAACCTCCTAACCAGTTTCCCTGCTTCTTCCCTTGTCTTCCTGATATCTATTCTCAAGTCAGCAGCCGGAATGCTTCTGTTAAAATATAGGTCAGACAATGTCACACTTCTGTTCAAAGCCCTCCAACAGTTTCCCATCTCAAAGTAAAAGCCAAAGCTGCCTCCCTCCCCACCTGCCTACCTCTCCCCCCACCATACACCCTGTTACCTCTCTGACCTCTCCCACTGCTCTGTTCCAGAACATGGGCCATAGCCCTGTCTCAGAGCCTTTGACCTGCTGTTTACCTCACTCCCTTAACAGCCATCTGCTTGGTTCATTTCTTCACTTTCTTCTGATCTCTACTCAAAAGTTATTTCCTCCATGAGGTCTTTGTATTAGTTTGCTAGGGCTGCCATAAAAAGTATCACAGACTGGGTGGCTTAAACAACAGAAATTTATTGTCTCACAATTCTGGAGGCTAGCAGTCCAAGATCAAGGTGTTAGAACAGTTGGTTTCTTCTGAGGCCTCTTCCCTGGCTTTATAGACAGTTGCCTTCTGCCTGTGTCCTCACATGGCCTTCCCTGTGTCTGTATCCTAATCTCTTTCTGTAAGGTCACCAGTCATACTGGATTAAGGCCCATCCTAATTATCTCATTTTAACTACGCCTTTAAAGACCGAATCTTCAATTACAGTCACATTCTGAGGTAATAGGAAATAGGACTTCGGTATGTGAATTTTGGAGGACACACAGTCTTCCTTAACCACTATATCTAAAATTTTAACCCTCTCCACCCCACATACTCATCTCTCCCTTTCCTGCTATATTTAGCCCCTTAGCACTTATCAATATCTATCACACTATGTGTTTTAATTATGCATTATATTTCTCTTCTGTCTTGCCCACTAGAATGTAAGCTCCACGAGAGCAGAAATTTTTATCTGCTTTGTTTACTGCATTATCCCCAGTGCCTCCAACAGAGCCTAGAACAGAGCAGGCACTATGCTGATATAATGTAATTAATATATATTTAGTTAATTAAAGCCACAACTCTTTTGCAAGGCCTCCAGAGTATCCCGGTGCTCCTATTGTTCTTTATTTTTTTGAAAGATTTTTTAATGAGCTGTGAAAATGGATTCATCATTTAAAATGTTTGCATCATCATTAATGGCATGCTTTTGTTCATTTACTAGCAGTCTGTGTTCTCTCTGGTACCTTTTCCCTCAATCCAACTGTAAAAAGCCTTTTCATTTCTTAACTTCTTCATTGGCACTAGAAGCCTTGTCATTTTTTCCCCTTCCTGCTCTTCCATTTAATATTTAAAAACATACTCTGAGAGGTATAAATATAGGTGAATTTTCTGTAAAAGTCGGCTTTAAGAAGACTCAACATATAAAAAGTTTTAAATGCCAAAAACATCAACTAAAGGAAGGGAGCAAAAGAGAAGAGTGATTGCTTTACTAAAAGAACCTTTTCAAAAATTTATTTTCTTTCTAAGGATTTGGAGTGCATTTCCTTAATAGTGGTTTTCCTCTAGTGCTTTTAAAATGTGAGTAGACTTACACATTTTCCTTCTTGTAACACTAGTTAGAGCACTTCTATCGTATCAGGTTAGGTAGAGTTGACCTGGCATTTCCTTAGTCAAAGGCTTTTTCTTGATCTTTTCAATTTTTCCCCCTAGAATTGCTAAATGGCTACTCTGGGCTCCCATTTTGGAATCAAGGGCTTGTGTGAGAGCAGGGCAGCAGGGTAGCTATTTAGGGTACAGTGGAGGAGTCAGGGGAAGGAGACCCATCCACATTAACCTCTGTTCCCAACATTTGAGGGTCCCTCATGGCTTCCAGTGATTTCCCCTGTGATGGAGGAGAAAGCATATCACAGAATGGGCCTTAAAAGATTTTATAGACAGTTCTCCTTTTCCCTCAGGATTTCATAGTCCTGAATGAGGGCTGCTTCCAGAACTCCAGGCTGGCTGATGGAATCACAGGATGTCAGAGCCAAAAGCCACTTTTTTTTCAAGATCCTCTGACTCTCTATTTTGCGAAGGAGGAAACTGAGGTGCAGGAGGGGGTATGACTTGCCTGAGGCCACCCAGGGGTGCCTGGAGGGGCCAGGAGAGAGGGTCAGGTTTTTCATGGGATGGCCATTCCAGGCAATGTGCAGCTGAGGGGGGCGGGGGTGGGAAGGACAGAAGAACTCCGTAGGGCAGCCAAGGGTGTGTGTGTCAGTTTGAGGGCCAACAGGCACTTTCAACTCATCAGAGATACACATCACCAAGTGGTGTCACAGCCCAAGGTCCCACCTCAGACAAAGAGCAATGCAGGTTGTAAGAGGGGCCTGGCTGAAGGCGCCATCAGCCAAGAACACCCCATTCCACAGGTGGCTGGGAGATGGCCCTGGCACAAGGGAGGGCACAAAAAAAAAGGAAAATAATTGTGAAGGGCATACACTAGTGAGCAAGCAGAGGGATAAGGCTACATCCAGGCTATATGGAGAGGAGTCCGGAGCAGGAGAGGGCAGTGTGGTCTCTTCCCAGCAGTGACTACCCAAGGGTCTGCTCTGTGATTTGGACAAGTGATACAATGAGCCTCAGCAAGTGGGTGTGCCATTCATCTGGTCTCTCTTGTCTCCTCACTGCTGTACCTTCAGCCTCATCCAATCTTTGGCATGGTAAACACAGCAAATGTTTGTTGACTGACTGAAAGAATGAGACATATTTCCATATATACAATCACACACAGCCTCAAAATAGCAATACAGTTCCATGACTACAGGCAAGCCACCTAACTTCCCTGGGCCCCAGCTCCTTCATTGCTAAAATGAAATGCTCTGTAAGGTCCCTTATACTTCAAATATTCTCAGCATCTATGAAGTTCTCCAGATTAAAAGGCAATTTCTCATCTCCTAAGACCAAACGTAATTGCCCAGTACTTTAAATGTAGACATCTACAGAAATATATCAATGTGAAGAGGTGAAGAGTTTAAAATGCATCTAAATGTAAGCTATGAAGTATTCCATTTCACCTTCAAATGTAAGTTTGGTTTGGTTTCTAATTGAGCAAAAGGTGAAAAGTCCTCTGGGTGAACAGGTGCCCCAGTGAGAAAAGAAATCAAGGCCAGTGAAGGTGGAGTGTGTGGAGCCCTCAATCACCTTCAAGGCATTTCAGAAGAAATGAAGCAGGAAGCCAGATCAAGTGAAAGAAAGGGCAAATGAAGAAGAAAAACACAAGTGAGAAGTAGAATGAAAGCCAATGTGAAGGGCAGGGAAATTTAGGACCAGAGAATTTAAAAGATTTCACAGGCAGAAGTCACTTCATTTCTTCCAGGGCTTACTGAGCAAGGCTATTATTGCAGAGCCCCTGCAGAGAAAACGTCATGTTGCATTTAGCACCTGTGCTCCAGCTAATGCAGAGCAGGAAAAAAACTAGAGGCCACAAGAAAAAGTAAAAAAGGGTTGAGGTAGCCTATAGGCATAATGGAAACATTTACATACAATGGAAAACTTTGCAGCCTTTAAAAAGAACAAGGCAATTTGTGTGCATTGTGGAACTTCTCCAAGGTGGGAGTAAAGGATAAAAATAGGATGAGCAGTATTGATGGTAGTTTCAGTAGGGTAATAAAACAAGAAAGCAAAGTTATATGAGAAAGCTACACATATATTTGCAGACAGAGTATCTGTGCTTAGATATACATAGCAAATGTCTGGAAATATATAAGAAAAATTCTACTAAAAACATCTTTTTTAGCTCTTTGGTTGCTCTGGGCTTTTCCTGCATCCCTCTCTTAGAGTCTCAGTTACCTCCTTGTTACCTCCTTGATGAAGGACTCGTGTTCGTGTCAGCGTAAATCTAGTGACGATGGTTCTATTTCTTTTCTGTTCCATATATCTCCTTCACATGAGTACTGTCAGCACTGAAAGCTTTTCTTCCATTGGTCATTTCACTCTGCTCTGCCAGATGGCAGACCTACCTTCCTGCTGGCCCATGGGCCCTGGAGACACACCCAGACATGAAATCAGGGCTATCTCCCAGATGTCTTATGAAGAAGACATTGGCCCCTAGCTCTCCCCTGTTGGGTCTTCCCCTTTAAAAAAAATTGTAGATACATATAGGATATATTTTACCGTTTTAAGCATTTTTGAGTATACAGCGGCATTAAGTATATTCACATTGTTATGAAGCCATCACCACCATACATCTCCAGAACTTTTTCATCTTCCCAAACTGAAACTCTGTATTTATTAAATATTAACTCCCCATTCTCCTCTCCTCACAGCTCCTTTTATGTCTGCCTTATTTCATTTAGCGTAATGTCCTCAAGTTTCATCCATATTGTAGTATGTCACAATTTCCTTTCTTTTAAAGGCTGAATAATATTTCTTTGGATGTATATAACACATTTTGTTTATCCATTCATCCATCAATACTTATGTTGCTTACATTTTTTGGCTCTTCGAATAATACAGCTGCGAGCATGAGTGTACTACTATCTCATTTTGTCTTGTTTTTAAATCAAACTTAATGAGGCATAATTTATATACAATGAAACTTACCCATTTTATGTGTGCAGGTTGATTAGTGTTGACCATAGAGAGAACATTTCTATCACCTCGAGTCTAAGTCTTTTGTGCCTCTTTGCAGTCAATCCCTTCCACCCCTAGGCAACCACTGATCTGCTACTATAGATTGGTTTTGCATTTTTTAGACTTTTATACAAATGGCTTCTTTTGCTCAGTATAATGTTTCTGAGATTCGTCTATGTTGTCATGTGTCAGTAGTGTTTCCTTTATTGCAGAGTAAGCATCTCATTGTATGGATGTACCACATTTGTTCATCCATTCAACAGCTGATGAACATTGGGTTCCTTCCAGTGTTGGGCATTTGTGAATCAAGTTGCTATGAATATTTGCGTATAATTTTTTGGGTAGACATATGCTTCCATTTCTCTTGAGCAAATATCTAGAAGTAGACTTGCAGGGAAGTGTGTGTTAAGTTTATGTTTAATTTTATAAGAAACTGCCAAACTGTTTTCCCAAAGCTGTTGTATCATTTTACATCCCCACCAGCACTATATGAGAATTCCAATTGCTTCACATCCTTATCAACATGTAGTAAGGCCAGTCTTTTCCATTCTGGTCATGTGAAGTGCTATCTCATTATGGTTTTAATTTACATTTCCTTGATGACTACTGATGTTGAACATCTTTTCACATACTTAATCATCATTGGTATATATTCTTTGGTGAATTGTCTATTTAGTCAAGACTCTCGCCAATTTTTAAAAATTGGGTCATCTTAAGTTGTCAATGTTCTTTATATATCCTGGGTACAAATCCTTTGTCATGTATATCTATTGCAAATATGTGTACCTCCAAGCCAGTGGCCAAACTTTTAAGTCTTAATGGTATTTTTGAACATTTTTTGATAAAATCCAGTTTATCAATTGGATTTATCAATTATGATAAATTCACATGTTTGGTGCTCTATGAATTATTCTACATTTGTCTTCTTTTGCTCATCACTATTCCTAAGATTCATTCACTGCATATAGTTCATTTTCACTGGTGTATAGAATTCCTTTGTATGTACATACTGTAAATTATCCATTTTATTGTTGATGACATGTGGGTTGTTTTGGCCATTATAAATTTAACTGCTACGAACACTCTTGTTCATGTATACTTGGGCATATATGCATGTATTTCTCTAGGTTTATTGAGTGGAATTGCTACGTGATAGAATATATATAACTTTAACTGTACTAGATAACATCAAGAAGTTTCCAAAAGCAGTTGAACTAACTTACATTCCGTCTAACAATTTATAAGAGTACTAGTTGCTTCACATTCTCACCATTTATATCTTTTACCCTTTTCATTTTTACTAATCTGGTGGTTGCAAAGTGGCCACTCATTTCTCAGCCCTTCTCTTTGACTATGTGGATTTTAATAAGGTCATAAATTCCTAAGTACTTCTTTAGTTGCATCTAATAATTTTTAAAAACATTTTTATCATGAAAAATTTTAAATGTACTCAGAAGTGAAGAGAATAGCATAATGAACTCCCATGTACTCGCTAGCCAGTTTCAACAATTATCAGCTTATTGACAGTATCATTTCATTTATACCAGTGCTGGATTATTTGAAGCAAATCCCAGACAGCATATTCTTTCACCTATACATATTTTAGCATTTAGCTCTAAAAGATGATCTTTTTAAAAAGAAACAAAATATCATTATGTCATACTTTTAAATAACAAACCCTTGATATCATCAAATACACAGTGTTCAAATTTCCCTATGTTATTAACATTTATAATTTCTTAGAATCAGCATTCAAAGTCCACACATCGCATTTTGTTCACATCTCTTAACTCTCTTAATCTATTAATTCCCACCACATTGCTGCTCTTCCTCTGCCTCCTATTTATCTGTTAAAATTGGGTCATTTATCCTGTTTTATCCAGCTTCCCATATTTTAGACTTTTTTGACTGCACTCTTGTGGTTGCATTTAACACATTCCTGACTCTTGTATTTCCTATAAACTGATAGATTGAAGCTTATTTGGAATCAGGTTGATTTGCTGGCAAGAATATTTTCATAGATGGTGTGAAAAACACAGGATGTCTCTCTTTTTGTGACACTAGCTGCATTTGATGACCTTTGTTTATATCTACTATTTCATGTGAGTTGCAAATAATTTAGCTCAAATATTTCTAATTTTTATTCTTCTTTGGCCCAGGAATTATATAAAAAACACATATTTCTTAATTTCTAAACATATGGGGATTTTCTAGTTATCTTTTTTATTACAGATTTCTAGCATAATTACATAATAGTCAGAACACTTACTTAATGTGATTTCAATCCTTTGGTATTTGTTGAAACATGCTTTATTGCTTTAGTATATGGTCAATTTTTAAAGATAATACATATTCTGCTATTCTTACATGTTGTGTTTTATGTGTGCCCATTAGGGCAATTTTGTTAATCATGTTCACTTATCTTTGTATCATGACTGATTTCTGCCTGCTAGCTCTAACTTTTACTTAGAAAAATCTTAAAATCTCCTACTCTCCACTTTTCTACACACCAGCCACAAATAAGTGGAATTTGAAATTAAAAACACATTACCATTTACACTAGCACCCTAAAAACTAAAGGCTTTGGTATAAAGCCAAAAAATATGTATAAGATCAATATAAGGAAAACTACAAAACTCTGATGAAAGATATCAAAGAAGAGCTAAATAAAGTACATTTCATGTTCAGAAATAGGAAATTCTGGAAAAGGCAAAAGTATCAGTGGTTGGCAGGGTTTAGGGGAGAGAGAAGGATGAATAGAAGCACGGAGGAATTTTAGGGCAGTGAAACTATTCTGTATGATACCACAATGGTGGATATGTGTCATTTATATATTTGTCACCCATAGAATGTACAATACCAGGAGTGAACTGTAATGTAAACTCTGAACTGTGGACAGAAGAGCATCAGTTGTAACAAATGTACTGCTGTGGTAGATAATGTGGATTGGGGGAAGATATGCATGAGCAGGGAGCGGCAGTAGGTACATGGGAACTCTGTACGTTCTGCTCAATTTTGTTGTAAACCTAAAATTGCTCTAATAAAGTTTATTAATTTAAAAAAGAAGTCTCCTACTATGACTGTAGGTTATTTTTCTTATACTCTACCTTTTTTTTTTTTTTTGCTTTATATATTTTGGAATCATGTTAATATAAGTGTATGTGAATTTAGAATTTTTAACTTACTGGTGAATTAATCTCATTAACTTTCTTTATCTTAGTAACCCCTTTTGCCTTAAATTCTATTTTGTCTATTAATATATCTATAATTGCTTTCTTTTGGTTAGTAATTTCCTGACATATCTTTTTTCTTTTTCTTTAGAAAATTTTGGTATCCTGATGTTTTTGCTCTTGTCTTATAAACACCATAAAAGATGTTTGGTTTTCTTTTCCCTAACAATCTCTGTATTTCAAATGGAATATTTAGTCCATTTTGAAATAATTTAATTACAGACATATTTGGGCTTGAGTCTATCTATTTTGGGTTTTCTACTTAATCCACTTGCCTGCATTTTTTCTCTCCTTTATTCCATTCTTTGGGATTATTATTATATTTTATCATCCCATTGTCCCCTTATTTTGGGAAATTATACACTCTGTTTCTATTCTTTTAGTGCTTCCCCAGAAGTTAAAATGTGCATCCTTGATTTATCAGTAGCTAATATTAATCAAGATAATGTAAGGACATTAAAACACTTTTAACTCAATTTTTCATCTCCTAACTCATATAAAATTGTCATCTTATATTTTAATTATATGCCTATACATGTGTGTGTATAATCATTTAGATCTGCCCATGTTTTTCCAAATATTGGTTTAATATTAGAAAAGTAACCAACATTTTGGCCACATTGACATAGATTATAGGAGAAAAAATTACATGAATTCTTGATGCAGAAAAAGCATTTGACAAAATTCAACATCCACTCATGATAAAAATTCTTTAAAAACTAGGAATTCAGTGAATTGTCCTTGATCTGATTAAGGGTATGTCTGCTCTTAACATGTCTATTCAACATTGTACTCAAGATCTAACCCAGTGCTGTAAGGCAGAAAAAGAGAAAAGGCTTAAAAATTGGAAAGGAAGAAACAAAGCTCTTATAGTTAGAGATTAAATGACAATATAGGTAAATAATCCAAAAATCTGTAGGTAAATTATTAGGATTATTGACTTTAACAAGGTTACTGGATACATGGCCAAAATATAAAAATCACTGATATTTTTATATACCAAAAATAAACAGAAAATAAAAACTTTAAAAGTTAATATTTTAATAGTTTCAAAAATTAAATACTCAAGAATAAAGTTAAAAAGTGTAGAACCACTATGCAGAAATCAATTTGAAAATTTTCTATAGAAATTAAAGAGGTCTTAAACAAATGCATCATTGATGTTCAATGAATAGTGGAGTCAATACTGTTAAGATGTCAATTTTTTGCCAAATTGATTTTAAGGATCAATGGAATCACAATAAAATGTCAATAGGATTTTTTAGGAATCTAATAAGCTAATTCTAAAAATATGTGGACATACAAAAAGCCCAGAAGAGTCAATCACTCCTGAAAAAGAAAAATAACTTAGGAGGACTTACTTTACTTAATATCAAGAGTTACCATAAAGCTGTAGTAATTAAGACAGGATAGATGTACAGACCAATAAAACAGAATAAAAAGTCCAGACAGAGACCTATGCATATATGGACATTTGATGTAGAGCAGCGGTGAAAAAGCAAGTGATGTTAGAACTGTATATCTGTATGGGAGGGAAAGGAAACTGGCCCTCTACCTCATGCTATGAATGAAAAACATATAAATAATTCACTATGTAAGCAAAACACTGAAGCTGTTAAAATTACATAGAATACTATTATAATCTCAGGGTGGGAAAATGCTTCTTAATCTGGGCAGAAAAAGCACTACCCATAAAGGAAGATATTATTGAACTGGATCACATTAACATTAGGAACTCTGTTCATCAAAAGACACCATTAAGAAAGTGAAACAGCAGCTTATAGAATGGGAGAAGATAATGTGTAATACATATATAAATGACAGGAGATTCACCTAAAATGTATGAACTACTCCTACAAATCAATACAGGCAAAAGATTTGAACAGACACTTCACAAAAGAAGAATTCCAAATAGCCGATAAACATATGAAAAGATGCTCAACCTCATTAGTAATTAGGAAAATGCAAAACATAACCATAAAGAGATTCCAGTACACATCTATTAGATTGACAAAAATTAAAATGACTTAAAATGCCAAATATTAAAGAGAATGTTTAATAACAGAAACTCTCATTCGCTGCTGATGGGAACAGAAAAAGTGGTATGGTTACTTTTGAAGCTCTTCAGCATTATCTAGTAGAGGTGAAGTTACACCTGCCCTATCATCCAGCAATTCCCCTTCTAGGAATATACTGCGAGAAATGTCTGCAAAGGTGCACAGGAGACCCACGCAGGATTAAATATAACCAGTATCATTGTAATAAACCAAACTAGAAACAACCTAAACCTGTGTCAACATTAGAATGCATAAATACGTTTTGGTTTAGTCATATATTAGACAGTGAAAATAAATGAACTATAGTGACAGGCAACAGTATAAACAAATCTCGCAATCAGGTTGAAGGAAGTCAGAATCAAAATGCACAATTCTATTTCTATAAAGTTCAAAAGCGGGCAAAATGAAACTATGGCGTTTAAGAATGCATACCTAGTAGTAATATATATATATATATATATATATATATATATATATATATATATATATATATTTGAATTAAAGATAGCATGACCATATTGTCTGGTGAGTATCTTCAGTTGGGAGAGAAGGTTGTAATTTGAAAGGGGCCCTCAGGATCGGGGTGAAGGATTTGGGGACTGTTCTATTTTTTGAGCTGATTTATTTTTAAAGAGGTATTCACTTCATACAGATTAAGTTGCATGTTTTGTGTATTCTGTATGTATGCTATTTTCACAATGAAAGTGGGCATAAAAAAGATGTTTGGGGACAAAGTCTCACTTCTTCGCTGGGTATATTCACATCTTTGTGTGATGCTTGAACCTGCAAAGGCAGGCAGCTTGGGCAGGACCCAGCTGAAGATGAAGTCATACATAGACCGAAGAGATTGGAGCCGACTATTGAGACATGTGCCACAGCTTGGGAGTCCCAGTGAAATGACTCAACAAAGAGAGGCTGCAGTAGTTGGTTTGGGTCCATTTTCCTTTGTAATTTTAGTGGAATTACTTAACTGGCTCTCTAAAGTTGTCCTTGCAACATTCCATATTATCCAGATCTCAGATTACAACTTTAAATCAAGAACCCTTTGGGGATGTCCAGTTAGGAGTTCCAGTCAATCCTAGTTATTAGACAGGAGCTAGACAAACGTGAAAAAGAGGCCCTTGCCTTTAGTATGCATTCATTACTGTCTCCTAGTCGATATATAGCTGTTTTCATTTTCTCTAGAAAACTATCATCAAATTCAATCATTTTGACATAATTAACTGTAATTGCTTTTCTTAACCTTCCTTTAAAAAGAAAATTATATCAACTGGTCAATTTTAAAAAATGTGATACGTCAATGAAACAACTGGAACTTGGGCAGAGCCTCAGTCCAAGCAAAGACATTTTATGTATTAATGTTTTTCTTTACTTTGTTCATAAGAGACTTTAAGCTTAGGATATCAATTGTTTAAGTGAAAACTTCAAAAATAGAAGATCCTGGGGCCCAAAAGCTCTTTAGGGCCAGTTTAAACAACTCAAGAGGTGATCTGAATGGCTTGCTTCTTTCGTTAACCAGATGTCACTTTTTTTATATGCATATTCATAGAAATCCCAATGAGCAATACCAGTGCTATAGTTCTATACTTTAAGCACAGGCAATTAGCTTATCTCTAAGTTCATCTGCTTGTCTTTGCTTGCTCATCTTGTGCATGTATAAACTAAAAATGGTTAGTTAAAAACGAACACATCATCCTAGAGAATGTTAATATTTTGAATGTTGCTTAAATGTGGCTTTCAAAAATATCTATTTAGTAGAGTTCAATGTTAGAACATTTTTTTTCTTGCTAACAAGAATGTATATCTCAAACTCAAAAGTTTATTTACAATAGTCGTTGGAAAATAATTCACCCATGACTATTTCTTGTCCAGTGTTTTAAAAGAGCTCAAAAAACCAAAGTACACCATACCCTAGGGCTTTCCTTATTACAAAAATTACACCTGCCACCTTTCGGAGGTTTTAAATAATCAATATTGAGGTTCCCTATTGATATAGAAAGGAATCTCACTTAAGCCCAATTTATAACTGTCATTCTGGGAAAACCCATGGGTCTGTGCTGCATTATATAACCATACCAACTTATATAACAAACCCATCCCACCCCTTAACAGGGATTTAAGAAATGAGTTGGGTTTTGTTTGGAGGATTGCTGGCTTTTAATTAGATGGCCATGCTTGGAAATTCCAGACATTTACATACATATACATATACATATACATATACATATACATATACATATACATATACATATACATATGTTACTCCACATAGTCTCTTGAGTTTATTTACAGAAATGTGTCACTTGGATTTTTAGGTTATTTGAAAGTCACATCAAGGATATGGAGCTTTCCCACCCCTGTCCCCACAACATACCTCTCATAATAACCGTTTACTCTGTTCTGTCAACAAGGACAGTTATTATCCTTTCACTATGCCTTCCCATTATCATCATCATTGTACATTATGAAAAGACAAGAAGGACGAACCACCAAACACAGCTCAGGCTGTTAACAGGGAGAATCTGAAACAATAATTCTCACCTAAAGGCCTAGAATTGTCGACCTGACAGACTCTGGTGTTCAGTGAATACATACTTGTCATCTTGTTACAAAAAAAAGCTGGGCACCACCTAAGATGCTGAGAAGACTTAGAAGAATGATTTCTGGACCCCTAGTTATTGAATGCACGGCAACAGAGTCTGACATTGGTAGACCAAGGCTCTCAGTGATATACACATTCATATAAAGTGTATTACCACTTTACTTTCACATCTAACTTCTGATGTAGAGTGAAAAGGCTATAGGGTGGACAATAAAGAAATGAGAGCACCTCCTCTACTCAGATCATTCATGAATTGGCTATAAATGGAATTCTATTATTCAAATTGTTTTAAATTTAATATATAGTGTGGGGGGGGGTAATGTTACCACTTAAAAGACATCTATAATTCTTCTTTGGTCCTATTATCTTCTTTGTAGAAAAATCAGAATTGCCCTATGTTCATTTCACTTAAAGCAGGCAGTCTGCAGTAGCAAAGGCAAGTAGTATGTTTTAGAGACAATCCACTAAAAATTGCACAGTACCATGACAGAGTCTTGGGTCCAAATCATGGTTACTTAAGCAAGCAAAGAATTCAAGAGAAATAAACTACTTTTATCTCATGTCATGGAGATGCATGATTTGATGGCCTAAAACTTTACTGGCATGAAGTTTAGAACAAATGTCTGCTATAGATACTATTCATGTACACTTTCTAAATTCCTGAGTGTAAAAGGGCAGATAAAGTTTAGAGGGCACTACAACTTTTACCTGCTTCACCTCTCTATTCTTTTCTAGATTTGGAAGGGAGAAAAATTCCACATGCAAGACAGACATCCAAAATGGCTCAACATAATTTATTTTTTTTTTTATGTTAAAATGTACAGAGTTCTTTTGAAAGTACTTGCTAGAAAGGGGAAAAAAAAGTGATATTACATACAAGGAGAGGAAGGGAGACCAACTGGCCCAGGAGCGCATGACATGGAGAAATACAAAGGCATCTAGGCACCCCTTCCCCTTAGCTTACAAGTCACCATGAACGAAGTACAAAGAGGTTACAAAACAGGAAAAGCAAATATAAACAGACAGGAATAGACTTAGCTTCATTTGTACATGCGGCTTTTAGAGGCATCTGGAGCTCTATTCACACACTCTAGAGATCTCTTTAAAGAGAATTTTATCTTTCTTAAAATAGTTTTTAATATTCTACAACAAAGATAAAAAATTTTAAAGATGGAATGAAATGAAAAAGCTCTTATTTTAAAAGGCATCAAAGTCACTAACAGTGAGTTTTTAAATTTCTTTTTTAGAAGATTACCCAAGTTACTTTGCTAAAAATACATTTTTTTTAAACAGAAGTGAAAAAATGACAGGTACCAATATTACTGTGTTGGATAATTTCTTTTATAATATAGAAAAGAACATTTTCTCTACAATAGTTCTACAGTCACAAAAAGGCTTGTGGAAAAAGGGAGCTGCCCGATTGAATTTTTTTTTTTTTTAAAGAAACAAAACCAAACACAACCGCAAACCAACAGAAACTGAATTCACGGCCCTCATTTCAACAGCTTCTCCTTCTGCCTTAACCCACCCTCCTCCCAATATACTTCCCTCCCGACCCACCCCACCCCCACCCCAACCAGGAAGCAATGACATAGCTGAAGATGTAGGAGAGGGCAGCACAGTGCACTTTCTACATAGATGATTGGGAACTGGAATAGTATATACAGAGAAACTGGGTCCTACATAGCCTTGCACATGCTCAGAATTGATAGCGGTAAGATGTGGAATTCTGCCTTTTCCTACCTAACACATTTAATTGAGAAAGTCAATTAAAGTGTATTAAAAAACAACAAACCTGTGCATTTGAAAAATTTAATGCCTAATTAGTACTTCAAAAATTTATCTATATAAAATGTACAAATAAAGGAGAGAATTTAATGCTTATAGGTATTTCTTTAAGCAATACTTCCCCCTTTTGGATATTTGCACATACCAAGTGGTATAATAGTTTCCATCTTCTAATGATGGAATATATATATATATTTTTTACCTATCCCTGGAGCAAGTAACAAGAAGAGAATGGGCAAACTGGCTGCACAAGAGAAAAGAGAATGGAATTGGTAACATAGGAACCTGTAAAAACCCTGCTGTCCAGATATGCCCTTCTATGCTGGTGGTTGATTTATCCTTCTTCTCTTCAGCCACTCACAGGAGAGGGGCTGGTGCACTCTGATTCACAGGGGTGAACTCAGGATCTCAAAAGACAAATGAAGACTAGAGGTTATGTATCATTTAAGTAGCTATAAAGCTCACACCATGATCTCCTTTAAGACACATCTGTGTCATCTCTTCCAACATAAAACAGTGTCAAAAGTTTGTCAGGTATTTTCAAATCACTGACATGTACAGTCATCCACCAACACTATGTAAGAATATAAGAGGCTAATCACTGGGGACTGCTGTTTGAGTTTAATCAGAGTCAAAGGCTCAAGAATCAAGACCCTTAGCATCTCAAAGTACATACTAAAAACAAGAGGCTGCATGGAATATGGGCATTATGGCTGATTCACCAGGTGGTAAAAAACAAGAGGTTAATTTCCTCTTTTTGATTGTTAATTGACCATCTCTATTTATCCAAGGCTAAATTAGGATTGCAAACAGCTTTCCTCTGAGATTCTGCTGTTAATTGAGACTTACAGTATTTTTGTGTCTCTGAGTGCTGAGTGGAAATCGTAAAAAATAATAATAATTATATTACACTTGATTTAAGAAAGACAAACATTTCAGTGAAATCCATCTATAAAGAAACATTCTTGGGGAAAGGTTTCAAGAGGTGTGTGTGTGTGTAGGGAGTGGAGGGGATTTTAAAAGGAGAAGCATTTTCCTGCCTCACTTTATTAATAATAATAATAATAATATTAACAATAATAATAAGTTTAAGGAGCTTGGGTTGTTCTCCATGTCCCCATCCGAGTCTCCCATAAGTGCCTCCTGCTGGAATGAAGTAGGAAATGAAAGGTTGGGTTTGGAGGAGAGGGTCTGGTTAACCCTCGAGATGTATATATAACATTTAAAAATGACAACATTGGGAGCTGCAAACAGTGAGGGGAAACATACATCTTAAAATAAAATAAAGATATTACACTTATACACAAATTCTGTCCATGTGGTGTGTAAAGAAAGTAAGGCTCTTTTTAATTATGAAAAGATTTTTGTGCATGTTTCCCCTATCCCCAAATCCATTTTTAGATGAGTTCTATTGTAAAATGTTCAAGATTGTGAAGAAAACCAAAACCCAGAACAAAATGAACCCCCAAAAGACCAGGTTTTCTAAAAAATAAAATAAACCAAAGAAAAATTCCTCTAAATCTACAGCAATATTTAACTGGAAAAAAAGGTCCATTTTTCTCTGGTTTGTCAGTATAAAAGGTTCCTTTATTTATATATATTTAAGTTTTTCATTGCAAGTTCATCTTGCTCATCTTCTCATGTAAGGTCCATTGAGTGACTGCTTGGGCACACCAGCAGCATTCATATAGCTGTGATGGGAGGGGCCAGTGTACATCATGTTTCCATGAGGGTTTGGCTGCATAGGCTGCTGGGTATAGGCCTGGCTCCCCATCATCCCCATCTGCATCTGCATAGGATACTGTGCTGTCTGGTTCATGTAGGCAGGGTTACTATGGTAACTGCTGTTCATCATGGGCTGTGTCATTCGATAGCTGTTCATGGCGTTCAAGGTGTTCATATTCATGGAATTGACATTATAGGCAGGGGTTGGCATTAAATTAACCCCCATGTTCATGCCACGCTGAACAGCCAATGCACGAGGGCCAGCCTGCATAGCGACCGCTGGTGGGCTGCGGCCATACAGCTGCTGCTGATGAGCAGCTGCAGAGGGCAGTGGTGCAGATTTGGAGCGAATGGAAATGTGCCCCTTGACTGGCATTTGCCCTTGCAACCTCTGAGTGTGAGGAATGCCAATGTTGGTAGCAGACATGTTGCACTGGAGCAGAGGTGACGTGAGGTTCATGGTGGTGGATGCCAAGTTTGGGGGCGGTGTCATAGTGGCTTGTGCTTGAGGGGTCCCAGCTAATGGATGAGATGGAGCTAACTGAGCCAGTCCTGTATTGGACAAAGAAACACTGGTTGCATAGGAAGTCACAGCAGGAGAATGGCTATAAGGCATGGCATGAGGGTCCATAATGGTGTTAGTCAGCTGCTGCAACTTGGCTAAACTGAAGGTGGCTGACGGTTGAGAGTAGCTGCCGGCACCAAAATCACCTGGAATCCTCTCATAGATACTGATGTTCCCGGTGCTTCCAGATTCTGGAATCTCCATGATCATAGGCGCTGGAGTGAAACTGTTGTTCATACTACACTGTGACAGGGGCGGCTGCTGCTGGGGTGGGGGTGGAGGTTGAGGCTGCTGGGGTTGAGGTGGTGGCTGCGGTGGCTGCGGCGGCGGCTGCTGCTGCTGCGGCTGCTGCGGCTGTGGCTGCTGCTGCTGCTGCTGCTGCTGCTGGGGTGGAGGAGGCTGTGGTGCTGGTTGTTGCTGCTGCTGCTGTTGTTGCTGCTGTTGCTGCTGCTGCGGTGGTGGCGGCGGAGGCTGCTGCTGGTTACTGGGAGGCCTCTCTACCACACAACTCTGAGGTGACTTAATGTTGCAGTTGGCAGCAGGTTGGACATTGTTCTGCTGCATCATACTGCAGCTGTTGCCCATATTTGCCATTTGCTGAGTGACAACACAACTGTTTTGGGTGAGGCTGCTGGAGGATGATAACCCACCATAGGAGCAGCTGCTCTGAGAAGAGTTATTCCCACAAATGCTGCCACCCATTGTGGAATCATAACTGCTAGGGTTCTCATAGTTTTCTGTGGTGCTTTCAATGCTGCCCAGATCACTGAAGCCACTGTCCACCACCTGCTGAGAGTGGTCTGATACAGAAGGCACATCCATCATGGGGCTGGTCTCCATGTTCTGCATAGAGGGTGCGGACAGGGATCCTTGTTCTGGGCTGATCTGGGTGTAACCACTTTCAAGGGCAGGCACGTTGGGACTGCTAACTGAACGAACTGACTGGCTGGGATGAGACTGGACAGAAGATATTGGACTATTATGTTCTGAAGCATGGCAGTCTTCAACCATTGACATCTGAGGGTCTTCATCAGCCTGGGTGTAACTCTGCAGGGTCTGACAAGCTGCAAGTGTCTCTTCACAGTCCTGATAGGCACCCTCATGCTCATTGCTTTCTTCTTGAGTCAAAGACTGCACAGCTTGCACAGTTTCCAGATCCAGCTCACTATGAGGAATCTCTTCTTCTTCTTTTAACTCAATTAATTCTTCTTTAGAATTTGAATCTTCTTCATGATCATCCTCAGACCCCGGCATATGCTCTGATACCACGGATGTTTCATGGGAAGTCTGTTCCTCTTCAGAATCTGGTTCTGTTTCATCTTTATCCTTTATATTCTCCCTACTGCTCTGCATATTCGTATCTAAAAAAGACTCCTGACCACCAGGCTCTTCCTTGACATCTTCTCTCACAGGCTGCTCCTCTAACTCTTTTTTCTTTGTAGATTCCAGATGACCATCATCTTCATCATCTGCATCATGGTCTTCATTCTGATTTAGCTCTACAGCCACTTCATCCTCTTCCTCTTGCTCCTGTTCTTCTAGTTCTTGTTGCTCTTCCTCAGATTGCCTCTGCTCGTCTGAGACACGGGGTTTCTCTTCTTCCTCCTCTACCTCAGGTTCTTTTGTTTCTGTCTCGGGACTGTTGCTGCTATCTGCTGGAGAAGCTGCTCTAACCTCACTGCTGGTTGTATCTTCTTCTTCTCCCTCTTCAACATCTTCTGCTTCCACATGCATCTCCTCCTCTTCCTTCCTTTCTTCAGTTAAAGCCAGGTCTTCTTTTGATTCAACAGTTTCTTCATTCTCTTGAATTTTGGGTTTACGTCCAGTTTTAGGAATAGGAACAATGGACTCAACAATGCATTCTTGAGTAGAAATGGGTATGATTTCCCGAGTTAACTTAAATCCTGGTTTGCGACCAGGTCTTTTCTTCCAGTGGATTGGTTTGCGGCTCTTGCCTTTGGGCCATCCCTTTTTCTTTTTCATAGGTGTAGATGTATCTGGCTCAAGTGGAGAATCCTTCACATCACATTTTCTCAAGAGAGATACTGGTTTTAGGATAGGAGTGTCTGTATAGGAAGGACAAAAAAAATAAAATAGGTTATAAGATTTTATATTTTCTAGTGCCTTTTTCTGAGGCTAGTGTGCACAACAGAAATAATTTCATAAAACTCTTGACTGTCTTCATCTTCAAGTTAAGAATCTAAAGGAAAAACCTAATTAATGACATTCTAAAGTCATACAGTGAAATGGCGGAACAGTGAAAGAATGCTGGTCAACATTCTATTACCATCTACTACAGGGTGTTAAAACCAGTTCAAGTTTATCATCACCAACTGCATGGCTTTGGAGAGTTATTCTAAGATTCAGCTTCATCATCCATAAAATGGAGATAAACTGTATAAAGATGCAGATACTAAGTAGTTATTACAACTACTTTAGACAAGTTGCCTTTATTGTGTAAGTTATAAATCAGCTCATTTCTTTTTTTGTTTGCAATTCATATCACCACTCTGCTTTTCTTAGTTGCCACAAAATCGTTATTTCATGAGCCAATTACTCCAGGCCATGATCAAACAATCCTCAGTCAATGTTGTGTTTGTATGGGAAGGCATTTAATCCTAGACAAATACCGACCTGAAGAAAAAGCTGAAGCACCAATAACAATGATTTATTAGAAATAAATTTAATATTAGCATTATTTTCGCCCTGTTAATTTTTTTTCTAGTTTTAAAAACTCTAGTAAAATATACATAGCATAAAAGCTACCATTTTAACCATTTCAAGTGTATAATTTGATGTGGTATTAAGTACATTTGCATTTCCCATTAATTTTTAAAGGGAAGAAAACCAAGGCAAGAATAAGATTTTGGGAAGAGAGCTGAAAAGGTATATTTAGCAGTAATAACTCTGAAAATAAAGGAAATGGCTGTATCAGAGAAAATTTGTCCAACTCAACAGAAACAGGATACTATTTTAGTCTATAATGATACAAGTTAGAATTCTACTAAAGTACCAAATTTATAAAATCAAATTTTAGTTTCCTAGTTATATCTCAAAATATAGCACAATAAAACTCTGGAAAATCACTCAGAATAAACTAACGAACTCAGTCACCTTATCACTTTATTAAAACTTTATTTTATAAATATATGAGAATAGAGAAAATGCAAGTTATCCACTAGATCTAAAACTGAGTGAATTTATTTTTAAAAGGAGAATAAAAAGCTCAATGAGATAATACGTGAAAGCTACTCGTTTATATGTACTAATGGTGGACAATTAAGATTCCTTCAAATTCACCCAGCAAAGTAAAAACACTCAGTTTGATCCCATGCAAGGCAAACACTGCAGATGCAGGCAGCATGATACAACAGCAAAAACTTTAGGATAGGATGCAAATAACTAGTGTGTGACCCAGCTCATATATGAGCCCCAGTTTATTTCTAAAGAGAAAATGAAAATAGAGACTATTTTAAAAGTAAATCATTGAATTTTTAGCTATGCCATAAAATTTAACCTATTTTGAGGTACTATTACTATTTTTATTAGAAATTTACTACTAATTGAGTAAAACATTAGAGAGATTATTTGGGAAGGGTTCCTAAACAGATTTGAAGTCAGTCCAAATTACATGAATCTGATCTTATTTAAGAACCATATTCTTAGAACTATTCATTTAACAATATTTATTTGAGTGTCTATATTAAGCACTCAGCATACTACAATTAGCAAAACAGACTAAGTCTATGTAGTGAACATTCTAGTAAAGGGTTATAACTTAAATATCTTCTTGATGCTAAATCTAATCTACCTATTAACTAAAGATTCGAATAATGGACAAAAAAAGAATAATTTCCTAACAGCAAGGTATTTTCTGCAGAGGCAAAAATAGGTTCCAAGTTGAAAAGGAAACTAGAAAAAAGGAACTTTAAAGACAGAAATAAATGAGAAAATGAGGGTGAATACACTTGACACAAATTTTTAGAGATTACCAAGCCATCCTTTCTTGCTTAGTAGTTGTGCTCATTTTTCAGCTTTTTTGTTGAAAGGTTTACAGCTATCACTTCTGTATGTTTAAAAAGAAAACAACTACAATAAGCAAAAGTTCTGTACAACATACCATCAGCATCATCTGACTCATCATCATCATCATCTTCATCTTTAGACTTCCTCTTAGAAGAGGATCGACACCTGAGAACATCCTGTGAGGATAAACGACGGAAGTATCCTCTAGAGAAAAGTTCATTTTCATCCTCTTCCTCTTCCTCTTCCTCAATCTCAAACGTGGGTTCTAATCTTGGCATCGGCCTCTCAGAGTCGGAGTCTTCAAAAGGTTCATCTAATACCTCTGTAGTCTCAGAAATAGTTTCCGTGACCACACTGCTATTGTGGTGTTTGCGCTTTCGGACTCTCCTTCTTCGGTGAAGAATTGGTTTCTATTTAAAAGAGAAGGAAACTATTTTATTTACAGTAATGAGCAATGTCATTTTTACTAATAACATGATTAATAGTTTTAAACCTGATAGATTTAGCACATATAAACTAAGGATGCTGTTTGCCAAAAGACATTTTAAATAGTATTTCAAAATACTATAGTAAGATATTATATATAATGTATTGTAGATACAAAGATGTTGGATAACTGACTACATCTTCATAAAAAACTAGCAGGCATGCCAGAAAAGGAGGTATCATAATTCCCTTATTAACCATTCAGTTAAACACCCTAGGGAGCTATTTCAATTCTGAAATGGCACAGGCTGGTCCCTTAACTTTTCAAGAGAAAAAATAAAATACTTTCTGTTTGTCTCATGGTTCTACTATAAAAGTCAGTAGAACTATCAGAAAGCTGTAAGCCATTTTCATGAGCTACCCATAAAGAGTTATATTGGAATGCAGAAATAGAGAGCCAATATGTAGTTACTTGATGTCAGTGAAGCATTTCGAAAGTAGAATCATTCTGTTATTGGAACTTGGCACATTAGGAACAATTTTGTACTAGAGTTGACATAATACCTTAAATCACACAATAGATAGCACCAGGAATGATCTAATCCAATGGCTTCATTCTACAGAGGCCAGAAAGGTTATAGGATTTGCTTAAAGTCACAAATCTAGTCAGTATAGAAATGTTTACAAAATATAGTGTCTGACTCCCAGTCAAGTCAACTTCAAGAACTTCAAAAGTACTTGCATTTGATCTCACTGCTTGTTATACAATGTTATTCTTTTTACACAAGGAAATAAATAGGCAAAATAGGCCTAGGATGGCAAAGATATCATCTTCATGGACACGTAATGAATAGTAGAGTTAGTCAAGAGTTCAATTTTTCTCCACTTCAAATTTACTAGTCTTTCTAGTTGAGAATACAATTTTCAAACTAGATTAAACATGTCCCTGCTCTTTGGAGAAATACCTGATTCTATGATTGGGGTATGAAATATACAAGATGGACCTGGAACATCTTGTACCAGAAAGCAAGGAAGTGCTCAAAACAAGCATAAAAGCTTACAATGATGAGGGCACGTATATTAAAGGGACATAGACGCAAAACTGAAATGACTGCTAATGGCCAAAGCTTGAAGACTTTGAACAAATTTTAAAAAGTAGTAGTATTGGGTTGTAACTCAAAGTATAAAGTAAATATCTATGAGTTCATACTGACATAAATAAATGCTTCAACAAATAAAGATGGGGGAGAATGGATAAATATTCCAAGCAGAATTCTACATCAACACAGGTATTCTGCACAGGTATTCATATCTTAAGGATGGACTGTGGACAGTGACTTCCTTCCAAAGAGCACAGTAAGGAAAAGGAGAAAAAAGAAGAAATTTTACAGTGGAAAAACCTGACAAACACAACCTTAAGCCAGGTGATGGAGGTTAGCATCAATAGTGAAAAGTCATATTCATACTAAACACCCCTGTATTTGATATACAGATACATACTGATAGTAGATATCCTTTATATGATGTGATGAAATTGGTACTTTATCTCTGTGGTCTTCTTCTCAAAAATACATTACCCCATTCTAATATCATGAGGGATATTCTCAAAATTCTCAAGCTCATCAAGAAAAGGAGTCTGAGAAATTATTATAACTAAGAGGGGCCTAAGGAGACATGACTACTAAATGTAATATGTTATGCTAGATAGGATCCTGGAACAGAAAAAGGACATTAGGGAGAACTGAGGAAATGTAGATAAAGCATAGACTCTAGTTAATAATGTATCAATATACTGGTTTACTATTTGTGACAAATGTACCATGCCAACCTAAAAGGTTAATAATAGGGGAAACTGGGTGTGGGGAATACAGGAATTCTTTGTACTTTCTTTGCAATAATTCTACAAATCTAAAACTGTTCTAAAATTAAGAGTTTGTTTGTTTTTTTTTAAATAAATAGCACTACTTTTTTTTTTAAGGGTCTGACATGGAAATGAACAATTTCATTACTTTGGATGAAAGCTATCACCCCCCTACTACAAACAAGATGGCTCATCAAGAGAGCTGACATACTGCAGTCTGGCTGGCTTGTGGCAATGCTTAAAGTTCACCCCATAACCTGAAATATTTCTGATACACAGTTTAAAAGAACTCACTATCATCATCACAGCATTTTATAACAAAGTGGCTATCATTCAAACTTTGAACGATGATAAAATATAGTTTAGAAAATATTTTTAAAACAAGTCAAACACTGGAGGACTGAGAGAGAAAAGAAGGGAGGAGAGAATGTAGGGAAAATAGTATCACTCAAGATAAGATGAATGGCTTCACTGAGTTTCCCAATATATGTCCACTTTCCATGCAACTGTGTAATACTTTCCCCTCCTTTTCTAACAGAAAGATTTCTAATCTGTACACACTTTAAAAATATTTTTAGGCACCTCTCAGTGCCTTTCCTCTGTCTCTCACTGTCCCACTCTGTCTCTGAGAGGAGACCATACTCTGTGTAGTGTTATCTCTTTTCTAATAAACTTCCCTTTTGACTCCAAAAAATAAATAAAAATAAAAATATTTTTAATATCTCTAAAAGTCATGATTTAAACATCAAACCAGCAAGCTGAAAAATAGTCAGCCCTTAAATAAGTTTATGACTTCTAAGTTAATTCCCACGAACCAAAGAAGTCATATACACATTTCAACTGTTTACTGGGAACAATATATTGAGGCTTAAAGTTTTAAAAAAAACACACTAAGAATTTCTATATTTACTCTTTCAGAACTCTAGGACAGAACACATGTATATAATAAGCTGCAACTGGAGGAACAGAAGACATCGAGGAAATGTCTTACCTTTCGCTTTAATGTGGGCTTTGTAAGAATTGGTGGTGAGTTGGACCTAGGACTTTCTGGCTCCTCTTCCTCCTCACTACTCTCACTGAAGCCCCTAAGGACAGCCCTGTCACCATCACTATAGCGACGGGGCAGTCTATCATTGCCTTCTGGTAACCTACACTTCAGAGTCTCAGGGCTTTTCTTTAGCTGTCCTCGCCATAGCTCAACCCCCTCACTTAGTCTTCTTTTGGGAATGTCTGGCTTCCCATCCTGGCTTGGCTGCTCCTTAGAGGCTGCCAACTGCTCCTCACTTTCGGTGTATTGTTCTTGAGAGGTTTCTGATTTTTCCTCACATTCTCCATATTGTTCCTGAGGAGGTGATGTCTCTTCCAAGAGCAGTTTAGAATCTTTATCACCAAAACGTTCCTGGGTTTTTCTGTTCTTTCTCCCCCAGCGGCCTCTCCGAGATGGCTGATTATTTGCAGGAAGACTATCACGGGGAAGGACCTGTTTGTTCAAACGTGTAGAACTGGCTGGTGCCGTAACTTCTGGTTTCTTTTCACTTTCTACTGAAGAATAAGAATCTTGTTCTTTGTTTTCCCGAGATGTAGACTTTCCCACCTGATTTTAGAAAATAAAACCATGTTGGTTAATTTTTCAGTCTTATTTGCTATATCTATTCTGAACTTTTAAATACTAAGAAAACAGAGTTTTAAAAAAGAAAACTATTATTTAATAGTTAACGTATTTCTTTTATGTCAGGAACTGTTTTAAATGCTTTATAGGTATTCACTTAAGCTTCACAACAATTGTATAAAATATTATAATTATATGGCCATTTTACAAATGTGGTAACTGAGGCACAAAAAGTTTAAGTAACTTGCCCAGGTCATGCGACAGCAAATGAAGAAGGTGGGATATAAACCCAGACAGTCTGACCCAAGAGATAGTGCTGTTAGCCACTGCACAATACCATTTTCCACAATGTGAATATTGTTCCCATAAATGTTAAATGAGATAGCTTATGAAATTTCTCAGAAATAAAAATTTATAAACAGAGAAGAAATGGGCTCTGGGGCATGAGCAAGAGAAAGAGGGTATTTGAAAAAATGAAAGAAAATTTAATTATTTTGACTTATTTTTATTCTGAATATTTAATTGCATTTTGAAAATTAAATTATATTAAACAGGGACATGAAATTGTTTATATTTATCAAAGGAGGACACATATTTTTAAAGAAGGAAAGGACTGCTTAAAAAAAAAAAGTATCCATTACACGAAGGAAAACATTGAAAACCATACAATGGTTTTCACCCTTTAATGGCTAAAGACATCTGGGTACCTATTGAACTATTTAGTGCTCTGTTAGAAAACATACATGTTTACATTATTCCTTAATGTTTTATTTTAAGGAAAATGTACCTCGTTTCATTTTTAACAATGGTCAGGTTAAGAATCAATTCAGATTCCTCTATTACTAATAAGCCTAAAATTTAGCTGCTTATTTTCACTCTGGTAAGAAATTTTTAGTCACATGTAACATATTATAACAAATTTGAAGGTCTCCTAATGATCCAAGGCTTAAAAATGTACCAATTAACTAAATAAAACCCAGTCCTCCTGAAATTTCTATCATTAAAATAAACTCTGAAATTCTAATGTGAATTTACTGTATTGGTTTAAGATATCATTATATACATGTATAATATCACAAACACTCATGAAAACCAAAAATATATCCTTTTGTCATCAAAAATAGAGACTACTCATGTCCTTACGCTTGTCTCTAACTCTCCTTCCTGGCACTGTGACTCTTCGTTTTCCCCTTCCTCAGCCTCCTCTTCTTCCTCCTCTGAGACAACAGAATTGGAGACTATGACAGGGGTCCAGCGTAAACATTCTGGATCTACATCTACAGGACGCAAATTCAGCTGAAGCTTTGCCATGTGATCCTGAATAAGTTTTTCCCGGCGGATAATCACAAATCTGGAACCAGAGAAAAGTTTATAGCAATCAATGATGTACAAGGAGTATCTAACAATGCATAGGGAGCTATGACCCCCAGAAAACCCTGGAGATGATGATAAATGCTTCAAAAATAGCAAACCTGGGAAGATGAAATACAGAAAGATGCCATCACAAGAGATAGCTAAGAAATATGAAGTTAAATATTTCACACTCTACTATAGCAATGGATAAAGTTATTTTAACCATTTATTGCCTCACACTTGCCACCTATGAAATTTCTGCTACCTTCCTGCACTCGATCTCCATATTTCTAGCTCAAATGCCTCCTTTCTTTGTGACCTTTTCCCAACCACTCTAGAAAAGGATGAGTTCTTCCTTTTGGCCTATATTTCATTTTGTACCATGATTATGGAAATAAATCATGGGTATATTTTATTTGACATTGTTTTTAGAATCAAAGAAGCTCCTAATATTAGAAAATAAAGGATTAGGTAGCTTAGGTTCAAAGGTTAAAAGACCACAAAAGACAGTTTAAAAAAATGTGGTCAATAGTATCAAACATTAAAGAAAGAAAAATGATGTCTGAAAATCACCAGACGTACCACTTAATATTAGTTTATGTTCTTCCTTCAAAAATTTGGCTTCCTGGTCCAAAAACTTCCACGTAATTATTCTTTGAAGGTATACAAAGGGATGTGATACTCACTGATCACTACGGAAGTCCAGCATTCTTAGGTGGTGGAGTGTAGAAGTAATATCTTGAGGGCAGATTCCAGTCAACTTACTTAACTTCTTAATGCTGATTTGCTTGTCATTTTGGTGATAAAGGCACTCCAATATTACACTTTTCCAATAAGCCATGTAGGAAAGACGACCTAGATCGGATAATGGTTTCTCTGGAGACCCTGCTTGGCCTTCACGCTTTGATAACAAATAACCTAAAGAAACCCCCAAATCACAAATATGTCAGAGAGCCTAAATCAGGCTAATTCACCAAAATAACAATCCCCTCTTCCAAAACCGTTGTAAGTATTGCAGGCAATACTAATTTCAAAGGTAAATTCCTTCAAGGAAAAAAAAAACAGAACTGAGAAATTACTTGAAAACAAATTTGCAGGAAGATTACTTAATTTGTATACACTGAACATAAGATTAGTATTATTTTGCCTATAGTTAACATAAATCATATTGTTAAAATACTCAAACTGTTAAAAATCAGGACTTCATATAAACAGACTTCATTAAGATCAAGGTAATAATTTTTATTTAATGTACTGTGGTAGAAAATCGCCCTTGCATGTTTTAATTGGACCACTAGATGGCAACAGCTATATCTGAACTGAACAACACAAAAGAATGTCTTAATGTTTATGTAATCTTACATATTAAGATTGTGGTTCTTCTGTGCGTAAATTAGATGACAATTTCTCACTTCAACCAAAGTTCTCCTCACAATTATCTATCCCCCTAATTCGTGGTAACAGCATGAGGGTGTCACTGTGAGTGGATGGTAGTATTACTTTGTCCTCTCTAGTCTAGTGCATGACTCTCAAGAACAGGAAAAGAAAGACATAAATTCTAAAGGAAAGTATCAAAAATAGAGACAGCAGAAGAAATGTTGCTAGTCACTGAAGAAAACTTAAAAGCAGTCTAGGAACAGTAATGTGAGAAAATAAATCACATTACAAAAGTAAATGAAAAAAAATATTGTAATCATACAGATTGTTTTTTGTATATCAAAAAAAAATGATTCGTCAGCATAAAAAATATCTCCTAACTATGTCATTTAATGTTATAACATGTCCAGTCCTATTTCAAAATATATTGATATTAAAGGTAATAATCTGAGTTCCACCTTCTACTACTACTCCAAAAAGACCAAGAAAATGTACAAAATAAGCAATGGCACATAATTACAAAAAAAAATGGTCAGAAGTATAGTCTAAAGCCAAGTGGAATAAGCTTCATTGGTCCACATGAAAATTAACTTAACACTGGTGATATAATCATCTGCTATTCAGAAGAACTACCTCTATCAAAATCCCTGGTTTAAACCATTATTTCTGAATATATTTTTAAAAATATTATTATTAGCAGCAATATCTGAGAAAATACTCCCTCAAATATCAATGTTATAATCAATAAAAAATTTATTGTATACATTAACTTTCTAAGCAAGATTATCAATGTGTAAAAAATCCACGTTCTACGATGACCTTTTTAGAACCATTAGCTTTCAATATTTAACTCAGATTAAATTATTTACTCTATCATTTACTGTTTTTAAATTTTTAAAGGTGCACTGCATATTTTTAACCACTATGTAGAGCCTATAACTAAAAAAATGATGCACACATTTTGGGTAACAAAAAGAGGGTGGTGCTATATTTCTTTATTAGTACTAATTTACGTAGTTATACGATGTTTTTAGTATTGTTGTGGTTAGAAGTACTATATAAAACTAAGTTCCACTGTCAATTAACAGTTGCAATTTAAAGGTATGTGCTATAGATCATATAGAAGTTAGTATTCAATGTTAGCTATTTAAAAATATTTAATGTCCAACCAAAGGATAAACATATTTATGACTTTAGGTTTTAAAGTTCCATTCAGCACCATGACAACCAATAAATCAACTGCAAAATTTTTAAATACTACATATATATATTCCATAGGAAGTGATAATGAGAAATTATGTTATATCCTTACTGAAATCGATGAGAAACCTGCCATAGCCCTTACGCTGGTATTGGGGAAGAATCATTATACAGGAAACGTTGTATTTCTGTTGGCAGTGTTTTTCCTGGTGGAGAAAATAGAAGCCAAGTTTTAAAACAACAGGCTGGTAAGGCTGAATAGTAATGCTAATTATTAAGAAACAAAGACCAATAGTCAAAACCACAGCCTTGGTCCTTTGGGAATAACAATGCACATCAAGAAAAAAATACCCCACTGGGAGGAGACTGGACAATGTTAAGTCACTGCCATTATCCACAAAGCAACTATCCAGGGAGAATAAAATTATAAAATAAAATGATGCCATCCAACACATTCTGCAACTCGAAAATACTACATCAATGCCTAAGATGAGCAGAGGAATCTGAATGCCATCAATTTGCAAAGCTACAAATGATGAGTTAATGTGGCACTCTAGAAATGGGAAGATTCATCAACTATTTCAGTTTATTTCCTTATATGATGCAACATAGGGCAGTAGTCCCACCTCTCTATAAACTGTACTTAACTTTACAAAAATTAGTCTCAAGGTGTTAGGTATAAACACATTTTTAAAACCAGGCAATATATTTTAAATTACATTTAACTACTGAAACAGCCTATTAAAACAGACTGCTTATAAAGCTAGTACTTTCCACTTATATTTTATGTACTTACATTTTACAATAGGCTTGCTCAAATAAAAGTACATCTTTTACATTGTTAGACTATAAAAGAAAACTTTTTTCTCTTCAAAAGAATGGAAGATTAAAGGAAGGAGAAAAATATCCTTTAATAAAAGTGATATTCTTATTTCTAGGACCAAAATTCAAATTACGAAGAGAAGATTTAAAATGAGAAAGAACTAAAAGAGGTAATGGCTGTTTATTTCACAAGTTCTATTATCACCATGAGAATAGAAGTCATTTAAAAGCTTTTCCTCTTGAGTATAACCAGCAGTTCATGTTCCTAGGAGAGTATATACAGGCTGTTGAATGTTACTAGGCACCTTCTAGCACTCAGTATGTTTCTGAATGTTCCTTCTATTTTCCTTTCTAAAAAGCTAGATGGCACCCAGAAGGTGCTGTATGCTATAGTGTATCCTAGTGAGAGCCAACAAAGGTTGTTTCAGATTTACATATGAATTCAAATCAATTTTAAGCTGATATACTTACTTTAGAAAAGTAGCCAACAAGGTGGCAGCCCTTGACATCATTCTGTGTTAGTACATAAAAAAGAAATGGCTCCACGTCATAATAGAGTGTTTTGTGGTCAAGAAACAACTTTGCCAAGAGACATAGGTTCTGACAATAAATAGTACTCACATTCCCATCAACCTAGAGGAAAAAATAGAACAAAACAGTCAGCAGAATGTCTCTTTAGTTTCAGAATAATACACATCAGTTACAACCACCTCTGAGTATCCACAGTCCAGCCTAAGAGTGGTTAGTGATCAGAACACACTGGAAACTGGAAGCTATCCCTTGAAACGGCAGCATCACAGTACCTGCTGTTTTAAGACAACTAAACAGATATAATACTATATTCAACAAAGCATGAATAGGTAGACAAGGAGGTGATGGCCATTTTAAAAATAGCACTTTTTGCTTTTATAACAAGATTGAAGGCAGGAATACTTCAGATGGCAAGCTGATCTGATTCATTTTTTAAAGTATTTAATATAACAAAAGATCTAAATGCAACTACTTATAAAATACATTTATATATAGAACAAGGTATAACTATAATCTAATCTGTGCCAACAGCCAGAAGCAATGTAGTGTGACCGCCATGATCAGATTTACCCCCAAATAAAGCTACATAAGGGAGTATTAACTATTGTCAGAAGCATCAAGCAGGTTCCCTAGGTAGCAACCCAGCAAATGAGATATTTCTTGGACTCAGGTTGCCCGAGATCAGGAGCACTAGGCTGTATTGCTTCTAACTCTCCTGTGTTCTTGGAGTTGCCTGAGCTTGCTCTTTTATGAAAATGTCAGTGGATATCCACATTAGCCTCTTAAGACATTGACATTTCAAGACTGAAACCTCTTCAACAACATGTAACTTAATACTACTACTTTTAAAATATACACTAATATATGCATAAGTTGAGAAGTAATTTGCTCTTGGGTATTCTGAAACAGTACTGTACACCACACCCTTCTCTCCTCCGCCCCCATTCCAATGTGAAGAGCTCCTCTACTCTAAAACTAAAATAAAGGCTTAGGGAAGATGAAGAAAGTGAGAGACTGAATAGATTCTGACAATCTCAAATTCTATCATTCTAGTCATGTAAATACTAGTAATTAACAGAACTAAACACAGGTACTCAATTAATACTTGGCAATCAAACCACATAACTGAGGATAAAGAAATTAAAAACCACTACTAACAACACAGAAGAATCACAGACATAGCATAAGTCATATCATCATGATGAAGTCAGGAAAATATATTAAGATTTACTACAGCTACTTAAATATACGTCTACAAAATAATCCTTTAAATAGAATAGAAAGCTTTTCATTTAAATGCCATAGTTCATAGATGCTAAGACATAATTTAATCACTTCTAAACATATGTAAAATCAGTTGGCATTTTATAATAAAATAGAGACTTATAAATCATATTAGCAGTACTTTTTCCTTCTTGGTGGTACCTAAAATAAGAAGGCAAATTATAATTGATATCTTTGATTTAATGAAATACAGAAAATTTGCTCTGAAATCAAGTTTGCGAACTTAGTACCATTTGTATTGGCCTAATTCTGACTCAATAGTGAGTCAACAACAATAAAATAACATTTCAAAAAAAATCCAAGTTGCAGGATTAGATACAGAACAGATGGCACTACATTTGAAATGTATAGGAAGACAACTACTAAACATCTACTTTACCTCAAAAACAGATATGTTATTCTTTCTGTAAATCTCATTGGCAGGAGGATGGAACCAACCACATTTCTTCATGTGCTGCTGTAGAATAGTTCTACTCTTCATATATTTTAGACAGAATTCACAAAGATACAATTTAGGCAGCCTGCAAAAAATAATTAAACAAAAAAGGAAAGGCTTTATATTTAATAAGACTTTAAATTTTCACAACGATGCTTATTTGGCTCTCATTATTACACAGATAAAAGGGTAGAGAATGCATCATTACTCCATTAATCAAATAAAAGAAAGAAAAAAAACTAAAGATAAAACTAATTTGGATAACAAAATAATGCTTTAAATAGAACAATAGAAAGCTTTTCATTTAAATGCCATAGTTCATAGATGCTAAGACATAATTTAATCACAAAGTAATTAACAACAGGAGGGCAAGGGTGAGAAATCAAGACACTCAATTCCATGTTCTCCCTATTAGACTAATATTTTGCAGTATTTTTAAAGTTACCTGTTTGACAAACACAAAAATTTGATATTCTTACCTCTTTGATAATGTCCGATAAGTAGAAAATAAAGTCTACCATCAGAACACACAAATAAGTGAAGATTCTGTTAAGCTATATAGTTTTCCTTTATTTGATCATTCATTAATATCAGAAAATAAATATTTGTTGTTTACTATACATAAGGCCCTGTGCTTGGCACACTAGGTATAGGGTACTGAGTGAAATGGACATACAGTGGGTATTATAAAGTAGATTTTTATATCTTTTTAAGTATAAAATTATAGTATTAAAAATTTTTTTTTTCAAGTTAGGACATACTACAGTACCTCCTTCCTTCCACATCTGAAATTCTGACTTTCCCTCTAGTTAAATATCACATTAAATTGTACAACTCAAAAGTCTATTATTCAACAAATGAAAGCCCAAATTATTCTTCCAGATGTTGTTATTAATTCATATTTATTCAACAGTTGTGCTGTTTTAGCAGTAATTTAACAGGACTTCTTTATAACATCCCTTTTATGAGGAGCTAGGCAATAAAGTGATTAGATCAGTTCATAAAGTAATGGAAGGAACAAACCTTAATTAAAAACCAGTGGTTTTTATACCTATGTTAGTCTGAATCCAAAAGACCACATGGCTCTTCTATTATAAAATAACACACCCCGTGTATCCTCAGCAGAGGCTTCCCTGTATCCCAAACTATGTCCAGAACTGGTCATGCTTTGGTAATTGCGATATGCAATTATAATGGTAGTATCTTACACAAAAATACTGGATGATATGACAAAACATATAATCCAAATAAATTACTGCATCTTCTCTGATATAAATAAGTATTAGGGCTGAAAGAAATTAAAAAAAAAAAACTTGTTAATTTAGTTGCTATCAGTCTGGTTAGCTGTGCTTTAAAAAGATTACCCTGGAATTAAAGAAAAAGTGGATTAAATACAAAAATGTTTGATTTGTTAAAGTGTCAAGACCACAACTATTTTTTTTTAAGCTTTACTTTAGAAGTAGCTTTTGAAACATAATTATTTATCTGAAAACAGATAATTTTCAACTAAAGCTTCTTCCAAGGTGTATTTATGGAACCCTAGTCCTGTATACACTGTTTCATGCTAAAATAAAGGTGGAAAAGGGCATGTGATTTTTTCCTTCTCCCTTGGGAATTCACAACGTACATTAATTCTTCCTATACAATCTCCCATTTTATTTTTAAACTGCCATTTCAGCACACTAAAAGCTTCCAAGGAACTGTTGTAGTATAATATTTCTAAATGTCTACAATATATACTACTATTTTCCAAAATCTCTAATATTAGCCAAACCAAAACAAACTGAAGTCATCATTAGTATAAACGTTACTCTAAAATAAAGTACTGAATGAAACAATGACGTTATAAATTAAAGTGAAGAAGCAAAAACCAAGAATTTGGAAAAGATAGGTTTCCTAGGCTATTTTGCTTATTTCCTTTGCATGTTGCCTCAAACCCTAATACTCAGAGAAGGAATGGCAGGAGGATAAATAGCTTTTTCCTTCTTTACTATCAGAAGCAAAAAAAGATCTCAAAATGAAATGGCCCCAATTGTAAACTGTATTATCTAATGTTGGCACTAGGTGTATTAACTGAGTCTCAAAGGTGACCCACAATTGCCAGCCAAACTGTCTTCCTGAATATCAGAATTTTGAATAATTTCTTCTTAAAAGGAAGGCAGAAGAAGGAGGTTCTCCCC
>CM053508.1:45767894-46003748 GCA_028627145.1 Eidolon dupreanum | reverse complement strand
AGGGAGGGACGGAGGGAGGGAGGGAGGGAGGGAGGGAAAAGAATGAGTGACAGACCACTAAATTTTCCAGATTATGGTAGAGAGGAATGCAAACTTTAAAAGCATCCAACTCAACTTTTAGGTATCAGTACAGAAACACGAAAATAAAGTACAATTTATTCCCTAAGGTCAATGAGAGAAGGCATAATATTTTTAAAAGCTCTAGTAGTAAGCAAGTTGTTCAAAAAAACATCAGAAGAAATGAAATCTCTGAGAAAATTACTGCCAAGTCTTATTGGGTAGATTTTGAGTTTACCTATTTCCTTGAAATAGCAAGACGCATAGCATTTTATTGACAATTAAAAAAAAAAACTTCAGTAAATCTTATTACATGAAAAATAACAAAGTAAAAGCAAACATCACAAACTACGTTATTCCAATTCATTCTTGCTGAAAACATTTTAAAAGCCCCTTAACTTTATAATAACCAAGCCCACTGGGATGACATTGCAAGTGTAAAGGGAATCATCTGATAAAACAGGAAAAAAAAATGTTTTTTCTTGTAACAGTACTAATGGCTGCAGTTCTCTCATTGAAAAAATAAATACATCATCTAGAAAGAATATTAGATCACATGAAATAAAGTATAGTAATAGAGATTATAAATACTCTTAGCCCTAAAGAATATTACTGGGTGCTGCTTTTTGTCATCTTCCTTCTGACAGCACCTAGGGCTTGACTATTGAAGAGGTGTATGGTCGCTCTGATCAACTGTATCATGGGGTGTAGCCTCCACACTTGAAGTTCATTCTAAAGTCAGCCACTATGTTGAAACTCCAGCCTGCGAAGTCAGGACTGGGCTGCAGTAATGTGTGCTTTGGAAGCATTGCTTCCCTTACTTCTATAATGATGCAAATAGTCTTCCAAGGAATTCCTTCTCATCTTTTGAACACGGCCCAAAATAGTAGCAGTTTCTATGGCCTTCAAAATAGGGCAACTTGCAGCAAAATTTTAATACAGTAAAAATTATAACAAATATTGATCTTACAAGCCATGTAAGATCAATCTAGATACAGATGCTATATGTAGTGGTGCAAGCACAGTGGTTAAAGGTTATGGCTATACGGTAAGAGAAAAATGGGGATTAAATCCTGGTTCTGCCACTTTAAACCGTATGGTCTTGAGTAAGTTTGCAGTAAAACAAAGATAGTAATAATGACTTCACAGAATTTATTCCAGAGATGTCTAATCCAGTACCAAACTTAATAAATGGTAATTACAGCTGCTATTGTTTATGATTAGTACCATGAATATTTTTATTCTTTTATTCATTTTACTTCACCATTTAATGGTCATCCAAAGACTTTAAGAATGCTGTCCTTCAGTAACTGGGGCTATACATAATCTATGTATCAAATCAAGTCAGAACAAGTTCAAAAGGTTGAGGAAACTTCCTAAACTACTCAATTACATGGGAATCTGCCTTGTTAGAATCTCAATATGATCTCGTAGCAAAGAAGTTATTATGAAGCTAAGCTCTAAACAGCTCAGGAGTAGAGGATATCCCATGATCACAGATATTCTTGCTTTCAGCTCATCTATGTCATGTTTTTAATGGCAGAACAGGACTCTCTATGAACTTGTCTGCCATGTATGAGCATCACATGGCCCAGTTGGAGAAATTTAGGGTTAAAACTTTATTCTTTAATATCTGAGATTTAATTATACTTCTCCAAATGAAGTAGTACTACTGCTTCACTGTTGTTTCATTTGTTTTGTTTTTTTAAAGTCAGGAGTATAAGATTACTTAATATATAATGCACACACAAATGTGTGATATTATGGGAGATAATGCATAATCCTACTTCCCAAAATATTTTTCCTCTTGTGATCATTTCATTTTTGTTTGTTTGCTCCAACTGTCCTGTTTTTATGTTTTGGGATTTGGCATTTTTAAAAAAGTATTTAAAACCTTTAATAATAAAAAATAATTTAGAAGTAATTTAGCACAGAATAACAGTCCTTAATAAATTAAAGATACAGACTATTTGGAAAACATAAGATCTCTAAACATTTTAGTTAACTCAAGTTTAAAAAAACTCAGAAGTAAAACAAGCCAAACTCACCTAAATATATGTTTGTTTGTTTTTTCAGAAAATATAACTAAGAGAATAATGAATGCACAGATAGAAAAGTGTCACATTAAAGAACCTATTAAATTACAGAATATTTTCTGTCAGAAAATTCAGGGAAACCTCCACAATGGAAACTTCCATAAGAAAATGTACAGGAAATGTCTAAAATTCTACTTAAAGTTGATGAATTTTATAGCTCCTATCATATTGCTGCTTTCTATTATGATTTCTATTATACTTTATTTTTCTGCTAGCA
Organism: Eidolon dupreanum; assembly: GCA_028627145.1. NCBI lineage: Eukaryota > Metazoa > Chordata > Mammalia > Chiroptera > Pteropodidae > Eidolon > Eidolon dupreanum. Next base: position 46,001,378 of record CM053508.1, on the reverse strand, counting down.
ATGATTATTTCTTCAATGATTACCAATTCCCTCAAACCTAATTAAGAAATCAGGTTCTAGTGACAATCTTATCAGAACAAAATGCAACATTTTTAATGAAATCTTTTAGTATCTTCAAAGACAACAGCCTCATGATTCCATCCTCATCATTCCATCCTTGAAAAGCAAGTGCTGAGGCTATTTCTATTCCTGAGTCTATTTCTTCTCCTCCCCTTGAGCAAAAGAGACAAGGTGCCTGTGGTTCCAATCTATCTGTACTACAATCCCTGGAACAGCTGATGCACACATTGAAAAAAATTTTCCAGGTTGAGCACTCTTGTAATATGCATAGCTTGCAAAGAGTTCACACAAAAAATGCTAATATTTTATTTTAAACTTGATGAAAAAAATTACTTCCTTAGCATATTTCTTCTTGATCATATAAATTATCTTGGCTATCCAGAACTACTGAGGAGTAAATTGCCTTGAGTATCTGAGTTCTGTACATAGTTGAAGAATTTCTTGCCCTCTTTTAACACATATGTTATTACCATATATGTTATTATATATAGATATGAAATTTAATCTTCTTTCAACAAGCTCAGATTGTTGTTATTTTATGATATAAATAGAATGCTGCTTTAAAGATCTACCACGGTGTTCAAGGCTAACTAATCCTATAATAAATGGCTCTCAATTGCTGTGTTTCATGAGCTTGTGTATTAGTTTCCTGGAGTTTTACTTTCTCTTCATTTTTGGCACTGAGGTCTGCATCTGTAAATAACATTCTCACTCCTATTTTTCTACTTCTGCTAGACTTAGAAATGAGACAAACAAATTATTAATTTATATGAAAAGAAAAAGTTAAAAAATATTGAGTTTTAGTTTTTAAATAAATATACTGGTCTATTCCCAGCTTCCTGGAAATAACCATGTTAAAGCACTCAGAATACTGTAAAAACTAAATGAATGTTATTATAATTATTTTTGCTAATATTCTGGTCATGAAATGTTATTACATAGGTAAAAAGTCATACAATGAGTACTTTGAACATGCGTTTATTAACCCACAGAGCATCATAACTTATTATTCCTTACAACACCCTGCTCAATGGGAAACTGAGGCATAAGTAATTTGCAGATTAAAGAAAGCATTAATGTGACTGCTATACTTCAAATGATAAACCAGTGTTTAATTTTTTTGACCAAAGCTTATTTTTCAACTCTGTTAAACCTTAAAGGAAAAAAAAAACAGTAATAACTGCAATTAATGAGCACTTACCATTTTCTAAGTGAGTTACATGTTTAACCCATGTTATATTCACAACAAACCCTATGAAGTCAGTACTATTATTATCCTCATTTTACAGATGAGGAAACGAAGGTACAGAGTTGTTGGGTAACTTCTAAAGCTATATAGCTTTTAAATGTCAGAGTTGAGTCATGAAACCAATTTGGCTTCACTAAGTACACTGCCTCATCATCCCAAAAAGCTGGTGATCAATTTTTATAACTGAATACCTGAGCTTTTACATATAATTTTATACCATTTGTTTAATTATTCCTGGGAAAACAAATCATTGTTAAATGATAAAAATTTAGATAAAAGGATATTCAGTGAAACTTTTATATTTATTTATAGGTAAGTATAAGAATCTCTCTCTTTTTCTCTCCCTTCCTTCTATCTGTCTATCCATCTATCAGTCCATCCATCTGTCTGACTCTCTCTCTCTAATTCTTGGTGTGAGGTATGAAGGCAAATTTGTCTTAAAGAAAAAAATTTTCCCCTTTCATTCTGCTTATGTCAGGTTTTCAATTTTAAATATCAACTTCTAAACAGATTACAAAAAAAAAATCTAAAGTCAACTGGGATTAAGCATGCTGCTATTATGGCCATATTAAAAGCTACCAGTTTCTTCAAATGTAAAAAGATTAAATGGACTAAAACTTTTCCAAGATCCCTTCTAGTGCTGAAGTTCTATGAATTTAAAAATAGAAAGTAAAGGGTCTCTCAAAACATACCTTGAGTATTCTTGAGGATATGGGGAAGAGTACCAGGTATGAATTTCATATTTCCCAAACTCAATGACAGAGGGACAACGAACTTGTGGATCAGGGGGACCAGTCACTCCAACTTTCTGTGCAGGAAAAAAATACATTACAAAAGTTAGCTAAATTAAGTACAGAGATAACAAAAAACAAACAAACAAAAAATCCAAATCTAAACCTTGTCTTCTCAGGAATCTACAAGAGAAAAACAACAAAAAAACCAGGAACAAGCTAAGTTTTGAAATAAGCTGTATTATTCTTTAAATAGAGCACCCAAATGAAGAACAAAAATGCTAATAAATCTCTTAGAACCAAATATAGTTGGTGCCACTGGGTCTTCCATATTTAATAATACTGCAAATACTTTCCTCAACTAAACACATGCCCTTAATGACTTATAGTTATTAAAGAGAAATTGTTGGCATTTGGGAATATAAGATAAAAAATAATTTGTAACAAGTGAGGAGGAGTGCTGCACACTTGCCTCAAATGACAACAGGAATATGTGAGTACATATAGAAAACAATGGTTTTCTTCTTTGAGAAAGTAAATATTTAAGAGTGATATAAAAAGAATATGGCAAAACAAGTATCAAAAGTCTCCAGTTCATTTTACACTGCCTCGAAAGTCCCTGTAGCTCTTCACACACTTGGCCAAAGAAAAAAATATTCTGCTATACATGTACTGGCAATCCCTTTTATCTAACTTCTGTTTATAATAAAAATAATCTCTATGTCTTCATCCCTATAATAATCTGAATAGCTACACTACCTAAAAAAAATAACTTGTAAAAAAGCCTTTATGACTTCCGCACAAGCAATTCCAATATAAGCCGCGGCTAAGGACTAAAATCTTAAAATTAAGAGCGATCTGATTTGCTCTGCATTCAATATAGCAACATATTCATATATACATATATTATATGTGTGTGTATATAACATATAATACATGTGTATGTATATGTATATTTATCACAGGATACTCTAATATTAACTTACTTAACAGAGCTAGAATTTTAGCCTAATAAAACCCAAGTATTAATAACTCTTCATCAAAAGAACTACGAGGAAAAAAAAATGGCATAGATGATAGAGGCTTTGTTCATCCCTCCTGTGACCAAATCAAAGTTGTGACAGAAACATGGAGCAAAGAGCAAAGAGCAAAGAAAGTCATCTGGGATCTAGAAGAACAGAAACATTACAACTAGGGAGAGAAATAATTAATCAACCTGCAATGGTAGAAGGTCGGAGTGGGAGAAGATACGAGGCTGCCTGGTCCCCAGTGGCTGAGTGACACTGAGGTTATGGCAGCTGGCACTGCAGACGTCTCTTAAAGGGGTTGTGTCCATACTGTGGTGATGGACCTGCTCACTCTGAGCACCAGCACAAGGCTGGCTACACGGGGGGGCACCAGGGACTTACAGGGGGACATTGAGTTGTCAGAGTGAGGGCCGGAGGCAAGGCTCTTTCCCGGACAGAAGTGTCAGTGGTATCCATTGTTCCTCTGTTGAGGCCTCCCCACTCCCAATGTGTGGACGCAGTGCCACCAAAGGAGACATTATCGAACTGGATAAGAAAGGTTGCTCTGCCCAGAGGACTCCCTGAAACTGCCTCCATGACCCCACCCAAGCTACATCCGGTTGTGCCCTGCATGAGTCCAGTTCTCTTCACTGAGCCAACTCCAAGACTCACACTGGTGGCAGCTGACCTCGGTTTCTGGCATAGCCTCTTGAGGCAACTATAAGCACAGCATCTGGGGGTTGCTGGCTGAATCTTAACAAGTGGACCCGAAGGGGCACAGGCTGGGGCTAAACCTGGCCTGCAGCTGAACCCCTCGCAGGACTGTGCCACTGGACATCTACTACACAAAGCTGCGCTAATAAGACCAGGAGACTTATGAGCTTTGCTTAGTACAGAAACAGACATGGAAAGGGAGCCAAAATGGGAAGACAAAGAAGCAGAAAACATATGAGAGAACAGAAGAGAGATCCAGATATAATGCAGTCAAGTAATCTAACAGATGCAGAGTTCAAAACAATGATTATAAAGATGCTCAACAAACTTAGGGGAAGTGTAGATGAATTCAGTGAGAACTTTAACAAAGAAATAAAAAACATAAAAATGGAAATGAAAATTATAAAAGGGAACCAGTCAGAAATGAAGAACACATTATCTGAGATGAAGAGGATATTAGAGGGAATAAACAGAGTGGATAAAGAAGAGGATCAAACCACTGATATAGAAGAATGGGAAGCCAAAGACACTCAAAGAGAATGGACAGAAAAAAGAAACTAAGATATAATAATAATTTAAGGAGCCTATGAGACATAATTAAATGTAAAAATATCCATGTTACAGGGATATCTGAAGGAAGACAAGAAGTTGAAGAGCTATCTGAAGAAATAATGATGGAAAACTTCCCTCACCTGGTGAAAGAAATAGGAAGCTCAGAGAGTCCCAAGAAAGGAACTCAGAGAGGCCCATACAAAGATACATCATAATTAAAATGCCAAAGGTTAAATACAAAGACAGAACCTTAAAAGCAGCAAGAAAAAAGCAGTTAGTTACCTATAAGAAAGCACCCAGAAGACTGGTAGCTAATTTCTCAAAAGAAACTACACAGGACAGAAGGGTTTGGCACAAAATATTCAACATGATGAAAACCCAGGATCTACAATCAAGAATACTTTATCCAGTAAAGCTATCATTTAGAGTCGAAGGACAGATACAGAGCTTCCCAGTCAAAAATAGGCTAAAGGAATTTATCAACACCAAGCCAGTATTACAAAAAATGTTGGAGAGACTTCTTTAAGAAGAAAAAAAATGTGTCAAAAACATGAATAAAGAATGGTAATAACTACATTCCTATCAAGTACCTCAAATCGAAAAGAATTAAGTGCTCCAACCAAAGGACAGAGTGGTTGAAAGGATAAGAAAACAAGATCCCTACATAAGCTGCCTACAAGAGACTCACCTGAGATTAAAAGACACACACAGACTAAAAGAGGATGGAAAAAGATATTGCCTTGATGGACCTACAGGATATTGTGTTGAATGAAATGGGTCGGATAAAGATAAACATCGCCTGATTTCACATATGTGTGGAATCTAAAGAATAAAAAAAAAACAACAAAAGTGGAAATAAACTCATAGAGAATATTTTGAAGGCTACTAGATGGGAGGGAGTGGGAGGGACAGTGAAAAAATGCTAAGGGATTAAGAACAAATGGATAGTTGCAGAATAGACATGGAGATGTAGAGTGTAGCATGGGGAAGATGGTTAATGTAATAAATATGTAAGAGGGAAGATGGGTACTAGATTTAGTGGAGTGATGGCTTTGTGAGTTATGTGTATCGGATCAGTATGCTGTACAATTGAAACTGGTATAATATTATTGTACGACAACTATAATTGAAAAAACAAAACTCACTGAACTGAACAATATAAATATGAGCAACTAATTTTCTAGCATATTTCAATAAAGCTGAGGAAAAAAAAAAACTACCAAAATTATCCTTCAACTTTATGCTTTAAAAACCACTGAGAGTATTAAAAGTCCCTTGTTGTAGCCCAAGACACACACATACTCTTTCTCTCTTTCTCTCTTTCTCTCTCTCTCTCTCCCTCTCCCCACTCGCCCCCCCACAATACTAATCAGAATTTTTATTCACTTATTTTTTTTAAAAAAAGAAGAAGCTTCTTCACCACAACTTATTTGAACACTCTCCTTGGTCTGTTTTCCTTTTATAAAAAGTCAAGGGACTCTCTCAGGTTTCATATTGGAATACAGCCAGGTAAAACCTCAACCCCTTCCTTAGACACCTCAAAACAAAAGACAAATATCTATTATTTGGACAAACTGTGTTATGACACCAAATAATACTAGGGCTCTTCCAAATACAAAAATCATAAGGAAATACAGAATACAGGGTTCAAATAAAATTGTTTCATTTCTCAAAACCAAAACAGAACTTTGTAGGTTTTAAAAACACTATTCTTTAAACTACATTCCAGAATCAAGTATTCTAATTCTAAAGTAGTATCTTTTAACCTATCTTCACAGCTCAAAATAACAAGAGTAGTTGTATAGAAAAATATCAGAATAACCAAATATCAGAAACCAAATCTAATTTCCTGAGCCAATGATCAAATAGGAAGCACAAAAATTGAAAACATGCACCTGCTCTGGCACTGTATGTTGTTTGAGAGCTTTCCTGTCAGCAGTCCATTGCTCCTCCAGGTGGATGCCCGATGTGAAATTGGATATCCAGTTCCAGTATAACTGTTTGCACATCACCGCAACAAAGAGAGTCTGTGTAAAACTAGACTCACGGCAGATTTTTCCACTGCCTCACTTACCCTCACCTTTGTGCACCACGAAATGTTCTAGCACATGCACTCATCCACCTGTTCACCGCCACCTCCAACTCCCTTGTGAAAGCCTCGTGAGCCAGTGTGTTTCCTTAACTAAGGTTTGGAAGTTAACAAAGGCTCTACACTGCAAGGAAGCAACAGCTGCATCTAAACTACTCATTAACCCAGTCCTTGCCAAAGTCAAATTGTCAATCTGAATTACAATGACATCTTTGCTGGGTCAATTTATTTTTAAATTTCAGCCAAAATACCCTTTTATTAAACATGTAACCTTCCAAAGCAGCAGGTATCTGATATAATCAAAAGCACAATATATTTTTAAAAACTACTACTTCAAGTTCTGACACTCTTACTCTCCTCATTTGAATAAGCCAAAATCTTTAAAAGATGACATGTATTCCTAGCCAGAATAGACTTTTTAATCTAAGTTAAAGAGGGCACTAAATGTACTAGTCAATGGGCTAAACCAAAAGATAACTTTAAATATGCCTATTATACATAATGGAACTTTTATTACTAGGAGTTTATGAGAAAAGATTAGTCTTCTGGAAAAACTTCACTTCCATTCCAATTCCAATTTCTAATATATAGAGACTACTCCTGCAGTTCTGCCAATTCTAGATCTGGTACAAACACAAAAATTACAATTAATGTAAATAGAGCCCTGCTCCCTTCCTTTTGCCTTCCATTAGATAGCTCCCCCTTGACCTTCTTTTTCCATTCCTCACAGGGAAATGACATTTTGAGTTGGAAATGGAGGGTACAACTGAACCCTTATTATCAGTATGAGAATGTGAAATGTGGTGATAAAAGATGTCTTTCTGGTATTTAAACCTTTCCCCATAGAAACACTACAAAAAAAAATCCATTCATTAGGGATTAACATTTACATGATGAAAGAGATATGTAAGAACAGGTTCATATGCTCTAGAATGGAGAGAGCATGAACTTAAGGAATAAAGAGAATCAGCATTTGTGGTGTATCTAACTGTACCAGATCCTGCACCTTATATTGTTATCTTATTTAATCCCCACAATGCACTCCTCAAAACAAAAAACATAACCACTTTACAGATGGGGATAGGGGTGGGGGATGGTAGAGAATCACAAGACTCAGGTTAAGAAGCAATAAACTTTAGGACAGGAATATCGAGAATGAAGCATAAAGACAGAAAAGAACAAAATGCGTAGATGAGGTAAGAAATATGGGTAGCCCTCAACTAATTAATGGTCTGAATTCCAAAATGTTGTGTGTAATTTTTTTGAACTGAAACTTAAGTTTTCCAAAGACATGAAGCTACAAGTCCAGACTCTTATCCAAAACTCTTGGAACAGAATGTGCTATCAAACCCTGAATTTTTCTGATGTCAGAAAAGTATTACAGTATATGTATCTTAAAGTAACAATTCCTGTAGGATTTGAGGCGAAACTCCATAAGTCAAGCATCACTGATATTTCTTTAGCAAACAATATAAATATACACACTAAATAGGATAAGTAAAGAATATATTATAGTCTCACATCAGTTCTGATCATGTTTTGCCAAGAACTAAGTTTAGTTAAGTGAGATCTTAACTGTAAAATGAGTTGTAAATTTTTTTTCATTTTCCAAAGAAGAGACACAGATGGCTGATAAGCACATGAAATGATGCTCAACATCACTAATCATTAGAGAAATGCAAATGCAGAACACAATGAGATTCTACTTCACACTCATTAGGATAGCTACTATCAAAAAACAAAACAAAACAAAAACAGAAAATAACAAGTGTTGGCAAGGAAAAAACTGGAACCTTTGCGCATTGTTGGTGAAAATATAAAACAGTACAACCAATGTGGAAAACGGTTCAGCAGCTCCTCAAAAAATTAAACATAAAATTGCCATATGAACCAGCAATCTCACTTCTGGGTATATAAAAGAACTGAAAGCAAGAACTTGAACTGATATTTGTCCAATAGCCAGAAGATGGAAGCAACCCAAGTGTCCATGGACCGATAAGTGGATAAACAAGATGTTGTAAATATATACAATGGAATATCATTTAGCCTTAAAAAAGGAATTCTGACACACGCTACAACAATGGATGAACCTTGAAGACATTATGCTAAGTAAAATAAGCCAGACACAAAAGGACAAAAATTGTATGACTCCAGTTATGTGAGGGCTACCTAAAGTAGTTAAATTCATAGAAACAGAAAGCAGAATGGTATTGCTAGGGGCTAAGGGAGGAAGAAATGGAAGTTATTGTTTAATTGGCCATTCCTTCTCAGTTTCTCTAGTCTCTGAAAATTGAAATATCCCAGGACTTTTCAAAGCTCTTCTCTTACTAGTCTCATTCCTTTAAACACCACCAACTTGCTGACAAGCCCTAAATTTAAATTTTCAGCCCCGACCTGTGCTTTGAATTCTAGACACACATATCACACTGTCTACTTGATATTTCCTCTCTTGAATCTCTTAGAGAAATATCAAGTTTAGTAGTCCAAAATCAAACTCCTGATCTTCTTTTCCCCAAACCTGCTCTTCCTGTATTTTTCTCCATCTCAGTATATGGTAACACTCTCTTCCAACTGTGCTGTGTCATCCTTGATTCCTTGTTTTCATAACCATCCAATACAACAGCATATCCTAATGTGTCTACCTTCAAAATATAATCCAGAATTCCAATTTCACCACTACCACTCTGATTCAAACCACCATATCTCTTACTTGGATAATGCTAGCTAACAGCCTCCTAAATTTTCCCTGCTTTTGTATTTCCTCCCCTCAATGTACAGAGAATCCAGAGCAATCCTGTTATAACCTATGTTAGACTGTGTCATACCTCTGGTCAAAATCCTCCAAGGGTTCCTATCTCGCTCAGAGTAAAAGTCACAGTCCTTATAATGTTCTAAAAGAGCCTATGAAATCTGGCCTCCCATTACCTTTCTGTCTTCATCATCTAATTTTTATTCTCAGCTCTAACCACACTGGCCTTCATGTATTTCCTTGACCATGCAAAGTACAAATCCTGATTCAGGGCCTTTGCATTTCAGATCCCCTGCCTGGAATGCTATTACCCTAATAGCCACATGATTCATTCCCTCACCTTTTTCAGGTTTCTAATAAATGTCATACAGTCCCTAACCCAACAATTTAAAACTGCACAAATCTATCTTTTCCCTCTGAATTTTCTCTCTCCCTCCCCTGACTCTTCCCTGTAACGCTACCACATAGCATACTATTTACTTAACCCACCCCCACCTCAACTAAACAGTAAGCTCCAGAAAATAAGAATTTAAAAAAAGAAAAAATCTGTTTTGTTCACTCTTGTATCTCCAGTGTCTGGCATATGGTAACCAGTACCCAGTGATATTTATTGTTAAATGAATGTTATCTATAATTTCAGATATTACCTATGTAGTTTTATTACATGTATGTTGATAACCTGGCAAAGATCCTACCCAAATCCCTCCTGACTTCCATATATAACAGTCTACAAAAGTTCTCGATTTTAGATTTTACACAAGTCACCAATTTATGTAAGCATGGTCTCTTCCTTCATCCAAAAAAACTCTTCTTCCCACATTTAATATCATCATGTACTCAAAATAGAAGAACACTGGGAGACCAATTTGGTTCCACCTTCTCCTTCAACCCTAACTCCCAACCCAACACAGTATCTTTTCCATTCTATTTTAAATCTTTCACAAAATCTCTACCTACAATATCTCCTATACCTTCATTTAGGCCCTAGTTACTTCTCATTCTGACTACTGTAATCAGGGGACTGACAGATATCTATGTTCAGGTATTCTTCAATCCACTGCTCACTGTATCACCAGAGCTGAGTTTCTAAATACAAATACAATCATATTATCTTTTAAAAAAATCTTCAGTAGCTCTTCAAGAGCTGTTTAACTACTTTAAAAAGCTACTGTAACTAAAAAATAAAGTACAAACTCCTTAACATGTACCATAGGATATTTATAATCATCTCTTACTTGAACTCCAGCCAAATTAACTACATCCAGCTCCAAGGATTCAGTAAGCTTTCTTACACCCAAACTGTTCTATATGAAATGCCTTCCTCTTCTTATTCAATAGTAAACTCTTACTCATTCCTTCAACACCCTGCTCAAATATCACCTCCTCTACGAAGACTCCCCTAACATCCCTAGACAGATGCCTTCCTAGTCATTCTCAGTGCATCTCACGCATATCTCTATAGTAGCATTATATCATAAACTAGCAGTTAAGAGTTAAGGATCTAGAGTCGGACTGCTCTACTGGGTAAAAGGTTCAAATATTTATTCTAATACTTAATAACATATAACTCTAGGTTAAGGTAATCCTTCTCAGCTTCAATTTCTTCATCTGTAAAATGGGAACAAGTAATAACAAGGTTGCATTAAGGCAACAAATTGATATATAATGCTGAATGTAGTATCTGGCACACAGTAAAAGAGTGCCTATTACTAATCTCATGGCTTTAATTATTTGTTTATAAATGTCTCCATAACTGGAGGGCAGAGACACATTTTCTATTTATCTTTGTATTTCTAGCACCTACCACTAAAACCGGTAGCAGAAGCTCACATTTATCTAGTGCTCACTACATGAATGGCTTACAGTCTTTGCAAGTATCAACTCATATAATCCTTTCAACAAATGGCAATTTGTTTGACCAAGGTTACTCAGAAGAATAGAATTTGAACAGGCTGCTTCTAGTACCTAAGCTCTTAACCACTATCTTAATAAATTCTCAATAAAACTGTGCTAAACTGCTAAATGAATAAACTCAAAATACATTTAAATAGACTTTAATATGTGACATAATTAATGGGTAAATGCCTAAGACACTAAAACAATCCCCCACTCCCCAATCCTAATTTTACCAGTACCAAGGAAAAATCATTTTAACAACAAAAAAAGCAGTCATGGGGATAGATACCTTAAAATCCTGCCATGCCAAGACTAGTATCCTCTTACCAATGTTCAAATCCTCCAATATCCAGCCCTGTACTAATAATTTAACATATTTCTTACCATTACCTAACAAATGTTCTACTCTGCTTTATCTCTCAAACTAAACTAAGACTGTCTTCGATTTGCATGGTGCTATGTTAACTGAAACTTAGGCATACCAGCACTGAGATCAAATCTCAGTTAACATAGAAATGTATAAAACGTGGACACAATTCTGACATATCACATTCCCATTAACACATGGGAAACAAGAACTGCTTGTAATATAACACTTATATGGGCAATTATTATGTTTTTATGTTTTCTACATTATCTCCATAGTGTGACTTGCACAAAGAAGGCCCTTAAGATATTTGTTGATCTGATGGACCAATAATCATAATGTCTCTTGTATTTATAGTTTATTCCCCAAAGCTGAAGTTAATATTTACTCCCCCTGGTAAGCTTTCTTCCTCTCCATTTACCTAAATTCCAATCATCCTTTAAGCCTGCTTCTTCTGTGGCCATCTCATATCACATCAATTTTCACTAGCTGTAGTATATTCTGAACATGTGGAAGAGTCTGTATCATTTAATACAAATTACATAAATTGGTACTCTATGCCACTGTCTGCTGTTTGTCTTCCTATGTACCTTTCCCTTCTTTCATTCAGTACGTGCCTTATGATTTTGATGCCTCCATTATTTTTTTTACAGGGTAATACAGGATGTTATTGTGATTAAAAGCACAGGATTTGAAGTCATGCAGGCCCGGGTTCTAACTCTACCTCTGCCAGTATTAGTTATATAACTTCAAGGAAGTCATGCAACTAAGTCCCAGTTTCCTCATATGTAAAATGAGGATAATAATCCTTACTTAAGAGAGTTAAAGGAGTTGTTGAACCTAACTTACTTCATTTTTAATAACTCTTCAATTTTTTATGCAAAAAAGAAAATTATTTTAATACCCCACACTGATTTCTAAAATGATGTAACAATCAGATTCTTCAAAACTAAAAATCATTAAAATTAAGTATGGAAATAGAGCATGCTATTTGGTAATACTTTATGTAAAAATCATTTTATATGTTTCAAGAAGGCTGTTATGCTCCAATGGAATGAGCTGAATACAAATGCGTTTTTCTGGTGATAGACCTTCTAAGTAAAACCATTTCCTCAAGCTCATAAGATCACTGCTGAAATAAAATTCCAGACCAGAAGCCTACGCTACTAATTTATTATGCTTCTATTTTTTTCAGAGGTGGCTCTTTTTTATAGAAGTATTCCTTATACAGCTAATGATGGAACACAGAACCAGGCAAACTATATCCTTATTTCTCCTGAAATTTAAAAAAAAAAAAAAAAATCAAACCAATTAATAACCTTTTTTGATAAAAATCTTGCTAAACATATCAATAATTCTTGAATTAGATAACATGCCATGTGAAATTTAATTACTCAAGATAATTGCTATGTACACGAACTGGATTTGGTTTTTTACGTTTCCTACTAAATTGTAAAATCTATGAGAATATAAACTATGTCTTACTCATATAGCCCTTACACATAGCACAGTTTGTAGAACAAAGTAGGCACTCAGTAAATAATGGGTTATTGGTTGACTGGATTCCAATATTAATTCTTTTTATCACTTATCTTTTTTTTTTTTTAGGTGAGGCAACCCTTGGTTGACCTCACAGATTGCAAGGACCTTGTCAGATTACAATCCCTTATTTTTTATTTTTTACATCTACAGCACCTGGTCTTCCTAGGTAGTCATCCATCCAAGTATTAACCAGGCCCTACCCTGCTTAGCTTCTGAGATCAGATGGGGATCAGGCTTGTCCAGGGTGGCATGGCTGTAGACTCATTTATCTCTTAACAGTACAACTATGAGACTTCCTAAGACCCTATAATAAAATCTTCCTGCAAATTTTTTGAAACAATGGTTGAAACCATATTTAGGCTAAGCCGTATCTAGGCTCTCAAAAATGACTTTGTGCAATATCTTTATGAATGCTTTTATTATTCAAAACATCCTCTCATCTGATCCAATAGTAACTTTCCCATTGGCTTTAACCCACTTTCTCTAATACATTAATTTGGAGAACCTGGGAGTCATCCTTAATGACCTCTTGCTTCTTCAAATTACACATCAAATCTGTCATCAAGTTCTGCTGATTCTATCTCTAAAATATATTCTAAATCCATCTACGTCTCTCCCATTTGACTCTCACCTCTCTAGTCTAAGTTGCTATCTTCTTTCATCTGGAGTACTGAAAAAGCCTCAAAACTGGTTTCCCTACTTCCATTCTTAACTAATTCCAATCCATTCTTCATATGGTGGCCAACAAAAAAACAATTTTTAATGCAAATATGATTCTATTTCCTTGTTAAAAATCATTCAGTAGGTTCGCATTATAATTACAATAAATACCCAAGCCCTAACTTACAGAAGGAAAATAATTTTACAGAGAAGAAACATGGTAGAATGTTCACAGATCAGATGAATAAACTGCTATTATTGTTTACCCACAATATAATTAATCCTGTTTCTCATACATGAACAAATTACTCGATTGTCCAATCTGAATATCCAACTTTACCTGCAGTGCTTGTTCTTGGATATCACGAAATAACTCCATATCTTTCTCAGTCATGATTTCCTGGCTCCCAAAAAGCCGTTCCTCACTTTCTTGTTTGCCATCCCAGCCATCCTGATTGTCTACACATAAAGAAAAAGTTCATTATTAATACTATCTTTAATTTAATACATTAACTAGAAAAAATTTGAGAAGTCTCTGGTTCAGTTTGAAGACCTCAATATTATTTATTTAACAGAGAAGAGGATAGCACTAAACTGACTCCTAGAAAGATACTAGTCAATAAAGAATATGTACAAATCGTATCCGTCTTATTATGAAAACCTTGAACTGTCTTAGAGCTTCTTAAAAATATTACATAACCAAATTTGATCTTCATTAAAAGAGACTATATTTTAATATACTGCAATACATATAAAAGCAGACTGGAAAAAAGGTCTAAGGGGTATGAAATTTATTTTGAAATAATATGAACATAACATTTTTATTATAAGTTTAACATAACATTCAAATACTGTTTTTCCATTTTTGGCAGTTTGGAAAAAGTGTACGTTAAAGTAAGACATAATTTTCATTATCTGGGAAGAAAATAGGAAAATTTGCTCCTTTTAAAATTCTCAATGACCCTGCAATCGACATAAGGCCAATACATTCTTATCTCAGCAAAAACATAACCTTTGAAATAGCCATCTTAACTGATGTCCAGAAGTACCAACTTCCTTCACATCATAGGTCCCCTTTTAAAGTATGAACTCTACAAACCTGAGGATCATGGGTGATAATCCTGAGTAAGTATTAGAAATTATAATAATCAATCTACCAAATGATGTATCTTCCACAAACAGACCAAGAAATTAGTGAAAGGAGTATTGAGGACTTATGTAGATCCTTATCCTTTGCATTTGAAGATGACACTGATTATAGACTCATTTCCTCTTTGTATGAGCATGGCTGAAAAGACCAATTAGTGAGATAGTTCTTTTCCTATCAACTGCACATATAGGCTGCCTTTTATTCATTTAGTATAAGAAAAAGGACAAGGACTCACTGTTCACAATATTCTCAAACTAAAAAATGTATGTATAATCTAAAGATACTACGTGACTTTAATGCCCCCTAGTGCATGACACAGATGGATGCAGGCATCAACTAGTACAACATTCAGTAGCATTTGTTATCAGATGGTGCAGATTGTTCCTCAAACTTTAAAATTCATAAAAGAAAATGACAGCTAATTAAAACAAAAAAAAAATCACACCAATGCCTAAAGCTCAATACTGGTTCTCCATATGCTTTATGCATTTGCTCCAATAATTTCTATTTCCAAAACTTTCCAGTAGATTCTTCTAATAATCCATCTCCAGTGAAATGGTTAATTCAAAAATGCCTTTCATTAGGATCTGCTTTATGAGATTCAAAGTTCAAACTAAATGGCTTGCATATTTTCTTGGATAAACATGCTCAGACTGGCGCTTATCTACAGTCTACATGGCAGATAAAGACAGAGAAAGTACTTAAATGCTTAAAGAGTAATTTGTTGATTGCCACTCTGGTGGGAAGCAGATCAATACAGCATTAAAAGGGGGGACCTAACAATGATGAGAATTTTCTCTTCTGTACTGGACCAATCAATCAGTTACACAGGATGAGGAAGCTGTGAATACAATCACCAACGGGACATTTAGGGGAAGAATCAAAGGTAGATTCTCTTACAGTATATGAGACAAAAGAGTCTTATGATTAAAAAAAGTCCATCCTCTTTCTTTTACTTTTCTCAGAGCCCCTTCTACTTCCTTCACAGGATTAGGTTCTCTAACAAAGCATACAATAGCAATAAAACTAATTTAAGCTTTAATCATTTGGATGGCTAATCAAAATTTTCCCTTCTAACTTGAATTACCTGCTATATTATTAAGTCTTCTCCACAGATGTTTTCCTCTTTGAAAATTAAGGAACTTAGCCTGATATACATAAGCAAATGGCCTGAAGCTATGGTGTATGAGCTTGCGAGAGCTCACGCTCCCGCTCCCGCTCCCGCTCCCTCTCGCTCACTTGCTCTCACTCGCTCTTGTTCCCTCTCAAGTGTAAACCATGAAAAATTACAACTATATTTGCCAAGATTTGAAGTAAAAAATCACTAATCTTATCATATTTGCAAATATTTTGGTCATTTCCTTATGCTAAAGTCAACAGCATGTTATCCACCCATACTCTTTCTAATTTCCTCTCAGGAATAAAGTCAGCATAGTGATGTTCAACACATGATTTATTTTTTAATTTATGAAATGTAAAGTTTTCCTTGATTCAAGATTATAGCCCAGATTTCTGGAGGCAGATTCAGAAGTCTGAATCACCTTCTTTTGTCTAAGAGCTCCTACTTACTGATTCCACAACTTCATGTCTAGCATATAAATTCTTGCCGGTTATCATCTTAGTATCATTAAATATGTATCTTTAATACATTCTTTTATTTCTTAACCAATTTTTAATAATCAAATATAAATCTATTCCAGGTAACTAGTGTTATTCCAAATAATACACTCTGAAATATTTTTTGTTTCTAAGTGAACAAACTTTTACCTGTTGGCCAATCTGAAGTGCTTGATTTTCTGTTGCCCTTTTTCCTGATTCTATATTGCTCAGAGTAGTCTACCACTTCCCCTCGAGGTTTCCGCCCATCAGGGGAAGGGGTGAAGAATTTGGTAAGGCCATCAATAAGCCCTTTGGTTTTCTTGTTGAACTTCAAGGGGACACTGCTATCTCTGCAGAAGTCCAAGCCATCTATTCGCTCTAAATATCCTTCTTCTGATGATGATGCTGATTGGCTGGAGATAGTGATTTTACGTTTCCGGCCCCTTCCAGGCCCAGTTCGAACTTTGCTGAAGGAACATTTTGAGCTAAAGAATCAAACAGGGAAAAGGGTAACTAGTAAAAAGAAATCTTTATAAGGTTTCTACTTAATATACAACATATAATTAGTAAACAACCTATAGTTTTATAAAAAAAATCTGTATTGTTAAGGTATTCCATAAATATTATATGAATAAAAAGTAATATTATTATTAAAAACATCTATTTCCAAGAAGCCTAGTTATTTTATAGTAAAAAGAATCCTAGGCTAGGACTCAGAAGGGAATGTTTGAGTCATAGTTCTGTCACTTACTAGCTGTACATCTTGGAAAAATTACATTCTCTCTAAATATCAGCGTCTTCATCTATAAAATGAGAGCTGGACCAGAGAACAAGGAAGATCCTTCCAGGTATAAAGCCCTGTGATCTCTGCACCAACTCAGACTTACACTTTTACCTCTAAACACATGGATGGGTTACTGCATGAAAGTGAGAAATAAAAAGATCATTTTATAGAAAAATCAAAGCTTAAGATTTAAAATATGAATTAGAATACTTGTTCTGTATATTTCATTTATTTCAGTTATATCAGCTTCAATATAGACTCAAGTGGTGGGTAAAATTTTTGAGAATAACAAGAGGTTTACAAGCCTAAAGATATTTTACATATCGTCAAAAGTGAATTACCTTAGAGATACTAAAAAAAAAAAAAAAAAAAAAAAGATAGAATTAGCTACTGAATCTTGCCCCACCTCCTCCAGACATAGCCCAGTTTCCTAGTCCACAAGGGATAATTATATCCTGATTTCTGCTAATAGATAGAAAACTCACATTTTTTTTTACATCAGGATATAAAAATGGCACTTAGCTATGACCTGAAAAGAAGAAGGAATCCAGTGATTTGTACATCTAATAGAAATAAACTACTAAGACTAACATCAGGAGAAATATCTATGAAATGCTACAATAACATTTTTCCTTCTTATTTTTTATATAAGGCAAAAGTGTCAAGGCCAGGCATCAGTGCTAGCCTACTCAGCTTTTAATCCTAGTTCAATATTTACTGTAAACTTGTTCAAGTTAATCTCTCTATGCTGCAGTTTCCGTCTTTGAAAAATGAGAGTAACAGTACCTTCTCCATTTAGTTGTTCGGAGAATTAAATGATCTAACACACATAAAGCACTTTAATAAGGGCTCAATTAAGTGTGCCTTGGCACTTTAATAAAGGCTCAATTAAGTGTTAGCCATTATTATTACATAAAAGTGCCAGTTGTAACAACTGAAATTTTTTTCATAAAGCAAACAAGTGAATCCTACACTACAGAGCAGGCCCTATCCTTTTCTCCCCTCACCTTGCCACAAGTACAACTTACACCGTGTTTTGTTTCTTTAACCTGTTTTTTGGACGTCCTATTGGATTAGCATAGCGCCGTTTAATCTGTGCTGCCTTCTTCTGTAGAAGTTTTCGTCCTTTTTTCCTAGGCCGACATATCTGACATATCCACATGCCTATAAAGAAAGAATATTCCGTATAAAAACACAGTAGATGTAAATATATCATGATAGTTCAGATACTCCAAGCCAGTAGTTCTTAACCTTTTTCAGGTCAAGGGCATTTACTTGAAAATCTGATTAAAGCCCCCAGAAAAATACACATGAAAACATATACACACAAAATTCTATAAGCAATTAGAAGGGATTCAAAAATATCCTGAAATCCACACATAGTTGAAGTTCACTAATCCTCAGTTAAAAATCCTGCTCTATACCTAGCACCCAGATATTGGAAGCCAGGTTTCCATAGAGTAATAGCTGACTCCAGGACTGAAACAGAGAAAATACAAGATATCCTGGAATATCTTGTGATGCCAGAAAATAAAGTGCTTGAAATATGAAGGCATGTCAAAAGAATACAGGAACCAACTTAAAGGAGCTCCAAATAGTCCAATCTGGGTCCATCCAAGCAAAAAAAGAAATAATCATAGCAATGGATTATAACCCATAAATGTGGTAAGTCCATAATTATATAAATAATAATCAAATAAATAAATGAGAAAAAAGGATGGCTCTCCCTTATAGAATAATTCCAATTAATAAACGTAGAAAGAATGATAAAAACAGAAAAATCATTATGCAAATACCACAATAAAAATTAGTGTTAAGCAAGAATCACAGATGAATGCTTTAGTGGGCAAAGCAGAAAAAGAGTAACTTTAAGGTGTCTGTCAGGTTTTTTCACTGTAATAAAGTGATCAAAGTTAATGTTTCTAGTAATAAGACATACCAGTATAAAAACCCATTATGACACACTGACAAGGGCACAACATCACTTCTGGAGTACTCTTGTCAAACTTTATAACCTCAATCTAATCATGATAGAGAAAGAAACAAAACCCCAAATTGAATGACTTTCTATAAAATAACTGACCAGTATGTACTCTTCAAAAGTGTCGAGGTTTCTCAAAGACAAAGTCTGATGAATTAAACCTGACTGGAAGAGACTAAGGAAACATGACAACTACATGTCACATGAGATCCCACACTGAATTCTGAACCAGAAATTCAAATAAGGTCTGTAGATTAGTTAATTATATCATATTAATGTTAGTTCAATAATTGTACTACGGTTTTGTAAGATGTCAACATTAGGGAAAGCTGGGTAAGGGTACAATGAGAACTACTATTTTTACTATTTTTCTGTAAGTCTGAAATTATTTCAAAATAAAATGTTTCCTGCTTTAAGCTGCTATAAAACTATTTTGGTATTTTTAAAAATGCAGGAATTAAGTTCTAAGAAAATTCTTATCTTGAATTATTCTCAGACAGCTTTTTGCCCAGATTTCAAGTGAATGGAGAGGCAGGAAAGTGAGTATTTACTCTTGCGATACATATAAATTTAAGACTTTTCAAAAGGTAGCAAACAATAGAGTGGTACAAGAGGGACTCAAGTAAGATCCCAAAGTGGAACAACTTGGCTACACCTAAGGTTGAGTCTTTTGCCATCAACAGGAAAACTTTCTCCAAACAGACATTATAAAAAATCCTATAAGCATTTTACTTAAGAAACATATAAATCACAAAATCAGAGTTGAAAATTTGTGATAAAACAAAGCAGGGGACACTTAACTGGATTTTTTAAAAGAAATTTTAAGCATATAATAGGATGGAAGTCCAAACAACAGGAAAGTATATCTTAACTAATTTTCAAGAAAAAGGGGTAAAAAGAATAAATAACATTAAGCTGTACTCTTATGATTTGGGCAATTATTTGTTTGAAAATTATTCTCTAAAGTTTTTTTTACGTTTTGAACAAACTAGAGACTCTAATAGCTCTAGGCCCCTCAAAAATGATGAGCAGTGATATAATCAATATGACCTAATACAATTTCAATTCTTCCTTTAAAGAAAGAGATATTTCAAAATATCATAGAAGGCAAGTATTTTGTCTTCTAGCTACAGGACTGGCAAATATTTACAAATTAACCACTTCACCCTCCATGGATGCCTAACTACTGAAAACAGGAAAATTATAATAAATCCACAGCACATAAGAAAGTTAGGGCACCTAAACAGAAAGACTGTCCCCACCTTTAAGGTGAAACTCTCTTCCTACTTATACAACCCAAATAAAAGGTGCAAATTACTCTTTCATTTTAACAAAGCAGATAAAAAGTGCTTTCATTATCATGCTCCTTTATATGGCCAGTTTCACTGCAGAAAGTATTTCTCACCTTTTGGCATCCGGGTGAGTGGAGGATCACAACACTCCATGTGAAAACCTCGGTCACATGAATCACAAAAGAGCATGTTATCCTAAGAAAGAGAAAGAACAGTTCCGCTTAACTTTATGAAACAGAAACATATCAGATCATTACTTCATAAAATCTAGGAAGCTTCAATGACCTTAGAAAGGAGATAGAGTTGTTGTAACAGCAAAAGTTTCCTTAATTTGTATTAAGTAAATGGACAGTCTGAGCAAAAAGTTTTGCTTCATCCAATTTTTAATAAAGAACTAGTTTCATACTTTCAAGTTTATCCAGTAACCAGATATAAGCTAACTTTAGTCTGTCTTAATAACAACAAAAAAAATGATTTGTAATTAATATACTAACTGAATGCCTCCATGCTACTCAAACAAATTTCAGAATATTTCTTTAAAATAACTTATAGTCTCTCTGCAAATTTCTATTAAGGTACTTTAGCAATTACCAAGAAATAAATAATCCAAGTCTCAATGAACAAGTATACTAAATTCTTAATATATAATTTTAAGAGGCTATTCTAAATTCTGCTGTACCAAGTGACTGAAAAATAACCAACAATACTTAGAGGAAAATACCTGTTGTACATTCTATTTCTAAGTGAAATGTTTATATCGGAAGGTGAAGATACTCACTGCATTTTTGCCTTGATCTCGACAGGAGCTACAGGTTTTACACTCGATGCACTGCCACCGTAAGGCCTTCACTCTAACCGTTAGTTCAGGGGAAAACTTTAAACAGGATGGATGACCTAATAAGAGGGAAAAATTCACAAATGAAACAAGAATCATTTTGTAATTGTATTACAGGAATTATGTAGAAAAAGGCAATTATCTTAAAGCATATATCAAAGAAAACAAGATGCTCCTGGAAGTTTGCCACATATGTCACATCAGGACATGTACTCCAATTCAGTTTCATCAATGCTAAATAAAATTTAGTACATACCCCCACAAACTTGACCGTAAAAAACTTGACAAACTCCAAACTTTTATTAAGCCTGCATTAAAGCATTATGTCTGTACACATGCTTGTATGTATATGAATACATAATATCCACAGGCCATTTCTGAAAGAACACTCAAAAATGGATTAAATTATAACATCTTAGGATATGGAACTATACATTCACTATACCCTTCTGTGCTCTCAATTTTTAACAGTTAACATGTTACTCTTATAATTAAAAAATATATAATAAAATTCTATAATCTAAACTGAGTTATCTGCTCATGATTTAAGGCACTCAAGCTAAAACTAAAACTTAAGCAATATTTCTATTGTGATCAGAATTATAAGTAACATAAAAATTTCTTCTTCCAACAATTAGTATCAGTCTGATTCTCAAAAATTTAGAGTAGCCAATTTGCCCTCAACTCTGAAAAGATTTGTCCCTTTACTCTAATATTTGGTTATGTTTATTTTTCTTTGGTGAGACAACAAGCTAATTATTTTCTCTTTTCTATTCTTAAATAACTCTTTTATAAGATGGTAAGAAGTTTCTCATCCAAATATCACTAACATTAAACAAAAATGGGAGAAGAGATGTAAAATTTCGTTTATAACCTCCATCATCCTAGAATAGTCATTTTTCCTGTTCTACTTTTCCTTTTTAAACTAGCTAAAAGCTCCTGCATGGTTTTAACTACAGGGTATATATATAGTTTTGTTTTGCTTTTCTTCAAAATTTTATTCAAGTAAACTTTATACTCTTTAAACTGATTATATTCTGAGCTAATACATTATAACCTACCTGACCATTTCTTTATTGCTAATTACTTAAAGTGTTACCCATAATTGTTAGAATACTAAATTATTTCATGTTTATAGATTTTCTTCTTTTAAATAAGTTCTTACAATAAATTCCTAAACGTGGGGTTGGTGAGTGAAATGAAAAAATCATTTTTACAGCCTGACAGGTAGACATGCACTGCCAAAACATGTTCCAAACCCTATGATACATCCAGTGCCACTAGCAAAGTTTTACCACAATTTTATCAGCTCTAGGTTTGGATTCTCTTATGTTCAAATTTTTATTATCATAACAGCTATGAAATGACACTTCACTGCTGCTCTTGTGTGCATTCCTATTATTTGGGAAAAATATTTTTTTATATGCTCAACTACTAACTTTCTCTCATATACACTGCCTGTTCATAGGCTCTGACCCTTAGGTTTTATGTTTAGAAATGTAAACATGCTCTTTATACTTTATAGTTTTTGAGTCTTTGCCATTTTTAACACAATTAGTTTCCCTAAACAATTCTTGCTTTTTAAAAAAATTTTGGGTAGTTTAGTTTTCAATTTGGAAAATTTCATAAATTTAACTATGTCCATACTTTTCTTCCTTGGTTATTTTGATAGCCAGGTTCCAAGCTGCCTACCAATCATTCTCACCTCCTGGCAAGAATACCAATTCACACCTTTGCATAATTCACTCCCACAATGAATATGGCTGATCTGTGTAACCAATAGGATATTGCTGAAATGACAGTGTGACTTCTAAGACTAGGTTATAAAATACTGCAGATTCTACCTTGCTCTTTCTCAGATATGTGCTTGGGGGAATCTAGCTGCCATGTTGTGAACACACATGCAGCCCTATGAAAAGGACCACAAGGCAGAGAACTGAGACATTTTGCCAGCTGGCAGCACTAACTTGCCAGCCAGATAAGTGATTCATCATGGAAGCCTTCAGATGACTGATGCACCAGCTGAAATCTTGACTGCAAACTCATTAAAGATCCCAAGTCAAAATCACCCAGGTAAGCCACTCCTGACCCATAGAAAGTTATGAAATAAAAAAATGTTTGTTATTGCTTTTAGTTGCTAAGTCTCAGAGTAAGTTTTTTCTATAGTAGTAGATAATATTTATCCTACTAGCTCTGCAAAAGGTTCCTCTACAGAAACTCTGAGACCATCTCAAATATAATGCTTCTGAGAAGGCAGAGCCATAACACAACCCTCCTCCTGGTCCCACTTCATTCTTAGCTCATCTAGAGCAGATTCATTCTAACTTGTTTTATACACTTGGGTTCTCATTAGATTTCTCAAGGGTTCCACTACTAAAATAGTTTGGCAATTACTGCATTGTATGGCATGTCTTATATTTTAATCTTATCTTCTATGATTTTATGGTTTATATTTAACTGTGAAATCCATCCAGAGTTCATTTTGGTTTGTAATATTATGTTAAATATGGTCACATACTATGCACGATCTTTTCCCACCTTCTTCTAATGCCTTCTATACATAAAAACTGAAAAGCTAAAACTGTACTTCTAAAACCTTTTGCTGCTAGGCTCTAGATACAAGTGAAGTTTTACCAACTGGATGTGTCTGAGTGATTTCTGAAAGGCAGATTTGAAGCAAAGACCATCTTCCTCCTCGTACTGTTTTTTAATGATAAGCAGTCATGAAAATATCAATATCCACTGTTCACCTTCATGGCTACCTAGACGCAGTTGTGATGATGGCCAAATTCAGAATTTCAGAATCCAACTACAGAACTCAAGAGGTCTGCAGTAGCATCCCACTTCCACTTCTTCCAGATGGAGACAGATACAGTGACTCCCTGATGGGTCAGTTCTGCAGTGTCCCAAGAATCAGTCCTTAAAGCTCAGCCTAGAGCTTGCCTCCTTAGCTCTTCCAACAATTTTACAAATACTTGATTATAATACTAAATTATTTTCCTCTTGTATCTGGTGTTTTCTGATTTCTGGAATAAATCTCGATTGTTACTGATATAAAACACTGAAAATTAAGCCAGTGATCAAAGATAATGCTGGTTAACTAAGACCTTCCTGCAAAGCCTTGTAGGTTGTTAAAATATAAACCAAGAATATCTCTGGACTTGACAAACTAGGAGACTCTTTGCAAAATCTTTTTGAGCCCAGAATTTTACACAGCTCACTAAATTGCAGTGTCAACACTCTATTTCCCAATGTGACACAGATAAGCTTCTATCAAGAATAGAACCATCCTGGTTCTATTCATGAAGCTTGAGGCATAAATCAAGAAAGATAAGTAGTGATAATTTTAAAAAACCAGCAATAACTTTAAACTGATTGCTGCGATTTGAACAGATGTTTGATAGTGAAATAGGAAGATCAACAGGAAAAAACAAGCTTTTTATATTTAAAAACCTAAGACCTGATTTAAATTAACTGAATAAAACATTTCAACTATACATTTAAATCTGTCCCTTGTCTAGAAGCTCATCTAAGTTACCTAAAACCAGAACCAAATTAAAATATTACTTTCATAAGGTTCAAG
Organism: Eidolon dupreanum; assembly: GCA_028627145.1. Lineage (NCBI taxonomy): Eukaryota > Metazoa > Chordata > Mammalia > Chiroptera > Pteropodidae > Eidolon > Eidolon dupreanum. Next base: position 45,976,538 of record CM053508.1, on the reverse strand, counting down.
GATACAAACTCAGCTAAACATACTTCCCTCTGGCCTGACTGCAGGTGTTAGAAAAAACAGAGGTGATCACATACCACTGTTTCCACAGTCAGCACAGGAGATGAGTTCCTCTGGCTTCTTTTCTCGGTTTTGTTCCTTTGTACCAAGACAGAAACTACAGATGGGAATTGGTTCAGCAACCGGCTATAAAGAAAAACACAATTCACTCAGGCACTAGTACTTTTTTTTAGTATTAATATAAAGACATTAACATTACAGTTTTAAATTCCTACAAGAGTTACATGTAACTTTGGAATAACTGTATCACTCTCCTAAATTTCCAAATAAGTAGGTGACTTTTTATAAACTGGTCCTTGTAGTGACAACCTTGGTCCAAAAAAATCATATCTCAATCATGCTGGTTGGTCACTTTGAAACTAAATGACACAGTATGGATTAAACAACGCAAATCCTTTACCTAAGGTTGAAAAATTCTACTGAATTAAGTACAAGAAATGACAGTACTGGCAATTAAAAGGCATGTGATGTAGGAGAAGAATGATAAGATGTATAAGAATAAGCATAATATAAGGCAGAAGACATTAAATGATATAAGAGAGAAACAGTGAGTACTCTGTATAAGTGAGAAAGATAAACTCCAATTGTGGTTTGGAGGAAAAGGGTGGAAAGAGGAAGACAATGTGTATTAAGTATAAACACTATGTTATGGGATCTTAAGAAGTTTGCCCAAGGACAATAGATAATAATTGTTAAAAGCAGGTTTAAATCCAGGTTTCCACATTCCTTTACAGCACTGTGTCCCTCACCCCATGGAGATGAGGCAACACAGGTAGTATAAACAAGATGAACTGAGGCTTGCAGTCTGCTAAGACCAGTGCTTAAAGGCTATGGTTAATGTGACAAGCTAGGGGCAAAGTCAGGTGAGGGGGGGTGTTGGAAGTGGAGCTAGATCAGTCTGTGAAGACTGCCACTGAATGTCATGTAAAGTTGAACTTTATCCTGCAAGAAAAGAACAGAAGGTTACTAAACCAGGAGATGATTACCTGTATTTAAGAAAAATAATTTCATTAACAGTATCAAAGACAAATGGAGAAACCTAAAGATAGATAAAACATTTAAACAGTAGTTGTAACTGTCTAGTGAATACAAGATAAGAACCTGAACCAAAGCTAAGGAAATGAAATAGAAAAAATATATAGCTATATACTTAAAAACCAACAACTTGTAGAAATGACAGAAAAGGACATGAGTTAAATATGACCAACTTAACTGAAAAAAAAAATGGTGATAAAATCAACTATGAAAGGTAAGTCATCTTAAAGAAGAAAATTAGGCAGAAAGCAAAGAGATGACAAGTTTGATGTGTTCAGCTGGAGGCATTCTCAGTCAATTCTCAACTATTTATGCTAAACATTATGTAGGATAGCAATATAAAGCCCTTAAGATGCTTTTAGTCTACTGGGGAAAATAGATAAAATGTTTGTAGGTACCATGATAGAAGTATTACAATGGGAAAAAAAATAGGAAGTAATCAAGTAGGGGAAAGGGGGTATCAAGGAAAGGCTTTGCAGACTTAAGTTATTCTGGAGATATTTGTCAGGCAGACCCACCTGATGGGGTGTTCAAAGAAAATACAGAATCAAATTTTGGGAGGAGTGGGGGAAAGAGCTTAGTCTGGGACTTACTGAGCTTAAAATGCCTATAGAACATTCAATAGCAATGACCATGAACATTACATAGAGATCTAGATTTCAAGGGAAAGGTTGGTCTGGAAATAAAAATCTAGAAGTCAAATATATGCAAAATGGCATAAAGCCCATCAGAGTTGATGAGTTCTCCCATGGGGAACAAATGGAAAGAAGAGAGCTAAGGTAAGAACACCAATATGTAAGTGACTGGAAGAGGAAAAAGCCTAAAAAGGAAATAGATTTGTAAGAGAGTTGGATGACAATATGGAACTGTCCACCAAAAGCAAACTAATAGTACTGCTCAATCAAAAATTAAATTAGAGATGAATAGCTAGAATTCGACTTAACTGTGGCTGTGGTAAATAAAGACTATCACATTCTTTCTTTAAAAAGAAATATGAAAGAGAACCAGGGATTGCATAAGAAATACAGTCAATAATATTGTCATAACTACGTATGGTGTCAGATGGGTACTAGATTCATCAGGTTGATAAATGTCTAATCACTATGTTGTAGACCTGAAACTAATATAATATCATATGCCAACTGCAATTAAAAATTTTTTTAATTGGAAAAAAAAAAAAAAAAAAAAGAACCAGAGAGTAAAGTCAGGAAAGACTTCACCCAGGAGTAGAAACTTGAAGTTAACTTTAAAGAAGGCCTAGAGGGAGGGCAGAAACAATCTCATGAAGTTTGACCTTTATGCTGTAACCGCTAAGTACCATGAGAAGAATTTAAGCATAGGAGTGATAGGACCAAGATTTAAATTTTAGAAAAGTCATTCCATAAGCAGTTGTAAATGGATTAGAAAAAATACAATCCAGGCCACGAGTAATGAGGGCCTATATTAAAGCAATGACAAAAGGAATGGAGAAGAGACCAAAGAGATATTTAAAAGACATAACCAGCAGGATCTGATGGCTAACTGATTTGGGGTGGGGAGTACAGTAAGGAAGATGGAAGACTTAGATACCATTAAAGAAATGAAAAGGCAAATCCCAGAATAAAAGATATTAACAACATATTTAACTCAAAACAGCTCATATCCAGAATATTTAAAGAACTCTCATATATCAATAAGGAAAAGAAAGATAACTCATTAGAAAAGCAGGGAGAAAATGTTAACTAGTAATTCACAACAGAAAATACATAAATAATATATAAATGGCCAATAAACATAAGATGTTCAACCTCATTAGCCATCAAGGACAAAGATCTGTAAGAATGGCTAAAATTATGAAGACTGGCAATACTTACTGTAGGTACGAAAGCAGAATAACATGAACTCTTTTACATTGCTAACAGAAATATAAATTAGAAAAAAAAAAAACCCACTCTGAAAACTATTTGACGTTATCTAAATTAAACATAGGCAATATCATATGAGCTACGATGTCTACTACTCCTACCTATATATCCAAATGAAATGCATACACACTTAAACAGTAAAACATATAGAAAAATGATCAGAGCATTATTTATAATAAAATTTACTCAAACAAAAATTACCCAAATAACTAGTAATGCCTGCACAGATAAAATGTGCTATATCCATACAGTAAACTATTAAATAGTAATGAAAATAAACAAATTACAGTCAACAACATGGATGTACATCACAAACTATACTGAAAGAAGGAACACAAAAGAATGTATACTGTATTATTTTAGGTAAAGTTCAAAAACTTCTATATTGTTTTAAGTCAGGGTAGTGGTTACTTTTAGGGGGAAAGGAAGAGGTAGTGAATTAGAACGGGACTTCTGAAGTGCTGATAATATTCTTTTTCTTGACATGGATGGTGGTTTCATAGATATTATGTAATAAGGTATAGATTTAGAATTTGCATACTTTCCTGTATGCATATTTTAATTAGAAAGTTAAATTTAAATTAATGAACATGTATGAAGTAGGACTGTAGTACCTTTAAAACATTCTACAAGAAATATCAATGATGATTTGGACATTGAAGTTTGGAACTTAAAAGAAAGAACAAGCTAGAAACAGATTTAAAAGACATCAACATGCAGATAATAACTGATAGCACCCAGTGAGAAGGTAAAGTGCATAGAACACAGAAGAGTTGGGGAGGGGAGTGGAGAAGAGAGATGAAGTCTGAGATAGAGGAATATCAACATTTAGAAGCATCAGAGGAAAAAAAAAGAGAGAGAGAAAAAACCAGTATGAGAGAAAAGAGAAGTGATATCACAAGAATTTCAAGAAGCAGAGAGCAATCAACAATCAATGTTGGGAAGATAAGGTATCTAGTGGATTCTACAATTGAGAAATAGTTGGAAACCTCACTAAGAGAACAAGCACCCTTTTCAGTGAAAGAATAAGAACTAAAATCATAGGAACCAACAAACTGTCATGAAAGGACAAACAGCAGATAGCAGACAGCAAAAAGGAAATGGCAAAGAGTTATAATGTGTCTGAGGTATTTAAGATGAGAAAAACTAAACCTATTTAAATATGGAAAAGACACACATGGTCAGAGATTCAAGAAACAAGAAATAACAGGAAGATATTATATAGTAAGGTTTAGAGCTGCACTGTTCAATACGTTAGGTACTACAACATGTAGCTAATTAAATTTAAAATAAAATGAAGTAAAATTAATTCCTGATTCATACTAGCTACATTTCAACTGCTCAACAGTCACATATGCTAGTGACTAGGGTGCTGGACTGCACAAAATACAGAACAATTCCATCATTACAGAAAGTTCTTTTGTATAATACTGGTTTAGAAAAGAGGATGGATTTTAAAGCATGGGTACAGCATGGCCTTAGTAGCATAGGATGATGTAGATGCATTTTGTTTGTGGAGAATGGTAATAGGGGAAAGTTGAGGATGCCAATTTCTGATAGCCTTATCATTTCTGGAAAATAGGAAATTAAATCACCTTAGCTAAGAGTGGGACAAGGATTAGTTAGAACATGAAGATTTGATAGCTGACTGAGAAAACTGAGAGGTGAGATTGGCTGGGTCTAAGAAGAGGTTAACAAAAACACCTTCCTATCAAAATGGAAAGTGGGTACACATTCATCAGGCAAGACAGCATCAGAAAAGTATGTAATAACATAGAGGCAAATTCAAAATACAGGAGAGAAAAGTTGATGGAGTCCCTCAAAAATGGCATCTATCTCTTTTCACTAAAATAGCAGGCAACGTCACTTGCTTAAAGAAAAGTATCAGATAGTATATGAATTTGGGCATTTAGAGAGCAGAAAAAGTCTGTAAGTCTCTATATGGAAGGTAATAGGGAATCAATTACTGATGGAAAATAAAACTGTCAATCAGCCCCAACCACAAAGCTAAGATCGGAAAGAATCGATTTGTAGTATTTCCAATCAAAATGGTTATACAAGTTTCCTAACACCCCTGAAGCCTTGGACTGACAAAGTCAAAGAACTGTGTAGACTGAGAAGTTAAGCCAAAGAGTAAGGTCCACTAGAATGCAAATGCAAATATTTCTAAAATGGTTGGCCACAAAGTTGAGGCTGGTCATCATAAACTGAAAGTATAAGGAGTTAAGGTACTATAGAAATCCTGATGAACTAAAGTTCCAGTAGAAAGTAAAAGAACTGGAAGAGTAGAAGGATTGAAGATTGTGGTCAGCAGAGAAACTTTAGATCTAGTTTGTGATTTCCTAAATATAAAGTTGTAGCTAACAAAGGAAACCCCAAATGGCAAATGTGCATGAATATTTAGTAAGCACTATTCTACACACTTGAGGGTATGGTGGTGAAAAAGGCAAAGCCCCCACTTTCATAAGAGTTTACATTCTATGAGAGCATAAGTAAAATTGACAAAATTAGGAAATCAAGAAGGTGGGAAAGCATGATTTTAGAAGAATCATATAACTGTGCTTACGTCAGCAAAAATAGTAAGAATAAAGTTTTAGAGAGAAAAAATATTGGTAAATGACAGCCAGTACTGCCAACCCCCCCCCCCAAAAAAAAAAAACAACAGAGATTGGGGAACTAGTAGATGGGAAGAACTTCATGTCAGGAGAATGTGTTTAATAAAGGAACAACAATCATCTTAGAGGCGGTAAAAACCAAAGAATGTATCAACTCTTCTAGAGTCTCTCCCACCCCATCCCACCCTCTTTTTGAAATAGGGTAAGAGTATGGAAAAGTAGCTCTACTAGGAGGGTATGGACACAATTCAATATAAAGACCTACTAGTGGTAGAATAGTAGTACTACCTTCACATTTAAAGTATACTATATTACTTCAGCAGTCTAGCTAAAAAGGAACAAAGGTGGGTTCAGCTAGAGTGCTATGTAACCTGAAATTACAGAGGAGATGGAGAAGCTTACATTATAATAAAGAGCTATAGGGCAGAGAAGGAATAGTATCATAATTCAAACTAAGTTAACATAATTAAAATATGTTTAGGTATATAGCTAAATAAGAGAGTGAACATACAAGGATGAAGAACAGAGAAAGTCTGAAAAAGAAATTATTGTTATTCTTCAGCACAGACTGTGTCTTTAAAAATTAAAACTATGTAGTTATCTGTGTCTTCGAACATATCTTTTTATTATCTAGAAGTAGACAATAAAGTCCCTAATGGCAGAAAATGTTATTTAAAACCATACCTAAGAAATCAAAACAGTCTCTATATGTTCCTGTATGTTCCATATATTATTGCTCTTAATATTTTTTACATATGATCAAGGCTTCATTTTACTAGATACTGTCTATCCCGAAACAAAATAACTGAGGTCATTCAAATCTACTTATTAAAGTTGGGGAGTTGGTAATGATTTGGACAAACTGGCTGCCTGGTTACTACTTGGAACTGTGTAGACAGTGAAACTCAATTATTTTGGTACTTATCAAATGATCAAAGTCTTAGACCTTGCCTACCCATTATACAAAACTATTTGCTAATAATTCCCAGTAATGACAAGTTTACTTAAGTTTAAACAGTATGATACTTACAATGTGAAAATAAGGCTGAAAAGCAACTTTTTGAAGTCAAATAAAGATACTGGTCCAAACAGACTCAAATTATATAGAAATAGATAAGTTTTCAGTAACACATGGCAGTTGAGCTGTATTTCTTTAACCTAAACACTTCATAAAGACGACTCTTCTTTGACATCATGGGACCAAGCATAAAAATGATAAACTTTTCAGGTACCAAAACAAAACTGATTCCACATAAAAATACTATTATTGACAATGATCATGATTTTTTTTAACTACTTGATAATTTCAGGATTTTAAAGTACAATTTCAGAAAGAATAACAGTACTGTGAGAATTAGTCATTTTAGTTGATGAGCTACAAAAAAGTGGTTTAAATAAGTCATCTAGGTTACAACATAATCTATGAGGTTTTCTTTGTTAATCAAATAGCACTGCTAATCAGTAATATATAGCTAACTATATTTAGAGCATGAAAAATCACAACTCCAGATCATTCTTATTCCCAAAATATAAATGAGCATGAAAATCAGCAAAAAGGGCTAAAATTACATTGGGTTCATTGTAAGATTTGAATATAAAATGTACTGAGATGGTTTTAGGACAGTGAAGAGATACAACATTTTCCAAGTAAAACTTTACAAGCTGATTTTAATTACCTTGTGTCACAAAGAATATAACAACTGTTAATATAATTTTTAAAAATCTGTATAGAGATAGGCAATATGCCATATAATCATCGTTCCTACAACTATCCAAGCTTAGTCCTTACCTTATTGTTCTCATGTTGATATAAAGTAAATCTATTCCTACAACTAGTAAAACATCAACAAAAAAAATGTCTGTAGCACAAACATTTTTATTTTACACACCATTAAATACAGCAGTCAGAGTGAACCTGTTAAAAGGTAGATCAGAGCATGTCACTCAGCTGCCCCAAACCTTCCATCTAGTCCAATGACTTCCATCTCAGATTAAATGCCAAATGAACTATAAAGCCCTAGGTAAACTGTGCCCCTCTCCCAAATACACACACAATCACCTCTCCTATTTTCATCTCTTATTGCTTTCTCCCTCTTACATTCCACTCCAGCTTCCTTGATCACTTATTCTTTACAAGTCAGATGTTCCAGTCACCTTTGCATTTGCTTTCCTTCTATCTAGAATGCTCTTCCACAGATTCTTCAGATCTCTAGTCAAAAGTTACCATCTCAGTAAGGTTTTCTTTGACCATTCATTCCATCTAACATTTCAAAACTTAAGATGACTTGCCAACCACAACAATTCATATTCCCCTTCCTTGCTTTATAGTTTCCCTTAATCCTTTTCATGTAATTAACATATTTTGTGCATGTATGTGTATCTTATTATTTGTCCCCCACTAAATGTAAACCATATGAAGGTTCTGATTTCTGTTTGTTTAGGGCTGTAATAGTGCCTAGGATATAGTATACATTCGGTAAGTGTTGTTCAGTACATTAATTAAATTACCTTGTAGAACTAGAAATAATAAGAAAAAGTAGTATCTCAGAACAAGTTGGTATGAATATGATAAAGCTAGGAGCAGCTCAATAATAATAATACATAAATGCTCTGATATTTACTAAGTAATCTCACAAAATAATTTCATGGCCTCGATAACTGAGTTAGATTTTTGCCACAGCAACTAACTTCCATTCAATTTCTCAAAAGTAGAAGTTGATTTGTGGCAGGAGACACTTAGACTGTACCTTGTGTCATCTGTTACTTTAGGTTGTCTTAAGTATCATGTTCAGATCTCCATTATAATCACCAGATGGCAGCATTGAGGCAAATACACAGGAGATGCTCTAATAACAAGTAGACAGTTGAGTAGCATCCTGAGTTGACCTTTTGGAAATAACTCTTTAAAAACAAGAACAGTAAAAATTTTGTCCAGTGATCTCTACTATGTGAGGTTTATACCATGGAAGAAAAGAATTTTTAGACACAATCATTTAGATTAATATTAAATATAATGGCATTTTCTAGATATCCAGATATATCATTTAAGATAGTCCCATCATAAAGTCCAATTTTTACTTTTCTCCCAAGACTTGTCTTTAACTTTTTAAAGCCATTATATACTTGTCATTGTCTCTACTTTCTAATACCTTCTGAGGAACTCAAATCAACCTTTATGTTGTCTATGTTCTTAAACATTGACATAAAGGCTAGTCAAGAACCTGTTTTATGTAATTATTTCTAGTTGTTTCAAGACTGAATTAAATGATAAATCTAGAATTTGTGACCATCAGAATCTGAGGGAAAAAACTGTACTCATAAACTTAGACTTATGACTTCAGAAACCTCTAACAGATCATTTCACAGGCTAACAGGCAATAAAAATATGTAATTTCTTAAAAGCTACAAATTTTCTCATGTTTTAAGGCCACTGAAAATTACTGAGACAAGTTAGCATAGCCAATATTAAAAGTGTGAAAGAAGAATACAGTTCATATAACTCTCTATAATAAACAAACATGCACTAAGCAATAAAAAATGGTCACATCATTCTTCCTTAGACTTAAATACAAAATATTTATAAAGCACTGTTTAAAACTTAGGTTCAACTGTAATTACTGCAACTAATTTTTTAAAAATCAAATGGTATACTACAAAAGAACAAATATTACATGATTCCACTTATATGAGGCATCTAGAATAGTTAAATTCATATAGACAGAAAATTGAATAGAGGTTACCAGAAGTTGCAGGGAGAAGGGGAGAATAGGGTGTTATTTAATGAGTAAAGAATTTGAGATAATGAAAAGTTCTAAAAATGGATAATGGTAATGGTTTCAAAATACTGTGAAGGTACTTAATGCCAATGAATTGTATGCTAAAAAATGTTTGGTTAATATTATGTTTAGTAAATTTTACCGCAATAAAAAATGAACATAAAAACTAATGGTGTAGGTTTTCATATTCTCACAAATCAAATGACTTAATAGGTCAAATTCATGCAACGAGAAGCAACTACTATAATTTGTCCTCATCTTAAAAACCTTTATTTTTTAATTGTTCTTGTGGAACCCCTTATTATGTTAATCTTAAGTGCAATAATTAGAAATAAAGTTTTAACGCCCTCAAAATGAAAAAAAAATTATAACAAATTCTGGTACTGCATTTAAATGTTAGCCATTTTTATTCTCACTGGACCTACATTAAAGTTTGTTAACTTTTAATAAATCAATTACAAGTAGCTCACCCTTATACCTTAACAATTTTCTTGTAAGGCAGTCTAGGAATTAAAATCTACAATCAAGCACTGCTCAGTCTCAAATTAAAACCTCTTTCTGACTGTTGTGTATCTGAGCCAGCTGGGCTATTTCACGTGAGCCATTCATTATAAGCTCCTCTCAAATCTACCCATCTAACTTCACTTCTTTTAACTTTTCTTCAAGCTACAGCCTCATCTCTACCTTTTCAAATTCTTCTAGTGGTTTGAAGTATTTGTTATCCTGCTTCTCTCTTCTCCTGCAGTTATAATCAAGTAAATTTAACTGCAAATAATTTTCTTCAATGGATACTTATTTCGCACAACTTCAAACAATTTTCAGCTAAGATATTATTTATTAGTTGATAACACTTACTGCTGAAGTACTATAATATATATAATTAAGCCCATTTTCCATTGTTTATAGTCTACAGTAAGGTTACCTTATATAATTTTAACCAGTTCCAACATAACCCATTAGCCACTACAAAGCCTTACTAGGAATACTAAATTGAATTCATTTATAATGATTTCATTTAATGATTTCTACAATTAGATACAATAACAAGATTACTGACAAAAGTTAATGGTATAATTAGATCAGTAATGACCAATTTCAATATGAATTTTTATTATGTATATAGATTACTATAAATTTAGATGAGAAAGTGATCATCTCTCAAGACTCTATAACAATTTTCTATTTCCTAATCAGAGGTAACATCAAAAATGATAGTATGCATATTTGCTGAATTTAAATTCTGTGCTAAGGAACTGTGGAGTTAACTTTCTTTCACATATTTATCAGTTATTTGAAAGTTCCACTTTCAGTTTGTCAGTGATATACCATTTTATTCATTCACCCAAATAGGACGCTGCCAAGATATTGTCTCTCCTTTCCTCTGTGGTCTTTTCCTGTCTGTCTGTCTGTCTGTCTGTCTATCTATCTATCTATTTATTTTAATATAACTATGGCTCTCCCCTAATTCAGATTCCTACCACCATATGCAATCTGCTATATGGACGGATTCCATCTAGCCTTTGATTTTTTTTTCCTACACATTGCTATCAGATTAATAACCCTCAAAATATTATTTTTACAAAATCCAGTTACTTACATCACTGACTCAAATCTTACACAACATATAGCAACTGCCAACTATTATAGACTGTTTTTCAGTACTTTCCATCATATACCGAACTACTTTTCTTATACTATCTTCCTCTACTCCCAAACAACTAATTTGTCTTCAGAGAACATACTTTATTAGAGCTTAGAGACAGACTAGGTTCTGCAACTTATAGTATCACTTCGGCCAAGTTACTTAACGTCTTTGATGTAAAACGGTACAACATACCTACCTTTCAAATTATTGTGAAGAATAAATGGGATAAAGTTAAGGGACTCTAACTCAAACAGCAGCACCTAAAATGCTGGTTTCCTATATCCTTTTTCAAAACTATTCTCCAAAGTTTATCTTTGTTAAGTGACCAACTGCCACTTTTCCAGTCAGGGCAAGTTTCTGTATTTAACATGCAAAAAAAGGCAAAGTGATTAAAATTTTCTGTGGAACAACAGATTTTCTATATATGTTATTTATTTACACGACTGCATTAAGATTTTTAAAAGTCTTTGTGTACAAATACATTTACCACACTGTACATTACCCACTTAAAAAAATTCTTTAGTGGTACCTGAGTATACGAGAATTAGCAAACAAAAGAAAAATTCTATTCTAAAATATATAAAAGTGATAGTTTAGAAGAAGCAAGATGTTCAACAAGACTTTTAATTTCATTACATTTTAAGAAACTGCAATTGTGGACATTACTCTGGCTAAACTAAGGTTTAAAATAAGTAACACTTGAACAATTTGGCAAATGGCATTATTTATTTTCCTCAAGACTTACCAAAATAACAACTAATACATGTCTGATAGGATGTGTATTGTTCTGTTATTATCAGGAACATGATGTTTGGAATTGGAAGAAATCTTTAAAAATCATTATATACTCACTTAACCAAAGATAAAAATCATTGTCAAAGGCTACACACAACTAATAAAGTGATTAAAGTTATTCAAAGTCAGGTACATAGTCTGACTCCGAGTCCAATGCTCTAAATAGCTTCAACTCAGTCACCCAGCTAAACAAACTATAGATAAAATGATTTTTTGAAAGAAAAAAGACTTTACAGATGGAAAATGTTCAGTTTCCATTATTGGTAAATACTATTTACTAAATAATATGGTGTGGCATGGTTTAAACTTACATATTTCAAACTAAAACTAACCACAGGTTCTCCTGCCTTCTTTAAAAAGTAGCATTATTCAAAGCATTAAGAAATCAATATTTTATCTCCTTTTCCCACTCTCAGAGAATGATTAGGAGAAAGAAAAACTAAAATGTAGAAACCACAGCAGGTTCCTAAACATAACTGAAGGGGTAATCAGATCTTTACTTTTCGGACAACCCATTAGCAACTTTGTAAATAAGTAAGGTAAAACTGTCCTGCATAAGAAACAGAGAGAAGGTACTGTAAGGGGGTCAAGAAATGTGGAAAGCTGGAATGTGGAGGGAGAGGTAGCCAGTGACAAATTCCTAGAGGTGGTCAAAGGACTTTTAAGAACTGTGTAACACTCAGTTCTAAATTGTTTCTATGCTACAATAAAAAACTTGAAATTTGCAGTCCACATGTATAACACAGATGAGCATTTTTTCAGTTAAAAAAATAAAAGTGTCTATGGCCATGCCACCTGAACAAGCCTGATCCCATTTGATCTCAGAAGCTAAGCAGGGTCGGGCCTGGTTAGTACTTGGATGGGAGACCACCTAGGAAGACCAGGTGCTGTAGGCGTAAAAAAACAAATAAAAAATAAGGGATTGTAAACTGACAAGGTCCTTGCAATCTGTGAGGCCAACCAAGGGTTGCCTTGCCTAAAAAAAAAAAAAAAAGAAAAAGTAAGGGCGCTTAAGTTTGATTCTGTGCAGAGCAGAGAAAAGAGAAACCACCCAATGAGCTAAGGCAAAAGTAAGATGGAGGCCTCAGGAACCTAGTCAGAAGTACCATAACACTGCAAGTCTCTGAGCATTTGTAGAAATCTTGAAAAAGAAATGAAATTTCCCCACAAAAAATAAGGAAGCTTGTCAAAGGACAAATCTCAGTTTGTCAACCACATCTAGGTGGCAGTGAGAAATGCTTTTACAAAATGACCTGGAATTCTAGGGCATCCAGAAGTAAACAAACAATACTTTTACATCTTTGTCAGCTTCATCACTTTTAGTTTTAAAAGACAAGTTCTACTGTTTATTCTAATTATAAAATCATGATATTCATTTTTTAAAAAAAGAAAAAAAAGAAAAAAAGGAAAAGAAAAAAACAGTAACATTCTCTCCCAATCTTTCTCTTCCTCCCCTGTAAAACTTAATGTTGACTGAGCACTTGAAGCACTGTTACATACGCTTTACAGGTCTTAACACTTTTAGACCTAACAACCACCCTAGGTACTATTATCGCCATATTCTAGATGAGAAAACAGATCCCCAGAAAGATTAATTTACCCAAGGTCATAAAAAGTGGCAGAACTCAGATACAAACACCAGGCAGTCTGGCATCAGAGCATGTACTTTTCAACCTGCCATTGAGCTCTCTCTTTTCATGTATATTGCTCTCAGCTTTTCTTATACGTGTATTTTAAAAAACACACACACATAAATAAGTCCATACTATACATGGTGTACAGTCTGCTTTTTTGTTAAATTTATTTCCACATCAATAAATCCAAATCAACATCATCTATATAACATTTAACTGCATGTTGTAAGATAACCAACCAATCCCGCATTAATGAACATTTAATACTTCTTATTTTTTATTATAGTCAAGACTGTAATTAAATATCCTTATATATACAACATCTTTTGCTCACTTTTTGGATTATTTCCTTAGGATATACTTCTTGAACTGGAAGTGCTGGGTCAAAAAGTGTGTACATTTCTAAGATTTTTGATACATGCTGCCAAATTGAATTTTAGAGAAGCTATAATCCTGCCAATATATATGCCAGAAATGAAGATGTTTTCTCTCTTTGTGATGCTGGCTCATAATGCACACTTCATTTCTCCTTGTCAGCTGCCTTCCAATTAGGCTCCACCAATAGGAAACACTAGAGGGAGACTAAAAGGTAAAAGATGACAAAAGAATGGACTTGCTCCTTCTAGTCTGTTTCCTGCTTCTGCCACTGTAATCCTAGCATTGGTCCTTTACCCAGCAGCGACAGTCATTTGTAGTCATCAGCTTCTTCCAGCTCTCAGAATCAGCCTTATCATGCTCCCTCAGAAGCACCAGCAGCAGGACCCTGTATCCTCTTGGGAGGTCTACATCCCAACTTTGTGGGGCCCCTCTCCAAGCTTTTTAAAGCAACCAAGCAGTGGGTCCTCCTCATTATGTTGCTTGAACCCCAGTTCTGTGGGGCCTCTCCTTCACTCTTCTAGGTTCTAAAATCTCTTTTCTTTTGTTCATCAAGCCCTAGGGGTGGTAGCTGCTTAAAATGTATTACCTCTGTGTCACTTTGGTGTTCCCATTTTGCTTTTCAGTTCTCCAACATCTGCTCTATCAATTCCCTACACTACATTCTCTCATGGTGTCTATTCTTCTGACTGCATCTTGACTGATAGGTTATCTAATAGCTTAATAACTTGGCATTCTATCATCAGGTCAGTGTTATGGACTGAAATGTGTCCCCTCAGAATTCATATGTTGAAACCCTAACTGTATTTGAAGGTACGGCTTTTAAGATATAATTAAGGTTAAATGAGGTCACAAGGATGGGGCAATAATCATACAGATCTGTGTGTTATAAGAAGGGGAAGGACACCAGGGGTGTGGGTGCCCAAAGAAAAGGTCACGTCAGATACAGCAAGAAGGTAGCCTTCTGCAACACAAGGAGCGAGGCCTTAGAGAAAAAAATCTCACTGGCACCTTAATCTCGACTTCCAGCCTCCAAAACTATGATAGGAAATTTCTTTTTTTCAATCTACCCAGTCTATGGTATTCTATTATGGGAACCCTACCTGACTAAGACAGCAAGCTACTAAAATCACCTCACACTATTCTCATCTTCAGTACTATCTCTAGTATCTGTATTATCTATTATGTAAGGGCATTGATTAAGATGCTAGAGAATGGAGATGTTACAAAACTAGTTTTCTGGTGCTGGGTCTTATGATCTAGTTTAAAAAATAGTATATATACATTAAAAATACATTACAATACAGGATAGCATATGATAAGGAATAAATGCAATGAAAATACTATAGCTAAAGGTGTCCAAAAGAACCTATTCAAAATAATGCTTTCCTAAACTATAAAAAGCCTAAAAGGATTTTTTAAAAAGAAGTAGGATGCCTTATTTTTATATAAAGTTTTAATAGTCAAAAACATTTTTTAGACATGGATTTAAGCAGTCTCACCAAACTAAAGAATAAAAGCTATTTTTTCTCTAAAAAAAAAATTACTGACATTTTATAATCTAAATACTTAACTTTATTAGTCTTAAAATAAGAACCCCAAATTTCAAGCTTTCATATTATCTTCTTTAATTCAACAGACAGTAAACAAATGAAATCACTTGTTTTAGAAATATCTGTTTGCAATGCTGATTAACAGTTAAAAATCGGTACTCCTCTAAGCTGTCTTCAAAGTCCTTTAGAGAATGTCCCCTGAAATATCCCTTATATTGTTTTTAAAAGCAATATAATAATTTCAGGTAGTTACCAGTACCTTACCTTTTCTACAATACTACCTTAAAATTGCCTAAAAACACATATACGCTAAGTTGATGTTACATCAAATTAAAATTTCTCTTTCAGACTTAAATATATTTCATCTTCAATATTACCACCATAACAATATAAATAAAGCCTTATATGTTTAGCAAGTTTAAAGCCTGAGGACAGTAGCTTTTCAAAAGAAAAGGTAGTGTGATGAAGAGTAGAGAACATAGTGACGTAATGCTCAACAAGGAAAACCCTGACAAGTGCAGACTGCACACACACAATAAGAGATCAGGAAAGCAAGGCTAAAGCAGCCGGCTGGGTTTCATGCTGCAAATTTTTGGCAGACATTCAATTCCTTCTGCTGTTTTCCTAGCCAGCACATTTATCTATGTAATGTCACCAGATCTCGGAGGGAGTGAGGTTGAGAGAAGGGAGAAGAGGAGAAAAACTGTTTTACAGGCTGCCAGCCCCTCTGCACATGCTGTTACTATACAAAGGATGTCTAGAAAGCCAACGTGCTGCACAGATCCAAATGCCACAAGCAAACACGCAAATGCACACGCACGCACACATACACACTCAAGCCAAAGAACTGCAGAAAAGGGAAGTTCCTTTGGAAAAAGAACACCTATAAATAAAATCTCGATTCACAAGCAAAGACTCCCTTCTGAAATCAATTTCAATTATTGGGAGAGGGGAGGAATGGGGGATGTATTCTAATCCTGTGGAGAAACAACTAGTATTCTGCAAAAAAGCCTGACCTGGTCTGATCTGTGCCAACTACAAGCATATGTTACTACAGTGATAAACTAATAATATTTCTCAGAAGCAAAAGTATTTTATCAAATAACAATCACCTTATAAATACCTAATATAGACTTTGCCAATGGCTATAGGGAATAAAAATGTATTTTAAGAAATAGTGCAGGTACCCTAGAAATATAAAGGCTTGTTTATACATAGGAAAGTTTGCTGTTCTTAGCACTCCTGTGAGTGTGTGTATTTGTACACAACAGCAATACTGAAACCAAAACTGTAACTGGTATATAAAAGTAGAGATCAGAATTCACAGCTCATAAAAAGTTAGGACACTATAAATGGACACTACAACCCCATAACACATTATATGCTACTACTATCAAATGTAGTACCTGAAAATAAAAACCTTGAACATTTATTTAACCTGAAAAACCAATCTATTAAAATCTAAAACCAAAAAGCTTTTAAGATAAAAATGGCATATCTCCAAAAATAGCATACAATCTGTCCCTAATAATGTGTCATAAGAAACAAACAGGAAATAGCGTGTATTAAAATCAGGAATTATAACTTTTTTCTACACTGACATAGTTTATACAAAATATAGTAGCTTCAACTAACAGTAGTGCTTAGGGTGTACTTCAGATTAAATTTAACAATCAACTAGTTAAGGAGATAGCTTGACAGAAGGCTATCCAAGTTCTCTTGTCCTAGTTCTCCAACTACAGCTAAGTAACTTAATCTGTTATGGTTCTTCATTTGTAAAATTAAAATATTTGACATGAGTATCTCTAGAGTCTGTTAGTTCTTAATTTCTAAAATTATAGGTATTTAAAATAAAAACAGGATTTCCCACTTTCAAGAAGCTCATAATCTAGTTAAGGGTAATCATTATGGGTAATCATAAATGAAATAGTAAGTAATGTAAGACAGTGATTGGTCCAGAGCCGCTACTTAACATGTGTATAGATTGTGTTTAATGTGGCACTAAACTGAGAATCCTGACCCTGACTTTCCAGGCTTAGAGACCAGAGAAGAAGAGTTGAAGTTAAAATAACTTGAAATCAGAGCAAAGATTTCTGCTGAGACTAGAAGTTTCACTAGGATTCAAAAATTTTTAACTTTATAACCCCAATCAATTAATTCAAATTCCACATAGCCATCTCATTAACTTTATTCTACGGATAAGGAAAAAGCATTAAGGCTAAAAGATATTAAGTATTAATGACATAAAACACACATTTGCAAATTTTTTATTAGTGAGCCCAAAATATCCCTCAGCCTAGTATGACTGATTGATACAGAGCCAGACAGACTAATAAAAGATGAGGTGAACATCACAAATTTGATCCAAAGACAGTACATTACAAAACTCCTCTTCTTAGGATAAATAATCTAAAGCTAACGTTTTTAACCCCAAATATCCTAAAGCTTAATAAATGAAACCAAAACCTATCCTTGAGTGATATTTTCTTTAATACTGTTCTTAAAAACAGTGTTTAATAGAATTTTCAATGATAATTAAAACTTTCTGTATCTGTGCTATCTAATAAAGTAACCACCAGCGACAAGAAGCTACTGGGTACTTGAAAGGTGGCTACCATGAATTTTTTTAACTTTAATTAATTTAAATTTAAATAGTACATGTGGCTAATGGCAACTGGTACAGTTCCAGAACATATGTATAGTGGGAAGACACTTTAAACTGATGAATAAGATTTTAAAGTTTTAAAGTTCATGAATAAAGCAGTATAAAAACTGAATACAGCAATGTCTACATAGCAATTTTTTACCTTGAAAAACAATTTTTAATAAAAACTCTACAGTGTGACTACATGCACAAAACAAAGTGCAAGACTAGGTTTTATACCAAGTGCTTCATTCACATCATACAACATCCCTCATCTTTAATATAGTGCTCTCAGGGTTGACTTTAATCAACTCTGAAACAAAAGTAGTCGTGGGTTCTCTTTCTTCCTCCATAAAATGGATATAACAAAACATAAAAAGGCATTGCTATTGTTTTATATAGGAATATAACTTTAAAATATTATTTTTAATGCTGTTATCTCAGGACACTTTATAGTAACTGTGATTCTCATTGAACAACTATATATATTCTAGGCATATAACCTAGCAAAGGAGTAATATATATAAGAAAAGGCATAACATAAGCATCTTCATGGAAAAGAAAACAAACATAAGGTGGCCCTAAAGTAACTGTGTGTATTTTACATTCACTACAAATCTTTAAATGTCTTTCGTTTTTCCACAAAATATTTGATATTAATATCTGTTGTCAAAAGCACAAAAATCTCATTAAAGTAAAAGTACACAGTTACCTAACAACAACAAAACTCAATTCTAGAGTGATAATCTTTATAGAACATGTCTGTCACAGCTATTAATCTTAATTACGATGCTCCTATTAATAATTCCCAGGCTGGAATTTAAGAAGCGAAGATGGAATTCTATGGTATGTACTCAACTATAAAATTTTTCCCTCTCCCTAATTTGAGTTCGATTTTGCTTTATATAATTAAGACTTAAGCCAATCTTTTTTTAAAGGTACTTATATATGTTATTTACAAATGATAACGTATAATAAAAATAATCATAATAACTGCTATTACTACCGCCATCCACCTCTAAACTGCCTTCCACTCCCCACTGTGCATTCTGCACTCCCTGTTTCCACCTCTCACCTCTTAGAAACCAATCTTAAAGCCCATCTTTCCAACCTACTTGCAAATGTTACTACAACTATCTATAGGGCAAACTGGCAAGACAAAGTGAATTTATCTAAGAATATCTGTCAGCATTAGTGCAAAAAAAAATACCCAATAACCTTCTATTGACAGTAGGCCGGAAGCTTGCAGATTAGACAACCCATATATTCTTTTAGTGACATTATAGCAAAGCACAATACCAATTTCTTATGGGAAAATAAAAGAGAAATAGGTTCAGATTATAGGATTTCAACCTTTTCTGTAAGGCAATAACGTTCACTAATTAGGATAGATCTACAATACTCTTGGCTCTCTGTTTATGTTTAGATCTATGCCTACAAATAACTATTAGAGATCATTTCCAATCGAATAAAAATATTAATAAATATGAATAATACCAGAATTACTATTATTTTCAAAATACTAAAAGAGCATTAAGTATGACATTTTAATGTAGGTTATCTTGGAACCTATTGCAGTGGGTATTGTGTTTCTATCCACTAAGCCCCATCCCACAAGGACACTACACCCAGGTTGGGCCAATTGTAAAAATGCATCCTGATTTATCCTTTCAAAAACCCCATATGGTACTAGAACTGGAGATACAAAGGTAAACAAGATGATGACCCTAAATTCAAGCAATTTATAGTTTAGTGGTAAAAAAATAAAAAAAGAAAAGACAAAAGCCAAATAAAGAGATAGATAAAATCACACTCTCTTTAGTAATAAGCATTACTATGAAGCAAATAAATAAGAAGCTTGGAAAGGGATGGGAATGAAGAAGGAGCTGCATGCTTTAGAAAGATAACCTCTCTGAGGCAGTCACATTTAAGAAGAGATCTCATGGAAGAGAAGAAGCTGTACCCCTAGATGGGCAAATCACTGCATGCAGAAGGAACAGCTGTGCAAAGGTCTCAAGAAGAGGAGTTCATTGTATTAAACTAAAAGAAGAGCAGTGTGGTTACAAAACAGGAAGCAAGGCTGAGGTCTGGGATATGAAAAAAAAGGACTATTCCTTAAAGGAAAACAAGGAGGGATAAAGGACTCCTCATTTTCTGGTTTTGATATAGGGATGGATTTATTGATACAAAGAAAACTATGGGAAAATAAAGAGGGAAGAGTTTGTTTTGTTAACATTAAATCTAAGCTATTGAAGTAGGTCAGAGTAAGTTTATGCTGAAAACCCCAGGGGTTTCTGAACGTCTGAGATCTTTTTTCTTCTAAAGTCACTAAAGTGGAAGGATCTGTGTTCTAAGACACCTGCAACCATGATTCCAACCATTTGCAATCACGATGCCAACCACTTGGAGAAAATCTATCTGAAACAGGAGACAATGTTACCAACTGAAAGAAGCACACACGAAAACAGAGAAACCAGGCAATAATCTAATTTTTGGGTCAGTTGTCCTTGGGTCAGTTGTCCCTAAAACCAATTCCATCACTAAACTTCCCTGAAGTTTGCTCATATGCACTAAAAGATCACTCTTTTTACTCGAGTGTTTCAGTTACTTGCAACCCCAGAACTAACACACCCACTACATGCTGATTTAGATTCTATTTCCTTTACTAAATAAATCTCTTAAGAGCCAGAAAAGAGCTTAAATCTAATTTATTTAGTTTTAGAAACTTAAAAAGGAAGCAAGTTTCCAGCACAGAAATGTAAGAAGCTTCAAGGATCACAAAGGTGTTAAAAAATGAACAAACTCAAAAGAGAAAATAACCTACCTTCAAAAATGGGAAAACAGATGAACAGACACCTCACCAGAGATGATATAAATAAGCACATGAAACGATGCTTAACATGACTAATTTTGAGTGAAATACCAATTAATTCACAATGAAATACCACTATATAACTATTAGAATAACTTTTAAAATGACAATACCAAATACTAGTGAGGATGCAGAGCAAATAAAACTTTCATATATTGCTGTTAAGAATGCAAAAACAGAACAGCCACTAGGGAAATAGTTTAGCATTTCTAAAATTAAACACACCCTTACCATCCAACCCAGCAATCCCCTTCCCAAAGATACCAGGTCCTAATCCTTGGAATCTGTAAATGTTAACTTATTTGGAAAAGGGTCTTTGAAGATATAATTACACTAAGGACTTTGAGATTGGAGATTATCCTGGATTACCAGGTAGGCCCTTAATGCCATCACAAGTATCCTTGTAAGAAAGAGACAGGAGATTTGAAACACTCAGAGGAGAAAGCACAACATAGATATGGAGGCAGAGATTGTGGTGATACAGCAACAAGCCAAGGAATGCCAGGAGCCACAAGAAGCTGAAAGAGGCCCCTGCCAACACCCTGATTTTGGCCTTGTGATACTGATTTTAAACTTCTGGCCTCTAAAAGTGTGAGAGAATAAATTTCTGTTGTTTTAAGGCACCCAGTTTGGCAATTTTTACAGTGGCCACAGAAAATTAAGAAATGTATGTTCACACAAAAACCTCTACATGAATGTTTATAGCAGCCTTATTGTCAAAACTGCCAAAACTGAAACCAACCCAAATATCCCTCAATAGAGAAACAGATCAACAAACTATGGTTCATCTATACAGTGGACTAGTATTCAGCAATAACAAGGAATAAATATTGATACACACAACATTAATGAATCTCAAATGCATTATGTTAAATGAAAGAAACCTGACTCAAAAAGCTATACACGACTTCATTTATATAATAGTCTAGAAAATACAAGATTATAAGGAGAACAGCAGCTCAGCAGTCAGCTGAGGGGTACGTGGGGTTTGACCACAAAAAAATTACCATGATGGGAGGTTTTTGGAGGGGATTCTGGAATTTTTCTATATCTTGACTGTGGTTACAAAAACTTATGCACCTGTCAAAACTCATAAAAAACTATAAACCAAAAAGAATCCAGTCCTGTATACAAATATGTAAATAAATAAGTGTAGTATTACATAGGGAAATAGCTCTGCCATTTACTGTTTTTTTTAATGCGCATATGTACACATGTATAATCACTCCTTTATTCAATAAACATTTAAGCACCAGATATGTGATTCCTTGATCCTATATAAATCAAAGTTGCTAGTCCTTTTGTGACTTTCATTTGAAACTGTCTTTGATTTATTAACCCTATTTCATCTATACAGAAGGTGGGAGGGAAGACAGTTAAACAGTATGATAGCCTTCGCAAACTCATAATATACTTAATCCCTCAGAGAACAGGTAAACTTTGAAACAGAACTAAACCATGTATAAGTAACATTCTGAGCTATATAATAAGCTACCAGCATTTCTAGTCAACATGCTAGTCAACATGCACTAGCAATAAGAGTGGTCTGTAATAACATATTTAATTCCCAAGAGTGCTCCATTTCCTTCTCTTCCTTCCCTTAATCTTTCCCTATTAGCTCCCCCACAAACTCAGTTACTAGAACAAATCTCCTCTGCCTAACATTTTTAGAAAAGTAATCTGCAATACAATTTTGTTCAAAAGCTTATTTGTAAATCAGTTGTTTACAACTTGGAACAAAATGTCCCATTTTAACAATGTTCTAAAAATTGGTTAAGGCCCCCCAAAATCAATGAAGTACTATGTTACTGTGATAGTTATGTCTCTAACTACTTTTCAAGATACAAAGGTGGTCTGAATTAAAGATCTTAGTGACAGAAACACATTCCCTCCCTGACCCTATCCCCTAAAAACTACATGTCATGGGGAAGGGGGAGTGATTAGTAGGCATCAGAAATATATTAACTATACCGTGACAAAAGACAATAAGTATGATCTGTCAAGCATTTTAAACTATACCTATTACCTTATATGCATTATTTCATTTAATTGTTATAAAAATGCTATAATATAATCAATTTCTGTTTTACAGATAATAAAAATTAAGGGCTAAGATATCATCAAAGAGGAAATACCACTCCTCAACGAATATGGAAAAAAGGTACACAAAAAATAATGGGCTAGAGACTCAGGATCTATACCTGTAAAGTCTGTGATCCCCAAAGGTTAATGTAGCTCTCTAGGTTTCAGTGCAACCTATAAGTGAGGTGGAGTGCATGTTCCAATTCTAATGTTCTATTATTTATGAAGACCACCATGGAGAGATATCTTTCTACCCTTGGAAGCAACCAAGAAGGTGCCCGTAAATCAGAGGCTGAAAAACTGCAGAGGATCAGAAAGTAAATATTTAAAGTTTTGCAGACCACATAAGTTCTGTATCTATTCTTTTTTTTTTTTTTATATAGCTCTTTAAAATATAAAACTGAGTGAAGGTCCATGTAAAGACAGGTCTTAGGATTTGGCCTACAGGCTGGGTCTAGTTTGCTGACTCCTGCTCTATATCAAATGTTTTAAGGATATTTTGAATTGGGAAAGAGAAGAGTGATAAACATTTGAATGGACCCCCTTACGGACATTCTTATGTAGAAGCTGGACATCCACGTCATTGACTATCTAAATGTATCATTGAGTATAGCCTATGTTTTTTTCTCTCCCATTCAATCACTTCCCAGAATCATTTTCTTTCTTTTTTCTAATAACATCACTTTTTCTTAATAGCTATCTTCCTAACTATAGACAGGTACTCATTTGGAATGAATAGAAACAAAATCAGTACTTAATGGTGTTGAACTTCTTCCTTTGTTTCCAAATTTATTACCAATAACTTATTTCTTGTTAAGAGGCAGTAAATACATGTAGTGATAAGCATGCTATTAATAACACTGGTGAAGAGTAAGTCTAGTCTACAGCCATGCCACCCTGAACAAGCTTGATCCTGTCTGGGTCGGGCCTGGTTAGTGCTTGAATAGAAGACCACTTAGGAAGACCAGGTGCTGTAGGCGTAAAAAATAAAAAAATAAGGGATTGTAAGCTGACAAGGTCCTTGCAATCTGTGAGGTCAACTAAGGGTTGCCTCGCCTTAAAAAAAAAAAGAAAAATAAAGAATAAGTCTAAGTATTATCGATTCACCTAGATTAACCCATTTCATAAATACTTACTGAACACCCTCTATGTGCTCGGACATTAAAGAAAAAGCAGAAATCAAAAGAAAGCTTTCCTGGAGCTTATGTTCTAGTAGGAGTACACAAACAAAAATAAATAAAATATAAAGTATGTCAGATGGCAATAAGTGCTATACACAAAAATAACAAAAGAAATCACAATGAGTTCCAGGTGTGGTAAAGACAACCCAATTTTATACAGTGTTAGGGAAGGAGGCGAGGTAAACAAGCCATCCAAATATTTACTTTGGAGACACCACCACTACCACTGCCAAAACCATAGATCTTTGTATACATGTCATTTTACCCATGAGGCCCCTCTTATCATGCTCTATTTTTTCCACTGTACGTATCTTATAATGTATGCCTTTTTTTTTTTTTTTTTACTGTCTACACTTACACACACAGGAATGTGGGCTACATACAGCATGGAATTTTTTATTTTGCTCACAGATATATACCAAGAGTTGAGGACAGTACCTGGTACACAGCAGGTACTCACTAGATACTATCTGGAAGGGACAAATAGTAGAGGAAACAACAAATGCAAAATTCCTGAGGCAGAGAACAAGAAGGTTAATGTGGCTAGTGGACAATAGAAAGGGGAAGAATAGTAGAAGTAAAATCAGGAAAAAGTATGTGGGAAGGACAAAAGCAAGGAGATAATTAGGAGGCAATAACACCGGTCTATGTCAAGAGGTTTGAACCAGATAGTAGCAGCAGAGGAAGTGAGGAGTGGACAGATTCTGCATTTACTCTAAGGCAGAGTTTGGCAAACTTTCACTGTAAAGGGTCGGGCAGTAAATATTTCTGGCTTTGTAGACCATGATGCCTCTCTTTCAACTACTGAACTCTGCTGTAAAGTGTAGCTGCGCTCCAACTAAAACTTCACACAACACTGAAATTTGAAATACATATAATGTGTACAATACTACTCTTAATTCTTTTCAACCATTTAAAAAATGTAAAACACAGTCTTAGCTCATAGGCTGTACAAAAAGAGGTGGGGGCCAAATTTGGCTGGGGACTGTAAACTGTCAATCCCTACTCTAAAGGCAGAGCCATAAGGATTTGCTACTGGACTACATGTAATGTGTGAGAAAAAGAGATGTCAAATATACTAGTTATTCTCTTAGCTATAGTTAAGTTTTCCTACAAAACTATCCTGTTTACAATAGAAAGCAGAACAATTTCTAATCACAATTCTGTAATCAGCTATTACAGGCCATTCATTATCACCTCTACCCATGCTACAGCTATCCAGGGACCAAATCACAGAGGAAATCAATCAAAGGCAATATACCAGTAAAAAGAACAACATTTTTGGCTTGATATTGAGAAGCTATGATCTTTCTTAAAACACATACAGAGAAAAGTCTCAAGCTACCAGTTTTTAAATATATAAAATTAAATCAACAAATATATCTACAATCCATAACATAATCAATTTTTATTTGGGTTTTTTTGGGGGGTGGGGTGGGTGGGGAGTGGACAGAAATCACAGCAATAAGACAAGGACAGATAGGAGGACAAACAAGAAGCAAAGAAAGTATGAAAAAAAGAAAAGAATAAAGTGGAGCTGGTAGAATCGTGGATTAGCAAATCTATACACATAAACACAAAAATAAAATAAAAAAAATAAAAATAAAATAAAATACAAAAAGAAATTCAGAGATGTTACTCAACTGGGATGAGCAACCTCATTTACAAGGGAGACAGAAACTAAAGCAGAAGCTGGAACAGTGTGTAATCCAAAACACACTTTGGTACATGCAGTGATTATACGTTCAGGATTAGATTAGGTTAAATTAGGTTAGATTACAGGTTCAGTCTCTTTAATTGGTTGAAGAATCATTGTTTATAATTCTTTAACTTCTTTCATCCTTAAACCTCAAGACATTATTTCAAACGGTTTGACCACTATGTGAGGGTAGACATTAACACAATGAGAGTAAAAAAAAGACAATTAGGAGAATAATATAATCGAGTAGGCTAGAAAATGTCAAATCTAAGTTACAGGTGCTCCACAAATGTCATCCAAATATCAGTGTCATCACTGAAATATGAAAACCCACAAACAGTTTGTCCAATGAGGTCAGGGCCCTGGCTTTGTGCCCCTTCTTAAGAGAATCCTGACTCTTCAACTAGCAGCCTTGTGCTACAGAGTAAGCAGGACTGCAACCCATAGCCAGATCCTTTCAACCCATGAGCTGAGGGAAAGCAGAGCTGGGAAGCAGGGACAGATCAATCAAGAGACAACCATAATAAACAACTTTCCAAATACCACAATAGCATTTAATGGTCAATACCAAGTAATTAACAATGTTAAACACATAAGAAGGCACTTTGTAATGGAATACAAAGCCCTTCTTGCCTTAAATTCAGAAAGAAATTACTGTCATTCGTAAAATAATATTTGCCCATGAGCAATATAAAGATGAACACTTTATCTTCAAGGTGCTTACAAATTAGTAGATCAAGAAAACCTTCCAGGCCAATCCACAACTTCCTGTACATTTTTATAGATACATTTCAACTCTGAAATATATATTATCCTATTTTCTCAGCAGAGAAACTGGTAATTAAAAAGCCTGAGCTAAACACGTATGTTCAAGGGTATTTTTATTTGAAAAATTTTTTAAAAAGCATTCTGATTTAATTATAGCTTTGTTTAAAACATCCTCTGTCCCTTCCAATGCCATGAACAACTGAGTTGAACATTCAATTTATCTACACCTACTTCAATAATCCAAAGAGCCAACAAGTCTGATATTCACTTAAGAATAAAAAGATAGCAAAGATGTTTGCTCATGGATATACACAAACTCTAAAGTCAAGCTTTTCCAATTGAAGTAAATTTGTTATTTTTCCCCTCTGTAAATAACTCCCACAGATATTTTACTGCAGATGAAGCATAAAGACTCTGCCATTAATAACCAAAAGGCTAAGTTCTGAAAGAATATCAGTTCCCCAGAAAAAGCATAATAGCAGTGCTTCCTAAACAGGTCTTAAGGGTAGTAAGAAGTGAGAGAGCTGAGGAGAAGAGGGTTTGTCTTCCCTCATACAAATAAGCTGAGTTAGCAAAATTAAGCAGTGAAGAGATGGAGATTCCACAATTCCCTTAATATGTTTATGTTAACTATAAATATGCATTGTTTCCTAAAGTTACTGTGACACGGATTCCTCTATTCTCTAAATACAGATTCAGGAACTGCTGTACCAAGGAAGCAATGGGGAACACAAATCTCTTCTAAATACTTGTTTTAAAATTAGTATTAGCCGTGAGCAAAAAAAAATTAATATCAAGGCTCATTATTCAAAGATTAACTATAACCTTTCCCTATAACAAATATAGACACTGTAAACATACTTTTCAAAATAGTAGATTTACATTTACATATCCTTGAATTGAAAACATTGGCATGAGTACACAAAACACTTTTAACACTTTTACCATCTCCATAAACATCAAACGACAGACTGAGAAAGTCAAAATATAATACCCATAAGAGTCAGAGCACTGCAATATGAAAATGACTAATCTACTACTTTTAAAAAAAAATGTTGATACAAGCTCTACTGTAAAGGTGGGGAGTGGGAAACAGAAGAAATTTTTCTCTAAAGGTAGCATTTAAAGGTTGTCTTTAACCTTTTTTATTCTTTTTTTAAAAATCAGTATCAACGTGGCTTCTTCTTTATATCTTTAAAGTTCTGTTCAGCTAGTCTTCAGGTGCTTCGCAAGGGTGGTTGTTCTATAATTTAGCTGTAATTCTGATATAGCTGTGAGAGGAGGTGAGCATAGCATTTACTTACTCTGCCATCTGGACGGGAACTCAAGACTATTCTTAATTGGGGGGAAGAGATCATTTACAAGCCTTCACACTTTTGAAGATAGTAATACAACAATTTAATGAGCAAATACATTGTTTAAAATACATTGTGTATGTTACTAAACTATCCAAATGACTAGATCTCGGGGGTGTGCAAAAAATACTAGCATTGCATATACTTCCATTGTCCCTCAATTTTTTTTTTTTTGTCAAACTCTTTTATGACTTAAATTTTTAATGTAAGTTTGTTGAAATACTTATTTAGACATTTTTATCATATATCAATCTTGTGCACACAAAAAGAAAAATGTAAGCAAATTTAAGTATCCTTAAACCTTTCTGAATTCAGAGTTCATCTCTGAATCACTTTTCTATGCAGAGTTGTCAGTGCTTTATTTTTGTTGTTGTTTGTTTGTTTCTAGAGTATCATTCTTTGAACCACCCATGGTATCAGTGATGAAGTAATTCTTAAAGACAATTTCACTCTGGTCTTTAGAATTTTCTTCCAAGGTATTGACCCCGTTCTGCAAGTTTGGATGACACTTTCTTGATCTTACCAGAAGGTATCCGTGTAAAGTTTTCTGTGGACAAACCAGGACTCATATTCCTTCCTTGTATGATCCTAAAATGGTTTGTGGTTCCTCCATTTTTTATCATTCTCTCTTCACTAGTTTAAAACACTACTTCATTAAAAAGATACCATCAGTACTGTTTGAATACTTGATAGAGGCTATTTATTAGTTTTGTGTTTGTGTGTGTGTGTGTGTGTGTGTGTGTGTAAAATAAAAAAGGAAAGTCTGCTGTAAAAATAAGGAAGTTGTCAGCTTTGTTATAGACTCACCGGAGAGCAAGTTTTCTATTTACATCTATAATCTGGCACACAGTAAGCACTCCATAAATTCAAAGGTATATTGGATGAACCCCAAACATTCTCTAGTTAGCCCAATAGTGCTGTGATAGTAGTTCAGGCATTTATTTGTTCAATTAATATTTCACACTATAAGCCAGGCCCCTTGACAGACACTGAGAAATAAAAAAATAAAAGTAGTCTTTGCTTTTAATTCTAGTAGGAGAGGCAGATAGATTATCACAATACAGGTAGAAAAATGCCATAGCATCAGCATGCCTAACGTATCAAGAGAATGTTTGTTATGTTCATAGCAAAAAGAAAGTTATATCACCAAGCCAGTGATGATGGTGGGAAGGTCAAACAAGCTTAAAAACAAGTATTAGTTATTTTTGTTTTTGTCTGGAAAAGCATCTAAAAGAATGACATCCCAAGCAGAGATACATATATAAAAAAACTGAAATGCAAGAGTGTGGTTAACTACTAGGAACTGCAATGTGTTGGAAGGCAGAGGGTTAAAAAGAGTGTGGCAACAGATGAAGCTGCATAAAAGCTAAAGCGCCTGAACTTTCTCCAGAGTGCAACAGAAATCCACTAGACTTTAGGATTCTAAACAAGGGGAGAACATGATTATTTTAGACAGATAATCAGACAAAAGTTTAGAAGTGAGCTTCAAAAGCCTAGACTGAAGTCTGCTAGAATAGGTAACATAAGCTCCATGAGGGCAGGGGTTTTTATCCATTTGGTTCACTGCTAATCCCCAGCACTTAGAACAGTACCTACTACATGTCAAATATCATTAAATGTTTACTGAATGCATAAAGGGAAACCAGCTGAAAGACAACTGCTGAATGAAAAGAAGTGAACTAAAGCAATGGAAGACATATAGAAGACATGACTAAAGCTATTAAATAGCAATTACTTTATAGTTTTTGCTTGTCAGTATTCAATGTTACCTTTCCCTTCTATTAATGTAGTATTGTAAATTTTAAACTCTGCAAAAAAAATCCAAGTTCGTTTACTAAAAAGCTATAAAAACATCACAGAAAATTGTTCCTACTGGCAATATTAAAGAAATTAAAGTAATTTAATTTACAGTTAGGACTATAGGTACTCTCCATCTCTGTTGAGATCAAAAAATTTTTTGAGTCAATATTTACCAAGTGCTCAAAATATGCAGAGCAAGCTATTAGGTGCTTAAACTGAAACAAGATGAATTTAATTAGCTTAGAGATAAATTCCTAACCAAGAACCAGTAACATCTGGTTAATCAGTGAATGTTAGAGAGTGTCCTTCTCTACATATCTATAAAGACAACATATAGATTTTGAGAAGTCATTTAATCTCTTTTCCTTTGTAAAAAAAATACGGATTTAAATACAAAGAATTCCTAAGACTTTTACTTCTGTAATTAAATGATATTCTCACCTATTTGAGAGAGCCTCTTTATTAAGAGGCCTTATATTTGTTCTCATGTTATTTTGAAAATGCTCCTCTTGTTACTTATTTACTTCCAAGAAAATTTTAAGATTCTTATGTGCCAAGAACATTTTTCTTAATTTTCCTCAGTACATAATAAACTGCTCTATAGACAGGTCAGAAGGGAAAAAAGTTAACATCTACTGAGAACTTACTATTTACCAGTACTATACTAAGTGCTATCAACTACAGTGTTTCCTATCACCTCCAAAATTGTGTGCAGTATCGAAACCCCAGGAAGAAAATAAGGGGCAAAGAAATTAAATACTTTGTCGAAGACCACACAACTAGTTAAGTGGTAAAATCAGAAAGTAAGCTCCAGAGCCCAAATTCTATTTGCTACCCTAAATGATGGTAATTGATTTGAGTGCCCAAGGATGTCCACCTTCTTCCGGTCCAGAAATTACATATTTTTCGACATTGACCAGAAAAAGCAATTTACAGAAATGCTTCATTGCATAGCTATAGCGAGATTCCCTAACCTCTTCTGTTATGGCTCCTTTCTCCAAATAATAAAAGGGGAAAATAGGCATTTGTGCTGCTCTTTAAGAATACTAACTAAAATTCTAGAGCAGTTATCCTTTACCCTTCTTTTCTCAATGATACACATGACAAATGACAGCCAAATAATATATTCTCAGGGGTATTCCTAGATACATAACAATTCCTGTTCCATGACAGCATATTTGAATGCAAATAAATAAGTGACATTACTGCAAAGGTAACCAACTTTTTAAAATAAATCATTCCTTACTTTTATATTATTTTCAACATATCTTACAACTGAGTGTAATAAATATACTGCTGTTCTAGAACAGGGCTGGGCAAACTATGGCCTTCACACCAAATCTGGCCCACCACCTGTTTTGTAAATAATTATCAGAACACATTCTTTCGCTTACATATTGCCTGTGGCTGCTTTGAGCAGAGTTGAGTAGTTAGGTCAGAGACTATATGGCCCACAAAGTCTAAAATATTTACCACCTGGTACTTTACAGAAAAAGTCTGCCAACATCTGTTTTAGACTAATGATCAATTCAATCAACGCTCCACTGTACAACTACTGGGAATATAGATGTCGACACATCAAACTAATTAGTTTCAGTATCTTCACAAAACTGTTTAAAAAAAAAGTAGTTTTTGTACTTATCAGTGCTCCCTGCTCTTAAGCATCACAATTTCATATATTTTACTGTTAATATTTCCTTGGCTTCCCCCACTTGACTGAGAGCAGTGTATCTAGCTAGCTAGCATCCCTGTTATAATCTCAATACCTAGCACCTTCCACTGAAACAGACATTTAGTGGAAATCTCCTGAATAAATGTCTGAAAATAAGCATATGATTTAAGACAGTCAAGAGTAAAGGAATGACTAAGTTCTACAGAAACTTGCTATTCAAAGTGTGTTTTGTGAAGCAGTGGAATACTTGGAAGCTTGTTAGAAATGCAAAATCTCAGGCCTCACCAAAGACCTAAAACTGCATTTTAACAAGATCCCCAGATGAAAATTTGAAAAGCAGTGCTATACAACATGGTGCTTAATTATATCAGTTATTAGTTTGATTCCCAATATGGGCAGGTCGCTTTGCATGGGGAAAAACAATTTCAAAGCTTCATCTTTACCCTCGACCTCGAGCTTCAAGATACAAAATAAAAACCTACTTTGACAACTTTAACAAAGGGAGTACTTTGTTTCTTTCTTTCTTTTTTTTTATGGGAGAGTGACTTTGTTACTGAAAAATAGGGCCAAATGGGAAGACTGTTCAAATATTTTGCCTATTCCAAAAAAAATATGACCAGAGAACATCCATCCTAATTTAAATGGATTACAGTATATGAACTATCGAAATGTCTATTTCTATGTCCTGTTAAAACTGATACGTTCATAAAAACTTCAAATAGCCTTCAAAATAGGATGACAGTATTTTGTGGGTTAATAAATTGATTTGTTTTATTGTAAAAAGAAGAAGGAAGTCGGCATTACTTCCTGTTTATTTTTTAAAACAAAGGCTAATTAGGTACAGTTACTATCCCTTCTTTACAGAAAAGGAAACTGAAGCTCATGGAGTAAAGTAACTTAAAGGTCAAACAACAAGTGATGAGGCTTAAATCTGTGCTCTTAAATACTCTTATGTAAGCCCCAAACTAATAAGAAATTAGTTTTGTAATAATTTAGGGAGTACTTCAAACTACTGAACCAACTCACCAGAATTTAGGTTTATCTCAACTCTGAATTCTTAGTGTTTTTTTTTTTTTCTTTTGACTGCTCTACTAGCCTCTATATATTCTAGCTCATATACTTTAGCTATATAACCTTGGGCAAATCACTTGACCTCTTACAAGCCTTTATTTCATCTATAAAATATACAACTTCCATAAAGGGTTGTGAGCTAAATATAATACCGAGCATATAATATTTATTCAAATTATGTAGGTTTTCAAATACAAGTATTACATAATATACACTTAAAAAGACTAACAAAGACATATTAAATCATCTGTCAAATACGGTTTCCCTGCCATCGGTAGAAATGCAACAGGCTAAGATTTTTATCTTCTTGGGGGCTCGTTCTACAGGATGGAAACCATCAGTATAGGTCACTGTTTACAAGAGAGACTTAGGGAAAAGACCTAGATATTTCTTAAAGCAAAATAACAACAGTTTGAAAAAACTCCACAAACTTCTGATTACCTCTAAGAATTGTGTTTTTAAGAAATCAGTGTAAGACAGCCTACCTGTAGAAATACAGATCAGAGGCTATGTCTGGTTACTAGGCTTAAAGAGCAAAGTCTAATGAGAGTGAAAGAAGAGAATCAAAATGAGTAATTATTTTTCATTTATCAGACTACCAAAGATCAAAAAGTTCAATAACACTGTGTTTGCATGGACGGAGGGAAACAAGTACTCTCATATACTTTTTGGTGAACCTCTACAGAGAGAAACTTAGAAATATCAAAATTACAAAGACATACATACATTCTTTGACCCAATTATTCCACCTCTACAAACTTAAAAGCAAAATAAGGTAAAAAGAGGTTATTCAATTGAGTACTGTTTGTAATCACAGAAAATTGGAAATTAATGTCTATCAGCAAGGGGCTGGTTTTATAAATTATGGTACACCTATACAATGGAATACCACCAAGTCTTATGTACTAACTTGGAAAACACACTTTAAGCTATATTGTTACATAGGTTGAAAAAAAGGTGCAGAATAGTGTGTTAAGGTATGTTACCGACTGTGGGAGGAAAAGGTGAAAAAAATGAATATATAAAGTGAGTGCTTGTATACACACAGAAATAAATCTCTTTGGAAGATAGAAAATAAAACTGGCTGCCTCCCAGGAGGGCAACTGGTTAGCAAGGCAATAGGAGTTAAAATACTTTTCATGGAATACTTTGGTACTTTGTAACTGTATGTACTAATAAATGTATTATCTATTAGGAAAACACAATTTCTTAAACTTTTTAAAAATACTATATGATTAACAGAGAACACGTTACCTTGAAGGAAGTAGCAAACAGTACTTTTCAGCTGAGTTATCAAGCATTTGCAGAGAACATGTGAAATTCTCTTTTCTTTCTATCTACAAAGGCTACAAATTTTGAGAGAATAAATGGTTTGGCTTCTAAGTATATTAATAGAGTTAATACTTTTTTAAAATTAACCTAATTTCTATCATTCCCCCTTCCAGTTTAAACCTGACAGTCTCAATTCAACATTTTCTGAGCATCTTACAGAGTGCCAGAACCTGGATATGAAGATTAATAACACATATGACTTGCTTAACAGATGTATGTAATGCTAAAGGAGCGTCAACTTTTTTAATGCTTGTCAGTTTTATGAAAAAAGGCAGCCTGATGTGACTGAAGGAGTACTATTGCTTGAAAGAGACCTGAGCTCTAGTTCTATTTATCCCCTTTAACCATATAATTTGGCATAAGTAAAACCTAGCTATCACAGCACCTGGACTGCCTACTGTACTACCAAAATATCATATAAAAGAAAATACATGTGAAAGCAAAGTTCTTTATAATCTGTGAGACACTTCAGAAAAATGTTATTACCACCTATCTGAAGTTTTGGAGAAAAAGACTATTTCCCCTTTTGTCTCTAGCTTTCTTGTCTGAAGTTAAGAGCTCTCTGCTTAGTTGAAGTTATCAGAAATAAAACTGTGCATTTGTATCATTCTTTCAAAGATAGTAGATAAAACCAACCTATTTGTAAAGCATTCCAAGAGAGTAAAAGGTAATGTTTTACTGAAAATTACATATAAAAAGTCCCAAACAGACAAAAGCAGGTATTCAACAGCAAAGTTGTCGCTTAAAAAGCATATTTACCTAGGCCTTGACGCTCTTATAAAGGAGGGCTGAGATCAACAGAAAGCCTAGGATGGCAGCAACAAGGTCAAAAAAGACCAGAATGGAGTAGGGCTACAAAAGTGGCAACAGTTGTGGTCATGTTGGCCACCTTGCAGCCTTCTTAATAATATGCTTTGTCAGTGCACTAAGTTTGAAGTTGTTTGTTTAAATTCTTAGCCTATTCTTATACAACCAGAGGAATATGTTTACCTCTGCCACTACTGGTGTTACTTGCCCCGTAGAATAATTCTTCAGATAAAACGAATCTTTTTTTCTATCATTAAAAGGCAAACAAACAAACAAATGTATCCTGCTGGCTTGGAGGTTACCCTATCACACCTGAACCATATAATGCTAATGAATGTTTGCAGGGGCAAGTAGGGACTTCAAAACCAAGACCTTAAAGTTAGACATGATTTGGTTTTTTTATTCATATTCAATTAAACATTTATCATAGGCCTACAATGTTTTGCTTCTAGGCCTGTGTACATGCCGTTCCCTTTGCAGGAACTATTCTTTCCCACTCCACCCATGTGCTTCCCCACCTCACTAACCTCTCACATGTGACTTCCTCTAAGAAGACTTCCCTAACTTGCCCCACCCACCTCCAGTGTTTTCAGAGCACTGCTTCATCCCATCAGAGGAGAGCGCTTATTTGTGTTGATTACAGGGACTGTATCTCTTTCACTCAGGACCTAATAATCACTGTGCTGGCACCTGGAAAGTGTTCCATAAATACCTGTAAAGCATCCGAGACATCGTACTAGATAGAAGGATACAAAGATCAAAAGCAAAATCCTAAATTCACTGTCTAGTAGGCTAAAACAACAATGCAATGTAAAATGGGCTATGATGGAGGAATATATAGGATATCAGGGGCATGAAGAAAGCTACGTCAGCCTGGAAGCAGGATGAGTAAAAATAAGAGAAGGAAGAAACAAAGAGGATGTGCCTAAGCTAAGTCTGAAAAGTTAAATTAGAGAAAAAGGATGATCATTCACACGGGAGAAAAATGTAGGAGCAGGAGATTACAAGGTGGATCGCAGAAACTCAAGTAGTTTGGAATATGCAGTGGTTCTCAAACCTTAGCATGAGTCAGATTCCCACGGAGGGCTTATTATCATAAAAGTTGCTGGACCCCATCCCCAGTTTGTGATTTAGCAGGCCAGGAATATGGCCCAAGAATTTTGATTTCAAACAAGTTTTCAAGTGACATGACTGCCACACTTTGAGAACTACTTGTATGGTGGAACGCAGAGAGCATATGAACAGCAGTAGACAAGTTTAGAGTGACTCAGGGGGTGAAGAAGCAGGTTAAAAATATGTACTATGCCATGGAATTTGATACTGAAGGATTTTAAGGAGAAAGTTTAATTTTAGAAAGATGGTAATAATAGCTAACATTTATAGAACACTGGACTTTATGTATTCTGTACTGTCCAGTAACTACTGGCCATATGTAGCTATTTCAATTAAATTACAATGAAATAAAATGAAAAAATCAGTTCTTCAGTCAACCAGCCACATTTCAACAGCTGGATACTGTACTGAGCACAGATATAGCACATTCCACCATCGCACAGATCTCTATTAGTCAACACTGATGTACACTGACTCGTTAAATCTTCACAACTTCATTATGAGATACGTACTGTACTATCCCCATTTTAACGAAAGAAATATTGCAAAGATTAAACAAATTACACAATGTCATAAAGCAAGTAGTGCCAAGATGAGATGCGAACTCAGATGGTCTGGTTCTTGAGGCTGTGTTCTTAAGTGTTTCTTAATAAGATCATTCTTGGCAATAAAGTAGACTGGAGGGAGTTGCTGGAGGAAGGAAAACCAGTGAGGAAGCTACTTGGTAAATCAAGAGAGAAATGATAAGGACCTGCACTAAGAGAGTAGCAGCTGGAATAGAGAAGTTATTTTAAAGAGATGGTAAAGAAGTAGAAAATATTGGGAGTGGACTAGAACTGAATCTAAAAGAGATGCAAATGAGTTATAGAAGATGGCACCAAAGTTTCTGTTTTAGAGTCAAAGGCAATGCCTTCCACCACAGTAAGAAATCAGAAGAGCAAGTTGGAGGAGGGTGATAAATTTCATCTGGGTTATCATGAATTTGAAGTGACTGAGATAACACAACACACTGTGGGATAGATAAGTTGAGTACAAAAGAGAGGTTTGGATTGAGATATGAATTTAGTATAGAGGAGGTAAGTCAGTCTACAGATAACTCAGGAAGGTTGACACAATAAGAAGTGGGCAAAGAACAAAACCGCAGGGAATCCAACATGTAAGATAAAAGGCAAAAGATAAAAGCTAGTAAACTGAAAATGAATTACCAGAAAGATGAGAGGAGGAGGAAGACACCTAGGAAAGAATTATCCTAGAAGTCAAGTGAGGAGAGAATGGTCAACAAGTGCTAAATGCTGCAGAGAGGTCAGGTAAGATAAAGACTCAAAGCTGTCCACAAGAGCTGTTTCAAATGGTACTCTAGGGCCAAAGGCCAGGTTACAACAGATCTGGAATGAATATACTTTTTTTTTCAAGAAGTTTAAAAATGAAGCAAAGGAGACAGCCAGCGTATAGATGAAGAGAAGGATCTGAAGCAGTGTTTTTTGTCTGTGTTTATTCTAATTTGATGTGAGAGACTTCTCCATGCTAAGGGGCACAGAGTAAAATGACTGGGAATATTATTGATGGAACAAGGCCCCTGAGACGGGAGAGAACAGTATCCTGCACATAAATGAAGAGATTAGCTCTAGACAAGACACTTCTTTCCTGTCCTCTGAAAGACAGCAAAGAGGATAAGAATAAGTAGAGATGTAGTTAGGTTAAAGTGAGAGGGAAATATAAGTTGAATGCACTCATATGGTCATGTAGAGTCCATTCTCTCTATGAAGTAGGACATGGCACTGTCTGCTGAAAATGAGAAAGGCAAAAAAAGAGCTGGAGAAAATACTGAATTGCTGCAAGAGAACAGACTACAGACACAGACATACATCTCCGAGCGAGGGTAGAGCTAAGATTAGAAGTCACAAATTTCTAAGTGGCATCTCATCATACAGTTTGTGCAATTTTCTTTGAAATGATAAACAGTCCCATACAGGAGCAGGGAGAGAAAATGGTTGGCTTTTCAACATTGGGCTTTGCCAATTAGATGCAGGAAACACATGAGTAACTGAGGTGATAAACCGTAAGGCCAAGCAATTAGAAGCAAAAATATTTGAGGGGGAGGTAGGGGACACCCATCAGAATCACACAGGGAACCTTCTCCAAACTATATGTGTACCATATGAGACCCTGATGAGATAAAAAAAGGGGAGGTACAACTGGAGTGAGAAGAAAGAAAAGTGGTAGCTTAGGGGAATTATGGTCAGAGAGTAGGATAAAACAAAATTTAGGTTTACAGAAGTATAAGTCCTGGGTTCAAAGTGTGCACTGAGAGTAGGCATGAAGTATGGTATTTCCAGTATTGTCTGAATTTCAATTATTAGGTAAAAAGCAGCTGCTGCTTCTGTCCCAATTCCCTCAGCCACTTCCCACTACAGAGATGTTAGTTCTAAGCATTACAGCAGTGGTTCTCAACCCTGCCTGAACATTACATGCACATGTAGACTTCAAAAAAAAAAAAAAGGAAACCTGCAATGTGAGCCCCACTGCTAGAGTCTAATTTAATTTAGTGTTTCTTCAGGCAATTCTAACATGGACTTAGTGTCAAGAACCACTTCTTTAGAAAGAATAGGGCTTTAGACTTATGTTATAAAATTAAAGAAAAACTGGTGTGAGGAAAAATGAGATAACTAAAGCAGGAAAATGGTGAAAAAGGATCTAAATGTTTACTAAGTAAGATACTTAAAGATGTCCTGAATAGAAAAACTGGGAAACCATTAAAGCACAGTATAGCACTAAACACACACACACAAAAATGTAGTGTTTCCAAGAATTCTGTTATAGGTTCTAAAAAACCCAGGAGTTAAATGTTTCACTGTAGTCCAATGACTAAGAAAAAAGAAAAACTTGCACTCTACTAAGAAGAATTGAAAACCAGCAGCTCTATAGGTCAGCAACACAATTCCCTGGAAGAAAAAACAGCCTAAAGTATTAAGCATGATAACACCCCACATAATGGAATCTACTTCTTCTGCACAAAAGGTAAACGGGAAATGAATCAGCTGTCTGTCTTCACAGGTACAAAGATTTTAAGTTTTTCAGCTGCCACATTTTCTTTCTACATCAGTCATTTTCTCCCTAACGAGTTTTACCAATAATCTTAAAACCACCCAATTATTTTATAAATAACTGTCTCCAATCTTAATTTTTATTTGCCACTATTCCAATATATTTGCTAAGTTTTATGACATAGTAAAAGTAATGCAGAAATGAACTATTAGTCCCAAAGACCAAAAATAATATGGTCTGCTGCCTTCCCTGTAAGGTTTGTTTACTGGTATTCCAAATCACCCAGAACCAAGATACTATGTATACATAATAAGCAATGATAAAACTGTATACTCCTAATCCGTCCTTATTTCATGCCTTAATTAAGAATTACTCCACTGATTAATAGAAAGGCTTGTTCCTTTCTATATCAGTCTTTAAAACTTTTAAGTTCTCATCAATTAATCAAGTCACTAAGAGGTCATGTGTGTTATCAACTTTCTGAAAATCAGACTTAACTGTAAGTGAACTTTTTTTCAAAAATCAAGTAGTACTTTTTCTTCCAGTATTAAGGTAGTTTAACATGTTCTCCTTCTAATATTTAGCTAAAAACATAAGAAAACTTTCTAATTTCTCTGATTTGGGCAATAAGCAAGCAGTCTCTCCACTCCTCAAAAAATTGTTTCCACTTTCTAGAGTATATAGCTATCTTCAAACACTGAAACAACCAGATTTACATATTTGTGGTTTACAAAAAACCACCAAAATTCTCTAGACCAGAGTTTATTCTATGGTTTTCATTAAGGAAGAGAGTTCTAACTACATTAGTTTATACTCACTGCTCTCTACTACTATACAACAGTACTACAACCTAATGGAAAAACAGCACAGAACTGAAAAGGACCTGACCACTTCTTCCACATGTGATTAACTTGCTGTGTGGCATTGAACAAGACTCTTAAATCTCCTTGGCTTTCAGTTTCTCTATTTGTGAAATAAGATTAGAGTCGTTGTACAAACTGTTATAAAATTCTACAAAATGCAAAAGATTCAATCCTTTTTTTCCTAAGAATTTATGTATACTTTGTACACATAATCCAACTAAAAAATAAACCTTAATCACCACTACACTCTTAGTTTTTCTTAGCAGGTCTTTTTGTTTTTTTAATTGCTGTCAGTTAAAAACTATTTTGACCCAAAATGGCATTCTGGAAATTTAAATGCTACACTACTATCATCTCTACGCTTAATTTCAGCCCTTAACCCAGTAGTGCCATACTACAAACTGTTTCTTCACCTGTTCCCTAATGAAGTTAAAAGTAATTCTTTGAACTTGAATTTACAGTTATGTATAGGGCTGATGAAGGCCATCTGTTTGGAACTATAACTCTCCTGTCAAAGTTAAAAAACAGAAGAAACAGCCTAGATATTCCTGGGA
Organism: Eidolon dupreanum; assembly: GCA_028627145.1. Taxonomy (NCBI): domain Eukaryota; kingdom Metazoa; phylum Chordata; class Mammalia; order Chiroptera; family Pteropodidae; genus Eidolon; species Eidolon dupreanum. The sequence goes on along the minus strand of CM053508.1, from coordinate 45,936,291 downwards.
ACCAGCTGCAGCTGAATGAGTCCTAATCCTGCTCCAGCTGGGAAAAGCAGAAGAGTAAAGTAGCTACTGGTCTAATTCATTTACTGCAGATCCTTTGTGAACTAACTCCATCCCTGAGTAGCCAACTGCTAAACAACTACACCAGAATGAGGCTTTTAATAATTCCTATAATGTAACATTCATTTATTTAAAATTTTTTAAATCATAGCATGAAAAGTCATCATTACTGTAATTTATAGAATGCTTCCCAGTTCACTAGGAAAAAAATTTTAATTCTACTTTAACCAGCAAACTTAGCACCAGATTCAGTCTTCTCACATAGCTAAGAATCAAGTCAATGTAAAAAATATACTTTCTCCAATATTCTAAATAGAAAGAAAAAACAAAACTGTCAAGGAGATTCTTACAACCTCTAGAGGCCTGGAATGATGTAATTTTTTTTTCCAGATTCATCAAACAGTTCCTGTTATCTATTCATTTTCATAGTATTAAAAGTAAATGTAATGTAAAAAAGTGCTGGCTCATGTGACAGGATGAACTAAATAAGAAAACTGGCAGCAAAAATAAGAAGATAACATATTTTGCATATTCATTTTCTATGTGGTGTTTTATCAGAAGTGATCATGAAAATTTGTATTGTTAAACATTAATAAAGAGCTATTATATTTATTATGCCCATAAAACTTAACCATGTAGAGTTCTTTTGTGACTTCAATAAGAAAGTACATAGTAAAGCACTCAGAACAGTGCCCAACACAATGTTAGACCTTAACAAATGTTAGCTATTAATAGGTTTCTGTAAGTAACTGCTTACATTCCCTTAACCTACCAATACAGAGCAAAGAAAGAGGTGAAGATGGTTGGATTCTCTAGATCTCTATTCCTAAAGTAATTTGTAGTATCTGATTGATGTCTTCATTAATTTCTTCTATTTCATTAACTTGTTAGAAGTTATCTGAAGAAAGAGTAAAGTGCTAATAACTATAAGAAAAATGTCCAGGTTGTATGCACCAAAGTTTTGGGAATAGAAGTTTTGATTAGCAATGACTAAACCAAAGGTTACTTCAGCAGTTCAAGTTTTCTTTCAGGGTATATTATAGGTTAAAAATTACCAAAACACACAGAGCTCAGTAGCTAACTAGAAGACCAAAAAATTTCTGTACAGTTGATTTGTGTATAACAAATACTACATTACAAACATATCTCTGCCAGAGTTATTTTTAAATTTGTATATATTTTTTTATATGAACAAGTCTGCTGAGACAAAGTCAATTCCTAATCACATTTATACTTAATCTACTTCAATGACTTGTTAGTAATGAATTTTTATTTCTAGCTAGCTTCTCCTCAGGATATAGAACATTTAGTTACCAAAACATGGTATAAACAATGTAAGAAATGTATAAAAAATATAATTATTGAGATCGATCAGTTGCAAACTCAATAATATTACAAAATCTACATTATCCATGTCACTGTGTCCTTGCCATGACATAAAAATTAAGGTCCACTACATAAGTTTAGAATAATTTTCTCTAAAATAAGCCTTCTTTACTTAAAAACTGATATGCTGGCATTATCTTCATTCTCTCTTCCATAATGTAAGAATTAAAACTTGTAATTTAAAAATTTCCCCCTAAAGTTTCCCAAGAATTATACTATAAAATACATCTCATAAAAATCTGTATACTTTAAATTTAAGAACTTTTTCCACTTAATTACTAATTTATCTCTTCTCAACTTTTTTGTAGCATCTTTTGCTTTCAGATGGTTTGAGGATTGTTGTATTTTTGTTTTGTTTTATTTTTAAAATGAACAATCATTCCATCAAGCAATCAACATATCCTGAATTTAACAGCATGGACAATTATTATAAAGTATCACAGCAACAGGATTTCTGAAATTGAAATTACCAAGCTTACATGTATTAATGATTTTATAATGCCACTATTCTAACATACAAAATGTAAAACAATTTTACTATAAAGGGCATTTCCAAATAACTAAATCAAAACTTTATATTTTTAACTCTCAGTAACTTGAAAACATACTTCCATTCTAATCAGCATCTCTACATCAAAAATCTAAGTTGCTGTCAAAGCCCACTTATTCTATGAATTTAAAATGCCAAATTCCAGTAACAAAATAATTTGGGCTCTATGCTGTTGGCCTTAATTCCCAACAGGACCTAAATCCTAAATGCACTGTTCATGGTAGGCATCTAAAGGTTTGCTGACTGAATAATGAATAAATGAAGTAAATGAACAAATTATCTTATAACATCCATATTTCAAAAAGAAAAAAGTTTACAAGGAAGATATAGTTATTTAAGCCAGTTACACACTATCACCCTCACCCAAATCCCACAACTCAATGGAAAGTTACATTTTGTCCCAAGTAAAAGCACTCTATTACATCCATGCAATCAACTCCAAACTGCAAATGATAAAATTTCAGTGACAACCAAAATGAAAATTAATAAGCTTTGAAATTAACTTTAAGAAAAAAAAAAGAAATGTCACATAAACTTTTTTAATGGACCTCAGGTATAAAAACTATATTCATAATCTTTGGTTTTGATACATTCTGATCACTGGTTCAATCAGTTTTAGAATTCATTCTATAATAGAGAAAAAAGGGACACAGAGAGTGAAGGGGTAAAGAACGTGTCCCTTCACAATTGGAGAATGTACTGTGAAGTTAACACCAAGAACATCCACAATTGTGTATCTGAGTACAGTAACAGGCGATATACATAACTCCCAAGACGCAGAAAGGTATAGCTGTTACACTGGATCTGAAGCAAGACTGCCCAAGATCAAATCCTAGCTCTTTCACTTAATATCTTTGACTTGGACAAGTTACTGAACTTCTTTTATGCCTCAGTTTCTTCATCGGTAAAATAACAGCACATACCTCACTGAGTTATACAAAGATTAAATGACTTAATATATGTATAGCTTTAAAGTAATGCCTGGCACATATAAATATATAAATAAACTCAGCATGACCTACCCGACTCTTAAGCGAACTCGGAAATTTCCCTTAAATCATGGATAAAACTTTTAAACCACAGTATCCCACAGATTCTCCTCAACAAAAAGAGTGAAAACCATTCAGTTGCTGAAAATCTAACATACGGGTCTATAATTCCTTCCAAAGATAAATATTGAGAAAAATTAGAATTGATATAAAAAAGTAAACAGGAGCTTGCTCGTCACTCCATACAGTCCCTGAATTTCATCTCTCACCCCACAGTGACCAGACTGATATATTTGCATTCCAGGGAAGAAAACACCACTTCGGTTCTAAGCCATATCAGTTCTAAGCAGAGTGCCTGGCACACAGTAGATGCCCAATAACTATTTGCTGAATTAATTAATGTCTAAAAGTGAAACTACTTCTGGACTACACTTTTCTTTTTCCATTGCTGTCAAAAATACAGTCTGGAAAATTTTTTTGAAAATACCTAGGTTCATAACAGCAAACCAATCGATTCCACATAGGAATCTATTGGAGTTTAAAAGGAAGGAAAGTAGTTAAAATACATTGAAGAGAAGCAGACATACAACTGTAATTTGTTTAAAGGAATAATAATTCCTTATCCTAGAGCTCACTGTATTATGATTTTGAATGCAAGCTTTTCATATCTTTGGGGAAAGTGGCTCAGGATATTCATTATTGAAAATAAGACTCCATATAAAAATATAAACAGATCTCATCAACTCTTAATTTTGTAGATATTATCATGAAATCTATTTTTCCCAATAAGACCAGTACATATATAGAAGTTACTCAATGAAACTCAATTTTCCCAAATGTATACTCCAAATTTAGTTACTCCGATTAATAACACTATATATTTAAGTTATGTAACCAAAGAGAGATTTCTCACCAAAGGACACCAGCAAATCTTTACTGGATTATTTTTTTAATACAAAGATTGTTCAGCTCAGCTGCAAAATAAGGATTGTTGGGTTAGATGGTTCTCAAGGTCTCCCTTTCAAAAGTAAAATCCTAGGGTAATAAGACTCAAATTTGTTCTACACTGTACTATGTTGACTACCTTTTAAAAATACGCACAACTGACATTTTATGTATAACTAATATGTTTGAAAATTAAAATATCTAACTCAAACAAGGGAAATTATAATAAAAGCACGCACTCAGGTGTTCTAACGAGAATTTATAATACCCAATCACAGATATAATGCTGAATTCGTTCTAAACGATAAATTATTCCGTTACAATGCAATTAACCTTTGTAGATCTTTATAACAGTTGTAGGAATCAACTGTTATATTTCCTTTCACTTCAGCCACATGTTATCAAGAAATTTCTCACACCACTGAACAACAGAATAAAGCATTTTAGTTTCTTGTCCATCCTAAATTTTTATAAACTTTTTTTTAAAACATCCTGAATTTTTAATAACACACTATTAATAAATGCTTAAATGATACAGAGCCATTTTATGAATGGAATTCTCTATCAGAATCATTTTAAGGGTAATAACAGTAAGATGTTTCTATTTCAAAGTTCAGAGAAAACCAGAGCCTAAAATAGATCTCTAAAAACTTAATCAAAGAAATACACTGTTAATTTTTAATTACTATTGAAATAAAAATCTATAGGTAGATTATTAACTACAGTAAATTTAGACCATAGCTCAAATAGTTTAAAATACATTTAATGTAAATTTTATAATCTTCTCATCCTAGAAGTAGCCTCCATGATCTTAAGCAAAATGAAGATTATTTTACTATTGTACACTAAGGTGTACAACAATTTAAATTACTACTACTTTCCACAGTACAATTCAGATCAATTAAAATAAATTTACAGCTAAGACACAAGGCCAATGAGGAAAAAAAAAAAAAAAGGCTATTAACAAAATTCTCCTCATCCCTGAATATCTATTTAAGGGCCAAAATTTACTGTGATGACATCTTTTCAAACGCACAAAGTAACAGCATAAAATACACAGCATAGTAAGGTATACCACCTGCGCATCAAAACTCCCCACTCCCCAGAACTTTACTAATATAGGATACTGTATTCCTGACCCATGTAGTCACACCTGTCATACATAACATTTAGAACTTTGTCATATGCAAAGAATAATTAATACATGATAGAAAGTTAGAATACAAACAGCAAAAATAAGAATTGCTAAATCTGCTTAGCTACTACATGTGTCCGGAAAATAGGTTTTATTCCTATCTAATGATCATCTGCAACAAATGCAAAAAAAAAGAAGACAGGTTCTTAGTCATCTGCTTGTTTCAAATTCAAGTCTCCAGCATTTGGCTGCTCATTGGCTTCCAGTAGTATGGTATTACAATAACTTCCATGCAACAGTTTTAAAATTGTACACTACTTTTTAAATTCAAATCTAAACATGTTCATTTAGGTTGATCAATACTCTACATTTTGAATTTTAGGCATCAAATATGTCAAAGTATCAGAACAATTATCACCTACTGAGTTCTCAAACCTAGAACTCACTAGTAAAAGACCAGAAATGATCATTCTACAAGTCTCCAAACACAAAACTTGTGTAATGCTCTATATAACTTCCTAGAAACATGACTTTGTAGCATACACCATCAGCTCTGTGAACACTGAAGCATATACCATTCTCACCTTATCCTTTTCGTGTGGAAGGAGTGACACTGGCGGTAAAGAGGAAAGAGATTCACAACTCTCTTTCCCGTCCACATTGGTTGCTTTAGTGTTGAGCCGATACAGAGGTCCATCTTTAAGAAGTCTGCCATGGCCAATGGCACGTTTAAGAGCCAATCGTAACTGCTGGTGAAAGCCAGAGGCAGCACTGCCTCCAAATAATGCAGACACATCTTTCTGACCTTTCAAAAAACGTTCGATGCTTTTCAAAGTTGAGCCACCAGACTCTGCCAAGCCATCAACTGCTCGCTTGATCAGTTTATTCCAATCTATATTTTGTTTATTGTCCAATTTTCCATGGTTTCGAGGTTTAGGAAGTGCTATTCGCCCAGGATTATCAGGATCTTTATAGGAATTGAGACCTTTATTTGAAACCTTTAAAATTGTTCCATCTTTAACACTCAACTCCAATTGTTCTAAAACAGTTTTACGATCCAAGCCATGGGATGAAGACACTGCATTGCATATCCTTTCTTCTGAAGGACGCTGTTTCTGCTTCTTCACTTTTTTGATGGCCTCCAAAATCCATTCCGTATACAGCGGGTTAGCGAGTTTTACCATGGTGAAGGATTCGTATATCCATAGAGTCGTTATCCTTTATCCTGATGCTGACTAAGTTTTACACCATAGAAAACAATATTCTCGGAGGCTGAGAACCAGTTAACCATAGCATACAAGTTTTCTGGCCTAAGTCCTTCCTTCTTTTCACAAAATAGAATGCCTCTCCACTTTACTTTAGAAATCAAAGCAACCAGTTATCTGAAATGTCTTCAAACTTCTCAATAAATTTCTCAATAGCACCACATGTGGGTCTCTTCATAAAGTTGTAAAAACTCAAGAACATGTCATTCCCAGCAGAAAAATGTGCATCTTATGCCTGAAAAACAATTAAAACAAAGTCAGTTTTCTATCAACACTCATTTTGTAAAAAAAAAAAAAAAAATTAACTGAAACATCCTAGTATTTAAAAGCAAATAGCAAGTATTTTTTGAGGGCCTGTAGGAGTTTTAACATGTTTCTATCAACATTCCAAAACAATCATGTCTGTAAATCAATGCAATAAAAAAGGCAAAAAAGATAAATAATTAGGACACAATGAGGAAACAAAATGAGATGCACTGTGAATGACCTCAGACTACAGCTAACTAGAGGGTGCTCCATAATCTCTGCTCACCAGTCTATGAATTGAAACTCTTCCTTGACATCTTTTCCCAAGAAACTATTGAGCACTTCAACAAGTATCTGGTTTAGTAGAAAAAGTCCTGTAATGAAAGTAAGAGTGAATCTTTCATTTTTTAAAATTCCAGACATTCAGACTGGACAAAAATAGTCAATAAGGTAGGCAGAAAACCATTGAGAAATTTTTAACTGTTTCATATGTTAAAGAAACAACAAATACAATTTACACAGACCAAGTTCATATTTTAAGTACATTACTTTAAACATTCCAAATGGACACAAAACATTGAAAATAGTCAAGTGTGAAAAGTGTTTAAGGAATTTTTAAGTAACCCAATTTCATTCAAATTTTAAAAATATATGCAGATAGCTTCTCCTAAAGAGAAGGGAGTGACAGGTGTCAAAATATTCATAACCAATCTACAGATAGAGAAACTAAAAATGAGAAAGGCCCAGAATCAGTGTTCAAATGCACCCGCTATACATCAAATGTACAGTACAGAACTGTTCACAGATCTAAAGAGATCTCATACAGATTCAAGATTGCTGTCCTGAATTAACATTAATTAACATGAATAAAACAAAAACATAAATATACTGCCTCTCCAGGATCAAAGTCAATATAGTCTTCTTTCAGACAAAAGAAACTAGCAGATACAAATCTTTTATTTTAAATCACTAAAATAATGAATTCTCATTCTAAATAAGTTATTTGCTTCCAAAAATAACTTTACTTAAGTGTTTTTTAGACTTCTGCTCTTATTCTGAGGCGCATTTACAAGATAAACAATGCTAGAAAAATGGCTCCCAGAGCAATTATTCTTAAGAGTGACATTAAAATACAAAGGAAAACTAACAGATACTAGGAAAGAAAAGGCTGCAGTAAACACTCAAATCTGAGCCAAGATTTATTTTTAAATTTGCTGACTAAAAGGAGCCCCCTGAGAGAGCTATGCTTCATTTTGGTGAGAGTCTCGAGAGACAGAAATCATACTATTATTATTCCACGAAAGTTCATTATGTAGACATTAACTTAGCTAAACTAAATAAGAAGCTACAACCTGACTTTAAGACGTTGGGAATGTCCTAACTGATTAAATTCGCAGGTAAAAGAATGACAGTTACTCATTGTTTCTCCCACCGGGGATTTTCACCAGTCTCCAAGTTTTCCGAAAGCAAAGCGCATACAGACTTGAACTTTAACTCTCTTAAAGTACACGAGCTGCTAGAGAGAAAGCACAACTTGCTTCCGACAGTCCTTCCCCGTCTCCATTCCCCACCCACAAACACATCTTCGCGCTCTCTTTTTAAAGAGCGAGAAACTTTAAAAACTTGAAACTGCACAACCCTGTAGCTTGCCAACGGGTAGCTCTGCCGTTCCCATCTGATGGAAACAGAATCCGAAGAATAAGTTAACAATGAAATCACGTGAAAGAGTTAAGACCAATGTATCTTCCATTCCCAGCTCCTCCAAATCCTAAATTCCACAGAGGCCGGTTCCAAGGAGGATTTAGGGCACGCAGGCTGCCTGGGGAGCCTGACAGGTCGGGCAGCTCCTGTCCAAACTGGCGGACGGTTGACAGGCAGCCCGCTGCCTCCCCTCCCGGCGCCCGGGCTGACAGCCCGACAGACACAACACCACACGTGCTGCCTCCTCCGCACCACAACACCCGCCAGCCTGTCACCCCCACTTGCAGCCTCAGCCCCGCTCGGATCTCTGCACGCCCGGCCGCAGCCGGAGCGAAAACCCGGGAGCGCGGGCAGGAGGGGCCCGGCCTGGGCGGCGACCGGCCGGGCGCAGGTGGGGCCGGGGAGGTGGGCGCGCCCCCGAGGGAGAGCGGGCTCGCCGGCACAGCCCAGCCTGAGGCTCTGCGGCCTGGGCCGCTCGCCGCCCGCCCTCCCGCTAACTCCCCCGGCTGGGTCTGGCGAGCGAGCGGCGGGTGCGTCGGGCCCGCGGCGCGCGGGCCGTGGGGCGGGGGAAGCCGGGCGCGGGCCGGGCGCGAGGGGGCGGCCGCGGCGCCCCAGCCAGAGGCCTGGCGCAGAGCAGCGGGAGGCGGCGCAGGCCGCGGCGGGGCCTGCAGCGGTCCGCCGACCCCGCGAGGCGGCGGAGCGGGCCTCGGAGCGGCTCAGCCTCGGGCTTGACAGCCGGGGGCAATCGGGGGTGGACACTCGACTACTTACCGGGGGCGAAGAGAGCCGGGACCCTGGGGCCCCGGGCCGGACAGCGGAGATGCCCCAAACTGACACGGCCGCCATCTTGGAGAGAGTGAGCTCTGGGCGGGGGGAGGGGAGGCGAGGCGGTGGAACAGCCGCGGGGGGAGGGGAAGCGTCGCGAGGGAACGGCTGCCTCGGGGAGGGAGCAGGAACAGGCTGGGAGGGAGACTAGGGGGAGAGGGAGGGCGAAGGATCGCGGGAGGGGGGCGGCTGAGGAGCGGGAAGAGCTGGGCCAGGAGCCGGGAAAGGCCGGAGGGCGGGGCGGGGCAGGAGGGAAGAGCCGGCCGGGCGGGTCACGTGGGGCCGGTACAAAAGGCCAAAGCCAAAGTGGGAGGAGGACCTGATAGGGCTGGAGGCCAACAACTTGGGGCTCCTTTTCCCCTTTTAGACGCTGTTAGGTCAGGTGGATACCTGGGAGAAAAGGAGATGGTGTATCCCCATTACACAGCTTGGGAAACTGAGAGCAGGCGCATGGGTGGGGTGGCTTCATTGTGGCACGGAAATCCGGTGGCCAGAGGGGATCTGAACTCTTGAAGGCGTCTGTGTTTACAGTTAGCAGATCTTCCCTCCCCATTTCTATGCCCTCAGCCCACTTCCACAGTGACTCCCGGAACCTGAGGTCGGGAGCTGGGCGGCAAGGAGGGGTGAAGGGCAAAGAGGAAGTTGCCTCTCTTCATCTTTCCCTTCGGCAGTATCACTCACACCAAACAACTCCTACTAAAGGAAAAAGGTGCGATGAGACGAGGGAAAGGGTAGAAACTTAAGACATCCCTGTCAAGCTCTGTCAAATTACGACAATGATGTCATCCTCACAACTGAAAGACTTGTTGGACCTTACCAGGGCCATTTTTATAGAAAATTGCATAGACTAGGGTTGTAAGACTTGCACAAGGTCTCACAGCTATTTTGTGGCACATATCTGAGTTTGGAACCGAGATCTGTCTTACTCCAACGCCTGTATTCTACTCATGCCCTATGCAGAATTGCTCTTGTCCGAATTTATGGCTGAACCACGAACTGGCACTTTTTCATGGCCTATCTGTTCTCTACTGGCTACATGTATGTTTCTTTGTCTTGTCTCTCATCTAGTTTAAACTCCTTGAGGCAGAGATTGAGTCATACTTGTTTTATATCATTGCATTCACTGTAAAGGCAGTAAATGACAAATGAAAAGACATACTAACTGCTTAATAATTTTGTGTGAAAGTGTTTTCCTGCTACTAGACCTTTATCTGCTTTGTACCCCCTGCGTAGACTAATTTCCTTAATACCTCCTCATTTTATCCCAGTTTTACCTTTAAAGACCAACCCTCTCACTCATTCCCTTGACTTCTATGTTTACTTCCTTTTCTGAACTTCGGTAGTATTCGACCATTTGCTCTATTCATTTGACATTTGACGTATGGCACTTTATACATTATATGAATGCATTCCCAGATATGCAATTCTCGGATGCCTCCTTGCATCTCCGCCGTGGTGTGGATCAAGCAGTACAGACCAAAAAAAAAAAAAAAAAAAGTTGCTAGTGAATGAACATTTTTAAGCCACTAAGAGATGAAATTTACAACTCAAGCCCTGCCTTCTTTATAACTCAATCTGTGCTTTCCTTTCTCTATAGCTTTTCTCCACTCTATTCTTTAGACTGTCTAGACCGTTCAATAATAACATAAAGACTTACATTTTCAGATCATGGTCCAGCCAACTCAATATCCTAGCACTGGCACTGATTAACATAAGTGCAGTGTGATGAGATTAACTGAATCGCCCTCCATCACCTACTTCCAAGCCCCATCACCCAATTGGAGAAATTTGGGGATACAAGATAACCTATTAGAAACAATATTTTCCATCCTAGATGTATCAGACTTACTATCAGGTAAAATGGAAACTGTTTGCAATGGAAATACATGGCGGGGGGGGGGGGGAGGAGTTGAGGAGAATTCTCTTTTAGAAGAACAAAGCAAGATTTTTATTTCCCAAAGAGGACAAGTCATATTAATAGGAAAAAAAATATGTTCTTTGAGACTAGTGTGTGGTCTTCAGAAGAAAAATGATATGTACAGAAATGAACTGTTTGCCTTTGGAAACTCGGAAGAAAACTAGCCACAGCCATTCCTGTGAAAAGACCAAACTGGAGTTCAAGCACACAGTAGCAAGAATTTAAAACAATTTGCAACAACAAAACACAGTTTAGCTTTTTAAATAGCTTCCTGTAGAGAGTCTTTGCTTAACATTTGCATAATTTAAGGACACATTCAGGAGATCTCAAAATAAAAGGTCTGCAACAAAAACAGATTAGAGCCCTCCTGTTTCACATGTTGAAAGACAATCCACAGCACTGAAAAGAGAGCTTTTCTTGCTTCTAACTTGACTCAGAATTCAGCCCTGCAGGGCTGATGGCTAAAAGTTATTTCCCTCTTCCACATTTTGCACTAGGAATCCCTGCCTTTTCAGTTGTTGTTGGTAACTACATTTTATGCAGAGTCTAGCTAAATATAAAAATTGGAAGGTTGCTCTATCTTTGTTTCAACAGGAAAATTTTTTAGTCCACTTACATTTAATATAATTACTACTGTATTTGGATTTATACTTGCCATCTTACTATTTATTTCCTTTTGTCTACCTATTTTATACCCATTATTCTTTCTTGCCTTCTTTCGAATTAATTAAAATATTTTAATTATATCATTAACTTCCTCTATTAGCTTATTATTATTACATTCTTTTAGAAATCTTAGAGATTACACCATGCCTGTTTGACTTATTATACTACTTTCCCCAAAATGCTAAGACTTTAGACTACACACTATGCCTCCACTACCTTTCCCCCTTTGTGTTTTTTGTTGTCACAAATTTTAATTGTGCATATATTTTAAGCTACACAAGATTTTATAATTATTGTTCTGTACAGTCGATACTCACTATATTCACCTACATATTTACCATTTATGTTGCTCCTTGTTGCACTATACATTTTTGTGCTTCTGACAAATTTTTTCCTTCTTTCTGAATAATTCCTCTGTTCAGAGTAGGTCTGCTGGTGACAAGTTCTCTCCATTTTCGTTTGCCTAAAAACTTCATTTGATCTTCCATATTGTTGCTGAATATAACATTCTAGTTTGGCAAGGTTTTGTTTTTTTTTTTTTTCCAGCACTTTAAGAAATACTTTTATTGTCTTCTGATTTCCATCATTCCTTTGTTATTCCTTTGAAAACTAAAGTCTTTTTTCCTCTGGCTTCATTTAGTACTTTTTCCTTTAGTTTTTTTCTACAATTGTTCTCCTGTGATATGTCTAGATGTGGTTTTCTTTGTATTTATCCCATTTGGGTTCATGAGTGCCACTCATGGAGTCCCTTGAATTTGTAGCTTGATATCTTTGTTTTAGAAAATTCTTGATCACTATCTCTTCTTATATCTCTTTTCCTTTTAGGACTTCAATTATACATGTCAGAGTTTCTCATCTTTACCATCTATATTTACTATCATCTTTTTGGCATTTTTGTACATTAGTCTGTATATTTTCTACCCATCTATCTAAATCTGCTCTTAAATCTCTTACATCTACTTATTGAGTTCTTAATATTGGTCATTGTATTTTTAAGTTCTAGAATTTTCATATGGCAAAAATTTATTTGAAGAAATTGTCCCTCTTTTTATATATTTTCTCCACCTTTGCCTATGCTGTCTTGAACATATCAATCCAAGCCATTTTAAATCTCTTTCTGTTCATTACAATAGCTAGATCTTCTGTGGGACTATTTCTCTATATATATTTTTCCATTGGCTTTTGGTTATTTTTTAGCAAACTAAAACAGAAAAAATCATATGATAATCTTCATATATAGACATAAGTGGGAGTGAAGGCAGAACCGGGGAATCACCCTTAAAGACCGTCGAATGTCAATCAATCTAGACCTACCATCTATGCCAATCATCTAGCACTACCCCTTGTAACTGCCTGTCAAGAGCAATATAAAATACAGCTCCTGGATTCTAGGGTGTTTCCACCGTTACTGGTGAAGCCCATTCCCCACCCCCCACTCCTGCAATGTAATCTTATCCTTTCACTTCACCTTCTCTCTACTGCTGCCCCCTCTAACTTGGCTCTTTTCCATCTGAAAACACTTTGCTTTCCCTAAGTTACAGCCCTTGCCTTTTGTTCTCTAAATTCCCCAAGGCTGTATTCCCCATGAGGCTGTATCCCCCATGCTGTGGCCAACACTTTTCTTTCTTAAAACCTACTTTCAACAAACCTTTCTTTTCCAATCTCCCGCTGATTTGGTAATTCTCTTCTAGGTTGGTGGAAAAGAACCGAGGATCCCCTCTGTGCCGTCCAGGGCAACCCTGGATTCCAGATCACCCTGGACAGTGACAATCTCAAGAGATACAGAAAAAACATTTGACAAAATTCAACATCTATTCCTGATAAAAAATCTCTCAGCAAATTAGGAATAAAAGAGAAGTTCTCACACTGATAATGGACATGTAGGAAAAATCTACAACTAACATGATCATGATAAAAGACCAATACTTTCCCTATAAGACATGATCAAGGCAAAGTTGTCTGCTGTTACCACTTCTATTCAACATCGTGCTCTGGATTCTAGCCAGAACAGTAAGTCAAGAAAAAAAAAAAAAGACATTCAAATTGGAAATAAATAAATAAAACTCTTTACTCATAGGTGACATGATTTTCTATCCAGGGAATTCTGCAAAATCTACAAACAACTACTAGAATTAATTTCTATCAAGGTTGCAGTATATAAGATCAATATACAAAAATCAAGTGTAAAACAATCTGATTTTTAAAATGAGCAAAAGGTTTGAATTGACTTTTTGCAAAAAAGAGATATATAAATGGCCAATAAGCCCATGAAAAGATGCTCAACATCACTATATTATGGAATTGCAAAATCAAAATCACAATTAGATACCACCTCACACCCATTAGGATGTCTACTATAAAAAAAGAAAGAAAGAAAGAAAGAAAGAAAGAAAGAAAGAAAGAAAGAAAGAAGGAAGGAAGGAAGGAAGGAAGGAAGGAAGGAAGGAAGGAAGGAAGGAAGGAAGGAAAGAAAAGAAATAAAAAATGTTAATGAATATGTGGAGATATTGGAACCCTTGTGTATTGTTGCTGGGAATGTAAAATGGTGTCGCTACTATATAAAGTAGTATGGCTGTGCCTCAAAAAATGAAAAATAGGAATACCATATGATTTGGCAGTCTTACTTCTGGGTATATATGCCAAAGAATTAAAAGCAGGGGCTTGAAGAGATGGTTGCATATCTTTGTTCCTATTGACAAGAGTCAAGAGGTAGAAGCAACCCAAATGTCCATTGATGGATGAATGGATAAACAAAATGTGATACACACAAAGATATTTTCATTGAATGCCACTATATATTGCTGAGAGAAATTAAAGAAGACCTAAGAAAATGGGAAGATATGCCTTGTTCTTAGATTGGGAAACAATTTAATGCAGTTGCAATCTTAATCCTAGCAAGATTCATTTGTAGAAACTGAGAGTTGGGTTCTAAAAGTCTTATGAAAATACAGAAGATGTAGAATTGTCATATAAGTTTGAAAAAGAACAACATTGAAGGAGTTATACTGCCTGACTTTAACACTTTCTGAGTTTTCTCATGCAGGGCATATCAATTAATAGTACTAAAGCCTACCATACTATCACATAGGATTGTTGTGAAATTTGAAAAGTTGCTATAGTTATAGCACTAAAATAGTTTGTGTTATAAAGTAAGCACACCGTAATGTTAACTCTCATTAGTATTATTATTATTGTTGTATCTAATTTGTATATCCCTGATTGCTAGTGAAATTGATCTTTTTTCTCCCTATGTTTGTTGGCCATTTGAGTTGTCTTTTCAGTGAAGTTCTTGTTCTGTTCTTTTGCCTATTTTTCTATTGCATTTCTTCTACCTTTCTTAGTTCTTTATATATTACAGGTACCGATACATGGCAGTTATATATGTTGAATATTAGTTCCCCTGGTTTTTAGCTTGTCATTTCACTTAATGGTGTCTTTTGGTAAGTAGAAGTTCCTATTATTAATTTACATAAATATATCAATTTTTTTTTTTTATCGTGTGTGGTGATAGTTGGTACTCTTTGTCTTCTTTTAATCTTACAAAAGGAATGCTTTAGAATTGAGGATATTTACTGTAGCTTTTGAGGATGCTTTTATGAGGATGAAGAATTTTCCTTCTATTTCCACTTTGCTAAAACTTGTTTTACACTTCCAACTGTTATTTAAATTTCGTTAACTACTCTTTCTGCAACTAATGACATGACTCTTGATTTTTTCTTTTAATCTCCCAAAGGTAATGAGTGGCAATGATTTTTTTTTTTTTAATGTTAAATCAAATTGGTATTCCTGGGACAAACCCAACTTGATTATGGTATATTATCTTTTTTTATGAATAGCAGAATTACATGCATTGATAATTTGTTTAGGATTTGTGTGATTGTGTTCATAAGAGAATCTGATCTATAATTTTCCTGTCTTGAAAATCTATAATTTTCTTGCTTGTTTTAGTATCAAACTTATGCTGGCCTTATAAAATGAGAAAGGAGAGTTCCTTCTTTTTTTTGCTAGATAGTTTTATAAGACAGAATCATTTGTTCTTTAAACATTTGGAAAAACACACCAATAAAACATTCTAGACCTAGTGTATTCTTTGTGGGAAAATGTTTATATACTGATTAATTTCCTAATGCTTGTAAATTATTATGGTTTTCTATCTTCTTTTATCAGTTTTGATAACATATTTTTCTAAGACTTTGTCCATTTCAGTTTCAGGAAATTCTCTTATAATCCATGTAATTTCTCTAGTATCTGTAATTATATTTTCTTTATTGGTCTCAATATTGTTGATTTTTACCATCTCACCTTTTTCTTGAATTATTGGCAGAAGTTCATCAGTGTTATAATCTTTTCAAAGAAACAACTGGCTTTGTTGATCTCTATTTTTTATTATTTTCTTAACTTTCATCTTTATCATTAATATTTCTTTTGACTATCTTCTTTATATTAATTCTTTTGTCCTTTATATATCTTCTTGAGTGGATACTCAGCATGTTTGCTTTCACTTTTTGTCTTTTCTAAAAATTTAACACTCTTAAGTTCTGATATCTGGTATTTTATCATTTTCAAAATCTAAATATTTTTCTGAGCTATTTAGAACTGTATTTGTTAATTTTCAAATATAGGGAATTTTTCTGGTTATCTTTTAATTACTCATTCTTAACTTTATTGAGATATAGTTAAAGAACATAGTTTGCATAATATTATTGCTTTGAAAATTTGTTGAGAATTGCTTTATGGCCTAGTACATGTGATCGATTTCACAGCTCTTTCACTGCACTTGGAAAAAAGTGATATTGGAAACCAATACTCTATATATGGCTATTAGATCAAGCTTTTTAATTGTGTTGTTCAAATCTTCTGTTTTCTTCTGATGTTTTTCTTCTACTTAATTTATCCATTGTCAAGATTAATGTTGTAAAATCTTCTATAATAATGGATTTGTCTGTTTTCCCTAGAAATTCTCTCCAAGTTTAAAAATACAAATATGTTTTGAGACTGTGTTATTAAGTGCATACACATTTAGAACTGGGATATCATTTTAGGTAATTGAAACTTTTTATCATTTCACTGTGATATGTAAGCTCCAATAGTGCTCTTTTGCTTTAAAGCTTCTTTAGTCCATTACTAGCTTTTTGTTTTTGGTTAGTATTTGCCTGCTATATCTTTTTCCACTCTTTCACTTTCAGCTCACTTTATGTCTTAGAAATGTCTCTTATAAGCCACCTTGTATCTTGATTTTTTTAAATATAGTTTAATTTTTTTTCTTTAACTAGAGCATTTACTCAATTTTAATTTGTATTTTCTTCAACTATTTTATTTTGTGGTTTCTATTTATCCTGTCTTTTCTATATTTATTTGTAGCTACTTTCTTGCCTTATTTTGGATTTTTTAAAAGATGTTTAAAAATCTTTACTGACTAGTGTGATAAATATCCTTCTTTTAGTGGCGATGCCAAAAATTTTAATATGTATACTTGTCAATGTCTAAAGTTAATATCTTTATTATCCTCTTAATTGTACAAAAATCCTAGAATATTTAAACTGTGATGTTTCCCTCTTGATACACTTGGTATTGTTTTCATGTATATTGTCTCTCTTTTTCAAGTGCTCAAAACGTTATTGTTTATATAGTTGACATTTGTTTAGAATTACCCAAATACTTAACAGTTTCTTTCCTCATCATTCCTTCTTGAATTTCAGACCTTTTATGTAGGATCATTTCACTTTTCTTGAAATATGTCCTTGAAAATTCTTTTTAGTGAGGATATTTTAGAACAAAGGTATTATTATTTTTTTTTTACTTCTTACTTTGAAATAATTTTTTAAACTTTTATTTTGAAATAATTTTCTATTGACAGAAAAGTTACAGAGATAAGGCAGAAAGTTCTTATATATCTTTCAATCAGCTTTTGGGAAGAATACCAGAGATGATATGCCCTTCTCATTGTATCATATCAGGGGCTACATGATGGCTTAGTTAAGTGGGCTTCTCTACTATAAAGTTAATGTTGCATTCTGTACTCTCTTGTTAGAAGCCAGTCACCAAGTCTAGCCTGCACTCAGGAGGAAAGTGCATTAAAAAATTTGTGGATGTACGCTGAAACTACTAACCACTCGTACAATGAATTATACTCCAGAAGAGGAGGGAATGACGGCAAGGCTTGTAGTAGGAAGGAGGTTATGAGAGCTTCCCTCCAAACTGTAAATTATACTGGAATTTAATCTGGTTCCTGTCACTCTCATATGGCAACCTTCTTTGGCTCCCAATCACCTGTAGATGAAAAGCCCACACTTCTCAGTGATGTACAAAGTTTAACTGCTAACCCCATTATCTTGCCTTCACCATTCTCAGCCTTCCCAATTACCATCAGCACCTCGGATGTGCTTCCTCAGATCTACATGTGTCTGCATATGTACTTTCATTCTAAGGGGAAAGTTCTTCTCCTGCATCTTTAAATTGGTAGGCTCTTTAAGTCTAACACACATGATATTCTTTTCATAGTAATTTCTAATATCAGTAATTTCCCCAAAAGAACGTTATATCCTAACTACATGACTGGGTAAATTCCATTTTCTACTTTAAAGAGAGAAAATAAAAGACAATGTTTAAGTAGATAGCCAGTGATCACAAAGACAGTAAATGATCCATGGTCATAAAAATCGTCAGGTATAAAACCCCAAAAAACAGGACTGTCAGCCTGGCACTCTGACAAATCACCCTCACGCATGAATGTAGAAAGTGTTTTCTTAGGCAGAATCAGATATGTACTTTTTAACTTAATCTATTTTAATTTGTAGGAGAAAAAACAAGGTTAGAGAATTTAACAAATATCTTCTACCCACTATCTAGAATTAATATCTATTTTTTAATTCAATAGGCAGATTTTATTTATTTTTATAGAAACTTTTTTTTTTGTTTTTTTTTTTTTTTAGGCAAGGCAACCCTTAGTTGACCTTACAGATTGCAAGGACCTTGTCAGTTTACAATCCCTTATTCTTTTTAATTTTTTATGCCTACAGCTCCCTGTCTTCCTAAGTGGTCTCCCATCCAAGGATTAACCAGGCCTGACCCTGCTTAGCTTCCAAGATCAGATGGGATTGGGCTTGTTCAAGGTGGCATGGCCTTAGACTTTGATAGGTAGACTTCAACAAGATGTCTTTAATAGGGAAAATTCATCAAAAAACTAATATTAAGTGAAAGAAGTAAGTCATGCAAAATATCTGGTTGGTTAGACTATTCTGACTTGGATTTTCTGCTTTTTTTTTTTTTTTGACTGTGATATAGAACTTTAGATTTTTTTAACTGTAAAGTACAACAAACACACAAAAGGTTTGTTCATTTTCAAAGACAATAATAATATAAATTCTTGTGTTTTATCACCCATGCTAAGCAATAGAACAGCAAGTATTCTCCCTCTCTCTCCCTCGCCCAGTAAGGCCTTCCAGTATCCTCTCCTAATCACATCCCTTCTCTTCTGACTTTTGTGATAAGCATTCCCTTGCTTTTCTTCATATATATTAATTTCATGATGATTTCTAATCTCTCTGTGGGAGGGTAGATGACATATATCATGCCTCTTACTTTAGGGTTTTTTCTTTGTAACAAAGGTATTTTCTTACCTAACTATCGTATAATTCTGAAATTCAGGAAACAACATCGACACAATATTTTAATCTACAATCCATATTCTAATTTTGATAATTGCCCCAAATATATTCTTTAAGACATTTTTTTTCCTCGAGTCCAGGATCCAGTCCAGGATCACATATTACATGTCTCTTTACTCTCTACTATAAATTCCCTCAGCCTTTGTTCGTCCTTCATGACACTGACATTTTTGAAGATATTTCATACTACAAAATTCACCTATTTAAAGCGTACAATTCAGTGATTTATTCTACAGCTACAGAGTTGTACAACTATCACCACCATCTAATTTTAGAACATTTTCACCCCCTAAACAAAACCACATCCATTAGCTATGACTCCCCATCTCCCTCCTATGCCCACCCCCACCTTACCAGCAGCCCTAAATTACTACTAATAATCTCCTTTCTGTCTCTATAGATTTGCCTATTCTCAACATTTCATATAAATAGAATCATACAGTATGTGGTCTTTTGTGACTGTCTTCTCACATAACAATATTTTCAGGATTCATTTGTGTATAGCATGTATCAGTACCTTTTTTCTTTTTATGGCTGAATAATACTCCATTGTATGGATATATCACCTTTTATTTATCTCAGTTGATGGGCATTTGGGTTGTTTCTATTTTTTTGGCTATTATGTATAATGCTTCTATGAACATTTATGTACAAGTTTTTATATAGATGTATGTTTTTATTTCTCTTGGGTATATACCTAAGAGTGGAATTGCTCAGTCATATGGTTACTCTTTAAATTTTTGATGAACTGCCAAACTGTTTATCAAAGTTGGTATACTATTTTACATTCCCACCAGCAACCTATGAGGCTTGCAGTTTCTCCACATCTTCACCAAAACTTATTATCATCCTTCTTTTGATTATAGCCATCCTAGTGAATAAAAAGCACAATTGTATTATGGATTTGATTACCCTAAAGAGTAATGATGTTATATACCTTTTCATATGCTTAAGGACCATTCATATATCTTCTTTGGAGAAATGTCTATTTGAATCATTTGCCCATTTTTAAATTGGGTTGTTTGTTTTTACATTATTGATTTATAAGAGTTTTTACATATTCTAGATACAAGTCCATTATCAGATAAATAATTTGCAAATATTTTTTTCCATTTTGTTGGTTTTCTTTTTCACTTTCTTTTTCTGCAGCTTTATTGAGATATAAGTGACATGACATTTATAAGTTTAAGGTGTGCAATGTGATAATATGATATATGTATATATTGTGAAATGATTACCACAGTAAGATTCGCTAACACAACCATCACCTCACACAGTTATCTTTTTTGGTGCATAGTGACAACATTTAAGATCTTCTTTAGCAGTTTTCAAGTAGTCTTTTCATTTTCTTAATGATATCATTTACAGCACAAAAGTTTTTAATTTTCATGTCATCCAAATTTTTAATTTTTTTCTTTTATTGTGCCTTTGATGTTGTATCTAAGTCACAATTGCTGAACCTAAGAACATGAATATGTACTCTTACGTTTCATTTTAAGAGTTTTCATAGTATTAGGTCTTACATCTAGGTCTTTGATCCATTTTGAGTTATTTTTTGTGTATAGTGCGAAATAAGGACCTAATTTCATTTCTTTGCATGTTAATATCCAGTTTCCCTGAAACCATTTGTTGAAAAAGCTATTCATTTTCTATTAAATTGTTTTGGCACCCTCATCCAAACTCGATTGACCATAAAAGAAAGGATTTATTTCTGGACTCTCGTTCTACTCAATGGATCTATATGTCTACCTATATACCAATACCATACCATCTTGATTACTGAAGCTTTGTAATAAGTTTTGAAATTGAAATTATGTGTTTTCCAACTTTGTTCTTCTTTTTGAAGATGATTTTGGCTTCTCTGGGTCTTTTCACTTCTATGTGAATTTTAGGATCAGTTTGTCAATTTCTGCAAAGAAGCCAGTTGAAATTTTGAGAGGGTTTGAGTTAAATTTGTAGAGCAGTTTAGTGACTATTGCCATCTTAATATGAAGTATTTCCATCTATGATCAGGGTATGTCTTTTCATTTATTGAGATCCTATTAAATTTTTTCAACAATGTTTTACAGTTATCAGCATACATCTTGCACCTCTTTTGTTAAATTTATACCTAAGTATTTTATTCTTTTTGATGCTATTGTAAATAGAATTGTCTTTTTTAATTTTATTTTACAATGTTCATTGCAAATGTATAAAAATACATTTGATTTTTGCATATCGATTCTGTCTCCTGCAAATTTGCTGAACTCATTTATTAGCTCTAATAGTTTTTAATTAATTCTTTAGGATTTTCAATATATACAAGATCATGTCATCTGTTTTACTTCTTTTTTTCCAACCTGAGTACTTTTATTTCTTTCTTGTTTAATTGCCCTGGCTAGAACCTCCAGTATAATGTTAAAGACATGTGGTGAGTGCAGACATTCTTGTCTTATTTCTGATCTTAGCGGAGAAGAGATTCGGTTTTTAAACATTAAGTATGATAGCTGTGGTTTTGTTTTGTTTTGTTTTGTTTTGTTTTTAAACAGATGCCCTTTGTCAGGTTGAGGAAGTTCCTTTTTATTTTTACTTTGTTGATCATTTTTATCATGAAAAGTTGTTCGACTTTGCCAAATGCTTTATCTGCATCTATTGGGATGATCAAATGGTTTTTGCCTTATATTCTACTAATTTGGTATATTACATTAATTGATTTTCATGTCCTAAACCAATCTGGAATTTCTAGAATAAATCCCACTTAGTCACTGTATTCCTTTTTAATCCTTTTTTTTTTTTCCTGTAAGGTTGAAGTGATGTCCCCCTTTTCATTCCTGATTTTAGTAATTTCAATTTTCTCTCTTTTTCATTCTTTAGTCTAGCTAAAAGTTTATCAATTTTTTGATCTTTTTTAAGATGCAGATTTTGGTTTGGTTGATTTCCTGTGTTGTTTTCCTATCCTCTGTTTCATTTATTTCTACTCTAGTCTCTGTTATTTCCTTCCCCCTGCTTATTTTAAGTTTAGTTTTTTTCTCCTTTTCCCAGTACCTTTAGTTGGAAGGTTAAATCATTGATTTGAGATATTTCTTATTTTTAATATAGATGTTTAGTTGGTAAAGTTAATTTTGATCACCTGGTAAAGTTATTATCTGGTTTCACCACTGTAGAATTAGTATTTTTCTCCTTGCAACTAATAATAAATCTATGGGGAGACACTATTTAAACTTTCTGTAGAGGTTTTCTAGTGAGGTAAACAGTTCGTACATTTTTTTTAAGGCATGAACTACCAATTAAAAGTTTCCATTTGCTTTGATGTCTAGTATTGCTCATATTAGATGTCTAGTATAGCATCTCATCTTGGGAGTAGATTTTTTTTCTGGAACAAATCATTTGAGTAGACTTTCTTAATTAGGCACTTAATTGCCCTGGGATGAGGATAAAGCATGACCATTTGTTAATGACTTGACAAAGGCTACTCTTTCCAATATTCCTTGCTATGATGGATGCCAAGAGGAAAGGAAATTTTGCATAGAGACCATGATTCCTCCAGGATATTGAGACCCTTGTGCACACATTTCTTCCGTCTTGAGGTACAATGTTAGAATATTTCAGCAATATTGAGCCTATCTGAAAACCTTCATCAGGAAAAAAATCCCAAGGGTCCCTAGGCAGTTTCTTATTATTAGGGAGAGGGAATCAGAACCCAAACCTAGAATAGACTATCAGGGTGGCAGTGTAACCAGAACTATTGTTTTGTGGAGTAGTCTGGACACTCCTGACCCAGCCATCCAGGTCCTGTGGGTGAGTTTGAGGAACTAAAGCAGAGTGTTGGCATATGAAATAAAGAGCCTGTACCCAGAGAGCTCCAGGCAGGGAGTGGGCTCTGCAATAATGGAAATGGGGATCATAGTGGCCCAATTAAGGTCTCCCGTTCTCTCTTCAATAAGGTAGATTACTATATAAAATGATATGATGTGTGTGTGCACTGAACTAGTGAAGCTGGTAATTTCAGTTGTTTGGTGGTTGTTGTCTTTTTTTAATGTGACTAATTGATTCAGTTTTATATTATATGGCATACCTAGAAGAAGATTATCTTCTTAAGGGAGGATAGAATTATGAAAGAAATTCTGCTTCTTTTGTTTTATACACATTGATGATCAAATAGGGCCTGCCTGGTTTAGATCTCTATATTTAACAACACCTGAAGCAACTCTAACTTTATAAAATCAAAGCATCATTTGATGAATAAAGACCACAGGTTTCCAGCAATAAATCTAATTGGAGGGTCTACAAAATGTCTAAAAAGCCATGAAAATATTAAAGTCATTTAAATAAATAGATGCATCTGAAAAATCAGGTGGAATTTCTTTGGTACCAGGAATAAACCAGACAGAATTCTGTGGAAGGGAGGAAGTATACCGTAAAGCTGCTGCGTAATAACCCACCACAGCTTCTGCTCAGTGGTACCTGATACTAGGCATTTGGTCTATGCAGAATGGGGAACTCCACACCCCCCAAAAAATAAAGCTGGGACTCAGCAATGGTGAGACTGAGCTAGGAGAATATACACCTAGAAGAGACAGATGACAACAAAAAGTTTCCAAATTGTCTTTGTGCAGAAGTTTTTTAAAAGAAAGAAAAAGCTTCCCTTGGCATTTTGTGGCTACTAGCTTTTTTTGAGGATTCTAGCCCCAAATTTTCATTCTTTGCATGGTCCAGAAAACCATCAGTTGAGAATTTTAGTTTAAAGCAGACAAGATCTATAGTGACTCAGACACCTGGCAGAATCAAATACACACTCTCTGGAGGAATGTACCCTCAACCTAGTCCTAGGAGAAATCTAATGGAGAAATTTAAACAAAGGCAAGCCAACAACCCCAATAACAAATTACACAAAGAAATACACAGCAATTGTGAGGAAGATTCAGCAAGACAAATGAACCAGTCCTAGAAAGACTTCGGTATGGGAATTATCAGATAATAGCCAGATAAAATATGGGGCACCCGGTTAAATTTGAATTTCGGATAAGTAATGAATAAATTTTTTAAGTATAAATATGTCCCATGCAATAATTGGGGCATAATTATACTAAAAATTTGATTTTTATCTGAAATTCAAATTTATCTTGGCATACTAGATTTTTAATTATTATATCAGACAACCTTAGATATAGACTATAAAGTATATTTGTCAGATATATAAGAAATAAAAGAAAAAATCAGAAAGATGAGTAATAAGCAAGAAAACATCCTAAATGACCAAACAGATATGAAAAAAGAGCAATTGAACCTTCTAGAAATGAAAAATATAAGAATCAAAAAGAAAAACTAAATGGAAGAATTGGGAGTAAGTGTATTAATGTTGCAACTTACTCGATATGCATAACAAAGCTGGATTGATAAATACATCGAGAGATAGATGGATAGACATGTATAAAGCAATTATAGTAAAATGTTCATTGTAGAATATAGGTGATGGGTATATGGGATTTTAGTTTAAAATCCTTCAACTTATATCTATTTTAAAAATTATTGTAAGAAAATAGTGGGGGAAAAAACCAAAAAGTTAAGCAGTATAACCAACAAAGTTTAAATACAGAACTAGAAGATAAATCAGGAAAATTTTCAAAGAATGTATCCCGGGAACAAAAAGAGATGGAGACTATGAAAGGCTAGTTAGGGTGTGTGTTAGTAAAGTAAGAAAATGCTGTCTGTCTTACCAGAGTTCCCAAAGGAGATAACAGAAAAAGGAAGAGGCAATATTCAAAGTAAAGTGCCTGAGAATTTTTCACAACTGACAAAGGACAGTAATCCACAGATTCATAAATTCCAATAAATTCCAATAAGGATAAGTAAAAATAAATTTACTTCCCACTAAAGGAATTTCCAAAGGATATGCTTCACAAAGAACAAAAATGATCCTAGAAGGAAGAGCTGAGATGTGGGTAATTTTAAACAAACATTGGTTGTTATAAAGCAGTAATGATAATGTTTAATTTGTGGGATTTAAGAAAATACTAAGATAGAACAAACTGGTTGGACCACAATAACAATCTAAGCCTGGAAGGGGGTTATTGAAGCTAACGGGTTATTTGGAGTTAAAAATATCAATTATCTTTAGATTTTTAAAGGTAGGTAATCAACTTAAAATTCAAAGCGTAACTACCATAAGAAAAAATTTTTAATTCATATCTTTAAAAGCAGTAATGAGCAAAAATGGGAAGATTTTTAAAGACTTGATTTATTTTTTCAGATAAAGAAGTAAATTAAAATATTTCAGTAATAATAAATGTAAGTAGATTGAATAATACAGTTAGTAATTATAGATTTCCAGACTGAATATATCTGCCTAGTTCCTTCTTCCCACCTCACCATTCAGATAAGTCACTCTCACTCCCAGAGAAAGAGTAAGAGAAGGAGATGGAGAGAATGGGGATTATCCCTATAGAGTGGAAAATAGAAGCTACAGAAACCCAATAATTTTTAGAGTTCTAGACATAGTTCTTTCTGTCCCTAAGTTATCTCATAAAATTTGGTAAAACATGGATTTCAAAAAATGTTTTAATCTATGAAGGGTCAGAGCTAACCACATAAAATTTTCTTAGAAAAATATCAATATTCTTGTACAGGGGAAAAAAATGAAACTCTTGCTAAATACAACAGTAAAATTCTGACTTTATATAGCTCTACTGCCTTATTTCTTTTCATTTTCTCATTCTTATTTAATAAATTTTACAATTTCCAAGATAGTCTCATCTATAAACAGTATAAACAATATTTTCAACCATTAGTCAAAAACATAGTAATACATTGTATTTCATGATATTAACACCAGAATGCAAAAATGTCTTCTGATATGTTTTTTGGGGAAAAAAAAACTATAGACATCATTATGGTTGATGCCCTAATATCTACTTCCTCTCTCCCCAGCAGCAATATGGCTAGGGGAACTGAACTCAGCCTAAGAGCTATGGCCCAGTTTAGCCCAAAGGTGCTCTTACCCCATTCCATGTTTTATTCAAGAAAGGACATTTTGTCCCATTTTAGCCAGTGAGTTCTCAGAAGTTGGACTGAAGGTTTCTGGGAAACTTCTTTCTTGTTCTAAGGGAGAATGCTGGAAAGCCAAACTCATTCTCTTCCTGTGGGTATGAAAAAGAAGTGCATTTAATCTCAACATTTACCAGGAGTCATTCTGCCCAAAACATCTCCAAAGCCTACCCTGCCTTTGGACATCACCAGCTAACATAATCAAAGTCTTCATTAGTTAAGCCAGTTTGAGTCTGAAAGGTCCCTACCTTATATAATAATTAAGCCTTTACATTGAGACATTATTTAAATACTCTACTATAAAGCCACTGCTGAGAGAGCATGCTCACTTCCTAATGAGTGTGGAAAGCTTAGCAAGAACTACCTAGTTTGCACACAAGGAAATGAGAATAAGCAACTTTTCCCCTATATTTTCAAGTGTAAGTGAGAACCATTATATGACAAACACTGGTAGTTGCCTACTTAATATCTGCTTCTCCTTTTTCCTTAGTAACAGAATTCAATTATATTCTGGATAGCACATGTGCCCTTAAGATGACATATTTCAGTTTTTCTTGAATCTAGGGAGACTACCAATGAGATTCAAGCAGAAATTGTTGGGTTGGGCTTGCAGGAAATCTTTCGAAAAAGAGGACAGACCCTGGCATGTACCCTTTTACTTCTTGCACCTTCTTGTGTTCTGGAATTCAGACATGAAGATTGGAACTCTAGGAGCCATTTTGGACCATGAAGCAAACTTTAGGATGTAAGGTACCTGTTAGAGTTGGTGGATCAAAAAGATAGAAAGAGCTTGGGTATCTAATGATTGCAGAGCCACCATCCCAGTCCAGGCTGCCTGCCTCTGAGCTCCCTTTACATAAAAAAGAAATAAAACCTGTACCTTGTTTAATCTGCTTATTTGGATTTTTTATTGTATGTGGCACCAGAACCTAATCCTAATCAATACATGATGTGCCACTGTTAAGAACAGAAGCTCTGGAATAGACAAACCTGAAGTCGAGAACCTACTCTGCAATTACTTAGCTAAGTGGCCTTGGACAAGTTAGTTAAGTCTCTCTAGTCTCAGTTCGTCATCTGTAAAATGGAGATCATGGATGGTACCTATATCTTAGGGTTGCAGTGAGGATTAATTGAGAATTACATGCCAAATGTGTAGTGCAATGCCTGGCACAGATTAACAGCCAGCCCAATGTCAATAGTAAAATCTGAAGCAAGAAGAAATTAGTGATCTCCAGTCTAAACTAAGACCTTGGCACTTCTTTTTAATCTTTTTGTGTATCTTTTGTCATCTATCTCTCCCATTGCTAAATTTTCAAAATACCGTTTCCAAACATGTGCTTCATTTCAAGAACCCTACCTTTTTCAGCATATGATATTGCCTCCTATTTCATAGAGAAAATCGAAATTATTAAGAATATCTTGCCCCCATATCAACTATCTACTTTTCAAAGAGTATCTTCTCCCTTCAGAAGCAAATCCTTCCACCTACGATTGAGAGACAATTCCTCTCATCAACTCAGAGATCTGGATTCATCATATCCCACCTCCCTCTCTTGCCTCAAATCTCAGCCATCTTACAAAAATCAAGACAAAACAGAACACTCTCCTTTTTTGACCTTTAGTATACCTGTAGCTAATGACCCTGTCCCTCAGAACCAAGCTATTTAAGAAAATAGCCCACATTTATTATATCCACTGCTAAATAGTATTGTGTGCTATTTACTAAACATTTACTATGTGCCAGATGATTTATATACATTATCTCCAATCTTCAAATTAATACCACAAAGTAGGGCTATTACTCCCCTTTTTAATGAATGAGATAACCGAGGCTCAAAGAGCATTAAGTATATTGTTCTGGCTCACATAGCTTAAATGTGACAAAATCAGAATTGGAACCCAGATCAATTTGAATGCAAGTTATGTTAGTTGCATTCTATCAGTAGTTCCCAAACTTGACCAGGGCATGAGAGTGATCTAGAGACCTTAAAAAAAAATACAGGTTCTTAGATACCAACCCAGATCTACCAGATCATAATCTCTTGAAGAAGAGCCCAGGAATCTGTATGTTTCAAGTTCTCTGAGTGAATCTGATAGTTGACATAAGTCTTCCCTACACTGCTTCTCACAGCTGAATGTTCCTCAACTCATCCCAGTTTGGCTTTAGTTTCAATTCTCAAATCAGATTGCTCTGAAACCTCCTTGTGGCTAGATTCACTGGATACTTTTCGATCTTCATCTTGCTTGACTTCTTAATAGCATTTGACAAGCGAACCAATTTCTAACTTTCTTTGGCTTCCAGAATACCATACTCTACTCTTGGATTTTCTCTTTCTTTCTTTCTTTCTTTCTTTCTTTCTTTCTTTCTTTCTTTCTTTCTTTCTTTCTTTCTTTCTTTCTTTCTCTTTTATTTGATTGTTTATTTTCTATACTATATATACATAATTTTTTAAAACATTTTATTTTTTTATTTTTCTCTCTCTCCCCACCCCCCTCTCTTCTGGTGACTACTACTAGTCCATTGTCCATGTCCATGAGTCTCTGTTTGTTTGTCCTGCTCATTTGTTGCTTTTAGGTTTATATCCCACATATAAGTGATATATGATTTGTTCAACCTTTTCTGTCTGGCTTATTTCGCTTAGTATGATTATTTCAAGGTCTATCCATGTTATTGCAAATGGCAGTATTTCATCTCTTCTTATGACTCAGTAATATTCCATTGTATATATGTACCACAGCTTCTTTAGCCAATCATCTATCATAGAACACTTTGATTTCTTCCATGTCCTGGCCACTGTGAATAATGCTGCTATGAACATTAGTGTGCAAATATCTTTTCAGATATGAGTTTTCAAGTCTTTGGGCTAAATACCCAGTAGATGGATTGCCGGATCATATGGTAATCAATTCTTAGATTTTTGAGGAACCTCCATACTGTTTTCCATAGTGGCTGTACCACTTTGCAGTCCCACCAGCAGTGTATGAGAGTTCTTATTTCTCTGCATCCTCTCCGACATTTGTTATTACTTGTCCTGATGATTATAGCCATTCTACCAGGTGTAAGATGGTATCTCATTGGGGTTTGGATTTGCATTTCCCTAATAGCTAGTGATGTTGAGCATCTTTTCACATAATTGTTGGCCATTTATATGTCCTCTAGGAAGAAATGTCTATTTAGGTCCTCTGCCTATTTTTTGATTGGATTTTTTGTTTGTTTGTTTGTTTTTGTTGTTATTGAGTCATATGAGTTCTTTGTATATTTTGGATATTAGGCCCTTATTGGAGGTGTTGCTTGCAAATATGTTTTCCCATTCAGATGGTTGTCTCTTTACCTTGTCGACAGTTTCTTTTGCTGAGCAGAAGCTTTTTAGTTTGATGTAGTCTCATTCATTTATTTTTGCTTTTACTTCCCTTGCTTTTAAGGTCAAATTCATAAAATCCTCTTTAAATCCAAGGTCCTTGAGTTTAGTTCCTATATTTTCTTCTATGCATATTATTGTTTCAGGTCTTATATTCAGGTCCTTAATCAATTTTGAGTTAATTTTGGTGTGTGGTAACAGACAACAATCTAGTTTCATTCTTTTGCAGGTGGCTTTCCAGTTTTCCCAGCACCACTTATTGAAGAGGCTTTCCTTTCTCAACTGTATATTTTTGGTGTTTTTGTCAAAAAATTATTTGCCCACATAAATATGGGTTTATTTCTGGATTCTCAATTCTGTTCCACTGGTTCATGTGTCTATTTTTCTGCCAATACCATGCCGTTTTGATTACTGTCGCTTTGTAGTATAATTTGAAGTTGGGCAGAGTGATGCCGTTAGCCTCATTCTTTTTTCTCTGGATGGCATTAGCAATTTGGCGTCTTTTATGCATACAAATCTGACAATTTTTTGTTCTATTGCTTTAAAAAATGTGATGGGATTTTGATGGAGATTGCATTAAATCTGTATAATGCTTTAGGTAATAAGGTCATTTTAACTATGTTGATTCTTCTCATCTGAGAACACGGAATATCTTTCCATTTCTTTGTCACTACCTGTGGATGGCATGATTCTCTATACAGAAAACCCTAAAACCTCCATAAGAACACTACTTGAAACAATAAGCAAATACAGTAAAGTTTCTGGATATAAAATCAATGTTCAAAAATCCATAGCGTTCTTATACTCTAATAACAAAGTGTCAGAAAAAGAAGTGGAAAAAGTAATTCCTTTAGTAATTGCAACAAAAAAGAATAAAATACCTAGGGATAAATCTAATGAAACAAGTGAAGGACCTATATAATGAAAACTATAAGATCCTATTAAAAGAAATCTCCCTTCTTTCTTATCTTTCCTTCTCTGTCTTAGTCTTCTGTGATCTGGCCACCTCCTAAATGTTGGTACCTCTCACCTTGGTTTCTAACCTCACCCTCTTCTCAATTTAAACACTGTGTTTGGTTGATCTCATCCACTCCCATGAATCTAATTGCTGTTTATGTATAAATGACTCCCAAACTGGTATTTCTACCCTCACTCTTGGCTGCTGGATCTGTAAGTCCAGATATGAGAAATTGCCAGCTAAATATCACTTAGGTCCCTTAAATTCAACAAGTCCATAACTGAATTCATGATCTTCCTCCAACAATCTTCTCCCAGGTCTGGCTTCATGGGTGTCTTAGTTAGCTCAGACTGTGATAACAAAATACCACAAACTTGGTGGCTTAAGTAACAAACTTGTTTCCTCAGTTGTAGAGGCTGGAAGTCTGAGGTCAGGGTACCAGCATGGTTCAGTTCTGGTAAAGCCTCTATTCCTGGCAGGCAGAGGGCTTCCTTATTGCTGTGTGCTCACATGACCTTTGGTAGATGTGTGTGTATATTCCTCTTAAATCCTATCAGATTAGGACCCCACCCACATAACCTCATTTAACCTTAATTATTTCCTAAAAGCCCTATCTCCAAATATAGTCACACTGGGAGTTAGTGGTTTGATTTATGAATTTTGGGGAGATACAACCATTCAGCCGTAACAGGTCAGCAACCAAAGCAGTCCCACGGGGACTTGAGCTAAGAAGGGCCTTGAACTTGGAGTTTAATGCTCTATATTAGCTGTTTCAAAATTCTTAATAATTTTATCTTTGTTTTGTAAGTAAAGTCCTATGAGAAAATAGATGGAGCAGTGTGTCAGCTCACACATCATCCTCCCTCCTACCGCCACCCTGCATCCCTGAGACAGGTTCTCAGCTTACTACTCCTGCGCCCTAGCACCAAAGGCCTTCCCATCTTCTATGACTGCTGCCAGCTTCTGTTCCCAATGGTGATATTCTAGGCATGGGATCATGGAGGGTCAGGGATTGGCACATTCACACTGTGGTATCTTGGGCAGGGCACAGCAGTAGGTGTCCCAGTCCTGCATGCTCTGGCACATTCAGGGAGAAACATGGCAGGTGAGCCTCTAAACTACCCCACTCCAGGCACCTAGTGCATCCTGACACAGAAGTAATAATATTCTTGGAGATCATCGGTCTGCTGTGGGTTGGCACTGCAGGCTCATGGGAAGGAAGGGGTGATGCCTGGCTTGAGTTCCAAGGTTGTTTTTCCCTGGTAAGCAGGAGGCAGAACCTGGCAGATATCCACTCAGTCTTGATGTGAGGGCCCTAGGAGGATCCCCAGGAGGATCAGCACTCGCTCTGCATATATCCCTGTACCAAAGAGAGAATAGCATTAAGTAGGAAATAAGGACCACCATGACAAGTCGAGAGAGATCACAAAAAAAGGAAAAAAGGTTTTCCTGCATTTTAAACCAGGACCTGTAATGATTTAGCCGAGGCATTAAAAAAAAAGTAAGAATTCAGCCAAGATACACCTATAATTTTTAACTGAAATAGAATTTTATAGAATATCTATGATGTTTTTGAAAACCAAAATTTATTAAAGTTAATAACTTTCCAAACTTCCCTTCCCCAACTGCAGGGACCACTAAAGCTGTCTAGGGCAGGACAGAACTTTCAGAGTAGAGAAAGGCCAGATGGTTGCTGTGAATACTTGTAGGTGTTTAAAGTGTCCTTTTATGGGCCAATTGGCAAGTGGCTTATGGGTGTGTCAAGTTGGCATAAGGGTGTAGGATGCT
The DNA here is from genome assembly GCA_028627145.1 of Eidolon dupreanum. Classification (NCBI taxonomy): domain Eukaryota; kingdom Metazoa; phylum Chordata; class Mammalia; order Chiroptera; family Pteropodidae; genus Eidolon; species Eidolon dupreanum. The sequence goes on along the minus strand of CM053508.1, from coordinate 45,903,813 downwards.
AACAACAAAAGAAGTCACCCAAAGAATGTTCTTCCTAAAACATCACTATATCCACATCACCTGTCTGCAGAACGTTCTTCTGTAGTTACCCCAGGTGTTGCAGGTGAAAGACTAGCTCTATGTAGGTGGATATTCAAGACTCTACACTCATGCCCTTACCTCCCTGTGCTGACATTTTGTCACTGTTCCTCAACACCCATCTTGCACAGCAGTCAAGCCAATTTCCTTCCTGTCCTCTAGCCTTGCTGTTATTGTACCTACCTCAGAAACGTCTTCACTCAGTTAACAATGCCCATCTCATCCAGCCAAAGTTCTACCTCCACTTTTATTTCATTTAACAGTTAAATAGCATTACAATGTGTGAGCACTATTAACTGCTTTACATGTATTAATTACTTCAACCTGGGAAACATCCTTGTGACATGACTATTATCCATTGCCAACTTAGAGTTAGCCAACTTTCCCAAGGGCACAGAGCCAGAATTTGAGCCAAAACACCTGCTCTAGACCAGAGTTTATGCTCTCAATCCTATGCTATGCTGCCTATAGCAAGCTGTTTATGGCTACTGCAGCCCACAGAGAATTCTTGTTTGTTTGATTATATTTAAAAATGACTTGCTGGTATTTATATCCTGATAAATCACAAAAGGCTCCTTCCATCCTCTTCTTAATTTTGTCACCTCTTCATTTTATTGTATCTTAAAATCCTTGGAGCAAACATATTACACGTGATTCTACAGACAAATCAACAGACATCTCTATGGGTAAAAGAAGAGAGACAAACAAGTATGCAAGAGCTTAACCTTTCTCATGGATTGTTAGTACACAATTACATTTTGTGCATTTTTTTCAATGGAGGGATCATGTGGGGATCAGTTCATGCAATGGCATGTTCATCAGGGTCAATAGCAGATTAGAAACTGCTCTGGGTATCTTAAGCAGAAAAAGAATTTAATCCAAGGAATTAGGTGCTTACAAAATTGTTTGAAAAGCTAGAAAAGCAAGCTTTAGGTCAGACCTTTCGGAATGATTCTCAGAATGACTCTGTAGAAGTGACCCTGCTGTTCTTCCTAAAAGCAGCCTGAGAAGATGTCTGAAAAGGCTTCACTGCTTGCTTAGCCCAGAACCTCAACAAAATTGTGCAAATCAAGAGGTTCACATCTTTGTGTACACTTCAAGAATGGCTGGGAAACTTCTTAGGCCATCAAAGATATGCATATCTGAAAAGTTCCCAAGTCTCTGAACAATGTCACTTTACAGAAGCAAAGTGTATTATTACGGGGTTACAGTGGTAGAGCTAGTAGGTGTGCCCAGGCCAAACAGTGGGACTGGAAACAGGGTCTGTGGCCCAAAAAAGAGTGCTGATTTTTTGTTGCACGTACTTAAAAATTCAGAGAGTAATGCTGAACTTAAAGATTTAGATGTAGTTTCTTTGGTCATTGAGCTCATCCAGGTGATCAAAGCCCCCAAGATGAGTCACCAGACTTTAACAGAGCTCCTGGTTGGATTAACCCCTGCATGAGTTCCTCATGCTGTAATAAGATTATCCTCACTGAAAAAGAGCAGATTATTCATTCTGAGAAGAAGTTACACAGAAAAAAAAGATATCCTGGAAGAAACAACAACTTATGGCTTGGAAATAAATCCAGTATACAAGTAAAAGAAAAAACAAAACAGTGACTTTTTTTTTTTTTTTGCCATGATCAAGAGCTTCAGGAATCAGAAAATTCAGGCTCTAGGACAGACACTGTTGACATTTTGAGCAGGATAATTCTTTGTTAAGAGGGCTGTTTGCAGGGTGTTAAACAACATCCCTGCCTTCTGTCCACTAGATGTTGATGGTGCACCCTTTTTCCTAGCAATTGAAACTGTCTCCAGACTTTACTAAAAGCCCCCTGGGCACAGAATAGCCCCTAGATGAGAACTACTGCTCTAGAATACCATAATCTTAGCTTCAGTCAGGATTTCAGGAAGCTGCTATCATACTGCTATTTCCAGGCACAAGCTGCCTTAGCTGTGATAACAACATTACTACTGGAATGGTCAGACCCAAAGCCATATCCAACCTTAGCAGTATGATGAGCTGTGCCTTTCTTTCCCCTTAACTCAGTTTCAAATTCACTTCTTGCATGAAGGCATCTAATCGGTGGAACCTAAATCCTACCGACCACAAGCTGCAAGGGAGTCTGAGGAATACCATTTTTAGCCTTCCTGTTTTTGCAATACAAGAAGGCACCCTAGAGGGAGTTTGAAATAAATGTTGAGAAGTTCAATCTACCACATCCATCACAGCATGTAAACTTTTTGTTTTTTCTAAATAAACCAGGCAAGATGAGAATATTAATCTATTTGAGTGGAAGTGTATTATAGTTGTTCTGGAGGGAAAAAAAAGGGGGGGAGGGCCAGAAAACTCTACCAGTTTCCTTCCTTTCTCAGGAAGAAATAAATTCTGACATGTGGCATTTTATCACTCATTGTCTTAATCAATCATCTGAACATTAATAATATTATCCTGTAATTTCATTTTACCTATATGAATGTCTTATTCCCTGAGAAGCTGTTAGTTTTTCATGGGTAGGACTGTGTGTTCCCAAAATGCTTGAACATAATAGGTATATTGTGGATATTCAGTAAGAATTATTAAGCATTTTTAAAAAGAAGTTTAATCATCAGAAATAGTCAAGAGTATTTTTAACCACTATTCTTTAGCCAGGATCCTAGAGGCCTTTCCTATCTCTTAGGATCTTTTCATAATCTCATAACTGTGAAACATTATGGGATCTTTACCATGCCAGTTATTGGCATTGAATCTCAATCGAGAAATATATTGAGGATTAAGAATTAAAAAAAAATTATCTAAATATGTACTGCTCTATTTCTACCCACCATGGAATAATAGGGACCAGTTTTATCCTTCTGCCTGAAACAACAGAAACAAAAACAGAGAAAATAGATGAAACACTGGATTTAAGACACTGGGCATTAGGTGATAGACAGTGATCCCTGTGAGAGGAAACAAATGAGGTGAATGTTGCAATTGCCTCAGGTCACTGCCTTGAGAGAATTCCCAGGCCATGGCACAGGGAAGCAGAACTAAGAAAGAGTCCAGTAGAATCTCTGGGTCAAGGAGGTGGTGCTGAGATTTGGGAAAGACAAAGGCAACTAGAGTTCTCAGGATAGAATTCCAAAAAGGAGAGAGCTACACAGAGACAGAACACCAGAGATCTGCAGAGAATCCTCCTTGAATCTTCAGCTGGGTACTGAGCAGCACATATGGATGAGGACACTCTCTGAAGCCAGGGAAAGAACCGTCCAAAAGAATGAATGGTAACAGTGCCCAGTGCTCACAAAAGGCCAGGACTAGTGTGTCTTTCCATCAACTAGAGCAGAACCTACTGCATCACAGGCATTGGGCAGAGTAATCAGAAGGGTTTGCCTTCAGTAATAAGATTAGCCCTAGACAGAGCACTGCACCAGACCCTCCTAATAAATCATAAAAGCAAGATGAAAATGGATCACACTGTTTCCAACAAACTTAACTGCATCACAGAACTGCTCAAAAATATTTACAGGAATACAACAATATCCAGCAACTAATCAGGTACAATTCACAATATCTGACATTTAATAAAAAAAAAAATTACTTAATATGCAAAGAAGGAAAATATGACCCACAACAAGAGTTAAAAGAAACAGCCAAAACAGATATACAACTGACATAGGTGCCAGAATCAGCAGACAAGAACATTAAAACAGTTATTATAACTGTATTTCAGATGTTCAAAATGTTAAGTAGATACACTTATTAGCCATCTTTCCTTCTTTCCCTTCTGAATAATTTGGTCCAAAAACCATTAGTGGACCAAGCAAGGTAAAAACTTGTGTTGGAGGCTAGAGCTGGGACCGGGGCCTACATGGTGGTGTAAGAGCTCTGGCAGAGTGAGAAAGGTATATGCATGGTGGGGTGTTAGTAGCAGAAGATTGATTACAGACAGCAGGGGTGGGGGGAATTCAGAAAGTAAATATATTGAAGAAAATGGGAATCAGCTTCCTCTTCATCAAGAAATAAAGTTTCAAAATGGGAAGAGAGAAAATTGAATGAATTAAAGATATTATGAGAACTCACGGTCTTCAATGTATATAAATGGGTAATAAATATATATGTGTATGTGTATACATACATATGTACATGCATATATATATATATACCTTCTCTAGCTCTGTCCACCAAGTCTGGGAGCAGCCTCACCCTCAACATCATGGAAATAGTTCTGATTAGAGACCTTAGAAGACATATGTCCATAGAAGAGAAACCTCATATTCAGTTATAGCTTCATTATTTGAGCAACTTTTCTTCAAAGAATGTCTTTAATCTTTATAAGTCATAAAGACAAATCTAGAAAAACAACACACACTATATTTCTACATTCAAAAATTTATTTTATAGACATTATTTATCAAGTATAAAAATGTTAGAAAAATAAAGTGTGGGCTTGGAGTTAGTCCTGGGATCCAATTTCAGTCCAAACTTTACTAATTTTTTGACAGTGGTGAATCATTTTTTCTCTGTAAACTTCAGTTTCCTCAAATGTAAGATAAATATACTTACCTTTACGTTATTAATTAGATTGTGTCCAGCATAATCTAATCTAAAACATTCAGCAAATGATGGCTATTAGCACAATTGTGTGAAGTATAAGTGGGGCAGGTTTTTATTATTTTGGTTTAATAGAAGAAGACAGACAAGGGGCAGCAAAGATATCAGAGCAGAAAATATCAATTACTTCAGACAACAAATGACATAAAGTGGGAATTGACGATGTCCAGAGTGACGAGGATATTCTAGATAGCAGGGAGGATAGGAGTAAAACATCAAGGTGGGTAACAGCGGGGATATATAGGCAGCATCACTACTTGAGTCTGGCAGCAGCAAAGGTACAAGAAGGAAATTCATGGGAAGTAAAGATGTCAAGATAATTTGCTCCAGATAGTGTGTAGTTTCATTACAAAGCTAAACTAAACCAAATAACTTCGGTCATGATTCTGTAGCATAGAATCTTGTATTTATGATTTATAGCCCACTAGACCACACTATATCTAGATATGTCTTAATCAAGAGTAACCTCTGATTTAGAGGAGTTACTCATTAGATCGTGCCATGTCTGAAACAGCAGGCCTCTGGCTGCCCTTGGTTTTGCAAAGTGAACACTGCTTTTTATTGTTGTCGAGGAGGAGTATTTAAGACTGGGAATATCTGTGTCCTTTCTGTCTCAGATCCCTTAGATATCAGGGCTTGAGTCTTCTGGGTTAGATTTGAGTTTGTCACTTAGGTTACTTCTACCTTTTGGCTGTTGTGTTACTAGTACCACTATGAGCATGGGTGTGCATATATCTCCTCAAGTCTCTAATTTCAATTCTTTTGAATAAATACCAAGAAGTGAAATTGCTGGATCATAAGGTATTTCTATGTTTAATTTTTTGAGGAACCATTATACTATTTTCTGTATTACATTCCCACCAATTATGCATATCCTTACCAAAACTTGTTATTTTATCTTTTTATAGTAGCCATCTTAATGGGTGTGAAGTGAGATGTCACTGTAGTTTTGATTTCCATTTCTCTAGTGATTAGTGATGTTGAGCATCTTTAATATGCTTGTTGGCCATTTGTATGTCATCTTTGGAGAAACGTCTATTCAAGTCTTTTGTCAATTTTAAATTAGATTGTTTACGGTTTTTTTGTTTATTTTTGAGGAATAGAAGTTCTTTATATTAACCCCTCATCACTGATAAGCTGAGTAATATACTGTGATAACATTTTATTTCTTCTACAACATTCTATTTCTCCTGAAGTTAACAATTACTTTTTGTTTGTTCATTTGCTCATGCTTCTATGTACCCAAATCATTTCTCTTTCACACTTTGATAGCACTATATGGCCACTCTCCATTATTTCCCACCTATCAGTTCTCCTTTTCTTCTTCTTCCTCCTTTTTTCCTTTTTTTTTTTTTTTTTGAATCAATGTAGGTTTTATGTATTTCTTTTTCTTACTGTGTGTTGATTTTCATTCTTTGACCAGGATACTCAGTGAATCCTTTCAATTTACATACTCAGGTCCTTCAGTACTGGGCAATTTACTAGATTTAAAAAAAAAAAAAACTTCCTCTCTCCATTTTCTCTATTCTCTATAGCATTCCTGATGTAAGATATTAGACATCTGCATTGGTCTACTATTTTTTTTTTTATATTTCATCTGCTTTTATCTTTTTTTCCTACACTTTCTGTGAGATTTCTGGACTTACTCTCCCAAATGTTTTATTGAATTTTTAAGTTAAGAGAGCCGTATTTTAAATTTCTAAGAGTTCTTTCTTAGTCTTTGTTCTCTATTGTTCTTTTGTTATATTATTCTCTTCTCATTCCATGAATCTCTTTTATCTCTCTGGAGATATTAATAATAGTTTTTTGTTTTGCTCTTCTTCTAATTCTTAGAAGATGTTTAATTATCTTCCCAATTTCTTCTATGATAATGGACAATTTAGATTTTCTATTTTTTCTTGGGTCATTTTTTTGTCATTTACATTCTGCCTGGCAATTCTACATTTCAGCTAGATCTTCAAATTTGCTGCCATGTGACTTATAATTCCATGAAGAAAACTTTTCTAAAAATCTCTTCTATATTCATGGTTATATCTTTCTTATTCTTTTCCATTTTTACTTTCTCTTTTTTTCTTGATCAGTTTTTAACTTTCTTAATTTCAGTTCATACTATTTTCATTTTCTCTTCATAGGTTTTTTTTCTTTTTTTCTAATTTAGTAAGATAAAGACTTAACTCTTTATGTGCTTAATCAAGAGACTTCTTGAATAGTGAGGGATTGGAGTTAGGGTGCTACATTAGTATAGTAATATGAATAAATATTAGATAGTAAGCTAAGAAAATTCATTAAGTCTAATCGACTATGCACAATGTTTATTAGTCATTTCATATTCTTTTCTATTTATTTGTATGTGTGCTGAAAGGGCTAAGAGATGGATTGAGTAGAAGAAGTTAGTGGGTAGTTTGGCAGCTGTGGAAGAAGTGCCCATGGATGCTTAGGAAACAGAAAAAGGGAAGAGAAGATTTTAACATCTACATAAGGTTGAGGCTTTTTTAGGAACTTCTGGTAAATAAAAGCCTACAAAGAAGATTATCTGGAAGTCACAAACAAGTAATGGCATTTAAATTTGAAAACAGAGGAAAAAAGAACATTGCACTCAATCACATACCTAGTGTTATTACCATTCTCTGATAATTTAAGGATAATATTGGGAATTATTTTATTACAAAATATCCAACTATTTTCTCCAAAGTGTTTTAAAGCTTAGGAAAACATCACTAAAGTTATTTTAGCCTCTGAATCCTGTCTTGTGTTTTTGTTATTCATAGTACCCTTATGATCTTAATTGAGGCTTTTTTTTTTTTTAATTTGGTTTACGGATGGGAGAGGGAGTACATTTTTAAATGAGAAGTTCTAATATTTCCTCAAACATCAGCCTTGTTTTGTTTCTCAGAAACTTGGAGAAAATGGAACTTTCAGATCAGGATCTAATTTTTCTCCAACATCTGATTAGAAAAAAATTCAAGCACACAGAAAATTTGATATAAATGTGCAGTGAACAGCCATATGCTTACCGCCTAGATTTTACAGTCTGAATTTAATTTTTATTAGCTGGAATTAATGTTTGCCTAAACCTCTGAGTGATGTTGTATTGAGTGATATCTCCACCATAATTACATAGGAAGTATTCTGTTCCTACTGGTAAATCCAGTGCTTCATAAGAGTTCTGTACTGCAGCCAATTTCATGAGTGCTCTAAACAAGCCAGTACAGGTCAGCTGTTAGCTGGGTGGAGGAACTTCTAGAGAGTTCTTCCCAGCTTAAAGAAACAAAATTTCAAAGTTATCTGGCTTGCTGCCTAAAGACCCCTACAGCTTTTGGCTTTTATAAGCATTGCCTTCCAGAGTCATAACCTAGGACTTTCTGGCTGTATAGTAAGAGAGCGATTGCCACTGCTTTGGGCTAGAAGGTGACAGGGACAGTAATAGAAAAAAGGGTGTAACTGGGATTCCTATCCCCCAGGTTCTACTCTAAGATTAGTCAAAACTGTCTCCACAGATGGCACAGTGCACTGTCCCCATGTGCTCTCTTCTACAAATTTATACAACCTTCTCCATTTTTTTCAGAGCCACTAAAGCCTTTAAAGAGAAAAAAGAATACAATTCCTTGAAATTGTATTCTAAGGAAAGCAGTGGCAGTCATCTCTCTAAGCTGCTTCCAACTACCAAACATGTGATATCACAAGCTATATATTTCAACTCATAGTAACTGCTTCATTTTGGCAAAACATCGTATATCACTGGTGTCTTTCTTTTCCTGGAAGGTCTTTGGTTGAGAACAGACTTCAAAACAATGAACTGTGTGCTCATCAGTGAGCTAGCTTCTTCTCACAGGAAAAAAAAAAAGTACTGTGGCTGCATGAAACCTATGACTTTCCATTCTTATCCAGTAAGAACCGATGTAATTTTCTCAGTGCTAAAGTCCTTTGGGGCAGCCTTGAATAGACAATTTTGAACAAGTGTGGAATACTTGAATGAATATAAAAACAACACTTTTAGAATGGGAATAGTATTTTTAAATTATAAAAGTCCTTTCCTCTTTTGGCTTAAGTGCATGACCTTAAAGCTAAACCTAAACATTTTCTGAAGAAGACCAAGTAGTAAATACATTAGTCTTTGTGGGCCATACATTCTATTTTACAAGTACTCAACTCTGCCATGATAGTGCAGCCGTAGGCAATAAATGAACGAGCATGGTTATATTCCAATTTTATTATGGACAACTAAATAAAGACTATGTTAATTAGTCACAAAACGAAAACCTCATATTTACTCTGTACAACCAAGCTCTAGCATGAATTAAAAGATTACAGGCCCACTACACTGTATACAACCAATGTGTCCTCATATACAGTCTAATTCTTAATATTAAGATACTTTTTATTCAATTTGTGAAGCTGCAGGAGTGGGGCTAATACCGAGACTGTGTTTTCACGTAATCTAAAATGTAACATCAGAGGTTAAAAACATAGGTTTTAGAGTCAGTCAGATGTGAATTCAAATCCAGACTCTGTAGCTTTCTTAGCTGTGTAATATTAGGTACATTGAAGAACATTTCTACGTATTTCCTCATTTGTAAAGTAGACAAACTGTTTGGAAGATTAAAAGATATAATGCACATCAAACTCAACATAGTTTTCATTAACACACACAATAAACGCTCAATAGATGTTAACTCTGTCATTATTCAGTAAGTCGTTGGTGAGTAATGATTCTTATTTGTATCTGTGTGGAAAGATCACCCATGCCATTGGGGTTCAATAGTCCATTTCACTGATTATATACCACTTTGTAGTTAGGAAAATCACCCTAATGTAAGGTCATATTTTTTAATTTGGAAGCCCTGTGATTAATTTGATATAATAATAGATGGATTATACTGTTGGCTCCCAGGAGGGATGTATTTACATGTTTGACTTGCCACTGGGACTACCTTTACGCATCTATGACTTAGTGGTATTGGCTTGCATAGGTGTACTTTTTAAATTAATATTTATTGAAGCATTTTTAAAAAAGAGTTCAGACACCTTATGAAGCATTCCAAATCTCATTAGTGTTCAAATAAATGTAGTTTTAAAGTTCTTTCTAAAAGTTATTTATTTTTTTATTGGTAATACATGGTACATAGGATAAAATTCAAAAAGTACAAAAGATTATATGATAAAAAGGAAGTTTTCTTCATCTCCCCACTGCATTCTCTATCCCAGTCGCTTTTCTAAGGAGCAATCCCTTCGAGATACAAACGCACACACATACATACTGATATGCATATGTTACATGCTGTTCTGCACCTTGCTCTACCACTTTAAAATATACCGGAAATTTCCCATATCTCTGCATATAGAGCTGCCTTGTATTTTTTAATGGCAGCTTACTATTTCATCAAAAGGACGTGTCCCACATTATTTACCCAGCCCCTAGGGATAGACTTTTCGGTTGTTTCCAATTGTTCATGACTTGTACCTTTTAATCTTCTTTGTATTGTGATTTTTCTCCTTTTTCTTCCAGCACGACTGATGAGTGAGTCTGTGGGGCTTTCCCGAGTACCCTGACCCCAGACCTCAGCAAGTATTTGTGGAGTTACTAGTTCTTCCTCCAGCATTGTTGGTTTAAGTCTCCAGTTCATCTACCTGCTCGGGCCCTAGTGGGAGCCGGGTGTGTTATTAACTGCATGTCAGGGTGTGTGTGTCTGAACAGGGGTGAGCACACGTGTCCTGTGCTGATTTCTGGGGCATGCATGCATGGGAGGGAGCAATTCTGAGTGCAAGTGGCTGCTTGTATCTTTCGCAAAGTGTGTTGAGCAGAGGTGGTGTTGGCGATCTGTGGTATGTAGTCCTGGCGTGAGCTGCGGATGACACTCTCCAGCTCTGGTCCACAGACCTCCCCCAACCAAGGGAGGTATTTAAAGGTGTCTCTTAGAAACAGGCACTACCCGGCAGCCGACTCTAGAACAATGGGTCCTTTCAGCCACCCCTTTTAGATGTATGGCTCATCACCATGACAACCACCCCATTATTGAAAGTCAGCGCGGGTCCCGCCTCAGACACTCTCCTCCTAGGTTCCCCTCCCCCTCCAGCCCGCCGTATGGTGTGTGTGGCACTGGCAGCTGTTGTCAAAAGAAGGCACCTCTTTGTCTCCAGGGGATGAAAGACATTTGGTTTTCATCGCCACCCTTTCTCTCCGCCCAACTTTTTCTCCGGGCTCTGCTCCCTGTCCCCAGACAGTGCCCCTGGATGCGGGAGCCCAGCCCCGAGTACCCACCCATAACTTTGGTATCAGTTTCCTCTTGGATTTACTCTTCCCAGAGCATTTCTGCTTTTACCTCCAACTCTTTGAGTCACTAGAAGTCTCACTCTAAATTGTACTGTCCAAAGCAAAGGAATTCACTTTAGAAATCCCGAGTTTCTTTTTTCAACTCCGCTCTTGGAGTTCTAGTACAAGCCACTTCCCCCCTCAGACCCAATAGCACCACCTTCTGTAGCCAAGAGCTTATTGCTGAGTCTGTCCCCTCTTGGAGCAAAAGCTCTTTGCCACGCCAGTTTAAAAGTTGGGCCTGTTCCTGAGAATAAGGACTAAGGTGGTTAACTATCTTAGAGATCTTACATTCAAACAGCTAGACGTCTTCTGGCTGAAGGAAAGATGACATAATTATACAAAACAACTTGACCTGTATTTTTCTCAGACTTTTAATTTAAATGTATTAAAATATTTTTAATGTGTATTACTTTGAATGAGTACCTAAGTGTGATTTACTTTACTTTTGTCTGTGGAGGAACTTTATAAAAATTAAATTTAAAAATGAGAAATCATCTTTGACTGATCATATGCCTGGGATTTGGGGTTCAAAGAATATTGCCCCTGAGCCTATAATCTGCACTAGGGATCCTAAGATTGGAACAGATGGTGTTTTCCAGACCTATCTGGAAATAAAAAAAGGTTACAGTGGTGAGGGAAAAAACAGGACCAGAAGGAGGAGGGATGCTGTGGAGAGAAAAATACAGAAGCTTGTAATCACCAGTGGGGACAGAAAGAGAGCAAAACTGGGTATATTGAGCTCTTGTGGAGGTAAAAACAAAACAAAACAAAACAAAATGACACTTTAGGATTCTATATGGGTGGGAAAAGTAATCAGCATATTCATAAAATTTTATCTAATACTAAAAAAGGTAGATACTAGAGATAGAAACTTGATAACTATTTCAGATCTCACTGAGTCTGCTATTTTAAAAAAATACATTAAAGTTTAAAAAGGACTTTAAAAAAACTTTGGAAAAAGCCCTTAAAGAATGACAAGTAAAAGAGAAAGGACGTTCAGCAGGTGACTGACAAGAGGTACACTTTTCTGGTCTTTGCTTCCAGTTACTGTTACTTTTGACAAACAAGAAGCAGTCAAAACTGGCACACAGGACACAAGTATTTGCAAAATGAAGGGTATTTTTTTCATCTGAGAATAATTTTTATCTAAATAATTATATAGAAATAATATGATACTCTAGAATAACAGTCCAAGCTCTTCCCCATCATTACCAAATATATTTTGGAGAAAATTCTGTCAATTTTTTTCTGTGAGATTTGATTAATATTTGGTGATTTCACACGAGGGTCACAATGGAGTGTCACAATTTGAAACTCCAGTTATTTAACTTAATCTTTTTTTAAAGTGTTTAAAATTGTTATTAACAAATAAAGGCAATTTTCCCTTTTTTGGCAGTGATACTCATGGTTATATCTGTTGTCTGATTTTTGCCAATAAATACATTTAATTTTATTAAAGTTATAGATGGAACTATGTAAAAGTGTGCTCCTTGAAGCTCAGGGGCCACTATGGGAACTAAGATTGAGGCCAAGTAGACAAAACTCTAGAATTATGATCTCCATGTCATTCTGAGCGGCTCTGTTTTATCTGTTTTTTGATGTAAACTTTCATTTATCTAAAAGATTTCACTGTTAAAAAAGAAAAAATAAGTTAAGGCCACTGTTATAACAAAAACTTAAGAGTTATAAAAGATCTTAGAGTTAATTGAGTACAATCTTCTCATTTAAAAGATAAGGACATTGAGATCCAAGGAATTTATCATGCCATCAGTCAGCTCACACCCTGTGACCACATGCCATCCCTAAAGCCAGCCCTTTCAGACAAGTGCTGACCGCAATACTCACTCCCTGGCTATCACTTGCTGGACCTTCTTGTTACTATAAACATATTTTTGTTTTACTTTCTTATTTTAATCTGTTTTATGGAGATTAAATAAAAGCTTTCTTGTGGAACTTTCCTACTTTCCAGTTTGCCTTCCCTAAGTCCTTCAATTCTAGACTTTACTTAAAATATCCAACTGATTGTAGATGCTCAATTCACTGACATTGTCTGCAGACAGCTCAATAGTTGCCTATCCAATATCCATTTTCTTGTCCTTCGTATCAACAGAGTCCTGTGGGGGGGGGGGGTAGTACTGTGCCAAGCTAAAAACATTCCCACACCCTCTTTTAGCTCAATTGTGAGCAATAAAACACAGTGGGACTTCAGGAAAAGCTCAATAAAGGGAACTTACTCTCTAGCTCATGTCCATTTATTCTTCGCCTTTCCTCATTCTTTCTGCCTGGAATATAGCCTGTTGACTGGAGCCACAGGAACAATATTGTGAGCAAGAAGATCAAACCTCCTCTCTAGGATTGATGGAATGGCAAACTAAGAGAAGCCTACATCCATGATGTGAAGCTGCTATTCCTGCCCTGGATTTCCTACCCCTTGACTTCTCGTAAAGTGGGAGAAAAATAAACCTTTATCTTGTTTAAGCCAGTATTTGGGGGTTTTCAGTTGCATGCAATAAAACATAATCCCCACTGGCTCCCATTTAGGACAAAAACAAAGTAGGCTAGGAATTCAGTTTTATTGAGTGATCTGTTTTGAACACTTACTATATGGTGCTGATATAGTACTTACATACATCATCACAGGCCTTATAGCATAGTAATAATAAATCATTCACTTAGTCATGTAATGAAACAATCTCCTCCTCTGAATCCCTACCCCTGGCTATGTGTAGACATATGTATACATCTCGTGTCTAGATGCCAGGTCCCTGTGTTGCAAGACCTAAAATTTCAACCACTGCCTTGACATGCTTGAGCATCACAGGGCGCAAAGGCCTAACTGTGAATTTCCCTACTCTCATCAAATATTCTCCCAACAGCAGGAATGTTTCTTTGCCTGGATAGTTCCTTTATCAGCTGGACCAGCTGTACTCTGTGCAACTAATAAATTTTATCTCCCTGTCATCTCTCAAAATTATTCAAACAAGCTATTTACATCGTCCTGCAGAAACCAAGGATCATTTCACCCTCTTGTCACTACAAAGCTTGCCTTTACAGCCCCTGGTTGTTCACTCTATTCTAAGGTGCAACCCCCATGAGGCCCTACATGGTGTGCAATATCTTCCTCCCTGGCCTGTGAGTGTATGTCACTAATAAACTGCTTCAATTTCATCTGTCTAGTGTTGGGTCTCATGCATTTAGCCATCTCATACTATTTAGGGTGGCTTCTTCCCTTCACCAATGGGGTGAATAGGAAGTGATCAGAAATGTTTGTTTAACAAACATTTATTGAGGCCTCTTAGTTGCCAGGTACTGTGTTAGACAATGACTATAAGGGTGAGCAAGACAGATACAGTATCTGCCCTCAAGATACACATACTCTAGTGGGGAAGACTGATAAAGAAAAAAGGCAATAGAGAAATAAATACAGTAATTTCAAGCTGTGATTGGTGTTTTAAAGGATAGAGAATAGTATGGGGTAGCAGAGGAAGAGGAAGATGGGATGAGGGTGAATTTAGATAAGGTAGCAATGGAAAACTAACTGAGAAGGTCACATTGGTAAGGCTTGAAGGAAGAAAAGGAACTAGCCATGTGAAGACCAAGAGAGAGAGTCTTTCAAGTAGAGGAAATAACATATTTTCAGGTCTAGAAGCAGTAGGGAGGGGAGGAATGGCAAGAGATTCAATTGGAAATCTGGGAGAGAATCTGGGAGGTTCTCTGGGAGATAAAAGAGGTGTGCCTTAGCATGTTTGGGCTGCTATAACAAAAACACCATAGATTGGGTGGCTTAAACAACATTTATTTCTCACAGTTCTGGAGGCTGGGAAATTTAAGAACAAGGTGTTGGCGGATTCAATGTGTGGTGAGGATATACTGCCTGGTTCATAGACAGCCATCTTCTTGCTGTGTCTTCACATGGTAGAATAGGCAAGGATGCTCTCTGAGTTCTCTTTTTTTAAGAAATGCATTCATAAGGTCCCCACTTTCCTGACCTAATCACCTCCTAAAGGCCCCACCTCCAAATACCATCACATTGGACATTAGAATTTAACATGAATTTTGAGGGGACACAAACATTCATTCTATAGCAAGGTGTTAAAGGCATTTGGATTTAATGTCATGGGAAGGCACTTAAGGGTTCTAACCTGCAGATAACAGTTCACAGTTTTAAAAGCTCACTTTTGCTGCCATTTAGATAATGGATCTAAGCGGGTGAGAGTGGAACTGAGAGAATCTGTAAAATGCTTTGGATGGTATAGACATTTTAAAAATATTAATTCTTTTAATCCATAAACATAAAACATCTTTCCATTTATTTGTGTCTTCTTCAATTTCCTTCCTTAATGTCTTGTAGTTTTCAGTATACAGGTCTTTCACCTCCTTGGTTAAATTTATTCCTAGCTATTTTGTTCTTCTGATGTAATTGTAAATGGGTTTATTTTCTTAATTTTTTCTTTCTGATAGTTTGTTATTAGTGTTTAGGCATACAACAGATTTTTGTGTATTGATTTTGTGTCCTGCAACATTACCAATTTCATTTATTAGTTCTAAGACTTTTTTGATGAAGTCTTTAAGGTTTTTGACATATATTATCATGTCATCTACGGTGATAATTTTTCTTCTTTTCCAGTTTGGATGCCTTTAATTTCTTTTTCTTACCTAATTGTTCTGGCTAGGAATTCCAATGCTATGTTGAATAAAAGTGGCAAGTGTATGCATCTTTGTCTTGTTCCTAATCTTAGAAAAAAACTTTCAACTTTTAGCCATTCAGTATGATGTTAGCTGTGGGCTTGTCATATATAGCCTTTATTATATCAAAGTACATTCCCTCTATATCCGCTTTGTTGAGAGGTTTTATTTTTATTTATTTATTTATTTTTTATCATAAATGGATGTTAAATTTTGTCAAATGCTTTTTCCTGACATAAATCTAGGCAATAATTTTAAAATCTGATGCAAAACATAAAAAAAAAAACAGAAGCAAAAAATAAACAAGTGGAACTACATTAAACTAAAAGGCTTGTGCATAACAAAGGAAACCATCAATAAAATGAAAAGGCAACCTATTGAATGGAAGAAAATATTTGCAAATTATATATCCGATAAGGGGTTAACATTCAAAATATATATAAGGAATTCATACAACTCAATAGCAAAAAAAAAAACAAAAAAACAAAAACAAACAAACAAAAAAACCAAACCTCAAAAATTTGATGTAAAAATGGGCAGAAGATCAGAAGATCTGAATAGACATTTCTCCAAAGAACACATACAGATAGGCAATAGGTATCTAAAAAGATTTTCAACATCATTAATCACTAGGGAAATGCAAATCAATACCACAATGAGATATCACCTCACACCTGTTAGAATAGCTAGTATCAAAAAGACAAGAAATAGCTAATGTTGGTGAGGATCTGGAGAAAAGGCAACCCTTGTGCACTATTGCTGGGAATGTAAATTGGTGTAGCCAGTATGGAAAAGAGTATGAAGTTTCCTCAAAGATTAAAAATAGAGCTACCATATGATCTAACAATTCCATTTCTGGGTATTTATTCAAAGAAAATTAAAACACTAACTCAAAAAAAATATGTACTCCTGTGTTCATCGCAGCACTATTTATAATAGCCAAGATATAAAAATAACCTAAATGTCCACTGATGGATAAATGCATAAAGAAATTGTGATATTATATATATATATATCATTATATATAATAAAATATTATTTGGCCACAAAAAAGAATGTAATCTTGCCATTTGCAACAACATGGATGGAACTTGATGGCATTATGCTAATGAAATAAGTCAGGCAGAGACACAAACCATATGATTTCTCTTACATGTGGAATTAAAAAAAAAACCCAGCTTATAGATACAGAGAATAAATTGGTGATTGCTGGGGGCAGGCAGAGAAATAAGTGAAGAGGATTAAAATGAATGACTGAACAAATGAATGAACAAAGAAATGAATTATAGTCACATTTGCCTTAACTGCTTAGGATTATAAATACATTTCTTTTTTTCTTTAAACATACATCCTAATTCCAAAATAATTGGTCACAATTATCTTTCCTTTCTTCATATGCCTGTTTACAAAGAGTTCTTCAAAGGGAAATAACCATAGGCATAAAATGTGTATTGTCATTGTTTGTGTAGTACAGATATTTAATAAATATTTCTTGCCTGAATAAAATAATGATATTTTTTCTCAAAATAAAAAAAAGGCAGTCACAAAAATTCACATATTGTATGATTCCATTTATGTGAAATGTCCAAAAGAGGCAAATCTACAGAGACAGAAAGTAGTGTTTGCCTAGGGTTGGGAGATTGGGAGGAAAAGGAGAGTGGCTGCTAACTCTAGCTACAGGGTTTCTTTTGGGGGTTACAAAAATGTTCTAAAATTAGATTGTGGCAATGGTTGCAAAGCTCTGTGAGTATACTAAAACCATTTTAAAAGGGTGAATGTTACGGCATATACATTGTATCTTAATAAAATGGCTTTTTAAAGAGAATAAAAAATAAAAATGAGTGCTTGCTTTTGCTGTTGTATAGAAAAAGGATTGAAGAGGGGTGAGAATAGAACTGGGAGTGTTTATAGTCTTTCAGGCAAGAGGCGATGGTGGCCTGGACTAGGGTAATGACAGTAGAGTTGGAGAGAGGATGGTTTCCTGATATGCCTTAGAGATAGAAGCAATAGGGTTTGCTTCTGACCAGAAGAGGGGGTGAGGGCAATGGAGGACTTAAGAATAACTTGTGGGTATTGGTTTGAGTAGTTGAGTAGATAGTGATGTCATGTACTGAGATGAAGGAAACAAAGTGGAGTAGGGCTAGAAGAAGAATCATATTTGGGAGGGAAAATCAAGAGTTCCTTTTTGCCCTGTTAGGATGTCTGTGAGGTACCTAAGTGGAAATATCAAGTGGGTAATTGGATATGTGGGTCGGGAGCTCTGTGAAGAGGTTGAGGTTGGACATATAAAACCAAGAGTCATCATCTTACAATCATGAGGTACTCTAGGCAAAGAGTATAGACAGAGAGTGGAGGACTGCCTAGTAACAAACCATAGAATAATGCCATGCCCCTGAGGTGGGAGTCCCTCACAGTTGGATGTTCTTGGGGTTCATTGCCTAGGGAAGAGGCCATTTGGTGTGACAATCACTTTCCTCAGGAGACTGGAATGAAGTAGGCCAGCTTGAGGCTGTTAGGAGAGGGATGCTGCTGTCTTCTTGTCAGGCAGGGTTTGCATTTCAGGAACTTGAGATGGTTTTGCTGGTGCTCCGGAGTAAGAGGAGTTACAGAGACCCTCTGCCACCTGGAGTGGGTATGCATCCCAAGATACTCTGATTACATCAAATCTTGTGAGCAACGCTATTACTTGCATGTTACTCTTTCTGTTCATTTCCCTTTTATTATCCTCAAGTCTTTATACAAACTTTGTATAAGTGTCCACCCTGGTATTTGCTCTGCAATGGGAAATTAAACAAAATCTAGTGTGTCCAAACTGGTGTTGAAGAGATAAAGGGATACTGAGCCTACCAAGTCCAGCGTGGTGGGAACAGCGGCCAGTAGTGGGAGGTCCCTAAGGGGGAAGGTTCGTCTCTTTTTTGATAGTAGGGGTGTCAAGTTCAGGCTCTCCTCTCTACAAGGACAAGCTCTTTACATGGCCAACCTTAAAGGAACTGTTTTGATTTTTAACAGGGAGATGGTTATTTCTTTAGATTTTTTTCTACGTTTGATTGTAAGCTCCTTGAGGACATGCTTTAATTGTTTTTGTCCTCTCAGTGTTCAGGAGGTAGTAGAACCTCCCATAAATGTTAGTTAAGTAAATGGATGAATGTATATAAGGCGCTGAGGTATACACACTATGGTCAAGGAGTTTATAATTCAGTTATGGTTATCAAATTGCATACGCAAATGTGTGGCAGGTCTCAAAAGCACTGTAGTTTACATGAAAGAGCTATGAAAGGCTATTTAGTTATAGAGGACAGAGAAATTTCTTCCAGTGTGGGGTTCTCCAGGTTGGGACAGACTTTGTGGAGGAGAAAACATACAGCTAGGCCTTTGAGGGCTGGGGAGAATTTCTATAAATAGGATGAGTAAGAGACAAACGCTTGCCAAGTAGAGGGATCCGTGAGAACAAAGACACAGAAGGCAGGCATGCTATTTCTCCATTCGTGACCAGTAGTGAGGTCTGATGCAAGGGCAGTATTTGTGGACAGAGGAGGAAATGTCAAAGCTGGAGAGGTGTGTTGGAGCTCGCTGCAGAGCTCTTTAAAATGTCTTTCTTAATGAGCAAGACCTCTCTTGTCTCAGACCAAATAGAGGAGGAGGAGGAGGAGGAGGAGGAGGAGGAGGAGGAGGAGGGGGAGGAGGAGGAGGAGGGGGAGGAGGAAAAGGAGGAGGGGGAGGAGGAAAAGGAGGAGGAGGAGTTGTTAATCAGTCCCATGGAATCCTGATAGCTGGGATTGGCTTTTCATGGTAGAAAAACTTCTCAGCAGTGAGATGTTAAACTATAGGATGGTTTGTCAATGGCAGCTTTAGAAAATTCTTTCTACAAAGTTTTTACACATAAAAGTAGACTTTCTATTTGTCAATGATTTTCTGCAGTCTCTCTTAAAACCATAAGAATGTATTATACCAGGAGTCCTTAACCCCCAGGTGGCAGACTATATAGGTCTGTGGCCTGTTAGGATGCAGCCACACAACAGGAGGTGAGCGGTGGGCAACCGAGCTGAAGCTTCATCTGTATTACAGCAGTTCCCCAGCACTAGCGTCACCGCCTCAGCTCCATCTCAGATCATCAGGTATTAGATTCTCCCAGGAGCATCAGTCTCTAGTGCCAAAAAGGTTGGGGACTTCCGTACTATACAAACTCTCCAATTCTATATTGTTCAATTCAACTCGACAAATATTTGAGTGTCAACTTGGCATTGCTATGACTGAATTCATGCCATCTCTCCCTGCCCTCACTGTTCCTCTCTGCCAGTAATCCCCATTTCAACTAATGACACTTTCATCCACACAGTTGCCTAAATTAGAAACCAAGGAATAATCTTCGATTCCTCATTCTCCCTCACCACTCACCTTCAGTTAATCCCCAATCCCTATCGTTCTACCTGCAAAACACCTCTGGAATTTGTCCACTTCTCTTAAATCCCCCATCATGGTTATAGTCTCTAGCATCTCTCATGTTGATTAATGCAATAGTCTAAATGATCTCCCTGCTGCCAAACTTGACCTTCTCTAACCCATCCCACACTCATGGTCTTTCTGAAACATAAATCTGAAAGCACTTCACTCCCCTACTTAACATTTCTTCAATGGGCTCCCAGGCTTATGAGAGAGGCAGGAGGTCTGTGTGCGCTCTGAGCCAGACTGCTTCAATCTCCTGGTGTGGTCAAAGTCCAGCTCAGCTACTTACTTGCTTACTTGACTTTTGGCAAGTTACCTAAGCACTCACTACAGTTTTCTCCTCTATAAAAAGGGAATTATAACAGTAATTTCTTTTAGGAGCATTGAGAAGATTAAAGGAATCTGGATCTTCCTCTCCTCTATGAACTGAAATTTGGAGTGTCCCACATTCCCTTAGTCATCTCAGCTGGTCTCATGGCTTTAAATATCCATATACTGATAACTCTCAAATTTACATCTGCAGCTCAGCCCTTTGTCCAGAATCCTAGACTCATATATATCAGCTGCCTTCTCAACATCTCCACTTGGGTGGCTAGTAGAGCTACAGATATATTAAACTTAATGTGTCCAAGATTGAATTCCTGATTTTTTCCCTTCAAACCTGCTTCATCCATAGTCCTTTTAACGTCAGTTCATGGAATTAGTTTTCCATTTAATCAGGCTCAGATGTCCTGCATTTTCCTCCTGTTTCACTCCCCACATCCCATCTATCAGGAAATCCAGCTGGCTCCTCCAGACTGTATGCAGAATCTGACTCCCTCTTTCCCCTTTCATGGCCACACCCTGCCCAAGCTCATACTTCTCTCACCTAGATTACTGCAGCAGTCTTCTAACGAGTGTCCTTCCATCCTGGCCCATCTACAGTCTCTTCTCAACCCAGCAGATTAATAAATGTAATCCGGTCCGCATCCTTGACCCTATAACCTCATCTTCTACTTTACCTCATATTCATTTGACTCCAGCTACTCTATCATCCTTACTGTTCCTGAGACTCCTCAAGCACACTGTGGTCTTAAGGCATTGTCTATTCCCTTTATAGGATATCCCTGTGACTAACTCCCTCTCCTCCAAATCTTTGCTCAAAGTCTTTTCTCAAGGAGACTCACTCTCTTTACCCTTTTAAAAACTATGTCCCATTCTACACCCATGCCACCCTGAACAAGCCTGATTCTGTCTGATCTTGGAAGCTGAGCAGGGTTGGGCCTGGTTAGTACTTGGATGGGAGACCACCTAGGAAGACCAGGTGCTGTAGGCATAAAAAATAAAAAATAAGGGATTGTAAGATGACAAGGTCCTTGCACTCTGTGAGGTCAACCAAGGGTTGCCTCACCTAAAAAATAAAAATAAAAAAATAAAAACTATGTCCCATGACATTCTGAATCTTTTTCCCATTGCACTTACATCCTTCTACTATAATATACTTTACTTGTTATATTTATTGATTATTATCTGTTTTTCCTCACTAGAATGTAAGCTCTGCTAAAGCAAGAATTTTTGTCTTATGTTCACTGGTATTATATATCCAAGCACTGGAACAGTGCCGGGTATATAGGAGGACTCACTAAATATTTATGAAATTAATGGACATTGCATGGTACATGGTGTTTTATAATTACTAACAATTAAGACGAAGCTCACACCACTGGGCTCTTATTTGTCTTCCTCATCTCATTTTAGAAAAAAAAAGAAAAAAAAGAAAAAAGAAAGTCTACACTCTTTCCCATTCTAACCGAGCTGTAGTTCACTCTCTCATCTCTGGAACTTTCTACATGTCCTCTTCTCTCTGTCCTTCCACCTCAGTGGAATTCATATCCATCTTTTAGGTTTCAGTTTAGAAAGACTTCCTTGACTCTAGGTCACCTCCTCCACCAGCAACCCCCGCCCCCGCAATGTGTCCTCCTTGCTCATCGCACTGTTTTGTAATTACTTGCTTCTCATTTGTCTTCTAGGCACTGTGACAACAGATATTATGTTTGTGATATCAGTCATCGCAGCATCCTCATCACAAGGCTTGATACATGGGAAACTCTCAGTAAATGTTAATTCAATGAATGAATGAGAAATGCCCACAACAGTGATTGCATTTCTTCACCTTAAACACACATTGTTTAGTAACTATGTTTAATTATATCTTGTGCTCCTTCTTAGGTAATAACAATTGCTAAAACTTTTTCTAACTCAATCCTCACAACAAATCTACAAAGAGTACTAGTGTTCTTATTTGAGAAGTGAGAAAGTTGACGTTTAGAGAAATTAAGATACTTTCCCAAGGTAACACAGCTGGTAAATGTTGTAGTACTTCAAACTCAGGCAATCTGGCACCACAGCCCCTAAGCTTTCAGGACACCATATTATTCAGACATTTTGATTTGGAGTTTTCTTTTATACTTAGTTCAGAATTAGCCAACTATCTGCACTTAGTGAGTGTGGCAGGGAACAATCCACACCACTTCAAAACAAACATTTATCATGGTCCTGTTTAAAGAGAAGCTGCCACTTATGCTCCACTTTACCAAAGTGGAAACTAAAGCACAGGCAGGGTGACACCCTCATTGTCAGGGTTGACATCATTATCATGATAACCAGTTTACCATTTTATTGAACACATACAATGTGCCAGGCACTGAGGCAAACCCTTCCCACACCTCATCTCATTTAATAACTAATTTTTCTTTTAACTGAATTTGAACCTTATTTTGACTTCTACTCCATGCTTCTCTGATCGCAATGACTTGAATCACTTAAATTTAAAATAATAATTTCAAAGTCATTAGAGCTCTAATGAGATTTGGAAAGATACCTACCTAACCCTCTCATTTTCAGCTCTGGGGCCTGAGATTCTGAAAGGTCAGGTGCCTTGCCCAAGGTCAAGCAAGTGGTGGTCTAATGGAGCTGGAAAAGGCCTCCTGAATCCAGGTCCAGAGTTCTCAATAAGACTTTATATAGCAATTGCCCAATACATATAAATGAAAAGGCTTCACGTCTCTTTTGAAACGCACTTATCTAATGGAGAGTAGTTATTACTGTTCACAATTTATTTCCCATGATAACGCTATCAAAATAAATCATGCCCTGGAAATCACACTTTTTAGCATCCCCCTCTAGGCGCATTCTGAGGTTACGCAGGTGGCTGCGGCAGCGGGCCGGGCCCTTTGTGACCGATGATTAGGGGCCCGGCAGCTAGCCGACTGTTTACCACCGCCAGTCAGGGCTTGGAGCCGCAGATCTGCACCAATCGGAGATTACTGAAACCTCAACAAGGGCCAGCTGGGGGCTCGAGCCCGCGAACAGAGTGAGCAGCGATCATCGATCAATCAGAGGGAGGGGCAGATTACCGACGCCCAATCCGAGGTCGCTGGCGCGAGGCCCGAGGGCCGGCCAATCAGCGGGCGTACAGCGGCCGGCGCGGGGGGCTGGAAGGGGGCTGGGAGCGGGGCCTATCCGCGCAGCGGAACGGTGGGCGCTGCGAAGAGCAAGGCGGGTGAGGAGGGCTGGCGACCTGGGTACCGAGAGGGGGCAGCGTGCGTTGGTAGCTGGCCAGGGTGAGACTGGGGCGCGCTAGGGTGGGGCGAGGGAGCGCGGGGCGGGAGTAGGGTCACGGGATGCGGTAAGACTGACTCTTCGCGCTGCGGGATGCGGAGGGGAGAGGTAAGGGAATGAGTACCGGGCTGCGGAGGTGGCTCGCTGCAACCCAATGGCTGAGGGAGGAGGGGACACTGTTGCCATGGTAACGCACGTGTGCAGGCTGGCGACCCTTTACACAGTCCAAACGTGCGCACATCTTAAATCCGCCCCCCTTGTCCACCCGTCCCGACCCGTTCTCCATCATCCCTAGCTCGCAGGAGTATAGGGATGATGCGCTGGACCAGCGCAAAAATATCCTATTTTGGCAGCCGCCTCTCCTTCTCCACATCCTAGCTGCTCTCAGCTTCCTCGTC
Organism: Eidolon dupreanum; assembly: GCA_028627145.1. Lineage (NCBI taxonomy): Eukaryota > Metazoa > Chordata > Mammalia > Chiroptera > Pteropodidae > Eidolon > Eidolon dupreanum. Next base: position 45,879,716 of record CM053508.1, on the reverse strand, counting down.
CTGCCGTTTTGTCCACAGGCAGAGGGATTAAGCTAGCTAGGGCACTTCATACCATAGGCCTTTGCGGTTGACCTTCTGGGGCCAGTACGTGGCCATTTCACGGAATGGCCACAGTTGGGGTCCAAGCGCGACCGCCTGATCCTGGGGACTGGCATTGCAGAATTGCTGTCTCCTGAGGGACAAGGGGTATCCCCAGAGGGATCTTTTTAAGACATTCAACGCAGATCCTGTGTATAACAAATACTTAAGAGAATGGGGTCTGACAATGAATAAAGACTAAAGTGACAGCTTTCTATTCTATGGACCAGCGCTGTCCAATAGAAATATAATGCAAGCCACATACTATGTAATTTTACATTTTTCTAGTAACCACATTAAAAAATAAAACAGGTTAAATTAATTTTAATAGATTTTATTTAACCTAGTATATTCAAAATACCAATATTAAGAGTAATTTAATCAATATTAAATTATTGGTAAGATATCTTAAATTCTCATTTTCATACAAAGCCTTCAAAATCTTGTGTGTATCTTATATTTACAAAACATATCATTTTGGACCAGCCACATTGTAAGTGCTCAATGGCCATATTTGGCTAATGGCTATGATATGAGACCGCACAACCAAAAACATTTCTCATATGTGTGTCAGTTGTGACCAAATACATGAAACTCATTAATATTTTTTGAAGCCCATTTATATGCAAGGAAGCACTGTTCAATGAGGCAACAAAAAATATGAGGCATGGTCTTTTTCTCAAGGAGATTTCAGTCCATTTGAGAAAATACATATACAAAAAATTAAGTCAAATTTTAAATGAATATGATTCAAGCACTGGTAAGGATAACTGATTGACAAACAAAGTGGCTAATAATTATCCTTAGGAATTTCAGGGAGGGATACTTCAGGTTCATGCAGTAGAAGAAGATGAGTTTAGTCTTGAAAAGTGGGTAAGGCTTGGACTGCTGGGAAAGATGAGGAAGGTGTTTTGGTTTAATGGAACTGATCATAGCTTCTTTTGTTTTTAGGCTTGATAATTTTCAGAGTCCCGAGGTTTTCAAATTGAAAAAGACTTTCCTCTCTCACTGACAGTCTCCACCATGATCCATAGCCTTTTCTTGATCAACTCCTCTGGAGATATTTTCCTGGAGAAACATTGGAAAAGTGTGGTCAGCCGTTCTGTTTGTGATTATTTTTTTGAGGCACAAGAGAGAGCTACTGAGGCAGAAAATGTACCACCAGTTATCTCTACCCCTCATCATTATCTCTTAAGTGTATACCGGCACAAGATCTTTTTTGTGGCTGTGATCCAGACAGAGGTCCCTCCTCTATTTGTCATTGAGTTCCTTCACCGAGTAGTGGACACATTTCAGGTGCGTGAATGTGAGGAAGTTGATATATGTAAATTATAAAGACTTTCTAGTTCTGTTTCCATTGTATTCAGTCTCATTAAGGAACTTTTTAAAAAATCAAAACTCTGACATTGCTCACTTCCTCTCCCAGCTGATAATAGATTCTATTGATTGAATTGGCTGCATCTAAAATGATAAATTGAATGCTTTTGAACCTGTTGCATGAGAAAGCCACCTTACCTGGTATGATTGTATACAGTCATTTTACTTCTAGAGATTGGTATTGTCCTACTTTTTGTTCGCAAATCAGAGGAGTTTAGTTTTTTTTTTTTAAATATGTATATTGTGGACTTGATGCTAATTATTAGCTACGTTATTTTGAGTTGCATCAAAAAGTGATGAGTGTGTAAAGATATATATATATATTTTAAAGTTTTTACTCTCCCTGGCAGGAGTAATTTGACTGCATACTTCATCTTGGGTTTGGGGTGCTTATCCACAGCATAGGACTACTAGTGATGAGCAAATTTAGGATTAGAAAATCTTCTGTACCCATAAGAATTTAAGGGACACATTTTACAAGAGATAGTTTTCATTTTGAGGTTTTCTTTCAGGAATAGATTTGAAGATCTTGGAGAGTGGGATACAGGGGAGGTTACTTATACTAGGATGTCAGCACCGTTTATGGCACAGGATTTTAGGCCACCTAGACTCTGGATTCAGACAGTAGAATCATCTCCCTCAAAGAATTGCTCAACTTCTAACTGTTGTGGTTATTTGCATAACTCAAATGATAAATGAGAAGCAAAGGCCCTTTATCTTCTTGTCATGTGAGGTCTGAAATTAGTCATATGAATACAGAAATCGTGAAATTGGAGAAGAGAATGAGGACTCAGATGTTATGCTAAAAATGTAAAAAGTCAAAGAGTCCTTTCATTTCCACTCATATCTACATCACATGTCTAAAACAGGCTTCATTCCAGGAGAATTGTATTTTATGATTTTTCTCACAAATACTTTCTGATAGTACTATTCTGGGATTCCAGTTCTCATGTGGTATAATAGTTCCTACACAGTGAAAACCTGAGAATTATAAACCCCAGGATGTGGAGGAACTATATGTAGAAAAACCAACCCAGTCGTTATGATCTTAAACCACTCTAACTGGGCATTGTTATGATTTCCACATATGATATTTTACCCCATCCTAGGATTAACAGTTCCATTGGTGAAACTCAACATTAGCTTCAAATTACAATATTATGCAACTAATTACAGGATAGGAAGTGAGAAAAGTTGTTTAATCTAGTTGAAACCACAGAGGAATTTCAGAAAACAGTAAAACGTCTGGTTTGGAAGTCTGGGACTTCAGAACTTGTCATTTTTGAAGCATTTGTTAAAAGTAAATGGATACATTCTGATTTTTATATCTTATCTGATTTGCATTTTCTCTGGCTGTATTATTTTTCCAAGACTAAAATGTAATGGAAGAGTTTCAGCTGTAGAATTGCAAGAACTTTTGCTATAGCACTTTGTCTTACAAGTTTAATTTCCAATTGCTCAGTTCACATTCTGCCTGATTTATAACATGTAGTGAGGTGTTTTATTTATTTTTCAAAATAAAATCACTCTTGGGAGGGAAATGTGTAACTTTTTTTCCCTTAAATATTCATTTTTTAAGAAGAAATCTTTTATTTTAGACACACGTTCCTAACTCCTAAGTGCTCTTGGATATTGGAATGACACTGATAATTAACATCTGGTATAATTTAAATCACATCTGAAGTCTGTGATCAATTTTGGATGTCATAATTTGAGGAGAATATTGGAAAACTAGAGTGTATTCAAGGCAATGGCAAAATGGTAAAATAATCTAGAAACCATACCATAGCATGAACAGTGGAAGGATCAAACAGGGAATTTGGCTGTGAGAAAAAAAAAATTGAAGTGGAAACCTATAGTTGTTTTCAAATAACTGTGTGGCTGTTATATAAACTTATTCTGTAAGGTAGATCTAGGGAGCAATTTTTAGTTTAGTAACAGAAAGAACTTTCTAATAATAAGAGCTGTCCATGAATAGAATGGGCTTTCTCAAAAAGGGTAAATTTCTCTTTACAGGATGAGTTCAAGGAGGGTTGTATGATCATCCCAGAGGTCTAGTAAAAGACGTGATTGACATTGCTAGAAGGGCATACCAATGACTACAAGCATTTCTTTCTAAATCATTTCATTATCATGCATCACATTTTACATACTACTTTATAGTATACAAAGCACTTTCACATATATTATCTTTTCATCTATTGTGCTTTGTTCTTAGAACATCCTTGTGTGTCTAATGGTATTATCCTGATTATACTATTAAAGAAAGTAAGACCCAAATTAGTATGACTTAATCAGATTTGGAATCCAGTGCTTTTCCCACAATCCAGACAATTTAGTAACTAAGTATAGCCTTTGTTAATAAATAAACAAAGTGTTCTTAGAATCCTAGCATTTTAGAGTAGGGATGATCCAAAAAGATCTGGTGTGCTAGCTCATCCCCCTCATTTTATTTTATCACCCTCTCAGTTCTTATTACCTGCATGAATGTTAAAGAACAGCACAACAGTGACGGTTAAAAAGATTTTCAGGTCCTGTCTACGTCATATTAAGTATTATCATTTTGCATAGTTCTTTCAAATTCTTGTTTATAGCACATGTAATAGTTTAGGTTCAATTTTTGTATACTACATATTTTATCTAGTTGAAGAAACCCAAAGAGGTTAAATGACTTATTCTAGTTTATTTTAAAAAATTAGTAATGACACTAGAATTATAAGACAGTCAGTCCAGTGTTCTTTCTACCAAGCCATCTGCCTAAGAGAACTATATATTCCCTATATGGCTTCATTCACTCATTGTAGAAGAGTATTCCAGAAACACTGAGTAAACGCAGTGTTTACTAGATCCCTATTCTCTAGGAACATTCTTTCAATTATTACAGTATCTGAGTGATAAATGTATATATTGTATTTTCATCAGGATTATTTTGGAGTCTGTTCAGAGCCAGTGATCAAAGACAATGTGGTTGTGGTTTATGAGGTATTGGAAGAGATGCTTGACAATGGGTTTCCGTTAGCTACTGAGTCAAACATCCTCAAAGAACTGATAAAGCCTCCCACTATCCTTCGAACAGTTGTCAACACCATAACAGGTATGGAGAAAGGGGAAACCCATAGAAAGCCAGTGCCATCATGGGTGTGGCTTAGTCCCCTATTGTGCATTGTTTTGAGTGCTTATCTTTGGAGATTTCCAATGTCTAAGTGCTTTAATTTTGCTCTTTATAAGTCTTTGAGTATGACCTAAAATAGATTTTTCTTATGTAGAAAATACTCTGATTTCAATGACAGAATGAAGTGTTTTCCTTTAAAAATAACATTTTTCTGATTACAGAAGAAACAGAGGAGCACTGTAGAAACGTTGGAAATACAGAAAAGCACAAAGAACATGAAAATAGCTCTTAATCTCATCATACTTTTAATGTACTGGTGTATATGTTTTTTGTCTTTTCTAGATAGATGGATGATGGATGGACATAATTTTTTAAAAAACAACTCGTGTATTATTTTAAACTTGGCTTTTATCAATATTTCGTGAATATTATCTCATTATGGTAACTATTCTACATCATTTCTAGTGACTTTACAATTTTCTGCCATATGGTATAGACCCTGAGTTATTTACTCAGTCCTGTTTATGATGTTTCTGACATTTTGTTCTTTTAAATAACAAGGAATTAGCATTCTTATACTTAAGTTCTTGTGCATAGCTAGAATAATTTCTTTTCAGTACTAGAAGTAGAATTGCTGGATCAAAGGGTGTATATATTTTAAAGACTTTAATACATTGTGCCAAATTGCCCTCCAGAAAAATTACACCAATTTATACTTTCAGTAGTAATTTGTATGCACCCTGGCCAACTTTTGTATTATTATTATTAATTTTAAAAACTGACCATTTGAGCTTAGTGATATCTTGTTATTTACACAGTCATTTTTTATTACGAAGGAAGTTAAAACCTGTTTAAATGTTTATCGACTATTTTTCCTCTACTGTAAATTACATTTTTGTGTCCTTTGCCCATTTTTTTTGTTGTTGTTGTTAAAATGTTTTTCTTCGTTCATTCTAATTTAAAAGAATTCTTTTTATTTAGGGATATTAAACTATCATATATTGGAAATATACATGATAGTTTGTAGGAGTTCTTTATATATTTTGAAAACTGTTACAGATATTTTCTTACAATCAATCGCTTGTCATTTGACATTATTCATGATTTTGTTTGTTTAGCTACCTTTAAAATTTTTTGATTTAGTAAAATTAATCATTCTACTTTATTAAGGTTTTACATTTTGGGTCTTGCTAAATATATAAACTGGATTTACATGGAATTTGACATACTGATTGAAAAATACATTTTAAATGGTATAAATATGCTATAATCACTACGATAAGTATGATAAAGAATTATAAAGGGATTGGAAAGATTCGCCAGCCATGTCAAATGTCAAGATACATTAAGTTCATGTGGTACACAAGACAAAAACCCTTAGATATTCCATAAAAACCAAGACAGTTTTGAAAATAAATAGTAAAAAAAGAGAGAGCAAAAGAGAGTGTGCCCTATCAGATACAATATATATTATGAAGTTTTGGTAATTTTAAAATTATAGTACTGGCCCAGAAATAGACAAATAGATGATTGGAATAAAATAGAAAGTCCAGAAAAATGTACTTGCTTTTGTAGGAATTTGCTATAGAGAGATGTGGTCACATCAAGTTAGTGGGCCAGGGGCTAATTGTTAAATACATTGTACTGGGGCAGTTGGCTTTGATATAGAAAAAAAATGAAGTCCCCTTACTTATTCTATACACAAAATAAGTTTCAGCTAGATCAAAGAGTTAAACATGTACAAACTTTATAATTGTTAGAAGAAAACATAGAATGTCTTCTTGATTTTAGAAAAGGTAAAATTTTCTTTTATAAAAAGTGTAATTTCTTCTAGTTCTTTCATGCTTTTATTTTTGGATTTAATTCTTTAATCCATTTGAAAATTATCTCGGTAAACAATATAAGGTAAGGCTCTCTGTTCATTTCTCCAGATTGTCAGCCAGTTTTCCTAGCACTGTTTCTTGAATAATTTATCCTTTTCCCGTGTTTTCAAACGATATTTTTATCATGTACAAAGTCATTATGGATTCTTAGGGGTTTTTTTTGGGGGGGGGGGGCGGGGCTTTCCTGCCTTATTATCAGACTGATTTAATTATTATAGCTCGATGACATATTTTAATACATAGTGTATCTTTTTAGTATATGTGCTGCCGAAGCATGCATATGGTACATCTTTTTAAGAAAATAAATTTGTTCAGTTTTTCAATATTCGGGGCTCATTTTAAACCTTAAAAGCTTTGTTAGTGCCTGGATAATTTATGAAGACTATGAAGTCATTTTCCCGAATCTTACTCAAATCTAGAAAAAGGTATCTGAGAACCACTTTTTAAAGCTGAAGTATTTATAAACATGTAGAATATATGTGTGTTTGTTCTTTAGATCAAAAAAAATCCAGGTTACAGAAGAAGGAAATAAATTTTGAATTAGTTATATTATTTCATAATTTTAGTATGCAACTTTTGAATTAAAAATATATATATATTTGATGCCTGTGGGGGTGGGAAACAAGTCAAGGAATTTATTTACAGCTTTTATAGACAGGGAAAGATCTAATTTGCATTCTTTTCCTAAGTTTCACTATTGGTATGAGAGAGATTATGTTGATGTATACATTTTAATATCTAGCATAAATACACCTAAGAATCTGCCTCAAACTAGGGTACTGTTTTTACCTATGTAATTTTTATATTAGTATGTAGATTGCCATCCCTACTGAAAGCCAATGCATTATTTAAGCTGCAAGCTATTGTGTAATTTGAGAGACCAAGTTCAAGTTACTTTCAAAACTAAAATATGATATCTGTTTCTCAGGTAACTTTTTTAACCTTCATTCTTCTTGAGAAGGCAGACCAGATGGCGACAAGTTTTTAAAATAGACTGGGTTACCCATATAGAAGTTGGGAAAACTCTCAGTTTTTTTTTTTTTAAAGTTCTTCAATTGAGTACATGAATAGTGGGAGCATAGAAACTTCTAAAGAAGTGTTCTATGATTATTAGATAATTGGTCACATCCAATTATCAAATTGGAATGAAATTACAATAATATTCATTGTCTCAGGAAGCACCAATGTGGGTGACCAACTTCCCACTGGGCAGCTGTCAGTGGTCCCTTGGCGGCGGACTGGGGTGAAATATACAAACAATGAGGCCTATTTTGATGTGATTGAAGAGATTGATGCCATCATTGATAAATCAGGTAGGTGCTTTTACTCTGTTCTCAAAACTAGAAAATATAATGCTTGCTGTTAGAATTATTCCCTATTCAAAATCATTCATTTTAACTTGGTGCCTACTTTTTGTTAGGCATGGCGCTAGGTGTTGGGAAATGGACTTACATATTATGATGCAGAAGACATGATTGTATATGTAGAAACCCTTAAGGACTCAACAAAAAACTATTAGAACTAATAAATTCAGTAAAGTTGCAGGATAAACAATCAACATAAAAATCAGTGGTGTTTCTATATACAAACAGCAAACTACCCTAAAAGAAAATTAATAGTCTCACTTATAATAGCAACAAAAGAAAATACTTAGAAATAAACTTAACCAGAGAGGTCAAAGATTTGCACACTGCAAATTATAAAATGTTAATGAAGAAAATTGAAGACAAGGGTAAAGGGAAAGACAATTGTATTTGTAGATTAAAAGAATATCATTATAATGTACATAATACTCAAAGTGATCTACAGATTCAGTGCTTTCTCCATCAAAACCCAATGGCATTCTTCACAGAAATAGAAAGAACATTCCTAAAATTCATATGGAACAGGAAAGATCCCAAATAGCCAAAGCAGTCTTGAGCAAGAAGAATAAAGCTAGAGACTTCACACTTCCAGATTTTAAAGTATATTATAAAAACTACATTAATCAAAACAGTATGATACTGATATAAAAGAAGACATATAGACCCATGAAACAATACAGAGCTCAGAAATAATACCACACATTTACAATCAATCATCAACAAAAGTTCTAAGATTATACAGTGGAGAAAGGATAGTCTATCCATTAGTTGTGTTGAGAAAACTGAATATCCATATAGAGAGGAATAAAATTGAACCCTTATCTCACACCATATGCAAAAATCAACTCAAAATAGATTAAAGACTTAAAACATGAAATCATAAAGCTACTGGAAGAAAAGATAGGGGAAAAGCCTCTTGACAATGTTCTGGGCAATGGTTCTTGGATATGACACCAAAAGCAAAGGCAACAAATGCAAAAACAGACAAGTGGGATTGTATCAAACTAAAAAGCTTCTGTACAACAAAAGAATCAACAGAGTGAAAAGGCAACCTATAAATGGGAGAAAATACTTGTAAACCATATATCTGATAAGGGACTGATATCCAAACTATATAAGGGCTCATATAACTCAATAGCAAAACAAAACAAAAAAACAAATAAGCTGATTAAAAAGTGGGAATAGGACCTGAATAGATATTTTTAAAAAGAAGACATACAAATGACCAGCGGGTATCTGAAAAGGTACTCACTATCACTAATCATCAGGGAAATGCAAATCAAAACTACAGTGAGATATTGCCTCATACCAGTTAGAATGACCATTATAAAAAGGCAAAAGATAAATGTCGGCGATGATGTAGAGAAAAGGAAACACTTGTACACTACTGATGGGAATGTAAATTGGTATTGAGGTTCCTCAAAGTATTAAAAAATAGAACTACCTTATGATTACTTCTGGCTATATCCAAAGGAAATGAAATAAGTATCTCAAAGAGATGTCTGCAATTTTATATTCATTGCAGTATTATTCACAGTAGCCAGAATATAGAAACAACCTAAATGTCTGTTGATGGATGAATGGATAAAGAAAATATGAGGTAAATGCATACACACCCAATGGAAAAATTATTCAGCCGTAAAAAGAAGGAAATCCTGCCATTTTTGACATGGATGAACCTGGAGGGCATTATACCAAGTGAAATAAGCCAGATACAGAAAGACAAATACTGCATAATTTCACTCATGTAGAATCTAAAATAGTCAAACTCATAGAAGCAGAGAGTGGAATGGTGGTTTGCAGGGGTTGAGAAGAGGAGGAAGTGGGGAGATATTGGTTAGAGGATACAAAGTTCTAGTTATGCAAGATGAATAAATTCTGGAGATATAATGTCTAGCACAGTAACTACAGTTGTATCTTGAAAGGATTCTTCTCATCGAGTTAAATTAACACATTCTCACTTCACATGTGTATTGTATACTTGAAATTTGCAGAGAATGTAGATCTTAAGTGATCTCACCACATGCACAAAAATAACTCTGAGGTAATGGATATATTAATTAGCTTGATTGTGGTGATAATTTCACAATGTATATCAAAATGTCAAGTTGTACACCTTAAATATTACAATTTTTATTTGTTAACTATGCTTCATTATAGCTGAAAAAATCAATAAGTATATGAAGAATTCTTGCCTCACACTTTTACTTGTTTATAGATCTTAATCCTTTTGAATAAAAAAGAAAAGTAATAAACTAATGTCTTATAATTAGATTTCCTTTTGAAAATATTTGACTATCAGTTCTCATGGCAGAGCTGAAGTTGTAATCACTAAACTTCAGGGAGCCTTCTTTTTCTATCTATTCTGAATTAGGTTAATATGACTAGAAGTCTAAGAGCTTAGAAATTTGTAGAAAGTTCTGGTCACACTGGTGAAATCATTCATTCAACAAATGCTTATTGAAAACCTGTTGTGTCATAGCACAGTGGTAGATAGCATTTAATGATGAATCAGATATAGTTTAGGGGTATACCATCTAGTCACAGCCCCCTTCCTGTTCAACTTTTTTTTTCAGTTGATATTCAGTTTTACTTTATATTATTAGTACAGCATGGTGATCAGACATTTATATAATTTATGTGTTGAGAATCTCTGCTGACAATAATGTAATAATGATGGTGATGTAACAGGAAGTGTCATGTCACTAATGTGAGGGTGTCATACATGAGAATCATGTGGAGGAAAGAAAAAGCTGGGAACCCCTGGATATAAGCAGTGGAAAAAGAAAAAACTAACCCCTCTGCTGTACTTGAAAGACTCCAAATACATATTTGAAGATTAGATATAGAAACTCTCAAAGAGGAAAGTAAACTCAGTAATTAAGTCATTAAATACCTGTAATAACCCTATCCCAAACAATATAGGAAAACAACAATTATTTGTTAATAATGAAGAGAGGTGTGTCATTCTCAGGGACAGTTGGTCATCATCATGTGGTAGTCAGTCAGCATTATGCTGAGTATCTACATCTTCGCTATGATGAGTGGTCAGAGATTCCTGTTAGTAAATGTAGATGAGTGAAAGCTGGCTTTTGGTTCAATGATGATATATCCAGCATTTTTTGACTAATAATTTTTAAATTCTGTAGCAAAATCTTTCTAAAATCTTGATTCTGAATTGTGTTCCATATACAAAGTTCTGGACCACTTTATGAGTGTCATTTTTTGTAGCCGTTGATGATATTATTTTGTTGTTGATGACAATGAGGTTGTACAGATAAAGGAGACAAAGTGGGTTAAAAAAAAGAAAGACATAGTTTATTGTCTGCTTATTTAAATCTAGTGAGGGAGAGAGAAAGCTAAAAAGGTGGAACATAAGAGAGATATCCCACCTATCCAGAACAAAGTGTAAAGAGATGATACTGTTTATGCTTCATCAGTAGTATGAGTAGAAGTTATTAAGACCTACATGGATTTGGGAGCAAAGTATGTACAAAACACCTAAAATGAGTAAAATATTGTTGAGAAATAAACTGGTTTAGTATAACTGGATTGAGAGGCATAAAAAAAGAAAAGTGATGAGGCTTTAAAACTAGGCATAACAGCTTTTCGTATTGGTCCCAAACTGTAAATAACCCAAATGACCATCAGTAATAAAAAGATAAATAAATTTTGATATAGTCATACGATGAAATACTATACAGTAATGAAAAAATGAACTGCCGATATACCCAACATCATAAATGAATCTCACAGTGTTGAGCAAGAAACTCAGTTGCATAAAGTTACATACAGTTGTAACATTTATGCGAAGTTTGAAAAGAGGTGCAACAGCCTGTTTTCAATAGAAGTCAATTTTAGGGACTCAGATTAACTAGGTCGGGTAAGAAGAGCATGCTGGGATGCTAAAAAGATTCCTTATCTTTGTGCAGGTGGTATTTGCAGGTGTGTACATATGTAAAAATCCATCGAGCCTTAATATTTAAGATTTTTGCATTTTACTATTAGTTTTACCTCTATAAAAATGTAAAATGCTACAACCAAGAATACTTTATCCAGCAAAGCTATCATTTAGAATTGAAAGACAGATAAAGAGCTTCCCAGACAAAAATAAACTAAAGGAATTTGTCACCACCAAGCCAGTATTACAGGAAATGTTAGAGAGACTTCTTTAAGAAGAAAAAGCATGTATCAAAAACAGGAATAAAGAATAGTAACAACTACATTCCTATCAATAAATACCCTAAATAGAAAAGAATTAAGTGCTCCAACCAAAAAATAGAGTGGCTGAAAGGATAAGAAAACAAGACCCCTACATATACTGTCTACAAGAGACTCAGTACTTCAGATTAAAAGACACACACAGACTAAAAGAAAGGGGATGGAAAAAGATATTGTTTTAATGGACCGAGAAGGTATTTAAGTCAGACAGAGAAAGATAAACACTATATGATTTCACTTATATGCAGAATCTAAGGAATACAAAGAACAAACTAATCAAAAACAGACTCACAAATATAGTGGACAATTTGGTGACAGACAGAGGGGAGGAGAGTTTGGAGGGCTGGGAGAATGGGGTGAAGGGTTAAAGAAGTACTAATTAGTAGCTGATGGATGGACACAGGAATGGGGAGCATGGCATAGGGAATGCAGTTAGCCTTAATACTTTGGCTAGGTGAAGGGTCAGGGGAAAGAGGGAGCAAGTGAGGGGGATTCTTTTACAAACTATATAGATGTCTAACCAATGTACTGTATACTTGAAACTAATTAAAATAAATAAATTTTTAAAAAGTATATAAGACATGGAAAAGGCTGAGTACAGTGCCTGGCACACAATAAGCAATATCACTGCTTTTATGAATCATTATCATCACTGTCATTGTCACATCATCAACAACAAATTCCTCCAGTTCTCAGAAACATCAGACATGGAGAGAGAAAGAGGCAGGGGAGTTGAGTCAGTGCCTTGGGTCTGGCACCTGTTCTGGGGAACAATATTCAAGTAAGAATATCTTTCCAGGACATGCTCTTCTCTACCAGTAAAGCTCAGGGAAAGGAGAAAAAAAAAAATAAAACAAAAACAAAAAAACAACAACTAGATGGCTAGATCATGAAGAGTCTTGTATGCCATTTCAAGGAGGCCTCTTTGGAACAATTTAAAAGTTTTAAGTTGGGGAGTAACTTAAACAGATTTGTTGTGTAGAACTATCAGTCTAGCTGCATTATGAAGAATGGCTTGAAGTGGGTTAAGACTGAAGACGGAAAGCAAGGAGGCTATTGCTGAAGTGGCAAAATATAGATGTACACAATGGTAGTGAGGATGGAGAGCAATGAGTAAATTTAAGAGACAGAAATCATATAAAAGAGAGGAATTGATCAGTGAATAAGAAGTGGTCAAGGATTTTCTTTCTAGCTTAAGCAACAAGATAGATTATATCATCGTGAAGATATGGAAAATATTAGGAGCAGGTGCAGGAATGAAGACAATGAATTCACTCTGACATGCAGAGTTCGAAGTGCCCCCATGACATCTATTTTGAGCTGTCCAATTAGCCGAACTGGGTAAAAAACACCAGGAAATAATTGGCCATTAATGAAAATTGAAGCCTTGGGAAGTAGGGAAAGTAACCCTAGTAGAGAATGTTGAGTAAAAGAGCAATTCAAAACTGTGAAAAAACATAGACATTTAAAGGATGTGAAAAGAAAGAGAACCTTGAAGAAGGCACTGAAGAAGAGGAGCTAGAGAAGTAAAAAACTAGGAGAGGGGAGGATTTTGAAAAGGAAGAAGGGATCAAAAGTGATAAATGCTACAGAAAGATTCTCTAGAATAAAGACCAAAGCGTCCGTTGGATTTAGCAGCAGAGCTCATTGGTGACCTTAGGGAGAGAAGTTTCTGGTAGGAAATTTTTTGAACCATTGGTTAAGATAATGATACTCTGATTCTGGTACTAGATTGAAAACTCTTTTAGGGTAATAACTATGCTGTTAATCTTTTATCCCCCATTAATTCATCTTAGTGTCTCATATTTGATATGCAGTTGATCAATGTTTAGAAAGATAGACAAATAGATTAGGTGGATGAATTGGATGGATGGACACAAAAAAAGAAAAAAGAAAGGTGAGGGAGGAAGGAAATAAGTTGGGAAGAAAAAGAGAAAGTTAAAGAGGGGAGGAAGGAAATAAGTTAATTGAGAAGGACAGAGAAGAGTTCAGTAACCTCTTACCTTCTTTTTGTCTTGTTCCTGTCTCAGGTTCCACAATTACTGCGGAGATCCAGGGGGTGATTGATGCTTGTGTCAAGCTAACAGGAATGCCAGACCTTACACTTTCATTCATGGTAAGCCCGGACCAGAGATTCAGTTCTTGGGATGGGAAATTAAATGCTTTTGGAAAGACAGAGTGGTGAGAATGAAATGAAACAAGAAGAAATAATTAAGGACAGCCACAAAGCTTATGTCAGGCTTGAATTTTTTATAAGTAACTACAGACTCTGTGTGTGTGTGCGTGCGTGTGTGTGTGTGTGTGTGTGTGTGTTAACAAAAACAGCACTGAAATTACTCCTGAAAAAAAAAATATGGGTGTTAATTCCTACTTCTTGGTTTTCCTTGCCTCGTAACTATAGAATCCCAGGTTGCTAGATGATGTCAGCTTCCATCCTTGTGTTCGTTTCAAGCGCTGGGAATCTGAGCGTATCCTTTCCTTCATCCCTCCTGATGGAAACTTTCGCCTGCTCTCTTACCATGTCAGCGCACAGAAGTAAGCAGTCCTTATAATTAAGAATGGAATCTCTGTGTGTGTGTATGTGTGTGTATGTGTGCGTGCGTGCATGTGTGCGCACATGTGTAAACAATATCCATAGTGATTAAGAACTCTAGCTCTGCAGTTACCTGAGTTCAAATTCCAGCTTCTGTACTTACTAATTGGGTAACCTCAGATGAATTGCTTAACCCTTTTGTGTCTGTTTTCTTATCTGTAAGTTGAAAATAATAAAAGTACCTTGGTATTAGGATTAAATAAGAGAACCTAAATAGTGCTTATTACAAAGTAAGTGCTCATTAAGTTTGCTGCTATTATTTTTGTTGTTTTTATTATGTGTCTAAACAGGAATTTTTTTGTTAAATTGGAATCTAGTATACCTGTATTCAGCCCGCCACTACTCCAACTCAAAAGAAACATTAAATTATGCAGTGAAAGCCATAAAATGGACTGGTTTTTGGTCTTGAACATTCACTGTAATATGGAGCCTAAGAGTTTCTGGAATCCCTTAGTAGAAGGTACATAGTAGAAGGTACATGGACTGAAGAGAGCCACAAGACCTCAGTACCACCAATACTTTCTTGAGTGATTTGGAATAAGTAATTTAGAAAAATATCTGAGTGCTTGAGAGCAAAGGCCCTGGAATCAGACTGCTTAGACTTAAACCCCACCTTTAGTACTTATGATATGTTACCTTGGGCAATTAACTGAACCTCAGTTTAGCATAAGGATATGAGTATTCATCTTTAAAATCAGGACAGTAGCATTACCTACTTCATTATTATTGGGAGGATTAAATAAATGAGATAATAGAGAGAAAGCATTTAGTATAGAGACTGGCTCTCAGGAAGTGCTCAATAGATGTTAAGAACTGTTATTATATTAGTATTCTTCTGTGGCTTCTCTATTTCCTCTTCTGTCAAATCATGCCAATGTACCCTACTTCATAGGCTGTTTGGAAGGATCAGACAAGGTCAGGTAAAAGCTCTCTCAAGAAATTATAAAATGTCGATGATGTACAAATATTACTCTTCCAAGTACAAATAATTATTTGTCACATGTCATCAAGTAAAACATAAAAATATGGTGAATCCTAATTTTTGTTCATAATGTCTTTCTCATACTAGACTTAGTATATTCTTTAATTTGTTGATATTATTCAGAGTCATTAGAAGAATTAGTTTATTTACTAAGACAGCATCTTAGCTTTACAAAAAGAAAAAAATCAAAGATTACTAGGGATTCTTTTCCCCGTGCTTACTTTTTAAGATAAGGAGTAAGGAAGTTAGGTAAGGGAGGAAAAGCTGCCAACACAGCAAGAAAGGAGGAAAAGTTGCCATTTTTCTCATAATTAATGAAATGAGCTTTTGTATGTCTCTTTTCCAGTCTGGTGGCAATTCCAGTGTATGTCAAACATAACATCAGTTTCCGGGACAGTAGTTCACTTGGACGCTTTGAAATAACAGTGGGACCTAAACAGACTATGGGAAAGACCATCGAGGGAGTGATTGTCACCAGCCAGATGCCCAAAGGGGTCCTGAATATGAGCCTCACTCCCTCTCAGGGAACACACACATTTGACCCAGTTACCAAGGTAGGAGACTAAGGAGGTTTTGAACTGCTGATGTTAAGTAGAAGTAACTCTACTACAAGAGCTCTGCACACAGACCTTATACCTTGCTGAAAGGGGACATTAGTCAAAGGGGTGTTGTTTTCTCCTTGAGATAATTTATGGTAACAAATAGTGTTCTCTGTTGAAAAAAAAACAAAACAAAACCCTGGAAGCAGCTTATAATATTGTGAACAGATGCCCTGAGCTTAGAACTCAGCCACCTCACATTAAGGGTTCCATGGAAACTTCTGCTTGTTTTTTTTTCTTTGAAGATGCTGTCTTGGGATGTAGGCAAAATAAATCCCCAAAAGCTACCAAGTTTGAAGGGGACCATGAGTCTTCAGGCTGGAGCTTCCAAACCAGATGAGAACCCCACAATTAACCTGCAGTTTAAGATCCAGCAGCTGGCCATTTCTGGTAAGTGCCCCCCAGCTTCGGTGGCTTTGAAGAGAAGAGAGATGGCGTTCTCCAGTAAGGCATAGACATCAGAAAACCTTCCAGTGGCTCCCTATTCACAAAGTTTGTTTAATTACCTGATATGTAATCTTTAGTAAAAATCTTTTCTAACACATTTCTGGGGGAAAGTTTATAATCCTTACTTTGAAGTTGGCGTAAGTGACCTGAATAAAAATGTCTAAGATGATTGAGGAAAACAACATTGGTAGGCGTTGGCGTTCCCAGGCAGTCGTTGAGTCATCCTGCGGTTGTTAATTTGAGGTTGCCGAGGTTTTCAGTATGGGAATGCTTCTGCACTCTCAGCCGGTAACTGAAAAGAATAATTTTCCCTCCTTGCCCTCAATTTCAGAAGACTTTCATATTTGCTTTTTATTGTCATTTAGAACCCTTGGGCCTATCCAAGTCAGTCCACTACAGTCTACACCTCTAAGAATAATAGTAATAATAATTGTTATGACTTACTGGGCATATGCTAAGTGCCAGGCACTGTTTTAAACTCTCTTCATCTATTTTCTTATTTAATCCTTAGAACAATTCTGTAAGTTAGATAGGAAATGACTTTAGCTTTATAGGAAGTTTCTATTTTTAATTTACCAACAGACCTTATCTAATTTAAGTGATTAGAATTCACTTAAATTACAAGCTCTTTCATCTTAAAACACTTAATAAACTTTAAAGCTCTATACAGTATAAAATATTTTTTGCTTAGTACAGTGAGAATATTTAGGAAACACCTATTTATTAATTCATTTTTCATTATTCATTTAGTTATAATTTATTTCATTATTAATTCATTGATTTCTTTTGTTATTATTATGTATTCAGTTTAATAACTTAAAAAAATATACAATGTTCTTATTTTTTCCTCACCTTCATTTTAGTCCACATATAACTTTCTGCGCTTTCTACTTCAGGAACAGGTGGATAGCTTTGTGTTGGAGCAATTTTTTACTATCTGTATATGTATTAAGAAGGAAGAATCTATCAACTTCATTCGAGTGATATTAATAAATGAAACTATTTTTCTGCTTCATCATTATAACTATATCCCACTGATCTCTGAATTAAAATAAATTTAAACAGTTATGATACCTGCTTCTTTTGAATAATGCTTATGTCATATTCTTCCTTCCTTCTTTCTCTCCAGGACTCAAAGTGAACCGTCTGGATATGTATGGAGAAAAGTACAAACCCTTTAAGGGCATAAAATACATGACCAAAGCTGGAAAGTTCCAAGTCCGAACCTGAAGGGAGAGTTTTGTGAAGGGAACAGTCACAAACACTTTTCATTTCTTACTCGTCTAAAAGTAAAAAATATCAGCCCATCCCCTAGGTCAGTCCCCTTCTGGACCCATCCACTCCCTTTTTTCCTTAGCCTTCAGTGCCATGGAATTAATCAAGGGAGAAAAGGGTCGCCAGGGAGAACTGGATAGAACTGAAAGAGTCAGCACCAACTCAGTTCTTAAGGAAGAGCTAGCTGTGTGATGGAGGCCAGAGACACTTGATACCATATTTAACTTTTTAATGTGGTTTCCATAAGAAAATATTAGCATTTATTTCTTGCCTGGCTTTAATTATCTAAAGCCAATGAAAGACTTTTTCATTATTATTTTTTAAGGTGGAAAGAAAGATTAGAAAGAAAGAAGTAAGGAAAGCTTGGAGGAAAATGAATGTTAGTCAAGAAAAGACCAGTTAAGGATCTGATCTATGAGGAAAGAAAGAGGAGACAGTATTAAAGAATTATGAGGACACTAAAGTGAAAGTGGCAAGACAAGCAATGAAGGACAGTTGGAAGGAACAAAGTTAGCTTCTTTCTGATCCCTCTACATTTGTGTATCAAAAAAAAACCAAAAGCAAAAACAAAAACGTTTGTACTTCTAGCAGTGAACTAGAAACCTTTTAAATTCGAGTCCGCTATTTACATGGAAAGCCAGTAGAATCAGATTTTCCCTTAAAGACCATGACTCTATCGGGCCAATCTTCAGACACTAACTGCTGCTTGCCTTTGACACTTGGTCTTGTCATCTTCAGTGAGGAGGTGTGACCTGCCCTATTCCCAGTGGTGGTTTTCTGAAATGCCTCTTTCCCCAACCCAAAACAATTACATTCACTTTACAGAATTCACCAGCCTTTTCCCTGTTACCTGAGGAGAGTTTCAAAAAAGCCAATCCCATAACCGCCAGATTTCGGATGTCATAGTATTGGAGTGTAGATGCCAGTTCACTC
Organism: Eidolon dupreanum; assembly: GCA_028627145.1. Taxonomy (NCBI): domain Eukaryota; kingdom Metazoa; phylum Chordata; class Mammalia; order Chiroptera; family Pteropodidae; genus Eidolon; species Eidolon dupreanum. The sequence continues at coordinate 45,860,852 of CM053508.1, read as the reverse complement.
CTCATGAAGGCGTACCACAACTATAACCCAGTGATTTCTTATTACTCCTTGTCAGTGCTGGACTGCTACAGGAGTCTAAGCGGGTCTATCTGAAACTTTTCCATCAGTAACCCTAAGCAAAAAGAAGGCGTCGAGGGCATGGGTCATCCTTGAAGCTGTTCAGTAGAGTTATTTCCTCAGAATCTTTTGTACTCTACTGTGTAATGTATTTATTATCAATAGATATCTACCAGTCCATTTTCATTTTAAGGCAAAAAAAGAAAATCCCCTAAATCTTTGACTAAAACTAATGTTGTAGGAAGATGGGCCATGTTGATCACATGTAACCCAGTTAAATAAACATGGCAACTGAAAGGGTACCTCAGGGTTTCCCAGTGAGCAATTTTTATCCTAGTTCAGTGTGTCTGTTACCCATTTAAATATTTGTATGAAAGACAGGGTTTTTTTTTTTAAATATTACAGCTTAAATAGTAATATTGTAGCTCTACTTCATACATGGAGAAAAATGAAGACCTATTATCTCCACACCCTACAATTTTTCACTAAAGCCCTGTTACCAAATACTTAAGAAATTATTTTTGCTAGTTTTATCTTCCTACTTTCTGGACTTGTTTTTGCTGCAGAGTAATGTTGCTTTGTGGTCTTCCTCTGGGATAAATTGTGCTTTATTTATACAATCACATGTACTCCGTTCTCCATCACTCCAGAATTAGTCCAGGATTACTATGTCCCATATACACACCCACTGTGGTAGAGGAAACGTCTCCGCCTATGGATTCCACAGTACTTGTAATTACTTCTGGAGCTCTGAATAATTTTAAAATTTTATGGGAAACGACCATTCTTGGTCTCTGAATCTTTTTAGTTCTGTAAGTCAGTCCAGCTTTTTTATTTCCTCCAAGGAAGAAGTTAAGGAGAAAATAAAGTCTCTAGGGTATGGGACCTGCAGGCCTTAGCATATGCAGTAACGATGATGTCACCTGTGCAGTGGGCCCTCGAGTGCAGGGGAGCCTCACCGCTGCCACCCAGCAGCGTGCGAGCACACATAGTACAGGGCGTCTCAATCGAGCTGTTCGATTCCATGTGTATTTAACGTGCAGAAGTATCTTCTCTGTTAAAGTCTTAATAAAGTTGTGTTTTACCAGTCCTCTGTGTCCTAAGTGTTTTGTTACTAGGATGAACGATAACGCTGTGCCAAGCATGCCCCAATAAGAGCAGTAAGTAATAATTCAGGAGGATCTTACTACTTTTGTACTTTTCAACCAGCAGACCTAAAGCTGTATGTATAGTTTGATTCTCTAGTCACCTCTGGAAGATAGGGAACGTTGGTATTAATGCCATTTTTAAGGTTGTGAGAACAAAGGTCCAGATCAATCAAATTAATTTTCCCCAGAGTGTAAAAGAGAAAGCCTTTAAAGCTGTTGGTTTCTGTTCTGAAGATTTCCCCATTCTCTTAATCTTTTTTGTTGATTAATTCAAGCATGAAACAGGGCTTCAAGGTCCTAGGCATCTTAACTGTAGTAGATTTCTTGGATGGTAAGGCTTTGGAAGTCTTCGTAAAGCGTAGACACCTGCGGTCATACCCTATCTGTGCTATTTTTTTTTTCTGTAAATCCCTCAAGGCCATAAAGAGATTCTAAGAGATCTCTTTGTTGACTAAAACAAATGTTTAATGTCTATCACTATTCCTGGACTTGTTTTTGCTTCAGAGTAATCCTGGCTATCTTAGTCATTGTTAATATCTCTTCCCTTGGCCTGCCTGTCTGTAGCATTGGGATGTGACCAGGTATATTTTATATTTGTACTTCCCGTAATGGCCAGTAGGTGGTGACTTATTGCCAACAATGAGATTAATTTTCTAATTGGTAGAATTTAAAAAGGGGAATTGAATTTGAAACTCTCAAACTTTCCCCAAGATCCCAAGTACTTGGGATTGTGTGAGTCATTGGCTTTTGAAGTTAAACATGAAACCAAAAGTTTCTGCCACTCTTTTTAATAACCAGACTTAAGATTGGGACTCTAGGGAGAAAGCAGTTTCAATCATCTGAGTTTCTCTAGTCTTCACCCATTAAGACAAATTGCACAGTTACCTGAGAATCTATATTGTTCTTTGGGTCTATTAACATCTATTTGTTTTATTAACCAGCTGGGGGTAATGAAGAAATACTATTTAATTTTCCCTTATGCCCGTTTCCTTCCCCTGACATGTTCCAGACATTTTACCCTGAATTTCCTAACCTGCACTGGGTAATGATGTGTTGCTCTTTGTGTTTTAGTATAATTCAAATGAGTCTGTTTTGCAGGGCCAGGACTTTGCCCTCTAGTTCAGGCAGTGGCCTCTTTTGAGCTATTGTCTTCATCCAGTCTGTGGTTTCCAGGACTTCACTCAGAGGAATGCTGGGGCCTTTTAACTTTGTATTTCCATCCCAGGAGAGCTAACTGCTTCAGTTCATTTCATTAAGCTTGTCATGCAAGGGGGAGGGGATGAAACCAACTGAATTCCTGCTGGAGATGTAGTATCTAGGAGTCTTGTTTACTGCTATCCTCCAGCCATGTTTTTCTGAAATGGCAGAGAGGCACATCTATTTAAAATCTGCCATTTGCACAGGGAACCTTGTAAGCGAGCAGCCTGAAGTCAAGAAATCTGACTTAAATTTCTGTGAGCCGCATTTATTTAACTGGTCTGTCTAGCAACTTCAACATTTCAGGGACATTGGATTTTTCCCCCCTGAATCAAACTCTTGGGCCTTGAGAGTCTCACTACTTTTCTTCTAAGAACCTGTAAACTGAGCAATCTGACAACATGTCCAGAGAGAGAACTTTGACCACCTTTTCTCTTCTCCAAGAAACTGTCAGCATACAACTACCAGCAAGTATTGCATCAGCAGATTTATTCTTGGATCTGGGGCGTCAGTGATAACAACTGTTATCACATCAGCCAGGAACATGAGTTTATATCTCAAGAATGGCTGAGAAAGCAATCTAAGAGAAGCAGAAAGCAGCATTCCTTAAGAAACATACTTGTGTGGACTGGTCTGGAAGTTAATTCTGTCTGATTGATAGGAAAGGAAAATGGAATGGGGAAAAAAAAATTGACCTAAATACTAGCTTCCAGTCTGAACCAACAATTGGGGTGTTGCTATTTTAGCAGGTCATGCTTAGGTTCTTCTTATCCCCTCATTTCTCCTTTCTGTTATGTGGTTGCTATCTAGATCTGTTCTCTCTCCAACCACCACTTACTTAATATTCCTAAGGTGTGCTCAGCTCCTCACTTCCCTTAAGCAAAAATCTCAGTGGCTCCCCGTCCCCTACAAAATTAAGTCCAAAACTCAGTTTGGCATTTAAAATCCCTATAATAAATTCCAACCAACATTCTTCTTCACAAACTTCACTTCAGCCTGTACTACTCAGTCCCACCCCTCACCTCCCACCCCCCACCCCCATGTTCCCACTGCCTTTTTGCTCTCCAGATCGTTCTATTTTCATGCAGTTGTATTCTTTGCCTTGAGAATGTCTTTCCCACACCTCTCCGCCAGTCCAACTCCTGCCCAGTTTTTGAAAGATCTATCTAATTCTACTCTTTCCTTAAGATTCCCTTGTTCCTTCTGCAACTGAGTTCCAGTAAAAGTTTATCTCTGATGTTTTGTGGTCCATATCTGTTCTACCTCATTATTTTTCTAAATACCTTATTTTCCTGTCAAATCAAGAACTTTCTCCTCCCCCTTTTACTGTCCACAGCACCTAGCCCATTGTCTTATATGCAGCACGTGTTCTGTGTATGTTGAATGAATGAAAGGAAATATTTCAATTGATTTTAAAATGAACATGAATAAATCAGCTGTGGGATACTATATATGTAACAACTATTCCACTCTGATTTGGTAAAATATGTGAAAAATATATCCGAATTTTTTATTTCAGTGCAGTATAATACAGATCTGTGGCAACAGAAAGTAAAAACTCAAATGAATTGATATAAATATGCTAAAGTCTAGTTTATCAGTTATTAAAATGATACAATTCTTCTATTTTAAAGTTTATAACAAATAAAGATTTACACTACACAAAAGGAATTCCTTCTGAGAACTGTAGAGTGAAAATGGAGAAAACCAAATACTTGATTTAAGGGATGATTTTGAGGAACATGATCTGGCCAGCCAGCCCATTCCTTATTAAGAGGCCCAGGCCCCTGTTGGGCTTCCTCATGACTATCAATAGACATTCATTCTATTTCTAACGCGATACTTCTTTCTTGAAAGATCTGGTTATTTTTTTTTACTACAGAGACATGCTTTTATCTTTGTGGTCTCATTTCCAGAGCTTCTCATATTGACAGATTAGGAGGTTGGGCTTTTGTTCCACCTCTCCTTTGCCTTAGATGGCAGTATTCTTGGAGGGGCTGGCATTTATCTGTCTTCCAAAATCTCAGACATTCTGAAATCAGAACTTAACCCCTGAAAACTTCCAAAATGGGAAGTACCTGTGAAAATATATCCTCTCCCCTTTCCTATCAGATCTCCCCGCACATCACAACTTGTACTGTGTGATGGCTCATGGAGAAATCAGTGTAAAGAAGCACTCCGCCTTGGTGTGTCTTCTGAAGTGGAAGAAGGCAGGGTCTGCTGTGATTTCAGGGAACTGGGTGTTCTTGGTCACAGGCGCATAGTGTCTTGAATCCAGCCTAGGTAATTAGCAACCTTGGTGTACACACCCGGGACATCTTTCTGCCCACAGCCAATGCCCCAGCTGATGATGCCGACCAAAGTCATGCGCTTGTCACTCTCACACACCAAGGGGCCTCCAGAGTCTCCCTGTAAGAGAGAGAATAGGTTTGCAAAAACTGCAGTCTCTTTGGGAGGAAGTTAAGGGATTCTGTCTGTAGTACCAATATTTTACTCTCCAAAGTACTTAGTTCACAGAGGGAAGTTTTATCTCAATGATCTTGATCCTCTAAAGGATTAGGTTATATCTACCTTGTAAAGTAGAATTGAGATAATTGCTCAGATATTTCAGCCCCCGGCCCTTCCCCCGCCCCACACACACACACTCCCATTTTAACTCCATGGCTTACTAGCTGTTGTGGCCTTGGGCTAACTGTGTTTCAATATCCTTATCTGTAAAGTAGAGCTAATACTACCTACCCAATAAGGTTGTAATGAGGATTAATATGGAAAAAGCTTGAAAAGCTTTGAGAACAATGTATGATATTTAGCAAAACTTTTGGCAATTGTTGTCTTATTGAACTGAAATGATTTTTTGGTTTTGCTTTGAAATCAAAGGTTGCAAATAATCATGGTTTCATTTGCATATAACCTTTTTATGACTGTTGAGCTAGGTGGTACAGTTGAGGTTTCTGAAGAAACTATTCAATAAGATACCAAAGGCTGTCAAGGAACCAAGGGACGAACTACTGATATGATTACCTTATAAGAACAAAGTCTACAAAGTTTTCAATGCAAGAAACTGGCCTTATTTCTTTTTGTACCCCTCTAACCCCAGCCCCTCAGTGGATAGCCTGCACATTGAAGGCACAAAAATGTCTCATCAATAACAAATTCTTAGCTATATTTATATTTAGGTCCTAATATCACAGGTTGGTCTGTGTCCCAAACACCAGTGTCTCGTTATCATGAACTAGAAGTACTAACTCTACAAGAAAGTCATCACAGTGAGCCTGAAATAGTTTGCTTTCTTTCCCAGAGTATTAGGAATGAATATGAGTTTTTAAACCTTATATCTCACAAATCATCTCTATGCTACTTCCCGGTCAGTTGCCGTTCATCCTTCCCCTTGCTACAAAGTAGACTTCAATCTTCTAGCACCTACAGAAGTCAAGAATTTCTTAATTTGTGTTGCTTTGCCCATCACTTCAATAGTCAATTAATTGCTTGGGCTTACAGGAAATCCTGTACCAGGTGGAGTTTCCTGTGCAGACATTGGGGAAATTTCCTGCAGTTTAGATTTCTTAAATTTGGGTAACTTTGGTCTTTCTCCAGTTGCTTTATTCTCTGAGGCACTCATCTAGAATCCCCAGTGCCTCACCAAAATGAAATCACTCCATTCTGGCTATAACTTTTTTCCTTTTGGTCAAGGAAACCTTTTACTCTTGGGTAGGCTCAGAGTAGAGGGATGTTCATGTTTACCTGGCAGGCATCATGCAGGTTTGCTTGGTTCCCTCCACTTCGGGTATCTCCAGCACATAGCATATTGTTCGTGATGGTTTTGTTAGACAAATGCTGGGACGTGCAGCGGCTGGATGGGTACAGTCTGACATGAGCCTCCTTCAGCCGATCAGAATAGAAAGGAGAAGCTGAGAGAGAGGAGAGAAAACGTCTTATGGTTTTAGGGAAAGTTATTTGTAAACCTTTCGGAATGAGAAAGGCAAATTTTCTAATAATAGCTAATGTTTATCAACCTTTTATACATACTAGGTTGAATCCCATGAAATTGTCAAACTTTTACTGACAATTTCATCTTACCCACAAGTACCCACAAAAACAACAGTTTGAGTCAAATAATATTTGACGTGGGAGCAGGGACTGTCCCGTGCATATAGATGTTGGGCAGCATCCTTGGCTTCTACTCACTAAATACCAGTGCAAACCTTCATCCCGAGTTGTAACAATAAAAACTATCACCAGACGTTACTGAATGTCTCCTAGGGAATAAAATCGCCCCAATTGAGAACCACTGGTTTAATATCTCATTTAATCCTTATGACCTAAGGAGGTAGCTAGTTTTGTCTCCATCTTACAATGAGGATGCTGAGGCTTGGAGCGGTATAAAATAAGAATCTCTGCCTACACTGCTAGTAAGGGGCAGAGCTAGGATTTGAACCCAGGTCTACAGACTACAGAGCCCAAGTACCCACACCTTTAATTACTGTACTGCACTCTTATCAGAATCTTCCTGAGATCTTAAGCTCTTAAAAGAATTTGTACTATTTAGACCTTTCCTGACTTAGTGACCCTGTGAGGTTGGGAAGGCCAAGGATCGGTTATCACTATACAGGGAACTTGCTGACATTCACAAAATGACAGCACCTGACCCGAGGCTACAACTGCTCTTGTGACCACTTTTTCCTCTGTCTGGTCAACAACTGCATCCCCTCCTGTCCTACAGACAGACAGGATGGAGCCATGACTTCCGTCCACTTACACGCCTCGTGCTTGCCATAGCCAGACAGCTCACATTCTGTCCAGTCGGGCAGCTTCAGGTCGGCTTTAGGAAGACAGACAGTGCGGACAGTGTCACTCTCCTGGGCACATTGTAGTGAATCTGATTTCAGTTTCAGCAGTACTGGGAGGGAGAACGAAGAAGAGAAAAAGCCCTGTGTGAAGAGCTTCTGATTTTAGGGGAGGAAGATAAAGGAGAGGGTGAGGGTTTGGAAGGAGGAGATGCGAGTGCACGCACATAGGTGTGTTGTATGGTTTGGAGTTTGAATTGGAGCAGGAAGAATAATGACATCTTACCAATGTCATTGTTGTAAGTATCATCATCAAATTCTTTATGGACAATGTATTTTTCTACTTCAAATATCTGCTCTTCCTCTCCAGGTACGTCCGTCTGGTACGTTCTGCCCAAGACCACCTTAAGGCGTTGCGGAGGAAACCTAATAGAGAAACAACCTTAGGACACTCTTCTTGCTGTGAGGTTTCCTCAAATGAGCCTGGTTTTGAGGCATTAGAAAGCAGGAACCCTGCTGGGTTTTCTAAGTCCCTACCTCTCCAGGAAGCAGTGGGCAGCAGACAGCACCCAGCAGGAGCTGATCAGTGTTCCCCCACACAAGAACCTCTCTCCTGATGACTTCCTGTTCTGGACAAAGATGGCAGCCTGCCATGGATGAGAGGTGATGTCCGAAAAGAGTCCTCCTTTAATGCGAAATTGAGGCCGCTTATACTGTCTCAGGCCACAGGTGGCTGGGAAAAGAAAGGACAGAGAAAAGAGATCAGATCTGCAGTCCTGAGATGAGATCCTTGAGCACTCACCTTGGTTTCTTCTCTTGGAACCCCAAATTTCCACAGGCTTACTGTACCTCTACAGGTTAGTACAGAGATATAGCAGTCTCCATGGTGATAAAAAACACAGCTTTCATTTGTTGAGTACATAGTACATGCCAACCACTATATATACATTCTCTTTAACTCTCACGATACTGAACTTCAGAGAGGCTAAGAAATTTCTGCCCAGGCTCACAATGGCACCTGGATTAGAATACAGATCTGTCTAAATTCAAATTGAGGATCTTTCTGCAACGCTTCATTACCTCTAGTTTTTTTCTGCAGCACTTCCTGGTTTAAGACATAACAAAGCATTGCAACTTCCTTCTCCTAGGGGAATATCTACACCATTTCTTTTCCATCTACGCAAACTTAACCCATCCTTCAAGGTTCAGGTGAAATTCTACCTCCTCACAAAGCTTTCTGAACACTCCCAGCCAGCCCACTAGGTCCTGAGCAAGCTTACTGATACTGCCCACTGAGGATTCACCATACAATAGTCTTGGTTGTGAGTTAACTGGTAGTTTGTGTCTTATCTGCCCAATTAGATTCTATGTTCCTTGAGGAATATTCTGACTAATCTCTGTGTTCACAGGAACTAGCAATAATAATCTATTCTTAGACAATTTCCCATGTATGGGACATGTATACATGCCCAAGAGCATTGCCACCCCACCACTGCTTCAGTCATGGAAGTCCCTTCCCCACCAAGACCTGACCTTCCTGAAAATTGGGTAACTACACAGTCTGAACCAGACAGCTGTGAAGACACAGGAAATGGCAGAGAAAATGGTCCAGAGGACAAGGGCAGTGAGTCTGGGCAAAGGAAGGTGGCCAAGGGCTGACCCTTACAGCATTGGGGAATGTCACAGTATTCCCACGTCAACTTGAGGTCCTTCAGCACATGGCACCAAGGCTTGGCATCCCCATCTGGATTCCTAGAGGATGAAGGGAGTTTAAGGTTTTCAATCACATTATCAATCATATCTCAAGCCATGTAAGAGGAAAAGGAGGCTCAGGGAACTAGTGGCAAAAACATTGAGCCAGGAGGGAGGATCTTGGGTGCTGGACCTGGCTCTGTCAAAGACCCCACTTTAAGAAAACTTTAACTTCAGCAACATAACGTTATCATCTTCCCACTGCGTCTTTCACATAACCTTAGGTATCAGCTGTTTTCCCATCCCACGCCCCGATCTCACCACTTGCCCAGACCTGAGCCCCTCAGACCCTGTGCTACATACCGGCAGTAATTGTGTTTGCCCAGGCCCAGTGTCTGGGCATTGGTCTTCCATGCTGTGTAAACCCTGCTTAACAGGATCCTGGAATTCCACGGGAGGCAAGAGGCACCAGACGTGGTGAGGCTGTGGGTACCTTGGTATGCTAACCCTTTTCCAAAATAGCAGTCCTCATTTTTTTCTGGAACAAAAGAAATCTCAAACTGAAACAAAGCCAATTAAGTATTAAAGCAGGCAAGCTGGGGTTTGCATCAGGGTTTGCAATGGAACTGTTGGCCTGTGAAGTTGAAAGTAGGCAGCCTGCGAGTGATACCATCCCACCTCCCCTTTTCCTCTTCTTTGAGGGATGGTAAATGGCTTTCTTCTGGTGTGCCAACTTCCATCAACAAGATGTGGCTTCCTAGATTGCTGTGTTGAGAAAGATCCTGAGGGTATATCCAGGTTCAACAGGAAAAGATGATGTGTTCAGTCAGTGGTGAGTATTCCTGAAGATGCTTTGAAAGTAATGAGGGGTTTCCTTGTTTATATTCGACAGTGAACCAAGATAATTGAGTGGAGGGACATGTCAGCAGGCTCTAATTTCTCAGATTTTGTCTACCAGTGCTCTGAAGGACTTGCTGGGCTTGGGAAGATAAAGTGTGAACCTTTGAGTGCTGCCTATTTTCACATATTTGTCCCAGTTTATCCTCTTTTCTCCCCATTTGAAACTGACAAACTATATCACTACACATAAATAGAATAAATAAAAGGGATGTTTAAGATCACCTAGACAAGTGAGTCCCAATTTAGACCAGTCCCAAGTGGGAGATGGAGCAGATGCTTTAGTGTTACTGCAAAGAGTGAGATTCACAGATATATTAGCATTACCTATAGGCTAATTGTACATTATTTTTGTATATGTATATTTAGAACATGGAAACATGTTTTTTCATACTATTGTGATAAATAACAATTATTTGTGAAAGCACCACTGAATTCACAGTAGCTTTTTGAGACTTAATTATGTACCTTTTTGTGACTTAGTATTTTTGAAATCTAGAAAATTTTCTAACATTAAAAGGAAAGAGAGAGAAATAGAGGTAGAAAGGCCTGTCACTCAAAAAAAAAAAAAAAAAAAACCCCAGAGAATCTCCATTCACTCTCAAAAGCACTGGAAATCACTGATTCAGCCCCACCTTCTCCTATGTGGGTGAGGAAACTGAGCTCAGAGGTGTGAAGAGATTAGCTCAAGATCAAACAAACAGCTAGTTAGAAGCCAAGCCTGGGTGAGGACCTAAGTCTCTTGACATTCTTCCCTCTGCAACCACAAGGATTCATTAATAGCTTGCTCCTTTGTCTCCTCAGTTGTGGAAGGACTGTCACCTTGTCTTCCCAAGGGAAGGCGGGGAAGCTGCACTTACCCTTGGAGCAGGCTGGCACACTGCAGGACTCCGAGCTGTACTTCCCTGCCTTGAAGATGTAGCACCAAGGCTTCGAGTCTTCATCTGGGTTTCTGAAAAATCAGCCAGGGAAGGCCAGGGGAGGTTACAAGTGAAGCCTCCCTCTCAGGCCCAAGGACTTTGCATCCTCTTCTGGGGAAAGAGCGTGCTTTTGGTTGTATAGAGGATAGTTGTATCATGTTAGGCATCTGGGGATCGAGTATGGTTTAAGGACATATGTATGGGTGCCAAGTTGACAAAGGGTAGACTGTGATTGTTAATTTTATGTGTTAACTTGGCTAGGCCATTGTACCCAGTTTTTTAATCAAACACCGATCTGGGTGTTGTTGTGAAGGAAGTTTATAGATGTGGTTAATATCTACGATCAGTTGCCTTTAAGTGCAAATTCTTGATAATGTGGGTGACCTCATCCAACCGGTCAAAGGCTGTAAGAGTTGAAAGGCTGAGAAGAAATTCTCTCTCAAGACTGCAGTATCAACTCCCATCTGAGTTTCCAGCCCCCACAATCATGTGAGCCAATTTTTAAAATAAATCGTTCTCTCTCTCTCTCTCTCTCTCTCTCTCTCTCTCTCTCTCTATATATATATATATATATATATATATATATATATCCTATTAGTTCTGTGTTCCTGAAGAAGAACTCTGACCAATCTGATACAGGTCTTTTCCCCAACAGTAGCAGCTTCTCCCCAGAGAAAAAAACTACTCAGTAGGGAAGACAGCCCTCTCACCTGCAATAATTGTGATTCCCAAGGCCCAGCCTGATGGCATCTGACCTCTGCCCATTGTAGGGCTTCCGAGCCAGTACACTGCTGTTCCAGTTGACACACTCGGCCCCACTTTCCGTTGTGCTCCACATGCCCCTATAGGTGACACCCTGGTCCTTGTAGCAGGTGGCACTGGCATCTGATTGAAAGCAGGACACATGACACCTCACATGTGAATCTCCCTTTCCATTTAGTTTCTCAAAGATGTCTCACAACTGCTTCTGTCATCACATCAAACCAATGAGGTGGGCTGGCTACTGAAGCTATTAGAACGCAAGACATAAATGGGTGGCTAGGGTCACCCAGCTGAGTTGCAGAGCCAGACTCCATATTTGTACCTAAGGCTCTGCCCACTGGGCCCTGCACTTTGGTTTCCTAACTGACACTTTAGATGACCCTTCCTGTCCCCGCCCCCACCCAAGTCCCTGTCACCACACACTTACTTTCCTTTCTGGGTAGATTTGGCAATTGGGATATCAGTCTCCCTCTTTCACACCCACCCACCTACCACTCACCTATTTCACAGAGTTTCCCACTAAATCCTTCAGGGCACTGACAGACAAAATCTGAGAAATATAGAGCCTGCCGACATGTGCCCCCATTGAAGCACCTTGGTTCGTTGCAACCTGTCAAGTGTAAACAAAGAAACATTAATTACTTTTGAAAGAGTTCCAAGAATAGTGAGTTAAAATTTTAAGAGTGCTCTCTACCTACCAGACCCTATTCTAATGGTTTATAAAATTTAACTCATTAAATCCTCACAGCAAACCATGAAGTGTGTATTATTATTCTCCCCATTTTACAGATAAGGAAACAGAGGCTCAACAAGTGAAGGCATTTGTCTGAGGTAACACAGCCTCATTCCTTTTATGCTTGGTGCTTTTATATTTGTCTAAAGAGCATGCCTGGAATCTCTGCTTAAAGATTTGAACATGCTGGGGACCATAAAAGATAGGGGGGCATGGGACTGGACCCTGAAGCTCAAAGCCTCTGCTTGAAGTCTGTACGTACCTTTCACGGGCACAGAGTGGCACTGTGACTGGCCTCTGTTGCACCAGCAGTACTCTACCCGGTTGCTTCTGAGCATGGGGCGCAGCCACGACTCATGTTGCCGGTAGGTCATCTGTGTTTTTTCATCTCTGCAGGTCACTATAATGAAAGACAGGCTGGTCTCTTTAAGGCACAATTCACTAAAAACGGACACCCCACTTCTGCTTTTACTGAGAGAATCCCTCACTTCCTTTCATCATAATCCATGCTTTATTTCTTTCTTGCTCTCAGCTGGAAGACAACAAATACCTAGTATTTTGTTACCACAGCCCTCTTTTATTATTTTTTCTCTGACAGGCCCTTGTTTTGAATTTATCTGTCAAAATACATTTATTAAGTAACATTCTAATTTTTAATTTTAATTCATCAAAAATATACACATGTATATAATTACCTACCAGAGTTTTTGATCCTCATGAGTATTACTTCAGTGAAATGATGTGTTTCTGGCCCTAAAGAAAATTGGCATCTTAGTCTGTGTGGAAAATGTTCTACTTCCATTAATATTTTTGGTATAATAAAAATAGTTGAAGTACTCCCATTAATATTCTTTCCCTTTCGCTCTGTTTGCAAACCAGAATGCCAACTTAAAAAAATCTTTAATTTTTAATTAATTAAAGAAGTAACATATGCTCATTGTGAATAGTACTGTTGGGGTTTTTTTGAGGGTCCTTTGGGGCCAGCATACTTTTGGAAAACTCTGTGCTATCCAACAGCGAAGGCATTAAGAGTTAAGGTGTGACTCACACTCTAGGGAAGCTTTCATGTTTAAAAAGGGTGTTGCAAAGTCTTTTAGACCCAAAGGAACTAGCTCATGAAGGAGGAGAGATGACAGCCCCAGGATGGTAGTTTTGAACCTGAACCTGGGCCTAGAGTTCTTCAAATCAGAGTCAAGACAATCCGGCTTGTTAGCATTTTTTATTCTTGGAATTTTAATGGGAATGTTCCTCAAGTTAATAGAGCTGACTCTAAAACATGGTCTATGGACAGAAAGTCTTCCCCCACCTCTGCAAGGTGATCCAGGTTAACTATTCCTATTTACCAGCTGACAGAAGTAGAGGCACAGAGCTGTTAACAAAGATGCCGAGAGGACTTGAGCAGAAATGGGATCACAGCTCAGGGCAAGACCCCAGAGGACCAGGACAGCTGTGGCCTGGCAGCTGTGTGGCCCTAGGCAAGCCACTCAGTCTCTCCAGGCTCCACTCTCTCATCTGTGTAACAGGACGTAGGGCCATTGAGCTTGCAGCTCCCACCAGCTTTTTGACTCCCTGACAGTCTGATTCCTTGAGGAATCTTTGACGCCTGTCCCCGTCCTCTCAGATCCTGGCTTGCGGGTTTTGGCTACCTGGGTACATGGTGAGTGAGAGGGGGATGACACAGGTACCTTTGCAGAATCATTCTGCACAATTTCACCTTTATATAGCTTTCGTTAGCAGATCATAGGGAGAAGATAAACGCCCTGAGAGAGCCTGAAGCACAGAGCCTGAGCCCCTGAACCCTGACCCTGCCCGCTGCCTCCACCAACTCCACTCCACCTCAGCTACATCTTACCTCTATAAGATCTGCCTCCCCTTCTGAATCGCCTGTGGATTTCCTGTGAAGAAACCAGGGGTGGAGGAAGGATCAGCACATGCTGGGTATCTTAAGAATAAAGGTGGCCAGTCCAGAGGACCGCCCATCAAACCATCAATCAGATGTCACTTGCCCAGAGATTCCCCCTTAGGTAACTGGTCCCAGGGAGAATGTTCATTTCCTGCCTTTATGTCTAATTCTTTCTCCCCTCCTAGACTAGCGCTGTTCAAAAGAACTTTCTGAACAATGGAAATGTTTCATATCTGTGTTGTCTAATATGTAGCCACTAGTCACATGTGGTGACTGAGTGTTTGAAATACGGTTAGTGTGATAGAACTAAATGTTAAATTATTTTTAGTTTTAATTAATTTTACATTTAAATAGCCACAATTGGTAGTGGCTACATTGTGAACAGTGGAATTGCAGCCCCAAATCCTTCATATAGCCATCCCTGACTCTCCTCTAAAATCCTGCTGCTCGAGTATTGCTCATTCGGCTTCATATGATGCCCTATGTTGGCGGGCATCGCAGACAGTGTGTGTATTGTCCCAATTAGATAGTAAGCAGCACGAGGGCAGCTCGCCTGCTTCTATGGCTTACTTTATGGATTAATGTAAACACATTTAAAAAAATAGCTCCAAAAGAAGACATTCAGAGGCAGTGGAGTGGAATTAAGAACTGTTTCCTCAAGTCAGAATAGGTATCTAAGGTTCTGCTGCCAGAAGCCTGAAATCCTGAGCATCCTGTACTGAGGAGACAGTGATCATGTGTGTTCGGTAGCACTGCTGGCCCTCTGTCCCTTTGCCTCTCCAGTCTGACACCGTCCGCATCTTGTGGCTCCTGGGTACACTGAGGGGTGCCTGGGAGTACCACAGCCTCAAGGCGCGGGGCACACAGATATGAACTGCACACCCACCTGGCTGGGCAAAGTAAAGACTGCTCCACAAAGCAGCAGTACGCACAGCAGCTCTCTCTTCATTTTAGTCATCATTTCTTCAGAGTGTCCCTTAAACTTTTGAAGAGAAGAAAAAAGCTTAATCATGTGATGTGAGAGGTCAGAGTACAACAAAGTTCGAGAACCTTCAACTTTATCATGGCTGGGATCCTCCAGGCTCAGGTCCCACAGCAGGAAATGCCACAACAAGTATCTGGAAGATTTAAACACCACACACACACACACACACACACACACACACACACACATTATTGTGGTGATATACACATAACATAAAATTTACCATCTTAACCATTTTTAAGTATACAGTTCAGTGGCGTTAAGTACATTCACATTGTTGTGTGGCTGTCACTGCTGTCCCTTTCCAAATTTTCAACTTCCCAAACAAACTCTGTATTCATTAAACAAGAACTCTCTGGAAATCACCATTTTACTTTCTGTTTCTATGACTTTGACTATTCTAAGTACGGCATATAAGTAGAATCATATGATATTTGTCCTTTTGTGCCTGGCATCTTTCACTTAGCGTAATGTTCTCAGGGTTCATCCATATTGTAGCATTTGTCAGAAAATCCTTTGCTTTTAAGATTAAATTATATTCCATTGCCTGTGCAGATTACAATTTGTTTATCTATTCATCCACTGATTGACACAGGTTGCTGGAAGATGATTTTGCCCAGAGATTTCTGTGGGCTGAAGGGTAAAACCATCTCCTGGCACTTTTTGGAAGCCCGGGTACTGCAGTGACCTGGCTTCGTTTCCCCTGAAGGAATTTTAGCTGGTACATCACAGAACCAGCCTACCTCAGATTGCCTCAGCTCTTCCTCTTATGCCTGGTATGCCTACTTGTCCAACAAAAGGAAGGCTCCTCCACGCCACCCCAACCCCTCCCCACTGCTCCATTGGAATGTCTGTCTCTCCTTATTTATAGGCAGGCCTGATAAAGTGCAGATTTGCAGAAAGGAGCAGAGCCATCTGGTTTTTAGTCATTAAACTCATATCTTCTTGGACCCAAAATTCCCAGTTTCCATGTGCCTTTTCCCAGTGATGCTGCTCTCAGCAGCTTAAAGTAGGTTAGCTGGTCGGGGCTTCATTTTGTGGTCTGGCAGGCCCACTCATGCCTTCATCCATAAGAATTAAATTAAGGCATCTTCCCTTGACTCACTTCCCTTCAGTCACAACAACTTTTGGTACCACCCCTCCCCCTTATCCCAAAGATCCTAATGGCCCTGTTCATTCAGAGGCTTCCAGGATTTTTGTCCTGGCCTGCCACTGGCTCTGGCTCCTTCTTTGTTTCTTTGCTAAAAACTCCCTTGTTGGAAATGCCTGTTCCCTCACATGGCCTCAAGCTCCTTTCAGAGCAAGGATAAAAAATAAAAGACAGGGACATGGTGAGAGACTCCTTATGCCCCAGTGATGATTCTTGGGCTGCCGGTGACAGACAGAGGAGGGAAACAGGAACCACAGGGAGAGGAGAGGGTGCAGGAGGACCTGGACAATAATTTCAACAGAAAACCCAGACCATAGTCTCAGAGGGAGTCTTGCCAACCAGCACACCACTTCCCCACCTGCCCTTGCCCATTGTGAAGGAAACAGAAAGAAGCTCAGGATCTGGGCCTTTGTTCTGGTTTGACATGCCCAAGGCCCCCTTCCCGGGCAGGGTGGGGTGTGCTCTTTGGGAGCCCTTTTCTTACTCAGAGAAGGAAGCTTGCTACTATTCACTGGTTTCAGGCAGTTTCAGAAGAAAGAAGTAGGGTGTTGAAGCCATCCAAAAGAGGAGCACACATGGTGGAGTCTTCTGAACCCAGGAAATTGCTCTAGATTTTTTTTCTCAGCTTTCCTTAAATTTCTCCTTTCTCAAAATTTCCTCAAATTCCTCTAAAATTCCCCTTCTTAATTTTATTCTATTATAACTTTTAAAAGTAGATCTTAAATGTATTCCCCCTCTTTCTTCCTCATCTTAATCATTTATTTATAGATTTGTCCCATCATTTATTATCTTAGCCAAGCCTCAAGAATAAGGAGACCTTGAAACTTTCAGAACTTTATGAAGAAATTCTGAATGAAGCAATGAATGAATGAATTGAGAAAAAGACCCACCAGCTGAAGGAGGAACTTGACTTGAATGGCAAACCAATTAGACCTTTCAATAAACTCAATCACCCAAGATCAGGGGATTGACTGGATTAGTCTTTTCTCTGGATGCCCATCAAGTTATTGTTTTGTTTTGATTTTTTTTTTTCCCCAAGAACTCACAGTCTTGATAAATGGAATACAATTCTAGATGTTGGAAAATTGCAGAGTGAGAAGTGAAGTATTAACATATTTGCATTACCTGGAAAAATGGGGGGAGGGAGACCAGGTAGGGAGGAGGAGCCTGAGTTAGGGCTGGGTGTAAAGACTCCAACAGCTGCATCATGTTAAACCCTTTTGCAACTAAAGAATCTGCATGAGGGGGAAAGAAGCATATTTTTGTCTTCTGCTCTTGGGAGAGTTAGAGACTGTCTCTCCTCTATCAGTCCTCATCTTCCTCTGACTCTTTCCTTGCTGGGCCTTGAGCTGATCCAGTGCAAACGAGTCTCCAGTGCAAACAAGTCTCAGATGCACAAACAATATGATAGCTCCATTCTCACCACACAGAGGCAATGAGAGCAGCTGGATAGGCTGAAGGGGTAAGAGGATGACAAAGAAATTAGTCATCCTGCTGGCAGACAAGCAGTTCAAAGACAAGGGAGAAAGAGAAAAGGGAGGAAAATATGTCCCCGTTTGGCCTCTGTTAACGAGGTGGGTGTAGAGGTCTGGGGCAGTGCCTGGACAAAGAACAAAGTGGATACCAGAAATGTGGACTCAGGCTCCCACCAAAGGGAGAAGCACCAGGTACTCATGGTAAGGCCAGGGTGAGAGGTGAGAGTTAAGGAATAAGTGTAAGAAGTCTTTCTGGGGCTCATTTTATAAATACAAAGACCTGTAATTTTTTCTGTGTTCTCTTCCTTTTGCTATATTTAATAGTTTCCCATGATCAAACAACTAAAAAAACAAGAAAGCAAGAGGAAGAAAGGAAGGAAGGAAGTCAGGAAGAAAAGGAGGAATGGAGGGAGGGAGGAAGAAAGAGAAAGAAAGAGAAAGAAAAAGAACCAGGAGTATTCTCACTTTTGTTAGACTAGAGTTTCTGAATCTCTCAGGGAATCACTGTGTGAGAAGAACAGTGGGATGGTCATAAAGCCTGAAGTCCCCAATGTCCCAAGGCTCCAGCCCTGGCAGTCCTACCCTAGCACACAAAGTTGATTTTTGCTGATTTGCAAAAGGCACCTTCCCTTGTGGATGGAGTTCAGCAGACAGAGGGCTTGGCAAGTTGACAAAGACTGTGCAAATTAGAAAAAACAGAGCATATGACTTGGCAAATAAATCATGGCCTGCATTTCAAGGATGCGTGGGCTCGTGCCCTTGTACAGGACACAGCCTGCACAGCTGTGGGTGGCAGCCTCACTGTGTCTGCTTCCACAGCATCTCTGACCATCCTGCCTAGAAGCCATGTTGGGTCCTGCTGGCTGCAACAACAAAGTGACCGTTTGCTGACCCATCTGAACAACTATGAATGATGACTGCTCTAGGGGAAAACAGGAACAGTGGTCTGGTAACCAGGGAGAGGGTTACTCTCCTAGGGCTCAGGATGTGTACCATTCTGGCTGAGAAATCAATGATCGTACCAACCAGAAACTCCCTGTTCATTCCTGGAGGGATAACCTGAGGGAATATTGACTGATGAGCCCTGGTTAATAATTGTTTGAGTTTGGACTGGGTGAAGCCATTGGAATGGCAGCAGGACTGCTAGAGAAAAGACCTGGGGGACAACAGATGTAGTGCTATCCTCAGTGGACTCACATTCCCTTTGTATTATCCTTTCCTCTCCACTGTCCTTATACCTTCTCCATCTTCCCCCATTGAAATCTGTTCTCAGGAGAGGAACTGATACACTCATTCACATAAAGTTAAAATGACTGAATAAAAATTAATGTGCTGCCCTTGCAAAAGCATCTCTATTTTGAGACATAAAATCTGTTCTCAGGCATGCAAAATTCAAGTGGACTATACTCTCAAGTTTTCCCCAGGGCCAGCCTTCTGTGGTTTCTATTGTGAGAACAAATAACATAATGAATGTGCACATGCTGTGTAAACTGTAAAACACGTGTAAACAGGTATAAGTACTTTTATTTAAACACATGACTACATGCAATAAAGCAATTTACTATAAAGGAACTGTACAAATATATTCAATCAGTCAGGTTCTATGATTCTAGATACATACAATGCAATTGCCCCAGAAGATATAGAACTGGAGAACTTGTAGTTTCTTCTCTTGTCAGCAAGAAAAAGTCAGATACATGAGCAAGCTAGAAGATGATGGAAATTGCAAAGGGACAAAGGTAAATTGATACCATGATCAAATTTTACACCATGTGCAAGGTTTGCTATCTCAATCTTTAGTAAAGGAGATCCTTGGGTCATTATTGCTTTGCAAAGCTTCTCTCTGAAAACCTAAGGGAAGGTCAGTCTCCAAGAGTACCAAATACTCTATAGTGACTCATGGTTTTAAAATCAACAATACCCTCCTTTCACCCCCCCAACCACAATGGCCCAGGATAGATGCCAACAAATTAGAAAAGAAATGGTCAGAACTCTTTGGAATAGAAAAGGCATGTCACCAGAGTTAGGACAAGAGATGAGGTGAGATGGGAAGAGGAACCAGGACTTGGAGAAGATTGTAAGCTCCCACAAAGCTCACTTTTGTTTGAGCCAGAGTCAGAGGCCAGGACAGGAGACCTTAGCCTGGTAGCTCTGGTCCCACTTATACAGGTTCTCCTTTTTATAGAGGCTGTGCGCTGAGAATAAAAACCACTTCCAAAAACTGCCATCATATAAGCAATTCCTAACCTTTCAAAAAGGTAATTTTCCATGTGCCAAAGCTTATTTTCTCTCTCCTTGATAACTGAGGGACAACAGAGCAAGCGTCTATTTCCCATCTAATTTGATCCATTCCAATGAAGTGACTAGAATAGAATCTTCTCCTGATCCCTACCCATCTCCACTCAATTACTAAGGGAGAATTCTCTCCAAAGCATCTTCAAAATATAGGCAAATGACCTATGTCTAAGTTAGATGGTATTAACCTGGCTACTCAGAAAAATCCATACTGAGCAGTATCATATCCTCAACATTACACCCTCTGCCAGGTAATCCTAGTTATTTGAGGGAGCTAAGGAAGTGTTGGTTGTGGGTCTAGGAAACTAGAAGTCCATCCTGCCTTTGCCTATGATAAAAACAAAAAGAAACCTTTTTCTAATAAACTTAGATCCTTGTGAAGAGAAAACAAAGTTCAGCTGGCAAAACTAACTCATTTAGTCAGTGCAATAAAATGTTAACCCCAAAGTCTGTATCTAAACAAACTGTGCAATCTAATGTTAATCTAAAAGGGCCTCTTGTTAAGCAATGAGGATAGTTCCGCATGTTCCTTCCACTCCTTAAAGCAAACATCACTGCATGGTAATTAAATGAGCAATAATTTGATAATTCTTCAGACAACCTTCAGATTTCAACACACTTGAATCAGGAAAAAAATGATCGAAAGCTTTCATTGTATCAGTACGTGAATTTTCCTCATTTTACGGGACTCACATGAAAGTGATGTTAGAGTATATTTTGAGAAATGGATTAATGCCACTTACTCACCAGGTTTTTCAAGTACCTACCACTTGCCAGACATAGTTTACAACACCTTTTTACACCTAATGAATCATTTAGAGCAATATTATTACCTTGTTTCTACAGATGAGAGAATTGAGCTCCGAAAAGTGTAAGGGACTTGGCCCTAAGGAGACAACTTGTGTTGGGACTCAAACCCCAAATACCCAGTTCTACTATCAAAAACCTGGCACTTTTTCCACTTCTCCTTGCTATGTCCCAATGCTGACTGGAAATGTTTTTAATGAATTCAAAGTTGGTATTTGAGAGAGTTGCATATCATGATGTGAGGAGTACAGCCTCTGGAGTCCTAACTTCAAACTCCACCTATCACTTACAGGCTGTGTGTGTGGTTTCCTGGTTTTTCTAATGGGCTAGTCATTTCCACTTGGTTGAATTGTTATGGCAATTATAGAAGAAGCAGGTAAAGTCTGGTACTTGATGGCTGGTGCACAACAGGGTTATCTGTACTGACTGTCATGCGAGCACTAAAGTTTACAGCTTCTCCCTGGAAAAATAATTAGAAGCTGCAAAGGCAGAAGAGATGCCAAGCTTTATGGGGTCCTCACTGTGTTCAACTGTTAATCTCAAATACTGTTTTCTAGGTTACCTGGATGTCTTATGATAACCTGTAACCAGATTCTTTACAGTTGATAGAATCATGCCCTTCTTCTGTGTGCAGAGATCAGCATTAACAGGAGCCATTGTTTCCTGGATATGGGATGGTGTCTTTTATCCTAGCTTCAATCTGTCTTTTTATTTGCCTTTCTCAGGCCTATGTACACATGCCAGGACTATTCTGGACTCTGGGAGGAAGCCGGAATTAGCAGCTAAGACAGCTGGAAGATCAGGTCCTCACTATTGATAAGACCCATCTAATGCAGACCACGTGGATGTTTGAAAACCAGAGACATTATATGAGAAAAATAAAGAAAGTGATGCTTCCCACAAAATAAAACAAAACAAAGACCTTCCTTTTCTCTCTGCAGCCCAGGTGGCAGACACTGGCTCTTGCTACAATGAGGCAAAATGAAATAAGTTTCTCTTTTTTGTGAACATGACAAAATATGAATAGCCAGCAGAAAAGTCAACTGGTAGTCCTTTTTTTTAGATGACTCATAGTAGGTTCCTAGACTTATCTTTCTTGCCTTCCTTCTGTCCCCTATGTTCAAGAAACAGCTGACATCAAACTGCTCATACAAAGATCTCTAACAAAGGGACTTGAGAATCTCCAGTATCTTTCAGATCCCCATCCCATCCACCTCAACCTCAAGCTCAATCTAATTTCTCCTTTCTTGAATTCACAGGTGATGATTGACTCACTCTCTGGATTTACCATCGAATGTTTATTAAGCACGAACCATACACCAGACAAGGCTCATGGTATAAAGACACATATACTATGCCCTCAAAAACTCATAGTTTAGGAGAAGGACAGACAAGTAACTAGACAATTATCATATAGCATGATCAGTGCTGTGATATGCAGGGGGGTGGGAATGGAAGGTGGGAATGCAGATAAAGAAGGGGTCTTACTAGAATGTGGAGGAGGGTGATCTAACTCACATTTTTTGGAGGTGAGAGGCTGGTCAAGGTAGGCTTTTAGGAGTAGATACTGTATAATCTGTTTATTGAACAAAAGTAGGAGGGAGCCAAGCAATGAAGAGGGGTGTTCCTGACAGAGCATATCGCTAAGATGAGCCCATTGTTTGGGGCCCGGGGCAATAGCAACAAGCAGCCAGAGCCTCTTACTCTTCAACACAAACACCTTTCTTTGGGCAAAAAAAGCATAATTCACATACCCCAGAGTCTCCCTTTCAGGGTGTCCCTAGGAGGAAATGTGGTTTGGAAAGCCCAAGAAGTCTAAGGATGTGGGGGCCTTTGGGAGAGGAGTTCAGTTTGGATTCTTTAATATCTAGTTATAAGTTGATTGAATATTTATAAATATATAGTAAACAGAAAAGTCTCTTAATACAAAGGTCTCCCTGTATCTGGGTTCAGTCTGACCTTGAAATGGTCAGACGCTCCAGGTAGAATCAGGATTTGAAAGTCAGTCCCCAAACAAACCCCTCCAAACCACTGGTGTACATGCCAGGCACATCATATGGCCATCCTGTGCCCCTTAGCTGGGCCTGCTGGCCAAGAGTCACCTTCTAGATTATGGCACTGGATAGCGCTGGGCAGCTGCTAAGGAAACCCAATTGTATTAGTTCTATAGGAAGGTTGACTGGTTAGCATTTCCAGGGGAATCATGATCTGCACCAGAACTTGCCTGAGTTATCCCTTCAAAAAATATTTATGAAATGCCTTCTGTGTGCCCAGCACCTGGTTCATTTTGCCTTCTGTCATAGGTCTTAATTTTCAGGTGATCAAGAGGTTTATCTGTTTCTCTCCTCCCATCTACAGAAGTCTATTTCCCAGGCAGGAGTATGGAATGTAAAATGTACAAAATATCACTAAGAAAATGTGCTGTCCTCATATGTGGCTGAACTTAGTGTTTGATCAGAGCAGATCATCTCTAAGATTCATTCTAGCTCAAACTTTCTGTGAGTCCAAATCATCCTCATTTTTCATCTGCTTCGATTTGAGACCCACCACATGATTTTGTGAGCTGGTTGACTAGGATGAGGTGTACAACTTGAAACTATGGACAGAATTTTTCTCCATGTGAAGGGAATGGACCAAAGAAGAAATGGACAGAGTATTCTGGCCACTCATCGTCCATCTTAGCCATCTTCTCAGAACAGAGCTGAAAATCACTCAAAGAAAATAGAAATTTTATGCTGAGACTGGAGATGCACAATGCCAAATAATCAAGTGAAACTCAACATTTCAACTCAACACCCAAATTTTTCCTCATAACCAGATACCGTTTATCTCAGAGAAGAATATGGATTTGGAATTTTGACTGGAGCTAAGACCATTACCATTGCTTTGAACCATGTTGCCACCTCAGCCATCCGATCAAGAATAACCGACCCACACTCTGGACGCTCTCAAAGTCCTGCACTGCTCCTTCCAAATGCTGACTCTAGCCAAAGGGCTCCTTAAGTTGATGTAAAATCTCTTGACCAGAAAAACTCCTGTTGGCAGATCAGTAATAGACCTCACTTGGAGAGTAAGTTTCTTCAATTGCTCTGTGGTCCCTGCCACTTATTTACAAAAGCTTTACATGGTTATGGTTGCTTCAAGTCGCACCACCAAAGCTGTGGCTGGGCTGCTTGTTATAAATAGTTTGAAATGTGCTGATCATCAGCTCTGTTTATCAATGTGTTAGGCCTGGAGGAAATAAAAGCCAAGTCCCAGCGTCCTGCCTCAATGAGCACAAAAGAATAACAGCATCATTGCTGTTCTCAGCTACTCCCTGGCTGCATGAACAGTTCCAGGCCTGTGATAAAACAATGGAGTATAGAACAGACATTGGGAGAGTCTGATACGTAGCTTCACAAAATAAATGGAGATTGTCTTGGAAAGTCTGGACAGAGACAGAGCCATTTGGATAGAGGTTGGCTATCATTTGCTCACGACAAACTCCAAAGAATGGAAACTGACGTCTTTGAGAACATTTTAGGTAGGATAAATTGACGGGTAGGATGCATCTATTTCTGTTTTAATATTCACTGCATCCCTGCTGGAGTCCTAAGTCTGGCTTTGCTCTTACAGGAAGCACTCACCTAGGAGCTCGCTCTGACCGTCATATATTGATTCTGGACAAGTCAGTGTCCAGATCCCAGCATGAGTCTTCCTGCCCGCAGACAAGAATTGCTAGGAAGTCCTTTTGAGGGAACTCCACTTAACAATTGAATTGTATTTGCAGAATTTCTTCACGGGATTGTAAATGCATACACCCCCAAACATGTAATTTTTTTCTCTGTCATTAGTCAGCTGTAGGAGACCACCATTATTATTCCAACTTGGCCAACAAATAAATCATCCTTACCACACTTCTTTGTGCTTGAGATTGTTATTAGTTACTGGGAGCTCAGTATGAGCTCCTTCTCTTCCTCCCTTTCTCCCTCCCTCCTGCCCTCCCTGTGAGGTTAAGAAAATAAAGATAATAACAGTGAAAATCGAGAAAGCCTTGATATACGTCCTGCAGAGTGCTTTAAGAATAAAAGAAATTGATGTTATTTTCCCCTGTAACTGAAAACTCTTTATAGAGAACCTCACACTTGCACACTAGGCAAAAAGCCAGAAGACAAAACTGTCCAGCAGAGATGGTATGGGGGTTTGGGGGGAAGATCAGAGGCATTTCTCTGAACATTTTCTTGTCTTTCTCAGTACTTCCCACTTAGTTACTATGCTCTGGAGGTAAGTTACTCTCCAGCCCATCCTCAGCCTCAATTTCTCCATAGGCTCATTGAGGAAGGCTGCCTAGTGTCTGAAGGCAGCTCATTTTACATTTCTTGCCTGTTAGGCATAAGGTGCTCCCGTTTTCTATTCAGAGAATTTTTGTGCAATTCTTTTCATGTTCGCCTTTACTCTGCAGAGATTTCTTCTCCAAGAAATAGCCCCTCCTATTTTCTCTACTCCCCTGACCACCTCGCCCTTCTAAAACGCTTCAGCTTATCCCAACTAAATGCAGATTTAAAAAAAAAAAATCTCTCTTTGGGTGCGGACTCTAGCTAACACTCTTTTTGCCTGGATTACAAAGCCACTCCCTCATTTAGGCATACTTTTAATGGCTTAGTTTGCCAGAAAGACTTTTAAGAGACAGAAGAGGAGCCTGGTGGATAGAGAGGCAAAGAATTCAACCTACCGCAACTCCTTGACTTCCTTCCCAGGTTTTCTTGTCAGCCCTGGGTCTTGAAGGATCTCAGCGTCAATCTGTCTGCACAGCTCCCAGCCTCCTTTAAATTTCAAGGCAGGGGGTGGGGTCGGTGGCCCCTCGTGGGCGGGTTTCTCTGCAGCAGGAGGATGTCCAGTGGACAGAGCCATGAGGGAGTCAAACGGGGCGGGCCTGTTTTTATAAAGAAGGAGAGGAAGTTCATGATGGAAGCTGCATAGCCTATCCTGGCTTGGGGCCAGCCTGATTATTCATGGTCCTGATGTCATCGAATCACAGGAATTTGGGAATTGAATGAAGGGAGATTAGGAGTCATCTTTCTTTAGAATCTTCATCTCAATAACCTAAAAGGAACTCTTAGGATCAGCTGGCTCTAAGCCCCTGTCACCAAAAGCAGTCTTTACAATTCTAAACAAATACACGCTGAGGAGACTGAGGGGTTCTTCTAGAATCTCCAGTAATAACTCTGCCCCTCTGGACACAAGAGGTTGGAAGGACTGGACAGGTGGACCAGCTACCCTCCAAGCAGAGGAAATTCCCGGGATGGAGCATTTGGAAGAAGGATGGGGGCAGTTAAGGGTGAGCATGCTCGCCTGCTTACCTGCAGTGGAAAGTGCCCCAGCCAGGAATCTGCTTCATTGGGCACATGCCCTGCCACTCCCCATATCTATAATCATGGGGAAAATCATTTTGCTTCTCTGTAAAGTGAATCAGTAGTCACCGAGGTCTTTTTGGCTCCAGCATTCCCTGAGTGGGGCTGTGGGATAAAGGGGGCAGGGGTGCTGAGCCAGTGCTCTGCCTGAACTGTTCTTTCACTGCCACCCATCTGCTAAGTAGATGGAAGCTTTTCAGGGTGCTAGAGTTTGCTCTTAAATGTAAATACTTCTGGAAATAAGCAACCTGTTTTACTTGTTAATACCTTACGTGACTGATAAAGAAAAGCCACATAGTATAGGGGAAAGACTTAGGTTTGAATCAGTTCTACCAGTAATGAAGGATGTGAGCTCAGTCAAGTTTTTCAGTTATGCTGAGCTTTGGTATCTACAGGTCACATGTGAATTAGAGACAATGTGATTAAGATCCCTGGCTCATCTCAGGGCTCAGTAAGTGGTATCTATCATCATTGATTGATGTCTAGCTGAGACAAGGCATTGTGACAGTGAGAAAGAAGTTAAGAGAAAGGATGCCAGGAGAAGAGACAGAAGGAAGACAGAGAAAATTGTGGGATGACGAGCTATTCTAGGACAGGCTAGATTTCATGTATTCTCATCCTAAATATACTTATATTTGTCAAGTGAGGAGAGCTGATTTTGAGGTTGGAAAATAAGTCAGTTGTGGGCAAAGTCAAACTGTTTTTCTGTATTTTTGTCAAGCTCTGCCAATGGCTGTTATTAGGAAAGGGGACGTGGGGGACCGAGCTTTGGAGATAGGACACCAGATAAGCTGCAGCAGAGGGTAGTCCTGCCACACAAAGTCACGTCCACTTTCCTGTGGCATGGTGAGAGACGGAGGCTTTTTCTGGCATTTTGGTTCAGTAGGGGTGGAAGGGTGGTGCTGAGACTTAAATCTGAACTCCCAGAGAGAATGATTTGCTCCTGAACAATCACACTTAAATCCGTAGGTCACATAGAGCCTGTAGTCTGGGTATTGGCTCCTAAATCCTGAGCAGTGACTATTCCAGGGGGGCAGGATGTGATCAAGGAGGGGGTAGGAGGAGTCCTTCCCCACCATCTGCCAGGACACCTACAATTCCTCCTTTAGAAACTCTTTCCTTTAGGTTTTTGTCCCCCAGTTAAAATGCAAATCTAATCAGTGAAACTTCAAAGTAGTGTCCAATGGGGAGGGTCTGTCTGTTGCCCCCTCCCACCAGTCCTGAGTTGGGATTCCAGGAGGCTGGGGTCATGAGAAAGAGGGGGGTGGACCAAGAGCAGAAGATTGAGAAGAGAGGGTTTTCACGTCAACAGCAGGTACCTCTGAGCTTTGCTGAAATAGTCCCAAATGACTCAGACTGGTTAATCCCCTGGTCACACATTCTGGGACCTTTGTGTTCCTACTAAATACCATTTTCCCTTTCACAGACTCTAAGGACTCTGGGGAAGCCTGAGAAGAAAGAGGTAGGTGTAGGGAGGTTGATACGAACACAAGGGGAGCTTTGATTTTAGCTAGGAGATTGCTGCAGAGAAAAAAAATCTTGGTGAAATCATGTCCTGGGAAAATTGTATCAAAGCCCTTTGCTTCCAAGGAGGAGAAATAAAATCCAGGCCCAGATAACACAGAGACAAAGTGGGCACAGGGAAACTGAAAGCAAGTATCCTTACAGAGCTTTCCCAGCCTGGCATGGTGTCTGTGGAGGGGCCTCTCCCCCGCAAAATGCCTGGGTCACCATCAGGCGACCCCTTATCACCCAAGTGAATTTAGAGATGGGGCAGGAGAACAAGGTCCACACTGAGACCCCAGTCAGCTGAGCAAGAAATGTTGCGACGTCTGTGGACACTCAAGCAAAAAGAGATGAACAAGAGGTTTATGACAAAGTGGTTTGGGACCAGAAGAGAAAAATTCCATGTACAATCTAAGAAGGTTTAATTTTAGGTTTTCAGGAGATGGGTAAATAGTACAATGGGTTTGAAATGGTGTTATTGTGGTAAGCACTGTCCAGGCCTTATCCAGACTGGGGACTCTCAAGTCGGTCAGCCGTACCAGTGACTTGAATTCTACACAAACACAAAGAAACAGCATTTCTTGTGTTTTTTAGGCAGAGTGACTAGAAAGTGCCCTTAAATATGTTTGCTCTTGTTAAGAATCATTCACCAGGCCACACTAGAGTCCTTTGTACCTTGCAAGTTTTCTGCAAGTTTGAAATTACTTCAAAATAAAATGGTAAAAACTGGGTTATTCTCTTGGAGTAGTAATTCTATTTCTAAATATTTAGCCCGATGAAATAAAATTTTTAAATTCCCATACAAGAAAATGATATGTACAAAACATTATTTTGACTGTCTAAAAACTGAAAATAACATATGTCCAAAAATAGAAGTGAACTATATAATGTCAGTGTAACACAATCTTGTATAGCTATTATGATTGATAATATAATTATATGGAGGATCAAAACTGTTCATAAATTACCTTACCCAAAAGAAGTAGAAAACAAATTTGTATATGAACTGTGATATAAACTATGAAAACACTAAATCTGTCTACCCAAAGATTGGAAGAAAAAGTCAAATGTTGGAGTGCTGTAATTTTTGGTGAAGTTTTAAAATTCCTTTCTTGATACTTTTAAATTGCTTTAATTAAAAGAGATTTGCTGACTACATGCTGGATGCAGGCTAGTTTGAGTGTGTCCAGAAGTTTCTCTCTGACACAGGCAGTGCAAGGGCAAGCTTGTCCATGATAGTGTGTCATAAGATTAGGAAATTTCCTAAACCTATTATAAATGTCCATGAATTTATTTAAACTCTTCTTGAATCCATCTCATTTTCAATCAATTCCTTCAAAGAGGGAATTGAGTTTCTCAGGATGGCCTTCCAATTCTCTAAAACAGAACATCCTACCCTTGGTTCGAAAGCCACCCCTTGGAGCTTTGAAACAGAACCTCTGGTTTCAATCTTCTAGAAATAAATAAGCCACATCCACCTGTGCTCACTCCCTGGTGTACTGTGTGTCTGGTGGAGAAAGCCTGTGGCTATAAATCGGGAAGTTTGCCTTTCTTCCCCTCCAAAATTAGTTGCAGGACTATGGGTCAGTTTGCCTTGTGATTTAGCTTCTTTATGTTTCAGAGGATTATTATTTGGCTGAAAAGGAAAGAATGCCTTGAGACAAACAATGTACTATTTGGTGATTTAATTAGCTCTTTCATAAGCTTTTTTTTCTTTTTCTTCTTCTTCTTCTTCTTTTTTTTTTTTTTTTTTTGCAGCTTTGTCCCCTTCCTATGTCTGTCCTCAAATGGAGAGCCCTTTGCAGGGGGAAAACCTCACTCTTTTGTCAGAGATGCTGAAAGAACATCTATCTTAGGTTTTCTCAAACTGTCTGCTAAGCAGTATTAGTGTCACACATGTGGGAAAAAATCAATGCTAATAATATTTTTTTCTTTCAAAACATTACTACACATTTATTGAAAAATACTACCACACTAAACGTAAGATAGTTATGGGGGAAACTGGGGGGGAGAGGGAAGGGTACATGGGAAAACTACTTTCTGTTCAATTTTTCCGTAAACCTTAAACTTCTCTAAAAAATAATGTCTATTCATTTAAAAATCTTTACTTGAAAATGTAAAATATGGCCATTTCTGATATAAATTTATATTGTAATATTATATTTATGTATACATATTATACATAGGAATCTAATTTTTATGATTTTTTTCCAGGGGTTAATTGGTCGGATAAACCATCCACTGCCATCTACTTATATCCAGGCATATATTATTTAATCAACATCTCTAGGTATTCCATCAGCTTCTTGTGATTTTAAGAGTATCTATGGTCAATTAAGTTTAGGAAAATTGAGCTCTTAGATTTCTTAACTTTAAACTTGAGGACAATAAGAATTGATTGCCCCAAGTCACAGTGTAGGTTCTGCTGGGCCCGTGTTGGAACTCTGGGCTCCTCTGCTTCTGGAAATCCTCATCCTACTGTATACCTAGAGCCACCACCTGTAGCCTCAGGTGAGGTGCTTGATTTGTTTCCTTTCAGTCTTTCTGGTCTTTTCTATTTTGCTTTAAAATAATGACAGCAACATTAACGAAAACCAAGTGGACCTAGACCACCCCACCAGTTCTGTCCCCCTGCCAACCCCAAGAGTGTTAGGTCCTTGCTGGGTCCAGGAGGGGCTCCTCGGAGAGAGCCGCCAAAGCCCTCGCCACTCAGCAATGAGATCATGCCTAATACGAGAGGCATGAGTGGGTGGTGGATTACGCAGGAGAGGCTCTCGCATCAGTTCTGGTCACCAGCTAGGGAACTGCACATGTTCAGAGTGACAGGAACATACTGTTTACACTGGACCCACCTTCCCACACCAGTATCACAGGACTCCCCACTCCAGAAGCCTTCTTCCTGAGTCAAGCATTTTTGCCCAGTGAATACAGTTCTGGTGTAGCTTTCCATAGACCCCGTTTCTCCGCCCAAGGGAGGAGATGCATATTTTACGAGATGCTCTTTTACCTCATCCTGACTAAATTGTACCTTTTTTTCCCCTGTGTGGAGTTTCCACCAATCCACATGAAACAGATCATTTTTTTTTTCTCAGCCTTCCTTTATCTATGGGGCACAGGGTTTCCTGTTTGATTTTTGATTTATGACTTTAATCACATTCCAGATGTCACTTATCCTATCTCACTGTGTTGGTTCAGGAGTGGCTCAGTCTACAACTTTTATTAGAAACTGAGAGAGGCTGCCAGAACTCTGAGCACTGAACAAACTCTTGTTGATCTGAATAATCTGACTTATCCTGAAATTTAAAAGAGACACCTTTGTGGGCACTGACTTACTTACTTGTCATAACCATCACCACACAAACAGGTCAAGGGCACGGATGCATCCACTCTCAAGTACTATTTCATGTTTGGGTTAATATGGAATTTACTTTGGAATGTGAAGAAATACATCAGGTTACAAAATACTATGATGCCAACTTAAAAACACACACACACACACTCCCCAGACAGCAAAAGAGAGGCTGTAGTTAACGATTTAAGAAGCAATTGCTCTGAAATAGTACTTGAAACCAAGGATGTAGCTGAATCTCAATAGAGAGTGTTCAGAGGGCCAAGGTCTGAATGTTGGCTTTAGGATAAGGGAGTAAGAGTTTCCATCATGTTAATAGACACTGTGGTAATGGATCCCTGAGTCCAGGCCAGCAGAGGGCAAAGGGGTCAGGGGAGAGGGAGGGGTGGTGCTGAAGACCAGAAGAGTTTCAAGGACCAGGAGGATGAAGTTGCGAATGAAGGTGGTTTATTTGGGAAATAAAAGGTAATCTGAATCTTCAAGGAAGGTAGAAATTATTCCTGAAAGGTGGTGCTGATGCTGCGGCCCTCCACGTTACCACACCACAGAGGATACCTAGAGAAGGGTGACTATTTGGAGAGAAGCTGGAGAGAAGGAGACTTCAAACTAGGAGAAGCCAGACGCTACCAGTGTGAGCCTGCCTTGCAGTCACCATGTGGTTGTGGCTAATACCTAATTTTTTACGGTGCTTGGTCTTTTACAAAGCTCTTTCATATACACGACCACATCTGTTCTTCACAAATGTGACACCCTATGAGACAGACAGAGAAAGTGTTTTATCTAATTCACAGAGCAGGAAACTGAGGCCCAGAGAGGAAAGGACTTGCCTGTGGCCACAAAACAGCTCACTAGTACATAAGGGAGCACAGCAAGTTTAACCGTAATAAAATCTGAGCTTCAGCTAAGGCATCACCCATTAGAAATGCTCTCCTCCTTTCAGCCACCTGTCAGTGGGCAATTAGAGAACCCAACATCAGCTCTCATAGGAGGCAACTCAAGTGAGAATTCAGTTTGTTGATGTTTTTGTCTCTCCTGCTAGCAGCAGAACCCACACCACATCAGAAACAGACTCTCATGACTTGCTGGCCAGAAGGGATCCTGTTGTGGTACGTTCGCACGCCAAGTGGCTTCCTGTAGCACATGCCACCCCTGTGCTCTTCATGTCCTCAAACCAGAGCCAACTAGCCGGGCTCTTGTCTCCACAGAATGTTCCTGAGACTGTGAATCGTATTTCCCCTTACTTGTCTCCCTCACTAATGGAAATAGAAGACTCTTTGCCTGAGTCCTGTGGCCATCCCTGTCTCTCCTCCTGGGTCTCTCTGCTCCTATGCCCCAGTCAGGAACCCCCAGGAACTGTTGATCTGGTCAGGGGGTGGCCATAGCAGCCAAGAAGCTGCAGCTGTAGAGAAGATTTCCCCGTCCCCCAACTGCCTCCGCCCTGTCTGGCCTAAAACAGATCACTCTTTTTCCACTCCCAGAGATGCCAAAGGCATGCCCTTGCCAGAGTCATTAAAGTTGTCGCTGTAAGTGTGACCTCCCACAGGGCTGCAAGCCCCACTGTAGTGGTGGGTCCTTTGGCCTGTGCTCAGGGAGCAGCCAGGGTGTGGGAGCCAGAGGTTGCTGGACACCGCCCCCGCCCACCCGCCCCCGGCAGGGAGCAGCCAGGCTGGAAAACCCACTTTCCAGTAGGAGGCAGGTGAGATAAATAGGTTCACATCTGGAAAACATCTGGCCAAAGGCTCTGACAGCCTGTGCTAGCACTGATGCGGTCCAGAGGTCAAGCCTCCTACCTCTGGGAGCCAGTTTTCTCATCTGTAGAATGGAAATGAAATCTGACACTTCCTACTTTCAGATGATAATTGGTGAGACATTACTATGCAAACATAAGTTAAATTGTTATTCCTCAAGTAATACCTTCATAAAGAGTACAGACAGGAAAGGAGAATGGGGGGCAGGGCAAGGGAAGTGGGGAAGGAAGTATAGCTACCTCTCCACACTCCACCTGGAAACTCAGCTTCATGGGATTTTGTTCAGGCCACACCGGCATCATCCTGCCATGCTGGGAGTGACAGGGTGGATGGACGGTCCTGGGGATCAACAGTGCAGGGAGCAAAGGACTAGGAAGGCTAACCAGCACCATTTCCCTTAAGCACTTCAGCCTGTCCTAAACAGGAAATGGTGCCTGAGTGCTGAATTCCTATAATGATTCAAGGTAAAGCAATAAACAAAAATACATGTGAAGTGGTTCTATCCGGCTAGGAACTGAACAAAAAGTTAAACACAATTGTTTACAAATGTACCCACACCCTCCTATGCTGAAAGGAGACCATGTCTCTATCAGTGGTCTAAACTTCCTCAATTGGGAAAGAGAGGTCAAAGGGCTATGACAGCCCCATCAGCCCACATCAGCATGCCTCACTGGAGAGAACACTCCAGGAGCCCAGAAACCTGCATTTTTATTTTCCAAAGGTTTTAAGCCCAGGGGTGACTCTGCCTTTTGCAAACTCACAGTTCTGTGATTCTGTAGATATGATGTGACTCCACTTGATGATGTGGTGAGAAATGGTTGCCTCTGGGGTCCTGCTTCTTGCTAGAACCAAAAGAGGGACTACTGACATTCCTGTTATCAAGGTTTCAAACATTTCACCACCTCTGGCTTCCTTGAGCTGACTATAATTTAAAAAACTATTTGTATAGCTTTATTAAAAGGAGGATCAGGTTACTCTGGAGAATATTAATAGCCACCTACTACAAAGCACTTTCCATGTGCAGGCACTTCATATATATCCAGTCTTTTGAGCTAGGTGCTGTGATTGCCTCATTTTGCAGATGAAGAAACAGAGGCACTGCGAGCCGAAGTCACTTGCTTAGTGTTACACAATTAGTAAGTGACCGAACCAACATTTAATCCAGCCTGATCCAGAATCTGCCTGTGTAAATACAATGCAGCGCCGCTTGGTAAAAGACATGAGCTCTCAGACAAGACTCTCTGGGAACAAGGGCCTTTGAAAGGGTAGTTTGGGCCCACGGTAGCCAGCTGCCTGAAATACTGTGAAAAGGCCAGGACTCTTCCATGTGCCCCATGAGCTATCTTGAGCAGAGAAGGGGGTACGGCCAAGGTAACCAGTAAGCTGGCTTGATAGGCAGCAGACCCTGGGTCTTTGCTCGCCAACTGTCCCCTTCCCTCTACATGACAGCTCCGCTCAGACTGGCATTCCATGCCTCCTGGACACAGGCATTACAGCCCATCACCATAGAAAGATCCTGGAGACAGGCCCTGCCAGGATCATATGGCTTAGGAGATAAAGTCTACTAACAGAAGAAGCAGAAAGGGGTACAAAGAGAACAAAAACAGTAGACGCAATATACCAGTCTCTCTCTGCACCGAGATCTTGTATCTTAGTCCCACAAATGTAAAGGGAATCTTCCACTTCCAAAGCCTAAAGTAGAACATATCAGATTTGCAGACTTAGAGAACAAGAATAAGCCTTAAATTTCACCTGGGTTAGCCTACGCTTCTTAGCTGTACTTCTCTGGACTCATAGATACTCAATCAGTTGGTGGCAGAGCTGGAACTCAAGGTCCTCGGGTAGCCAGGTCTCTCTCTAGAATACCATGAAATAAACCTTACTGCTTCCAAAGAAATGCAATCAGAAAAAGTTAAATATGGCTACAGGATAAGAGATGCTTTCTGAAGAAAGGCTCAGTTATAACCTTCCACAAAAATCGGTATGAAAACCCCCAGCCAGTTTAATTCATGAAGCGGTTATTCCTTCATGACAGATTGATTTGATCACTCGTTTTTCCTCTTCACAAAGTCTGACTGCAGAGCTCTTCCTCAGTCAGAAGCAGGTGCACACAACTTCTACCTGGTTTCCTACTGTTCTTCTGCCTGTAGAGCTTGTTTTACTGTTTTAGGAACCATCAGCGGGAGCTCCGAGTAGAGAGAGTGAATCTCTTGTATGCGATTGCGTTTTCATACCAGATAAACATCTTTTTTCACCATTTCATTCTGACATGCATACCGAGATTGGGAAATCTCATCTCAATCAAAGGAATCCCTTGTCCCTAAATTCAAGACTCACAGAGTCCTCACTCTACCTTCAGATAAAGAAGACAGAAGAAGGCACATGCTGTCATTTATTTATGTGTAAGATCTTTCACTCCTCAAACATTTACTGGATTCTTGCTTTGTGCCAGGCAGTGTGGTACATGCTGGGGATATAGAGGCAAGTGACACGCACTTTGCCCTCAGGTAGTTAACAGACTGGTGTGGAGAGACAAGCAGGTACTAGAGAAGGCGGTTGGCAAAATTTTTCTGTAAAGGGCCAGATGGTAAGATTTTAGGCTTTATGGACCATACGATCTCTGTTTGAACTACCCAATTCTGTCATTGTAGCATGACAGTGATACAGGGAAGAGGTATAAGAATTACACAAACTGATTAAATATTAAACCAGGTTGTATTCAGCACCTACAATGTATAGATCAGCCCTATGGCCAGACCATGAGGAACCTACAGAAAAGAAGATTCCTGCAGAGATTACTAACAACTGTTTACCCATACCATTAATGCTGCATACCTATACCATGAAAGGAAAACAAGAAACCAAAGTCTTCAAGTTGTACCCTATACAAAATAAAACCAACCATTCTTTCCCTATGGCCAGTCCACAGGGAACTTGCAGAACAAAAGCTGAGAGTACTAACATGCCTTTAAC
The DNA here is from genome assembly GCA_028627145.1 of Eidolon dupreanum. Classification (NCBI taxonomy): domain Eukaryota; kingdom Metazoa; phylum Chordata; class Mammalia; order Chiroptera; family Pteropodidae; genus Eidolon; species Eidolon dupreanum. The sequence continues at coordinate 45,825,081 of CM053508.1, read as the reverse complement.
ACTGCATACTCATCATACCTTCCAAGGAAAGGAAAACACATATAAACCACATATAAACCAAATTTTTAAAAGGAAAACACATATAAACCAAATTTTTAAAATATTTCAGGGTCCTAATGTATCTCTGTCTCTGAGAGAAGACCACTCTCTGTCCCTGGAGCATTATTCCTTCCTAATAAACTTTCCTTTTGTCTATAACTCTGACTTGGGCTTGAATTTTTTCCTGTATGGAGTCAAGGCCCCTCCCTTTCTTGGTATAGGACTTGAGTCCAGGTGGCAAGGAGGAGTGTGTGTGGTGGTGGTGGTGGTTGGGGGTGGGGAGGGGCAGGGAATTTGCCCCATCCTGCATCAAAAGCAGCCAAGACAATATGTTAATATGTTAGAAAATGAGTGTGGCTGTGTTCTGATAAAACTTTATTTACAAAATAGGGTAGTGAGTTGGATTTGGTCTAGGGGCTGCAGTTTGCCCATCTCTATATTACAGTGTGGATATACAGGATGGAAATGAGCTTCAGGATAGCATGGCTTGAAGGAGGGAGTTGCCTCTTTTATTGGAGATACATTAGGACAGAATAGGCTTTGTGAAGGAGGCTTTGCTGTGCTGAACTGAACTAGTGAAGTGTGAATTTGCCATGTGGGCCAGGGGAAGGGGTAGCTTTGCTGGAAGGGGAGGCACGTGGTGGAGCAGAAGCCTGTGACACAGCCCCGAATGGGGGTTTAGGCGACCACAACCAATTAGTGTGACTGGACCGGGGAGAAATGGGGAGCCAGGGCAGCTCAGAGAGGCCTTGGTCTTTATCCTCAGTGCAGAGGGAGAAGAGGAACAAACATGCATGAAGCTTCTGTGTTCTAGCCACAACTCTAGATAGTTTATATAAACAATATCATTTTCATTCTCACTGCTGCCCCTTGTAGAGCCAACCTGAAGAAATCGTTCTTCCTTAATCCCATCACCAGTGGCCTCCCACTGCCAGTGGGTAAGTTTAGAGAATGCCACAATTTCTTAGAGTTCGACAGAGACTTCAACAGTTATGGTGAAGAATGTTAAACCCCAGGTGGAGTGGAGAGGGTATCTCGAGGAGAAGGGATGTTGGCCGGTCACCCCATAACTCAGGCAGTGAGAGCAGAAGGCAGGCCTCTCTGGGTACTGGAGTGTTCCCACGTGGCTGGCTGGGAGCCAGGGAGAGCCTGGTTCCCTGTGGACAGAAGGGAGTGCGTTTGTGGCAGGGCGTTTGCCTGCTCTGTTCCAGTCATCTTGGCTAAATCCACCTGGAGCCCATCGCAGTGGCAGCAGATCCACTATTCTTTATGCCTGAGGTCATGAAGTGATAGGAATTCCAGAGATTCCTGCTGAGGAGTCACCCGTGGCTCATCTTCTCCCTGTGTCTAGTTTACTTGGTTGCTAAGTTGCTGAACATTTTAGTTCTTAGATTGTACTCTCTGAAAGTTAGGGTAATTGTCAAGAGCAGGTCTCTTTTTTCTCTATCATGTATGCCAAGCTTTTGGTACGTGTTCAATAAATATTTAATTAATATTGAAGTGTATCATTTATATAAATGCTTTTTATTTAGTTCTTCACATTTGCTCCACATCAATGCCTTCCAAAAGCCATTTTACAGATGTTTGTCTTTTATAGAAGTCTGGCTTGTTGCTACACCAAGTGTGGACTTGGACCAACAACATCAGCACCAAGTGTGATTCATATGCACACTTGACTGAGAAACACCGGGGACATGATTTTGCAACTATACTCAGAAATGGTCACTAATCCTAATTCTATTTATTAAATAACATTTAAAATAATATTCTTTATATATTCTGCATCCAGAATACATTATTAACCCCTCAACAAATCTCTATCCTTCCAATTTTTTCTCTTTTGTGTATCTGCCCCACCCCTGCTTCTTGTGGCAACGGTACTTGGCTAGGTAAGAAGGAAGTGAGGATAGAAAATTTTTTAAATGACACATTTGAGGGTCAGAGCCAAATACCTCACCCCTGAAATTTCCTTCTTACGTAGGCTATGTGTATCCTGTGTCCTATTTCTTCATTCCTTTGCCAGGCCTTTAGAGGTTTGGAGTAAAGGGAAGGTGACTTTTCCAAAGTCACACAATTAATTAGTCAAGCGTCAAGGGGTATGTCAAGGGGAAGAGGATCTCTTAGTTGCGCCACTGTCCCTGGAAAGATGGCAGAAACTCTACAGTCCTTGGTCCTGAGTTCTGCCTACACTTTCTTTTGCACAGAAGGCAGGGCTTCTACAATGCTAGCTGTGGCAGGTGCTTTTTATATGGCTGCTGCCTGGGATAGAAGGAAAAAAATGCCAGCTTCAGAGTCAACGTACTTGTTTTGAATCTTAGTTCCATAATTTGCCAGCAGTATGGCCTTTGGTGAGATACATGCTCTCTGAGCCTGTTCCTCGTTTATAAAACAGGAACAATATCCACTTTGCAGAGTGGCTGTGAGGCTTAGAGAAATAATATACCCTGTGAGTCTGCAGAGCCCGGCACATATTGGATGCCCCCAAATTAGTCATTGTTTAGTCATTAATGTTTCTCAGAGAGTTGCTTCCAATCACCTCCCAACAACGCCTTCTTCATATAGCCATGTGCTCAAAAACGTTCATCGGCTCCCCGCTGTCTATGAGAAAATGTGCCCCCACTCACCCCTGGGCTGGTCCCCATCTCACCTTTCCTGCCTTCTATTCTTCTGCTCTTTTAAGTGAAGGTGTGCCAAAAATCTATTTTTTTTATTCTTAACTTATATAAGTATTATTTCTTCTACCTCCGATAGTTTGTTAAGAGTACTGGTTGATTATTGGAATTAAGCAACTTAACGCCTTCCCTTATACCTGCTAGGAGTTTTTGGTATTTTTATTTTTTGATAAAAAGTTTTTTTTTTCTTTTTTTTGGTGGGGGGGCTCCAACTCTACTTTATCTTTTATTTTTTATTTATTTTTATTTTTTTAGATAAAAAATATTTTCTATTTCAAAAGACCTGTACTTTTTTCCTGTTAAAATAGCCTTGCAGTTATTATTGCTAAAAGTATATTTAATGCTTAACCTTAATTCCATTTCAGATAACTGTTTCTAGGCGGAGACAGGCTCTCCTCCTATTAATAAATCCTCTCACTATTTTGCAACCTAGATGACTTCACTCTGTTCATTGTTCATGAGTTGTTCATGAGTTACGGGATTTTAAACTGATAAGATTTTGAGTGTATAGTTCTGATTAATTTTCTACATCAAAGATGTAAGTTTTGGTCTTTCTAACTTTTACAATTACTTTGATTATTTGTTTTTTTTTTTTTTTACAACTTTTTAAAAATCCCTAGTGTTTTTTCACTTCTATATATGAACATAAACGCTTTAAGAAATGTTAAGCACAGTTTAACTAGACTTAGAAAAGGATTAGGGTGAGTTCAGAGTAATCAGGTATTCTCCAAACCAGCCACAAGTAAATTGGGTGCTTAGCTCAACTTACAATTGGATTCGTCCAAGTGTACCTTTCAGTTTGTTTACTGTGTTCTGATTCATCTCCTCTGCAAGTTTCAATAAAATCCATTATATTATGAATTACAGATTTATTTTTATTGAGGATATATATAGAGAGAGGTGGTACGTGTGTGTCTTATGAATTGTTTTCATTAATTATTAAATCCTCTGTTAGACTACTTAATGATGGAGACTTTCATAAACAAAGTAGAGAATGTAGCCCAAATGCTGCACCTTTTCCTAATGGTTTTATGACTATACTTGCATTTATTCTTCTACTCAACTAAGGCTTTGCTGATATAAAGGGTAAGTAAGCTGAGATTAATAGGAGAACTTAATAACAGAATGGAGTCTCAGAGAGACATAAGATTTTTAATCCATTACTAGCAATTCTCTGGCCAAAAAAAAAAAAATGCTTTTTCTGCATTAGTTTAGGATGAAGCACAGTAAAGTATTTAACTCCTTTTAGGGTTTTGACTTATGCATTCTCTAATATTAAAGTCATTTTCTTAAAATCAACTTCAAATGTAATAAATTATTCAATCAAAGATCATTAATGGGTGCTAAAATCGTTAGGTGAAAGATTATTAGTGAACAGAATATTTTCATGGCAACAAAGTACCATCCATAGATTAATCATGAATTGCAAAGAAAAAATGTACCTTTATAATGGAGCGACCTGGTGATCACCACTTTGAGCGATCAATATTAGCCTCACAAATAGTGAAACAACCTGACCATATATGCCTCCTAGTATGATGCAAAAAGCACAGAATATCACCCATAAAATATTTCTTGTCCAAAATATTTAACCTGTGTCTAATCAAGGTTATGAACCTAACTTCCAGTTCTCAGGAAATACAGGGGAGGGAGAAGAATTAAATAACATCAAGAGAACAATTAGACAAATGTAGGCCAACGAACATTCCACAAGACAATTGCTCTGGACTCATCAAAAGTCAAGGTCATTGAGGAAAAAGAAGTGGGTGGGAATACTGCTAGATTGAAAGAGACTGAAAAACACAAGTGATTACAAGGCTGTAAAAAACATTCTTGAGACAATATAGGAAATTTGAATATGGATTGTACATAGGTGTTATTATGGAATGATTATTAGCTTTTTTAGGTGTGATAACAGAACTGTATTTATGTAGGAGATTATCCTTATTCATAGAATATTCCTGCTAGAATATTTAAGAATGGCCTGCCATCCTGTCATAATGTCTACAACTTATTTTCAAATGACATAGATAGCAAAACATATATTATATAACTCCACATCTGTCTGTTTATCTGGGTCTGTCTGTCTGTCTGTCTGTCTGTCTACCTATCTACCCACCTACCTAGAGAGACAGACAGGAATGGAGAGAGTACATAAATATGGCAAAATATCAGCAATTGTTTAATGTAGATGAAAAATATTTGGATTTTCATTGTACCACTCTTTCAACTTTTCTGTATGTTTGAAATGCACCCCTCCACACGCACCAAAAGACAAAAATAAAGTATCTCCATTTTGATTTCAGCTGGAGGTATCCACAATGAAGTTGAATTTTATCTTCACTTTTAAATCTTAGACATGCTTTACAATGGGAACTACAGGTTAAGTTCAATTATATAAACTCAGTCTCTAGGATGAAGTTTATCATTTTAAGGTTAGCTTAGTCAAACTTCCATTTATTGCTTGAGTTTTTAAAAATCACTGATGATTCCATGGGGATATGATCAAACAAGATGTGGAAAGCTGCCTTATGGTGTTCATGGTGATAGAGCCTTTCAGTTTTTGGTGAACCAGAGGCCCTTGTTGTTGGTTTGCTGATGCTAACACATCCAATTCTGTTTAGAACTAACAATAAAGCCAGATCCAACCTTTACGTTTGTGGGTCTATAACAGCCCATCTCGGCATTTCCATTAACCAACTTTAATATGAGCTAAATTAACTCAGGAAGCTTTTGTGTGCTGTATCTCTTTTAAAGCATAAAATCAGGTAATTTATATAAGTGGTAAGCCAAAGTATAGGGTACATTGGTAATTTTAAGATTATTAATACCTAAATTTTTGTCTTTTAATACAGGATAATAGCTACTGCTGTTGTATATACTAATCTTACTTTAAAGATCTAACAAAATATTTAAAGTAATAAGGCTAGGCAATTCAGGGAGGCAGGAGGGTTTGCAGTAAACTAATTAAATTTATATTTATTTCTGGTTTATAGTTAACTAACTCATGTGCATTTGTGTTCATGTTCATTATTTTTAACAAAATAAGAATTTATATTTTGTTTTATATCTCACAAATATTAAGTAAATAGCATTTATAGATTCCATGTCATAAATTCTGAGACTATTTTTAGGTTTTTATGGCCATATCTGGATTATAGCATCTCCTTCATTTAATAAGATACCATGAGAGCTGAATGATGCTATATTGTACCCTTATAATTTATGTACTTTTTGTATGTATGTTTAGGTTGCATTAAAGCAAACAAATAAAAAAAGATACACAACTGATGAAACAAACCACAGTTTTGTATGATGATGGACCAAGTAGTCACGAATTCATTGTCATGATGTTTTAAGAGAAATTAAGGGGAATTTTAGGTTACATAATCTTGAAGAAAGAGCAGATACAAGATATATATAGTTCAGCTTAGAAACTGCTTTGAACTATGGACCAAGTCCAAGAATATCTTTTCCAACGGCACTGCTGGTTTTTCATAAGTTTGCTGATCAAGGAAAAAATGTAGAGATGATATGCATAGTAATAAGGCTTACAAATAGTATGTGATTTGTTGCATCAAAAGTGTAGTATACTTTGTCTTTTAAAAAAAGCTAATGAAGCAAGTATGGCAGAATGTTAACATCTATTTTTAAATTGGTGGATATGTGGTTGTTATATTATGTTTCTACTTTCCTAAAGGTTAAATTATTTTATAATTAAAAAAATTTTTTAAATATATTAGAAAAAGCATTCAACTAAAGTAAGGCTATCAGTTACTAAAGATGACACAGTAAAAAGGAAGGACGAGAATAGGCTTCCTGTCTTGCAAATGTCTTGCTCACCAGTAAAGCTGTGATTAATCAAATCAAGGTGCATAAATAAAATTTCTTTGAAAAAAAAAGCACGTGTTCAAATGTAAAGGATTTTAAAGTACATTTGGTTTAATTTCAATTGGTATTATTTTTACTCTTATTAGTCAGAAAGTTGAAAATGCAACAACTTTTTAGAAATGTTTAAAAAAATACTTTACTTTTTTAGAGAAGTTTCAGGTTCACAGCAAAATTGAGCTGGAGGCATAGAAAGTTCCCATATGCTTCCTTAGCACAGCCTCCCTCCACCATCAACATCCTCCACCAGAGTGATACATTTGTTACAATTGGTGAACACTGACACATCATTATTGCCCAAAGTCCACTGTTTGCATTAGGGTTCATTCTTGGTGTTGTACATTCTGTGAGTTTGTGCAAAATGTATCCACCATCATACTATCATTCAGAATAGTTTCCATACTTTAAAAAAACTCCGTGCTCTCATTTATCCCTTCCTCCCTCATAGCCCCTGGCAACCAAAGATTTTTTTTCACTGTTTCCATAGTTTTGCCTTTTCTAGAATGTCATACAGTTGCAGTCATACAGTATACAGTCTTTTCAGATTGATTTCTTTCACTTGGTAATATGCCTTTAAAGCTCCTCCATGTCTTTTAATACCTTAATAGCTCATTTCTTTTTAGTGATGAATAAATTTCCATTGTTTGGGTGTATCACAGTTTATTCATTCACCTACTGAAGGACATCTTGAGTGCTTCCAAGTTTCAGCAGTTATCAATAAAACTGCTATAAACATCCAGATGCAGGTTTTTGTGTAGACATAAGATTTCAGCTTATTTGGGTAAATACCAAGGAGCATGATTGCTGGATCACATGGTAAGTATGTTTAGTTTTATAAGAAACTTCCAATATGTCTTCTAAAGTGGCTGCAACACTTTGCCTTCTTCCCACCAGCAAAAAATGAGAGATTTCCTATTGTTCCACATCTTTGCCACCATTTGGTATTGTCAGTGTTTTCGATTTGAGCCATCTTAAAAGGTATGTAGTTGTATCACACTGTTGTTTTAATTTGCAATTCCTTAATGACATGATGTGGAACATCTTTTTATATGCTTATTTGCCTCTGTATATCTTCTTTTTAGTAGATTTGATTAATTCCAATTGATATTATTATTACTCCTAGTAGGCCAAAAGCTGAAAAAGCAGCTATTTTTAAAACATAATTTTTTGTAGAACTTAGATTACCATAAGTAGTGTTGCTTGGGTTTATAAACAGAGATTTAGGTTTTAAAAGTTTTGTTTTGTTTCATTTTTGTTTCATTTTCTCTAGGAGATATTAGATTCATATTGGTGTAGATAAACAATGTTTTTACTCTTTTCCTGGAATGAGGTAAGGCTGTTAATAGCGGAAGATGTATACTGGAGAAGGCAGTCATGACCAGAGGCCAAGCTGAACCTAGTAATCCTAAAATGAGTAACCAACTAGGCATGAAGCTTATGAGGTAAAGTTAATTATATATTTTTTTAAAACTTACTCAAAACTGACTTTTTCAGTACAATTATAGAGAACGGCTTGGAGGAGATGTTGTGTTTGCATTTGTTTGACCACATCATTCATTAATTAATAACATGACATGATTTCTATGCTTTATTACCCAATAAAAAGTTTGAAAATGTTGTTAAGAGTAATTTGAGATAGGGATCATAAATGAGGGCAAATTTTTAGAGTGGTTGATTAATACTTGATTAAATATGTACTTATTTTTGAAACTTTCAGAATTAGCCATGTTATTAAAAGGGCAGTAGAAATAAAGATTACTAAAATATAATCAAATTTAACATTTTTGATTAGCCTAAATATTATTATTATATTGATTATTGCCCAATGCAGGTTTGAAATGGTTGTCATCTGATCTGCATTAGTAAATGTAAGACCATGGACAGGATTGGTAAGACAGGTATGTGCAATAATATTTTAAGATCACTTGAATATTGATATGACTTATGTGAATATGTAAATAATGTAGGAAAAGTGATCAGATTTATTACTATCAAAATATTAAATATATTAATACTTTTTAATTTGTAGTATCACCAAGTTTTTGGCTCCTGAAAAATAAAAAATAGCTACCATTATCCAAAGCCTAAAAAAAAAAAAAGCATAAAGTATCAGGAATTAGAAATTCTTAAAAATCTTTCTTAGTAAATAAGAAATCATGAGCTTCTCTTAGTAGAATCACAATCCAACTTAATTTAAATTTAATTTAAATTGTATTTATAGTACTTGAAGCCAAGAATAATTTTAAGGGTTAAATTATAAGAATAGAAGAGAGATTATATGTAAGAGAGATTATATATACGAGTATGTTTATATATAAAAGATGGCTTTGTGCAATTAAAATGGTCTATACATATGCTACATTCTGTTATGACTCTGTGTAATTAGAAAGATATGTAGTTACTAAATTTGGACCTATTAGTAAAACAGTAATGCTCAATTAAAAGAAACCAGCATTAGTTATAAGTTTGCTCTAGTTAGATTAACCAGAAGAAAAAAGCTAGGCTTATTAAGTTAGCTGGTAGTAATGTTCATAATCCTCACACAAATGGATAGTACTATCAGGAATTTCCTTATAACTTGCATTGCCAAATAAATAATACAGAAGTAAACTAAGAAAGATTAGAATAGCTTTTGCCCCTATAAACATTCATAAGCTTGATTAGTGCTACTGCTGCTATTGCTGATGAAGAAGCCATTTGTAATGTTTTCTTAATCTTGTTATAAAAATATCCCTTACAGGCAGTAGTAAAAATGGATAAATTCTGCTTTTGGGAAGATGAAGTAGATGTGTTTTTCCCTATTCCTCCTGCACTAGGTACAGCTAGAAATCCTGGACATTATATATAAAACAAACTTAAGAAGACAGACTGGCCGGGGACCATGAGACCCAAGGAGCTACATGGTAGTGAGCTCCCTGGTCTTTTTTTTTTTTCTTTTTGCCTCATATATCTCAGACTTTGAGTTGAAGTGAGCCACCTGAAAATGTCAATTGGCGCAGAAAGAAAAAGGAAAATACCCTAAAAAAAGGCAAACTCTCTCTAGCCGAAGGATGAAAAAAGGGCAGCCTAGAGAGACAGAATACTCCTGGACAATACCTCTACCCTAGGCAAACATCACAGAAGAACTGTGGCCGCACACCCACCTACACCAGCAAAGGCCAGGTAGGGAGCCTAGACTACCACTTGCCCCCTCCCCCTGACTGGAATGAGGTGCTAAGTACACTTATCATGGTGACGATTTCACAGTATATGCATATATTGAATCATTATGTTGTATGCCTTAAACTAATACACTGTTATATGCCAATTATATCCCAATTTTTAAAAATGCAGAAAGTAGAGGAATGTGCTAAATGACTCAAAGAGTCAATCAGTCAAACCCATGAACTAGGAAGATCTATAATCAAATGATCTATTTTACTCAATAAATACATGGCCTTGGGAGAAAGATGGAAATAGGAAAACATCAATTTTAAGAACTTAAGAGACTTATCAATCAGATGCAATATGTTAAGCTTGTTTTGATCTTATTTCAAACAAATCAACTGTAGGAAATAATTTCAGAGATAATTGGGCAATATTGAACACAGATTGGTTTTAGACAATATTAAGAAATTATTGTTAATTTTGTTACATGTGTTATAATAGTATTGCAATTATGTTTTTTTACGGCTTTATCTGTAGAGATACATTCTGATGTATTTATGGGTGAAATGATATGAAATTATATTATGTCCAAATTTTAAACTTTCTTTAAAATAATCCAGTTTTTAAAAAAAGAGAGATGGATAGGGAGTAGATGAAACAAAAACGGCCAGGTATTGATAGTGTAGAAGTTGTGTGATAAGAACTTGTGTAGGCATTGTATTGTTTTCTCTGCTTTTGTGTATGTTTGAAAATTACCATAAAACACTTTTGTTTCACACACACACACAAAAAAATGGCTGAGAGAGGAATCTGTACTTCTACCCCCATCTTGGCTATAATGAAGTAGCATCCTTACCCCTACCTCCACAAATGGTGTCAGAGGCAGCAAGCTAAAACACAAAGCTTAAAAAAGATCTAGAGCCTAATAATATAATATTCAAAATGTCCAGGTTTCAGTAAAAAAATTACTCATTATACCAAGAACTAGGAAGATCTCAAACTGAGCAAGACTGAGATAACAGAGATGTTAGAATAATCTGACCAAGATTTTAAAGCAGTTATAAAAATACTTCAATGAGTGATTATGAACACATTTGAAGCAAATGGTAAAAAAGAGGAAGTCTCAGTCATTTGCAGTAGAATAGAGTTAATATGGAAAAATAAGCTCCTCGGATTACAAGTAGTAGTAGTAAAAGCTATGCTGTTAACACTGGTAGGAGAAAAGAAAGAGGATAGGTGGAACTGGTCAATGTGGAATTTGAGCGTAGATCAGATAGCTGATTTATTTATATCAAAGTAGAGAGGCGTTAATATGATAAAACAAAGAGCATCATTTTAAAGTATGAACAGTTTAGAGCATCCACCTACCCTGTGGTTGGGATAAAGATTCTAGCATTGAAAAGCAGTTAAGATTTTGAATAGAGCCAATATTGCAAGTGTTAGATGTTAATATTGGCAGGCCTCATCTTATGGCAGCATTGTACATTGAAAATAATAGAAAAACTAGAGATATTAAGGGAGATGTTGCTAAGTGGATATATAAAGGTAGTAAAGCCCCTATGAGAAATAATAAAGGTATATGAAAACTCTCTATATATGTGGTTGGTAAATTAATTGTGGCTAAGTTCTATAGAGGATGGGGGAGCACTCTGGTTTATGCTTTTCTCTGCCACCCTCTAGAAAGATGTCAACCAGTTCTGCCTGGTTGTTGGTCATTGTCCTCCCTCCCTGAAGAATCTCCACAGTCCTTCTTTGGCCTCTGGCTTATAAAACCAGTGCCACCTCTGCTGATGGTGTCCGCTCGCCCCTGCTGAGAGGCTTCTCCTGGATCTTGGAGCCTCTGATAGTCACTTCTAATGCTCTCCAGGAGAGCTGAGGGACTCTGGGGACTGGAAACTCCCTGTCATCATTCTCACGTGACTGCCATGGGCTGCTGACAATGAGCTGGTCATTCAGGATGTAGGCACAGATCTTCTCTGTTCTCAGAGCCCCAAAACATCTCTGAGGTTTTGATGTCCTACCATGCCCCTGAGTTGTGGTTTGGATTAATAATAATACTAATTTCTAATTAACATGTAAACAACAGAATGACTACTAGCATAACTTCATATGAAATTATTTGTGCTACTGCTTATGCACTGCATAAGACTATTTTGGTTCGAAGCTAAATCAGATCACAGGACTGAGTTTTAGTGAGACAAACAGTGCCTACAAGAACCTGAAGTTTGTAACTACAAATGAGTATAGTGATGCACTGGTGTTTAGAGTATTAAAATATGAAAAAATAGTTCTGGTTCTCTGGTTAATAATTTAAAAAGCATCTGTAGTTGGAAACAATACTTGAACTTTTAGAAATGCATGTAATACAGGATTTTGTTCATACTGAAAAATTAAAATATAGATAGAAACTGGGCTTAATTCAGACAATCATTGAGCATATCTGGTTTTATTAGCGATTCACTCCATTATGGTGTTCTAATCTGACTTCAAGGCCATGCACTCTACTGTCTATATAAACTCTAAAATAGGTTTCCTATTACTTTGAGGCTATTTCTGGTAGTCAAGTTTTAGTTGCATGGGTGATATACGGACATTTTTCATAAAATGTATATATTTAATTTTGGAGTTTTGATGCTTTGAGGTCATCTAACCAAAACGTGGAAATCCAGGCCCACATATTTGTCACATCAGTGAGATAATTTTATTTGAATGGATTAACTACTTAAAGTTTCCGGGCTTCTAATCTGACCCTAAGTGGCACAAGGTGGTTAATTATCCTGACTGGGAGAAAAGGATAGTAAAACAGAGTACATTCTCTTTCTTGTTCAGAAATTAAAGGAGAATGCATCCTTGGCGGTCCCAGCACTGTGGCCATTAGACATAGGACTGGACAGGCAGTACCTGTAACACACATAATGCGACGGATTATGTTTTGAGTAAATAGGCCTGATTTAAGTGTGCCAAGTTCTTTTTGCTTCTTTTAATCTTCTTTCCTGTGTTGGATTAACAATGATTGGAAAAACTAATTTGTAATTAATTTTACATGCTAAATTGTCAGCCTTCGATGGATTATCCAGTCTCACTGGGCTGCTCCCTGTAATTGGGCCAGGAATTGGAAGGCAGTGGACATCTGGAAAGCCCAGGCGAGGTATGGAGTGATGCTTGCTAAATCTTAGTTCTGCAATATCAGTAAACATCTAGGTGCAAGAGATACCTTTTTTGATCTTTTCACAGAAAACCACAGCACTTCAGTGAGGGGAGCCAGTGGAAAACAGTTTTTTCAGCAGTTTTTCTGTCCTTTGACTGTCCTAGCACAGCAATTTCAAGTTTCCTGTTTAAGGAAGATGAACTGATTTGTTAGACTATAGATACCATCATTTACCTTGCTGGTCATTTTTGCCAGACAATTGTTCAGTGAATATCAGTTGCTGGTGAAATAAGAAGGAGGATGTCCTCTAGGAAGTACTGATTTTTATCTCAGAGTCCAACCATATTGTTCCTTTCACACATCTCTCTGGTCTTCACACATACTTGCCATAATGTGATCAGACTCCAGTAGCGTGGGAACGCCTTTTGTTAAGAGACCTGTATGTTCTCTCCAAATATCAATCACAAAACAGATAAGGGAAGGAGCAGATTTTACAGCTGCAAAGGGACTCTGCTTTACTAGATCTCTGAAGAGTTCCTTTCAACAGAGATCCTCTCTGGTTCATTTGAAAAAAGATTCAATTTTAAAAATTGGTTAATTCAACCCTTCAGAAACATCTATCACATAGAGCAAGGAATATTTCTATTAATTGGGACTATGTAAGATTAACAAGACCAATAAACAGCAAGACCTTGATTGTCCCAGGAAAAACCCGATAACTCTTCCGAGTCCTAGTAAGACATTAGAACCTACAAAGCCCTGCTATAAGGCCATGCATTCAAAAAAGCCCTGGAGAGAGATGGAGAGGTTGGTGCTGGTCCCAGCATTCTCCTAACTTCTCTTTAGCCTGGGACAAGTTGCTTAGCTCTTTTCCGTTTCCTTATTAGTAATGATAGAGAAATATTCTTCCTGAATTATTTTGAAGTTTAAAGAAGATCATCTATCATCTTCCAGATGGTAAAACATTATGAAGCTAGAATAATTCAAATAATTTTTTTTTCCTCAGAGAATAAAATAAAGTACAGAAGTAGATTCAAAACAAATGAGAATAAAGTTTCTGATAAAGGTGGCATTTCGATGCAGTGAGAAATAAGATGAAGTTTTAAATAAATGACTAGAACAATAAGCTAGTCCCTTGAAGGGAAAATAGTGCTGAATTCCTATCTCATTCCCCATACAAAAAGCAATTCTAAATGGAACATTAAACCTAAAAAAAGAAAATATAAAATTACAAGCAGAAAATTTGAGTGAAATTTATTTTTAATCTTGTAGTAGAGAAGACTTGTCTAATCAGAATATAAAGCCTAGAAGCCACAAAATATAAAAAAATTGGCCATTATTAAATGTTTAAAGCCTTTTTCATGGCAAAAAAAAAAAATCACATTAAGCAGTGTCATAAAATAAATTGAGAAAAATTTTGTCCAAATTTTTTAATTTACAAAGGATATATATATCAATGACAATAAAGAGAATGCATATTTCTAAGAAAAAGATTTGACCAAGTGGTATAAAATACAAAAGGCCAATAAATTAATGAAAGATATTCAATATCATTCACAGTACAAGGAATGACTTCAAAATCATAATCAAATTGACAAAATTGAAAATTTTTGATAGTGTTTAGGGTTAGTAAGATTTGGGTTAAAAGACACTCCCATACATCTCTGATGGGAGTATATGTGGATTAGTACAATTTTCTAATCTTTTCAAGGGATAATTGAAAACATCTATCACATTTTTAAATGCATAACTGGATCTAGCATTTCTCTGCAAGAAATTCGCTCTATAGATACAGCCCCAAATGTAAGTTGAGATACATGTACAATAATATGCACAGCATGACACTTTTGTAATAGCAAAAATCCGATAATAGTCCAAATGTCTATTGACAGGTGGTTATATAAGTCATGTTACATACATACGATAGAATAATACTCAGCTGATAAAACAATTAAGTGAAAATCTATGTGCTGCTAGCCCCCGATCTTGGTTTCCAAATACCATTTTCCATTAAAAGGAACCAGGACTTCTTGGAGAAAAGGCTGATTCTAGGGCTGTCACATAGAAAGTGTAAAATGATCCTGGTACCAGAATGTAAGGAAGTACTCAAAGAATCATGGGGACAAAGCAAAAGGACATAGGCGCTAGCCTAAGATGGCTTTTGCTGGCCATCTGGGACAATTGGAACATCAAAATAAACAAAAATAATAGCGTTGAATTCTAACTCACTAAACGCAATAAGAATCTAAGAGCTCATACTAATATAACAAACATAAATAAATGGTCGAGATCCCTGTCCTTTGTGATTCCAGTGAAATGGGCCCATACTCTCCCCACCTTACAGTGAAAGGCCCTGTGCCCTTTCACCTTTCACATTTCCCCAGGAATTTGATGTAACAGATGGTAGTTTGTGCTGTTTAAAAATGTTAAAGGTCAAAGAAAAGAAAGGCTGAGGAATTTTTTCAGATTAAAGGAGACTAAAGTGATAGGACAATTAAATGCAATATGTGATCCTGGATTAGATCCTAGACTGAGGGAAAATAGCTAAAAAGTATGTTGCTGAAACAACTGATAGAATTTAAGTATGGACTATGAATCAGGGAATCGTTTTGATCAAAGTTAAACCTCCTGATTTTAATAGTTGAACTGTGATTATGTAAAATAAAGTGAAATTCTTAGCAAATGCACACTGAAATAATTAGGGGTAAGGGGTACGATGTCTCTAATGTACTCTGAAAAGATTCAGAAAAAATAATATGTAGATAGAGAGATAGATACTGAGAAAATGATGAAGCAAAAGGGGGTGAAATGTAAATAATTAGTGAATCTGGATCATAGGTAAACAGGAGTTTCTGTTATTATTCCTGCATGTTTTCTGTAGGTTTGAAATTAGATCAAAATTAATATATGCTGGCATTGAAAGAGCTCCATAGATTATGCAATAATAAAAGGTTCAAAGCCATGCGTATATTATGGAATAAAACAATATTCCCGTTTTCCCACTACAAAGGACATACAGGAAATGTTTGACAATGTTGGCTCTTGGGAGACAAATGAGGAATCAAGACCTGGAGAGAGATAATTTTACTTTTCATTTTGTCTGTCTTATCTGTTTGAATTTCCTCTCTTATCTGGTAGATGTTCAATACATGTTAATTTACTTCCTTCTGCTCCTTCTTCCAATTAAAATTAAAACGCCCCTGCAAGGGGTCCAACACATAAATAGGGACATGAACTTAGAGACAGAGGCCAGGGGAGGTGGGGGGGAGAAAGGAGTGGGGTGTGATGTTCCCAGATAGAGCCCACAGCCCCTGAGGCAAATAGAGAGGTGGCCCAAAGACCAAAGCCCACTTTTGGCAATCTGTCAGCCCTGAGAGTTGTCTGCAGCCTCCTGCAAAAAGGAGAAGTTGGGACTGTCAGGTAGGTGGGACAGACATCTCTGACAAGGGGAAGTGCTGAGAGCAGCCTGGGCTTGGTATGGATTTGGGTCTGACAGTTGAATTGCAATGCAGCTCAGGGCCTTTAAGTTCCCATCTCTGCTGGTTCTGTGGCTTTTCCTCCTCCCCCTCCTCCCTTCAGACTGTGCATGGCTTTTCCCTTTTCTCTCTGTTCCTCATTCTTGGCACTGGCTATGAAGGCTCTTGATTAGCAGTCCTTCCAACTTCAGCTAGCTCAGTCGTAGTTAATTTAAAGCTGCTGACCCAGGCAGGCCTTCCCAATCCTGACAGTTGTTTGGTCATCTCTGGCCTCTGACTCCTCAGTATGAGAAATCCAGCCCAGCCTAGCTGTCCGACCACACCTTAGCAGTTGTCTAAAAATGATGGCTAAAAAATTTAATTAAAATGTCCTAAAGTATAAAACTATAATGACTGTGGATCAGTGGTTGCCAGAGGCTGGTGATCAGGACGTGGGGGAGGGTCTTGATGGTAAGGAAGCATGAGAGAAACTTCTGGGGTGATAGAAATGTCCTATAGGGTGATTCTAATGATAGCTACTAGGATATATGTAATTGTAAAGCAACTCTTTAAATTGTACATTAAAATTGGTCAATTTTATTATATGTGAGTTATACTTCTATAAGCTTGATTTTTTTAAAATGACCTATATGAAGTAGAGACATTATCTATGTATTTAAATTATTTTGCATTCTCTGGTGATAAAATGAATAGGGGTCTATAGTCTTTTTTTTCCCTAAGAATCCCCATCCCCCAGCATTTTTGCCCACTTTGCAGACCCATCCACTCAACCAGTGTCGACTGATTCAGATTGGCAGTAAGTGGTAGTAACAGCAATTGCAGAGTGCAAAAACAATGTCATTTAGGGCCAAAAAAAAAAAAAACTCTCTGTTCGTTTTTCATAATTCATATTAAATCACTAGAGGTCCTTTCTTCTTACAGAGGGTGATGACTGGGCTGAGACAAAGAAATTAGACAGCATCGATGGCCCGTTTAGCTCAAAGCTTGCTTGTGCAAAGAGGAAGCCTGAAAGGGGTCACAACAGGGCCTGGAGAAGGTTGTGTTAGCAGCAGCTTTTGAGCCAGTAGTTGGAGCCATCAGCACAAAAATAGGACAGGCTTTGGGCCTCAGCCTAAGATATTTGGAATCAGAATTGAAATTAGACCACTGTGCTGGCTATCTCAGAGTCCCTGGCGTCAAGCTGCAGCTGAGACCCAAGACTGAGGGCTTAAGGCTGAGTAGAGCTGACTATTCAGCAGGAAAAATTGGAAGGGAGCTAGTTCTTTTTTCAAGAGCAGAAAGCCTGAGGGGAGAGTTGGGTGGGCCCAGGTGATAGAAACAGAAACTTTTGAAGAGAAGTTGTCTGATGTTTAATTTTAATTTTGTTGTGGCACTGCAATGTGAATCCTTCCATTTCTCCAAACCTTTGGTGAATTCTGTGAAATACCAAGTCCTTCTGAGAATAATCATTTGGATAAATTCAAGGAAAAGGGTTGACTTCCGTGCCTGGGCAAAGAATGACAAAATGACTCATAAACTGATCAAATTCCTCCAATACAGAAATAATTATATATAGAGCACCTACTGTGTGTCCATAAATGTTTGCTATTAGTATAATTATGTGTGGCCTGCATACAAGTAGGTAATGCATGGACAATGAGACTCAGAATAGGCAGGCTGGAAGCTGACAGTAAACAATAGATTCATATTGTATTAAAATTAGTGAGGGCCCCCTTTCCACAGCTGGCATTAAGGTGCTGGATTCTTCCAAGGAGTTATAGCTACATTGGGATAAGGCCTACTCTTCATTCAGCAACTAGCACCAGGTCTGGCTGCCACTAGCCCAGCACTCATTTGCACTAGGGCCTTAATCTGTAAACTTGCCTGCATCTCCTCCTCATCCCACACAACAATGAGGTGAAAGTCACAGAAGATAATAAGACCAACGCCCTCATTACAGCACCCGGTGCAAATGCTGAACATTTCTGGCCAGGCTTGTTTGCAATGTCCCTGGCCAACCTCAGTATTGGGAATCTCGCCTACAACCTAGGGGCTGGTGGCCCTGCCCAGCAGGAGGTCTTGCCTCTTCCATCACTGTGGCCTCCTAGTGGAGGAGAAGAGAGTAGAAACAAAGAAAGAAGAATCTGAGGGATCTGATGATGATATGGGCTTTGATCTTTTTGACTAAACCTCTTTTGAACATGTTCAATAAAAAGCAGAGCTCAAAAAAATTAGTGATAAGTGCTCTGAAGCTCTAGAATAGAGTGTGGTGACAAAATAGCCAGTTGCGGAGGCAAGGAGGACCTATTTAGAAAGGGCAGTTAAGAATTAGCCAAAGTAGGAGCTCAGAATCAGAGGTAACTAAAAATCATACCACCCACCTCACCCACCATCACATACTACCACGTGTTACATCAAATTCCTGGGGAGATGTGAAAGGCGAAAGGCCTTTCCCACTGTAAGGTAAGGAGGGTATGAGCTCATTTCACTGGAGTCACAAAGGATAGGGATCTCAGCTGACTTTTGGATTATTGCATTAAAAAGAAAAACCATATTAATAACTACTATTCAAAGAGGGCTTAATAAGTACCAGGCTCTGCACTAGGCATTTCATATACATAATTTCACTTAAACCCTATAACCATGAAGAGTAAGTTTAATTAGCTCCCATTTTACAGATGAGAAAATTGAGGCTCAGCGAGGTTCATTAAGCTGCCTGAGCTTAAAAAGCCAAGAGAACGCAGAACTAGAATTATAACCCATGTCTCTCATGCTCTAGAGACCACATGTAACAAAAAGCTAAAGAGTGCAGTTATCACCATCTTTGCAATTCATTCATTCAGGAAATTTTTTTCCTTTTTTTTTAAATTTATTTTCCAGATAGAGTTAACATACAATATTATATTAGTTTCAGGTGTGCAACATTGTGATTAGATATTTATATACCTTACAAAGTGTTCACCCCATAAGTCCAGTACTCCCCTGACATCATACATAGTTGTTACAATTTTATTGACTACATTTCCTCACTCAAGAAGTTTTTATTGAACACCCATGATGTACCAGATACTAGGAATGTAGAACTGAACAAAATCTCTGCTCCCAGGGAGCAAAGTAGCAGCTCAGAACAAAGGTGAGCTAAAGAACATACCTTCTAGGTGGTATAAACACATATACATGGTCTCCCTGCCACCATTGCCAAGGGGTGGGCAGCTGCCCTTTGGTGACTTCTTCTGCTTTAATTTGAATTTACTGAAATAAAAATATGTGTGTATAAACATGAAGAGAACGTGCAAGCTGTCACACCTCCTCCAAGGTATCATTCCTCCGGGGAGGGTGACTCAGGGCCCTAAATCCTCAGCTTTCAGTGTTTCACCCAAGGTTTGAGGCATGATGGCCTGGCTGGCCCTGTTCCTCTACAGTTTCACCACTGGCTCAGGTCTCATTCACAGAAATAGAAGTTAGCTGCATTTTCTTCCCTTCCTCTTCTACAGCCAGCTGTGCACTGAGCTCTGAAGGGTCTGGGCCCAAGTTCAATCTCACCATCAGTTCCCACCAGTCCACTCCCATCTCCTACCAATTCTCCTAGAAGAAAGGTGATTTCTTCATGTCTTCCAACTAAATGAGTTTTCCAACTTTTCTGGCAGAAGAATTTTTGTTTGTTGAAGGGCAAGTCCTGACTCGCAAAGTCCTCTCTCTGCATGGCCAGGATAAAATAAACTTGGAAGAATAATAAAAGAGTTGCTGAAGTCACTGAACCAGAGCTGACTGGGATTGGGGTGCTGAGAAATCCTCTTTAGCCTGAGTAGTCTCTTTTATTGCCTTCCTATCTTTTAAGCTGGCTTCTCTTACTATGACTCAGCTTCCAGACTGTTCATAAAACAATCCTTTCCTCACTCAGAGGAGCTCAGTGTTGCTTTGCCTGGCTGCTCTTAGATGAGAGAGCAGAGTTTTCTCAAATGATGACA
Source organism: Eidolon dupreanum (assembly GCA_028627145.1). Lineage (NCBI taxonomy): Eukaryota > Metazoa > Chordata > Mammalia > Chiroptera > Pteropodidae > Eidolon > Eidolon dupreanum. The sequence continues at coordinate 45,804,764 of CM053508.1, read as the reverse complement.
CAAAAAGACTGAGTAAGAGGATAGTTATCGTTAACTTACCCTGGGAAGAATAGTTTATTTTAAAATGAACTGCTTAGAAACTTTATCCTTACCACCAATACTACTGCCTTTACAGCTGAACTAATTAGCACTGGTTTTTTATTGCCTGATCCTTATCTCTCATTATTTGATGGCTCTTTGTGAGCCTTATGTCTCTAATAAGATTCCTGGTGCCTCTGATGAGAGTCACATTGCTAGGAAACCCTGGGTCAGTGGTGCCCAGGGCTGTGCAAGGCACTCTGGCCACTCAGTATTTTTTGATTACCCTACAGTCACTGCTAAATAATACACTCAGCCTCAAAACAGGAAAAAAAAGAAAAATTTTTCTATTCCATTTGAAAAAAATTGTTTTAAACAGTCTGCTCACATCTCTAGAGCAGGATATAGACCAGATGTAGACAGTAGACATGTCTTATCTGGAGTGAAAACAGGGCTTAAGGTGATAAATATCTTGGGACATGATAAAACCCAGAGGCTCCTTCCTGAGCCATCATTAATTTTTTAAAAATTTAGTAATATATGACTTACCAGAGAGATTTATGTTCAGTTGAAAACCAAGTTGCTATGAGCTGAGCAAATGAGAACTCTTAAATTATAGCAGTACAAAGTAAACCTTTGACCTTTCAGTGCATGTCTCACCAAGTTTTTCAGAGGTGACAGGATTAAAAAGAAAACTTTTATGATGATATCATACAGAAAATAGACTCTACATAGGGCCCAGCACATATAGGAGCTCAATAAATGTTTTATTTTAAAAATTTATTTATTAAACAAACACTTATACTACACTTAGAATATGTCAGGCACTATTCTGTTTTACAACTGTTTATTCGTGTTCCTTTCTCTTCCTGCTTTGAGGCTGAGTGTGCTATTTAGCAGAGACCATAGAGTAAATTGAGAAATACTGGACAGCCCTGAGTGCCTAGAGTGGCCTTGGGCACTACTGCCCATCTGTTTAGGTTGACACAGTTCCCAATTAACTTAATTAACTTTAGCCTCTGGGCTGTATTCAGGCAGGAGTGTCCTCTGTGTCAGGCACAGCTCTACCATTACCTCATCTGTCCTTCACAACGACCTTGCTGGCACCTCCTGTCTTGGACTTGTGTGCCCTCCTATCCTCTTGCTGTTTTTAGGCTGAACCAGATGAAACTGCTGATCTTTGGTGCTCTTGTTTTGACTGCTTTTGACTTATAACAAAACAACAGTTTCATGCAACTCAACCTAATATTGCCTATATTTTAAAGAAGAGAATGGAGGCTTGGAATGGTTAAGAAACTGGCCCTAGATTCTCAGAGGTAGTCAATAGCTGTAACTGGCTTCAAAATTTAGTTGGCCTCCTTCTGAACTTCTCAATATGCTACTATTAACCAAATATTAAAGAGCGTGGGCCCAAGAACCAGCTGCTTGGGTTTGACTTTGGGTTCCACTTACTAGCCCCATGACTTTAGGATAAAGACTTTTCCTTTCTGTGTTTCAGTTTTCTCATCTGTATACTGGGGATGATAATAATAATGCAATATTGTCCAACTGGTAGAGTTGTCTTGAGGACAGAATGAGGAAATCCAAGTACAGAGTTTAGATAGTGCCTGACACTTAGTAAGCACTCCATAAATGTAGCTGTTATTATTTCAGGTTTCCTTTAATACTTTTTTCCTGCTTGAGTAAATAAACCGAACCACACACAATTCCTTTGTCTGCTAATATAGTGCCGCAGACCTGAGAAACTATTGTAAAAGACCTTGCTCTAATGCCCAGTAGGTAGGAGATGAATGATAAACCTCAGGGCTGAGAGCCTTTCTCAATTTCTCTACTTTGCTGGGGCTGACACTGCAGTTTACTGTTACAGTACCAGATTTTTTTCCCTTTTCTTTGTTTTCTTAAGGGGGGAGTGGGGACTGTCACTTCTAAGGAGTACAATTGTGATTTATCATACTTGATGTGGAGCCAAAGAATCTCCAGACCAGAGGAGTACAGCATGAGGACAGGAGGCCAATGCTAATTATTGTAAACAGTCTCTAAATCAATCCTAGTGGTGGTGGTGGTGGGGGGGGGCGCCGCCGGGAAATTCCACCCAGTTAAAAGTTTAGGAAGCGAGGTCAAGTTCACCTCAGAAGGGCTGGGGTGTGGAAATCCCCAACGCCCCTGTCCTAGAAACCTTTTCAGGTGGAAATCATTTGTCTTAAAAGAACTCTGGCGTGTTAGGGCTTGTTTTAGGGGTGTTCTTTTATCACCGAGAGCGCAGCCTGTGTAATTTCGATTAGAATTGCCTAGAAGCCACATCTATCCATCCCGGAATCACCAGAACACTGGTTCCCAGGGGGACCCGCTGGCTTGCGCCGCAGTGTCCACCGACACCCGGCGTATCCTGGGCCAGCGCCCCGCTAGGGCCTCTTTAAGGGCGGGCCGCGGCCGACGTGATTCGTGACGTCAGGGCAGGAAGTGTTTGAGGAAGTGGCGCTCGGCTGGCAGGTTTAAGATTCCCGCATTTTAATGTCTTCAGGGTGGTACCAGAGCCCCCAGTTTTGCCGCCCCAGCCCCCGCATCCCCCACCCCGTGTCCCCGCCGACAGGTGAGTCTCCGGGCGGGCTGCGGGGCGCCGGGGTCCGGTGCCACCTGCCGACCCCTCCTTCGCCCAGGCGGGCTCGCACTTTCAGCCTCACTTGAGGCTCCGGAAGAAACTTACGTGGAGTTTAAAAGTCGGCGCGGAGGGGGGGGCGGGGGGGCAGGGGGCGTTTCGGGCGTGGAAGCGTTTCTCTTGTGTGGTTGGAGTTTGGAGGCCCAACCACCGAGGTAGTTCCAGGTGGCTGCTTCGAGGTGGGTGGCTTTGGAAGAGAGCTGTGATTCATTTGGACCGTGTGAAGACACACGTGACCATGGAGAAACTCATATTCTCTCCCTGCCACCTTGGGCAGGGAGAGTAGTGTTGGCGTACAGGCTGGGGATCCCTTTTCAAGGCCATGGGGTGTGTGGCATCATCTCCTTAGAGTGACTTTCCTCCCTGCTTGCTTACACAATGGTTGAGGTGGGGGCGGGGAAGGTGAGAAAGACAAAAGTTTGCCACTAAAACCAAAAACAAACCAAACTGGTTTATTTACAAAATGAAAACCAGTTCAGTGTTTTCTTTTCTTACATTGAAGGGCTATGGTATCTCTTACCTTCCCCATCTCCTTGAGTTCCATTTTTTCTTAACCATAAACTTTTGTCCCCCGCCCCAAATTGCTTACAGAGTTATCACAGCATCAGTATGAGCTGGTCACCTTCCCTGCCAACCCAGACTTGTGGGGCCTGGGAAATGAAAGAACGACTTGGGACAGGGGGATTTGGAAACGTCATTCGATGGCACAATCAGGTAGGGCCTCTGTGCTACTGGGAAGAGCCATGGGTGGCTGGGATGGGGGCCGGGGAAGACAGGCCTCCTTGTCTCTGCTTCTACCTCAAAATGTGCTTTTGTTCATGGGCTTCCTGGGAGAGAATGAGAAAGCGAACTGAGAAGGGAGTTTCAGGGCTGCAGAGCTTTCTCTAAGCTTTATTGACTATGCCACCTAAATAAATAGTTAAAAAAAAAAAAATTTAAGCTTTCAGCCTCAATTATATATTTTTAAAATTATATATCTATGCTAACATAAGGATATCATGTACTCATACATTGTGTACAGACATATCACATGTTATAAAACATACAAAAATAGAAAAATTTTAAAGGATGAGAATAATTAAATATTTTTAAATGTTTTAAAGTAAAAAAAGAAATATTTACCAGTTATGGTGTCTTCCCAGCATTGTTTGCAATACTTTACAGCACAAAATACACAGATCCATGTGAAAGTGAGAATTACCATTAAGAATACTGGATAAAAATCCGTATTTCAAATAATTTTTATAATTACGAATTATTTGGACAGTTTTTCCTTTAGATCTGATTACAGCCTTATCGTTTTTACTCCTTATGTGTTTGACATGAGTTTCTCACATTAGAAGTGTTAATTCTTACATCTTTCTGTTTGCTTGTGTAGGTGTTACATATGCTGAAATTCTCAGTTGGAATCTCGTTAAGCCATTTGTCCATTTTACGAGAGTTATTTTATTAATATTGGGTAATACAATACATAATTCTACCTAAACGAAATACACATAACCTGCAACAAAGGCCCCTGTCCACTCCTGTCTTTTGAATATCCATTTTCTTCAAGATACTTCCGGTACTAGAAGTGGCAAGTGACCTAACACATGGTCTGAGGAGAATGTCATACAGTTAATAGCAGAAGAACTTAATTTCTTTTTTTATATTTTTGGATTCCAGTCTTGGGTAACCCCTAGAGTGTATCCACTTTGGAGACTGCTGCTCTAGGAAACCCTCACTCACCAAATAGCTAAAATTAGCTTCCTGATCCAAAATTCAGACCCACTGAAGTCTTTGAAGAAAGACACTGGCTTTTTACTCAAGGGCTCCTGAGCACCTTTTTGGACTGAAGGGATGGCAAATTGCATACCACTTCCCAGGAGCCAGACTACAGTGAGCAGAGAGGGTCATCAAGGCTACTGGCCAGCCAGTACTGCACTCTGCCCTCCAGTGACATCGTCACACACAACTGGTAAACTAAGATTCCAGTGAACTCTATACCTACCTTAACGGGGCCTTAAAAACCAAATTGGCTCAAATTCATTCTTGTCAGAGTATACCCAGGGCCTAGCATTACAACAGAAGAGTCAGATCATTCCACAGCCCCACATATACCTGGGCAGGGCTGCTTCTAGACAGGGCAGGGCTTTTAGAATCTTGACTATGGCAAACCTCTTGCTGCAGCTGAGCTAGGGACATCTTGGTTTCCTTCAAAAAGAGTTTTGTTCAGATGTGCCACTTGTCTGTCATCCATAGCTCAAAATGACCCCCACCTGCTCTCTGGGTTTGGAAAGCTATTGTCAGATTAAATCCATTTCTGGCTTCATAGTTATGGGCCTAAGTGTGTATGTGTATATGTGTGTATGTGTGTGTGTGTGTATGGATTAGTTTTCTAGAATTACTGCTTTCAAGTTCCTTCCCTTGTTTAAAAACCTTATTTTTTATTTTGAAAAAGCCAAAAGCCAAACTCTTCATTCTACCTTTTGAGGCTCCCCTGTGATCTGGCCTCCCCCTGTCTTTCTAGCATTACCCTTATACCCCTTGTTGGCTCCCAATAGGTTTGTTGGCTGAGCCCTCTCTTGGACAGGCCTCTTTCTCGTAGATAGCTTTATATAAATTCTACCCATTTCTCCAGGATGCTCTAGACCATGTCCTCCTTAAACCTATCACGGACTTCTTCATTCCATGGGAATTAGTTCTATTGAATTCCTTCAGTTCCACTCAGTCGGCATGCCTCATGTAATGCCTTTTTGTCTAGGTGTAGGATTGTGTCTTGTTAAGGCTCTAAGTTCCTGGTCATCTTGGGCTCTGTCTGGCTTTGGATTTCTTTCAATTCCCTCATAGCAACTATCTTTATGTTATACATGTATTAGGTGCACAAAATCATTCACTCAAGTCAACCCTTAAATACTATTTATTATGGATACAGTGGTGATTAAAACCCTTTTGGCTTTTGATAAAAACTTTTTGGAAAAATAAAGCCATTAATCAAAAATTATAAATGTAAACTCCCAACTAACATAAGTACAACACGCGAGAGGGGCCCAGTGCAACGAGACCTTATAGCAGGGAATCAGCGAGGGCTTTCCCAAGAAGTGGCACTCCAGCAGAGACCTGAGGGATTGATAGAAGTTAGCCAGGCAGAGAAGGTAGGAAGATATTTCCGGGCAGAGGGAGCAGCCTGCTCAGAGGCCCTGTGGAAGGGTAAGTCATGGCCAGTAGGTGAGACTGAAAGATGACTGTGACAGGAAGGGAGGATGAAGGGGAGTCAGGTGCCAGGGAGGCTGAAGTGTAGAAGGTGAGAGACCCTGCCAAGGAGATTTTGTTTTGATATTAAGAGTGACAGGAAGCTGTTGAAAAGAGTCCACTCTGACCACAGGGACAGATTGGAAGGGACCCAAGCAGTGGTGTACTGGGAAATTAGCTCTCTGAAAAGATGCCCTAATTGGTAGCAGTTACCAATATCCACAGCATAACTATTCCCACCACGGCTTATTTCAAGCCACTGACAGTTTAACAACCAGTTCTCACTGAATTCCTGAATATTTATTTAACAATCAGATCTGAGGAGGTGGTACAGGATACCACTGGCATTGCCTTGTCATGTGGAAACATCAGTTTTGAGGCTTTTGGAGTATTCCAGGTGAGAGATTCAACTGAGCTGATGGTGGTGGAGATAGAAGCGGGCAGATCTAAGAGCTAATTTAGTGGTAAAATTGGCAGGACTTAGTGATGAATAGAGAGTGGAGGGGCTGAGGGAGTGAGGGGAGTCAAGTATTCACAAATACTTAGTGAATGTTTGCTAAAGAGCCTGGCTCAGTGTAGGAAGCTCTCCACCATCCTCCTGGGGTCTCAGTTGGAGAAATCTGTAGGGCTGCTTTGGGTGCTTAGGGGAGGTTCTTTAATTGATATTCAGGATCAGAACATGAGCAGTGTGTTCTCTGGTGGAGACTCCACTGTTCAGATCCTCGTGATGAAAGCAGCCAGGGTAGGGTGGTGTCAATTACTTAACTCAGGTATAATGATGATACTTAACATAACCATGTATGCTAATACTCCATATTTATCTTGCCTACAAAAGAGACTATTTTTACTTTATTACAAGAGAAATTGCATGAAAGAGCCTAAATATTGACATCCTCAGTCAGATAAATGATACCTAATAACAGACCTATTGTTTATTGAGAACCTACTACATGCTGGCATTGGGCTAGGTATTTGAGATGCTTTATCTCCAATCTGTACAATAACCCTAGGAGTCTTTAATTCCATATTCCAGCTGAGGAAACTGAAGTGAGAAGCCATCGTTTATCCAAAGAGACTTAGTAACTGAAGGCTCTAGAATCTGAACTTACATCTCTTTGAATCCCAGCCTCATGTTTTCTCCCCTGTGGTTTGTAGCTTCTCCGTGGGGAGAGAGAGACCTAGGTGGGGGATGCCCCAAGGGCATTCTCAGTTTGCCATAATCACTCTAACCCATTTCAAAGCACTAAGGGAAAAACCCCCTTTAAAGGAAAAAATATATGTCTTTCTTGTTTAACAGAGAACTCTAAAATAAATATTTCCTAGTGAGGAAGGGCAGTGTAACAATTACCACACACTTGTTTTCCTGGGTTTTTTGATTCTGTCGCTAAGCGTGGGCCTTCACAATCCTGGCTGCATCAGCACTTCCTTAAATCTTTACCCCAAGGTTATTACAGTCTGGATAGGCTGATATTTTCAATAAGATCTTTGTTAAATACAAAGGAAGAAGAAAAGGAGATGACCCGAGTGACCTCTGCTTACCACACCTTTTGGAAAAAGGAAAAAAATACATGACTTGCAATCACACAGCCCTGGGTTCAAATCCTGGCTCTGTTATTGCTAGCTTCGTGACTTTGGGCCACAATTTCCCCCTTGGATTTTGAGGATGCTAAGATACTGATTCCCTCGGCTCTCAGCATGTCTGGGCCCGACATGGGGCAGCTGCTTACTGGAAGGCTCTGGAAACATCCTGGGTACCTTGTAAATATTCTCTGTGTACTCTGATATGAAAGAGTCTGGAAAGTGCTACCTTGGGTCCCAAAGGATACTTGGGAGGATAAAATGAGATAATGCACTGGCTGTTATAAAGATATAAAAGGTGAAATATTGTCAATCATTCCTTCTATGAAGTAATACTGACTTTTACTGGTCCCCTCACTGGAGAAGACTAAGCTCACTTTAGCTAATCTGTGTGTTTTCAAGTCTTAAAGATTCTAGTCAGTCAATTTACTAAGAATATATTGAGCACTGACCCAGGCTCCATCAGGGATCCATCAGGGGAAAAAAAAGAGATGACCTTGTCTTTAATGTGCTTATGCTTTAATGGGGGAGGTAAAATGAATACTTAAGATTATATCAAGAAAATCTAAATGTACACAACCAAATAATAATTGCTACTCTTTACCAAGAATGTCATGTGCTAGCTGGTCCATGTGCTTCATCAATATTATTTCTTGAATACTCAGAGGAGAGAGAAGGCTTCTTGAGGAAACTGAACTTAAGCAGGATCTTGAAAGGAGGTAAGATGTAGATAGTCTGATGGGGGAAGAGAGGGCACTTCAGAGGGTAGAACAACATTTACATAGAGCTAGAGAAAGGAAATGATACTACTGTAATTTACTCAAGGCTCACTATGTATCAGACACCCGATCTCATCTTAACTGACAACACCGGAAAGGGTAGAGTCATCTCCATCTTATGGATAAAGACCCAGAAGCTTAAGGGACTCAATGTCACATTTACCAGGTGAAGGATAAGGGAGTTACACCTCAACTACTTCACCCCTGAGCCCTGTAGGTGAGTTTGGAAGCCACTGTGTCTATTAGATGTTTACACTCAAAGGAGTGGGTTGAAGTCAGAGCCATCTCAGTGTAGATTGGTCAGTGCTCTTGAATTAGGGATGAAGCTATAGCCAGATGCTGGACCTTCTGACTATCAGGCCTGGTTTCTGTCCCTAGAATCTCTTTGAGTCCAGCTTTGCACCTCCTTTCTGAAACAGTCATCTTGGAGGGCAGGTCCTAAGAAGGAATGAGGAGGTTATGACTAATTGCTCTCTTATATCACAATCGCCTGTTGGGTGGTTGCCATGGTAAGAAGAGACTGGGCTTTATGTGGTAAGGGTTTGAATGTACCTTTTGGTTTCCTGCATTTCCCTAGTCATTAAAAGAAGGCTAACTTTGGGAAGCTGTGCCAGCTCCTGTATAGACTGGCCTTCCAGCTCACTTGTACTATAGCACCTTTTGGTAGCTCTCAGAAGTCTGAAGATGTGTCTTACAGTCCCACCCTCTTGCCTTCTAAGCTTTATAATATACTCTCATTTATATATGTTTTATGTTTTCATGTACAAAAAACAAAGACTCACGGAGACTCTAACAACCTTAATAATTAACTACATTCAATATAGATAGATAACACTGTTGGCTCCTTTCTCCATTTTCTCAAAATACAAACCAATTTTAAATTTTGTTCCACATGAGTCCACTTACTAGAAGTTGGATACTGAGGTGGTTTGCACCAAATCTAGGTATCTAGAGAACTGAGCAGAGTCTCTAGGGTGTTATGGGCCAAGTACAGAAGGTCACCCACTGCTGATTGAGTTTCACTGGTGGTGAGGAACAAACTCCCCGGAGTTTCAAAACCAATATTCATAGTCTGTTTCTGTACTGAATTTGACTTTCTAGAGCAGATATGGCTTTAGCAGTAGAAAATATTGTTTGTGTTTGTGTTTCAAATCACACACTACCTATGGTAAAAATGAATGTCTTAGAATATTTCCTAGAAGACCTCTGTGTAAGAATAGTATGTGTGTCTATACCTATATGCGACATCCCCAGGCCTAGGAAATTAGGGTTTCCCCTGCAACCGTAGGACTAAGCTGAGCTGTCCACAAGTAGAAAGTCAGTTTTGGTCTTCATGCCCAGTTATTTCAGTGTTCATATTGCTAAATTCACTCTTTAGTTTGAATTTAGATATTGAGGACAATATAAATCTTCAGTATTTAACATCAATCTTCAGTGTCAACATCTGTTCCCGGATTCTAAGTTGGGCTAGGTGATAGTTGTGTGTTAGGTCCAATGTTTGCATTGAGCAAAAGACTACAATTATCTACAGTTATTCAGTGTATAGACAGGCAGAGTACCTAAAATATTTTGTAAGTCACTTAATGAATCTACCTTTTGGGTTTGATTTATCTGTCAGGAAGCATATTGTTTGTGGTAGGCAGAATAATGGTCCATCCCAAAGATGTCTACATCCTAATTCCCTGAACCTGTGAATATACGAGGTTTCATGGCAAAGAGGAATTAAGGTTGTAGATGAAATTAAAGTTGCTAATTAGTTAACTTTAGATGGGAAGATTATCCTGGATTATCTGGGTGGCCCTCACATAATCACAGGATCTTTAAAAGTGAAAGAGCGAGGCAGGAAGGTCAGTGTCAGTGTCAGTGATGCAATGTGACAAAACTCAACTGGTATTGCTGGCTTTGAGGATGGAAGGAGAGGCCCCGAGCCAAGTAAGGCAGGCAGCCTCTAGAAATTGGAAAGGCCAAGGAAATGCATTCTCCTCTAGAGCCTCCAGAAAGGAACATGGCCCTGTTGACACCTTGATTTTAGCTCAGTGAGACCCATGCTAGATTTCTGACCTCCAGAACTATAAGGAAACAATTTGTATTGTTTTAAGCCACTAAGTTTGTGGCAGTTTGTTGTAGCAGCAATAGAAAACAAACACGCTATTGTGTATTGAAGTTAAAATAGGTGCAGATTTTTAAATATCTTGGTTTAAACTCTCAGAGTCATTCTGAGATAATAAACCACGAATACTTTTGCTAAACTTTTGCTTATAAGACCGTCTATCAAAATATCACATGCCGAGTGGACATTCTCCACATTGTTATCTCATTTTACAGCTTGGCCCATCAGTGTTCTCTCATTTGTAGAGCTCTGCATTCTACAGTCTGAGTTTCTGTGGAAATCCCACTTTATTGGAGATTAGCATCTGTAACGGCATGTCAGAGCCACTATTAATGAAGCTACTAGAGAACTGGGCAGTATTTGAATCTGACTACTAATGGGAAGTGAAACTTGTAACCAAATTCAAATCAGTTAGAGAACAGACAGAGAAATCAGTAAGTTCATGATGTAGAGGGTGTGAGATGTAACACAGTCTGTATATTGATTGAAGAAATGACATGAGATGGATATATTCCCTAACTTTTGAAAAGTATTAGATGGACTTTTACCCAAGTTCACTTGTACTAATTGGTTCAATATCAACAGGTTTTGCAATTTCTTGAAACATTTTCAGGGAGAGCCTTGCAATCTAGGCCAAAGATCAGGATTCTAATAGCAAAGTAAGTGAACTTATGTAGATGATACTTATGGCAGAACCTGGTTATCAACACCTATTGCCATGGACTGCACTTGGGAGTCTGTTGTTGCAAAAGTCGGTATGTGGCTACAGCATGGGTAAGCCTTGGAAACATGCTAAGTGAAAGATGCCATCACAGAAACCACATATTATATGATTTCATCTGTATAAAATATCCAGAATGGGCAGATCTGTAGAGACAGAAAGTAGATCGGGGGTTGCCTAGGTTTGGGAGAATTGGAGGGAAAATGGGGAGCGACTGCTAATGGGTATGGAATTTCTTCGGGGATGATGGACATGTTCTAAAATTGGTTGTGTTTTGGTTGTACTACTCTGCATATACCCCAAATCATTAAATTGTATACTTTAAATTGATGAATTGTATGGTATATGAATGATCTCTCAATAGAACTGTTAGAAAAAAAAATGTAGGCATGTGAAGTAACTGCATGACGAAGCACTTACCCACAGCAGTACTGAGATTTTATAAAAGTAACTTCTGAGAGTATCTTAGAAGTGTTGTAAGTATCTGTTTTTTGGCATTGGAACTATAAGGAAGCTGTCAGAAGATGCTTCCACCTAATTTCTGAAGCTTATAGTTCTTGAATGTCAGTTTTAGGGATTGGTTTATTGAGTAGTGATTCAGTCTTATTAGATATCTTCTGCTCATGTTTGAAGACTTCCATCTTTCCTCTTTTTTACTGGGTAGATCCTTCTTCCTGCAGGGATCTTGGCTAGTTTGGCAAATGTGTGGCCGTGATGCAGTTCTGCTGCCATAAGGGCAGCCACATGCACACTGGGGTCCTTGTCACAATCCTTGACATGTCCTTTTTAAGTCCCATTCACCATATGAATTTCTGTTCTTAGGAGGTTTATGATTCTTTTCAGTATGCGTTTTCATAAAATGAGGAAACGGCCTGACAGGGCCTCTGGACATCCTTTAATTGGGCAACAGTAGGATTTTGGTACTGTTTTGAAATCTTTTCTTATTGTTGTATTACTGTACCATTCTGCAGGCTGTGGCTCTTTCCCAAGTATATGTCGAGTATGGGGCTGTTGGGGAGGTTCTGGCTGTAGGTGCACAGAACACAGAAGGTAGTAGTGTAGGTCAGCTTGTTCACTGATGGCACAACCAGTTTTCAGGCTGTCCCTCAGCTGTCCTGGAGGCCCCTACAGGCCTGAGGAGGTAGCAGCTGCATAGTGGTGACTCTCTTTGTGGCAGCCAGAGTGCCCAAGGCCAGAGCCACTGCCCCTGGGCTGCCAATGCTGTAGCCTCAGGGCCTTCCCCTTTTAGTCCATCCCTCATGGCTCCTTGGTGCTTCCTAGAGCACCAAGGAAAATGGAAGAGTTAACAATCCTCAGGACCCAGGCAGTCAGTTAATTATTCACAAAAATTTTGATTGCCTTCTTTTTCATTCTCAAAACCTCAATTGAGGGCATTATGCTCGTTACTAGAGTAGAGGTTAAAGTTCATGAGGATCAACAAGTCTATAATTTAACAAAGTAACCCTATGACCCTACAGAGAATAAGTCTTTGGTAGGGATGTGCAGGAGTTACCTTTTTAGAGGGGCAGTCTTCCCTTGTGGTGGGAAGACTGCAGTGCCTGTGCACCTACGAGAGCATAGATTAGAAAAGCACACACAGGACTGAGACAAGTGGTCTAACCTAGATGCAGTGACAGATTCCTGGAGTGGTGTTGTGGGAGAATGGCTGGACAGGCAGGTTGGAGCCAAGCTTCAGAGGACTTTAAATGCCAGTAGTACCTGCGTGACATGGGTCTTCCCCCCGGAGTGTTATTGAACATCTGCTCAGGTCTGGACACTGCTAAGGGCTCAGCTTCATAACAGTCCTGAAAAGTGGGCACCTGGATTCCCATATTACAGATGAAGAAACTGAGTCAGACCAAGTGGTCTGCCCAAGGTCATACAGCTAGTAAATGGCTAAGTTGGAATTTGAATCAGCCTATGTTCCATCTACTGTACAAGGCTTGTATTCTCTCTGGAGAGACAAAACTGACTTCGGAGAGAGAAACATAATGAAGAGAACATGAAACATGAAGACAGGGTGGCATTAACTGTTAGGTCGAACCATATGAAAGTGCCATTTGTGTAGGTTCGAATGGTCAAGATCAGCAATGTCATATGGTTCAACCTAGTATGACAGCAATCGGGGTTCAGGGGAATGAGGAGTATCTGGGAGGAATGGCTAGCACTGATTTTGAGGAGGAGGTGGGACCTGAGCAAGGCCTTGATACAGAATCTGGATGGATAGAAATGAGGAGAAAGAAAGGCAGGGTGAGAGGTGGGGCTGGTGGAGACCAGCCTGATGGGCTGGCAGGTGACTTGAGGATATCAGTGGATACATATGCGGCCTCAGGAGCCCAGAGGTGATTAAAATGCATGTTTTGGGCCCTAGGGAGACAATTTCAGATTTGGTCTGTATATTCTCTGTGTGTTTGGTTGGTGGTTCTACTGATCCTGCCTGTATATGCTCTCTTTACAGGAGACAGGTGAGCAGATTGCTATCAAGCAGTGCCGGCAGGAGCTCAGCCCCCGGAATCGAGAACGATGGTGTCTGGAGATTCAGATCATGAGAAAGTGAGGGCCCAGTGCACCAAGCCAATGTGACAGAGCTGCCACTGGCGGGGAGGAAAAAGGGGACTGCAGGAGCTGAGGGGTCATGGGACATTGAAATGAGATTTAGAGGGAACCAGTTGAACTCTGGGTTCTGGAACAACAGCCCCATCTGCTGTGTATCTCAGACCCTCAATCAGGATACCAACCAGACTGTCCAGGTAGATGACTTCCAGTTAGTGTTGACAGTGGACCTTGTCAAGGGCTTTTGGTCAATTTTATTTGTTATATTAAAGAATTTAATATAGTCATCCCAGTGAAATATCCTTTGTCAGCAGAAATCCTTTTTTTTCCCCTATATTTTCAGTTATAAGGTAGTATGTGACTCTCCATCGCTGTGAACCTATTGTTGATATTTATTCTTCCAGTGTGGAGACAGGGTCTGTCAGTCCCTAGATGGATGCTGTCTACCCAGCTAGTAAGGCATTTAAGTAAACTAGCAACCTGGTCAACTTGGAAGACCTCAAACAGGTGATTCTTCTACAAACCTCTTGAAGAGGGGAGGTGTCACCTTGTCTGCATCTGCATGCACGTGCGCGCACGCATGCATACACACACACACACCACCCCTACTTGAATGGCATAAGATTGAAAGTCCCTCTAATTTCTCTGCTTTTAGAAGTAGTTTTGAAGTACAATGAGGACTTAATATGGGGCACTCTAAAGAAAATTTGGTTATACATGATGCACTCACAGAGTCATGAGTTCATGGTGCTGAAAATAGACTGGGTGGATGCCAACTGACCAGGCACTGAGGTGACTCTCCAGTTCCTGACGTCCATCTTCCTACTTTCTACTGAGGACCTTTGGCTATTTCAGGCCTTTGTTGTAAGATGAATTTTGCTGAGACATGGACAGAGGGGGAAATGGGTTTGAGCCAAAGCTTGGGTTCCTTCCTCATTCTTTCTTATTCTTCATAGGCTGAACCACCCCAATGTAGTGGCCGCCCGGGATGTCCCCGAGGGGATGCAGAACCTGGCTCCCAATGACTTGCCCCTGCTGGCCATGGAGTACTGCCAAGGAGGAGATCTCCGAAAGGTGAGGCTTCTGGGGAAGTTGGGGCGCAGCCTGTCTGGGTGGGAGCAGGGGGAAGACCTCTCATCGCTTTCACCATCAGGAAGTTCAGGAAGCCACAGTGACTTCAGGGTTGCTTTTCCTTCTCAAATCCCACTTCCAAGCCCAGTGTGGAGTGATGTGTGGGGTATGAATCAAGAGATTTAATCAGAAGCTCTTACGAGAAAGCCAGAGAGGGCTCACTGTACTGTACAGCGATTACTAAAATGACAAGGAAACAATCACTGGGTGTCTAGTACAGGGAAGGACTGGATACGTTCCAAAACAAACTTTTACTCCCTCAGCATGTCAGGGCCACTTCAATCTTTCATGTCAGCATCACCTCTGTCCTTATTAGGAGAGATTTTTTCTCCCACAGATGTGGCAGTGCCCTCAAGGTCACAGAGTGGAGCAGGAAGGTGGCTGGCTTAGTAATCAGGGAACTGGGCTGGGGTTCCAGAGCCACCACTGACTCATCTTTTGGACTCTGCTTTCTTCCTTCTCACCACATTAACTTCTCTTTATTAGAATGTACACTTCAAGGTGGGTGATGACAGTCCTTCCTAGTCTCAGGGACAGTGGTGTGTGTCCACCAACCTGATGTTCTCTAAAACAGCACTGCACAACCTACTTTTACACATTACCGTGTTTGATTTTCAACAACATTGCAACACTAGTAAAGTGTGTGAAGGGTGGCTGTCATGGCCCAGAGCGGTTACACAGCTACAGTGGCAGAGCTTGGGCCATAGCCCATATGAACCCAACTGCAGGCCACCTCTCCATTTGTGAAATTGAATAATGCCACATAGTGTGAGGAAAAACTAAGAGCTCTGGACGAAAGATTTGTTTTTGTATTGAAAAAAGTTGTTCTGTTAGTTCGCATCTCCCTCAATTCCTCACTCTAGAATATTGGGGAGGGGATATCCAGCCATTTCTTCTGTCTTCATATAGCAGTTTCCTGGACCCAGCATTATGTGCTGTTCTCATTAGTCTTCTGGCCCCTTCCGTCTCTTCTTTTTCACAAGGAAACTTTCCATGAGGGTTGATCCGCCCCAGTGGCTTTCTCCCACCGTGGGAGGTGGGCACATCCTGGGAGTGTCACAGCAGGATGTGAACACAGTCACTGGCATGCCCACAGGCAGGACACTGATAACGATGAGAAATGGAGAACTTGACAAGGCTTTGATTTTCCTCTCTCTTTTCCTAACCTCTGACACTCATCTGATTACCAACCATAGTTATTTAAGGAGAGAAAGCCGTGTTGTAGTTGAGCAGATGGTTCTTGGGGGGCAGTGTAGGAGGTAGGTGGGATGTGACCAGATTGCAGAGGGCTCTGAAGCCAGGCAGAGGACTTTCGACTGGATCCTGTAGGCAGCAAAGAGCCAGTCAGCCAAGATACATAGTTCAGTGTGATTGACCTGGTGTGGGCACAGGGTGATCTGGGGAGGCAGGAAGCAGTTGCACCTTAAGGGGCCTCTGCCCATGCTGTCACTAGGGCAGAGGAGAGCTAGGAGGACAGTGCTTATGCCCAGAGTGTTTGGGTCCTCTTTGTTCTCCAAATGAGGTGGCCTGTCCTTCTCTTCTCTACAAAGTTCAAAATATACACCCTGGGCATGGAGAGACAAGATCGGCCAGCACATGAGCAAACATAAAAGCCAGAACTGATTGATAAAGTGAAGTCCATACACTTGGCTCAGGAAATAGACTCTTGGACATTTTCAGATATATATGTTAGTTCATGACTATAGCCTCAGTTGGGAAGTTTTTTTCTCTAGTGTCCTCATTCAAGTCCATATTGAGCCTCTTGATAAGTTAAGAGGGCCAGGAGGGCAAAGGGCTTAAGTGTTTGGGCTCAAGCCTGAAATACACATAGCTTCATACTCCACTTAGGCCCTAGAATGAGTTGTGTGAGCAGGCAGATTGCTGACCTCCTCCAGTCTCAGGTTTCTTATGGACAAAGGAAATTTCAACACTGCTTACCTCAATGGCAGTGGGGAGGGTGAAATGACACAATGCAGGTACAGCTTTATTGACCTAATCTATGCAGAGATTAGCCCAGTGCCAGGCACGTAGTAAGTGCTCATTAAATATTCCTTCCTGTCATCATGACCCCACTGGCAAAGCAATGTTGGTAACTGGTCAGAAGGTGGTTTTCAGTGATTGCCTTCCACCCTTCCCTCTGTGGGATTCTTAGGGGCAGTGGACCAATTGTGGCTGAGCTTAGATGCTGGCCTATCTCCCTCAGAACTGCAGCACAGGTGAGAACAAAAATCCCTCATCTTAGAATGACTCAGACACATCAGCTATACATGTGTGAGTGCTTCCCAGAGTTCTCAGTGCTGCTTACTCCACAGGCCAGTTCCTGTCAGTCCTGCTGCCCAGGCTGCCTGTCAGCCCAGGTCCTCAAGCCCAGGGTCAGCACTCAGTTTACTTCAGCTGGTAAAAGACACTTGTGGACTTGTTGGTAGTTGGTGACCAGTCATCCTGATGCTTTTTTTCATATTCTTAACAGTACCTGAACCAGTTCGAGAACTGCTGTGGCCTGCGGGAAGGAGCCATCCTCACCTTACTAAGCGACATTGGTAAATCCCAGCCCTGGGTGTCAGGTCCAGCCCTGCAGGGAGAGTATGTGGTGCCCCTGTGAGTCCTGTGGAATGCAGAGTAGAGTTATTTCAGTCTTCTGGTCTTTACAGAGGGTGGGGTTGAAGGGGGACAGACAGAGTGAGGAGATCAACAAGGGGCTAGTCAGGCAGGCGCTGAACTCAAATAGATTACCCTTCCTTCCGGACTAAGTCACAAAGTGAATTATGTATATAGAATAACAGAGTTCCTTTCCCATTAAAAAGCTCCACTCCCTACTTTCCTGGAATGGCCAGCGATGGAGTAGGTTGTCATTTGAATGAATTTCATCCCTTGGCAGCAAATTTTTCCACTTCCACATTGGCACTTCTTTTGCCAACCACAGGCGTAGGAAAAACTTCCCTTGTTTAATTCTTTGGTACTATTGGTGTCCTCAGATGAGGATACCTGTGGCACACTCTGAGTCCAGGCTGGCTTTAGGGAGAAGAAGAGTGACCCCAGACTGTAGAGGTCAGAAGCAATCCTCTAGAACAGTGGTCCCCAGCCTTTTTGGCACCAGGGACTGGTGCTCCTATGAGAATCTAATGCCTCACAATCAGGTGGAATTGAGGCGGTGATGCTAGCTCTGGGGAGCGGCTGCAAATACAGATGAAGCTTTGCTTGCTCACCAGCTGTTCATTTCCTGCTGTATGGCCCGGTTCCTAACAGGCCATGGACCATTACTGGTACCCGTCTGTGGCCCCAGGGTTAGAGGGAATTTGGAGGAGGATTTCCACAAGTCAGCACGTGGCTCCAGCCTAGGGAAACAGACATCAGGAGTGAGAGAGGGACTGCTAAGACTTCCTTTTTAATTTTTTCTTGTTTTACTCTCCAAGATTGTTGGTACAAGTTGACAGTTTGAGATCTAAAGTTTAGAGTTATCCAGAATTTTTCACTGAGTGTTGCCCTCAGATTTGGGGAATGATACCATTTTCATCCGTCTCTCACTGCAACTTTTTTGAAGCTACTTGTTTTTTCTTTTTGTTTGCTCAAACTTTTTTAATGTTTAGAAAAACATCAAACATATAGAAAAGTTGAAAGAGTAGTACAGTGAAACTCACATACCCTTTACCTAGATTCACCAGTTTGCCACATTCGTAAAGTTTTGTTCTCTAACACTTGTCCTGGAAGGATAAGTGGGCCTCCAGTCTCTAAAACACTTTGCCTTCCTAGTGTGGGTCTGCCTCTTCCTTACTCTGCCACCTTTCATAGGAGGTAGGCAAGAAGGAAATGAAAGGTGGAAAGTCAGTCAATGACATTTAAGCTTAGGATCCAAACAGTCTGACATAGAAAATTCCGTCTCCCTCTATACCCTTTGTCTTTGTCCTTTAGACCTTTGGATGGACTTCACAGTGAGGGCAAGTTGGCATTGCACCAATTATATATGACTTGAGCAGGCATCCACCACTGGCCAGAACGATTTCTTCATGCATTGGCTCATATGGGTCTCCTGGAAGGGGCCTGTCTGTCTATCTAGAGGGTCTAATCCATAGGTCAAGAATCTCACTTGTTTTCTTGACACCTTGCCACATGGCTCACCTGTCCACATTTTGCTTAGATAGTCACTTGATTGTGTCTTTTTCTCAGTGGCCACATCATTAATTTATTCTCTATTGAGTTGAGCTGAAGGCAGGTTAGTAGGTTGGAGAATATACTTTTGCTCTTCATGGCAACTTTTGTTTTTTTTCTCCATGGTTGGAGCTTCAAGTCATTTTTTAAATGTTATCTCTCAAATATTTTTCTTTTACTCATTATTTGTTTATTCAGAAAATAGTTAAGAGTCTTTAAATTATTGGCTAAGGTACATAAAACTGTTTACTTCCTCAAATAACTTTTTACTTCCACAAGATTCTCTAGTGATATTAATAGAACCTCTGCTGGTTGCGTATTTTTTGGTCTGGGCATATTGTATATCTAGTTACCATTACCTCATATGATAGCTTTTGTATTATCTATTGTCTATTACCTATTCAGGTTGTATGTGTGTGTTTAAATTATATGTAAATCAGAATAACTAAGGGCTTATGTTATTTAGTTTTCCTAGAGGTGGATGAATATTACAATTCTTTAGGTCACTGATTCCCCATATTTCTTCTCTGTGACCCCAAATTGGAAATAATGAGGCCTTGAAATACTAGTACACTAGAATTAAATTCTTAAAGGTGGAGACTTTAGTTGTCACTATATCTTCAACAATTGGAACAGTAGTGTTATATAGCAGATTCCCTATAAATATTTGTCAAATGAATAAAATAAATCCCAAAGGAAATTAAAATAAGTAGAATTTATTAAAAAAAAAAAAAAAAGACAGATGTTTGCATATATTTAACATTCTCAGGTCAAATACCAGGTGTTCCATTTATTGGCAGTGTGGCCTTAGGCATGCTACTTAATTTTTAAGAATATCAGTTTTGTTAGTTGTAAAATGGGACCATTACTCACCTTATTAGAATTGTTATAAGGATAAAATGAGATGATGTACATAAAGCTCCTGGCACAGTGCTTTGCTCCTGGCAGAATGTGCAGTCAGCAAATGTTAGTTCCTTTCTGTTTTCTTCCCTCTTTGGATTTGAATTTATAGCATGCCTTTTGAAAAAGCTCCATCACCCTTATTTGGGTGTTGACCTGAGGCTGGGATCCGGTGAGTAGGCAGGTAGTTGTCTTACTTACGAGACTTACCTTCCTGGAAATGGTTAACCTTCCTCAGACCAATTCCTATCTCAGCCACTTTTAGATTCACTCATATCCTCTGACTTTGTACTTGCAGTGGATGTTGCTGATAAGCTTGTATTTTATTTCATTCCTATTTCTGACTTGTGTACAAGATTTATCAAATTTATTTCTTTTGCAAGGATTTCATCACTGAGACAAATTTCAAAAGCTTTTCTTGGAGCTCATCTCACATAACTCTTTTGTATTTTGGAACATTTCCTGAGCATATTTTGTTCCAGTTTGTTCCAAGTGCTGGCCCCATGTTCCCTTTGTTGGAGTTGCCACCTCTGTTCTCTGCCAGAATGACTTCAGATAAGCACCAGAGCCACACCCTTGACTGCTAGGTCCAGATCATTGCCTTTTCTTCTGGGTTAAACCTGTTTACTCCTAACCTCTCTGCACCACTGACCTCCCAGAGATGCCCACTCAGAGCAGCACCAAGATAATAGACACAAGTAGAATTTTTCCAGTGAACCTTAATTTGCCTAAGAAGATACTGCAGTATACCTATGAGGAAATGAGCAGATGCCTGGTGAGCACACGGGAGAGCCCTGTTTCCTATGTCAGGACAGGCCTGTTAGATCATTGCTCATATGCTGGAAGGAGATCCAGAAATAGGTGCAGAGGCAGCTGGAAATTACTTGTCTTCCACCTAATGTGATTTAAAAATAGCTCAAGGAAATTGTATCTAAGTAGATTCTTGAAATAGTCTTGCTCATTATTCTATGGAAAACATTTGGCATGTGTTTCCTTCTGCCAGCAGAGGAGCAGACTCCTGGGCATTCAAGACTGAAGTACAGATTGCCATACTCAGGAGTCCAATGTCTCTGCTGAGGGGTGGGGACCTGCCCATGCCCAGGCCAGCGAGGTGGGCCAATTGAGCATCTGCCATTGTCGTATCGGATCTTAGATCTGAATTGATCTTCCTTGATTCTCCAGGTGGCCAGTTTACTGTGGTGACTGACCATCCTATCCTCTGAGCCTTTAGGAATCCCACTCCCCATTTTTGTCTGCTTCACTTTCTGAGACACCATCTCTGCCCCTATTAGAGTTGGTACTAGCAGGCATCCAGTACTTGAATGTTAAAGAGCAGAGAGGTTTCAAAGAGAACATGAGGATTTATGGAAGAGAGCTCCATTCTAAGAATCAGAAAATTGGGCTATTTAGTGTTTCTCTAATTGTGGATTTATGACAAAAAAGGATTACTGGATCTCAAAAATTCAGATAATTTGTATATAAAGTATGTTGAGAAATGTAAGTAACCAGATTAATGAATATAATAATAAAAGAGAAGATAACTGGCTTTCGGTCCTGGCTTTTCTACTTCCCCAGCTCTGTCACCTTGGATAAAGACCTTTTTGGTGCATTTATCTTTCTCTATCTTCTTTGACAACTGTGGTAGCTTTCGGGGCCTACATGTCTTCAACTTTAAAATGAGGGTTTGAGCGAGGTGACCTTAGAGAAGGTCCCTTCTAACTTTAAATATTCCACATGCATTATTTGCAGAATGGTTGCCCCAGAATGTCTGTGAAGTCCACTCTGCTGTCCCGTCCTGACAAACTTGCTTCCCTCAAGTTTTTCTCATCTCTCCTTTAATGCGTCATTTTTTGCCCAGAGCTTTGCCTGATGCTTTCTTTTTATTCCTGTTCTGTCCTATTCATCCCTCTCTGCACCTGGACTGACCACCCACTGCTTTCCACTGTTCTGTCTGCCAGCTCATTCTTGTGACATCTTCATCAACCATAGCTCCAAAATCTGTGTATTTAACTATGATTTCCATCCTCAATACCATATTGACATCTGTACAATATTCTCCAAAAGTCAGTTCCAAATTGAAATCCTAGACTTCTTCTCTAAACCGGGTCCCTTCCTGAATCCTCTTTCTTGTGCCACTAGCTCCATCTTTCTACCAGTTACCCAGAAAGAGTGCCACTTTTGGATTTCATTTCTTAGAATCTTCCCCCCTTCCTGCTCCATACCCTCCCATCTGAAAAGTCTTGAAATCCTTTCGACCTTCCTTTGTGTTGTATATCTCATTTTCCCTTTCTGTTCCCATTGCTTCCACTAATTCATCATCATAGCAAATTATTGTAATAACATCTTATCTCACCTCTTTATTTCCATTTTACTAATCCATCTTTCATTTGAAATCATTATTATTTTCATCATTATCAATAATGATGAAAGTATCCTTTCACCTTGCATTTATTCCAGTCCACTATAGCCAACTTTGCATGTACATGGCACTCAAAACCCACTTTTCAGTTCTCATGCTAGCCTTTGCGCATGTTCCTCCTATTAGAATGCTGCTCTTGTACCTCCCCAACAATCCTAAGCCTTCTTATTTTTTGGCACCGCTTTAGACTTGCCCCCTTCAAGGGGACTGCCCTGACTCATCACTCACAGTGGTTCTCCCTCTCACATGAGTCTTTTTTTCTTATTGCCTCCTCCGTTCACCTGGTGTCTCTGCTCTTGGTATGCGATCTCTGACTGTAGAAGTACTCTGCCTTGACGATAAGAACTGACTTCTTGGTTTGGGGCCCGTTGACCAGACTTTGTGCAGTAAGTGAAGAAAATGCTTCAATTCCCTGGCACATTTTCCACAAACCTAACAAATTGAAGACACCACTTTATAAGTACTAATTGAATGAATGGGAGAATGATTTTGTACTTTGCTCTTAGCACTTAGGGTGACTGTTTTGCTACCTTGCTGATTAGCCATGGGGCTATTTTAGCCGAGAAACCTTTAGCTGGACTAAATCTTTTTCCACATGTCTACATTTGGCCTTCTAATCTTTTTTGTTTGGAGAGTCCAGTGACACTGAAATGACTGGCACATAGTAAGTACATGGTCACTCAATAGTGAACGAACAACCTGTTGCCCTTCTTACTCATTGGTGACTTCAATCACCAATTGGTGACTGTCTTTTCTTTTTCTTTAAATCTCTGTGTCAACTTTTTGGTCTATTTATCTTTCCATTTCTTCTCTATGGAATGTATCCCGAATAAAAATGTTCTTAAAGGGAACTTAGTGGTCCCTTTGAATTTGGAGTGTAGTAAGTAGGGATTTATGGACACAACCCTTATAAAACTGCTTTTCTATAAGGAAGTCTAGCTCGTCCTATCTGTTCCCTAATTTGTGGTTTGTAATATGAAAAAGAGCTGTGATTTGGGATTCTGGCTCATCAGTAAGAACTCCAAGAGTGTTGTATTCTTTAGTTATATATTGGTGTCTACCTCACAAGCTAGGGGAAAGCTGGGGTCAATATCTAGATGCTCTTGACAAGGATAATAAGAGGAGGCTATCGTTTTCCTGTGATAGGTCTTTTGCTCAGACCTCTCTGTGTAGTATCTGTCCTATGAAATGCCACTGCAGAGTTTAAAAGTTCACACAGAGTAGGTGCTTCTTATAGTTCTTTTTTATAATTGGAATGTGAGAAATTAACTTTTTAGGCTTTAATGTTTTGTGGTATGGTTGTTAATTTTTATACATTTGTATATCACTAGGGGTTTAGATTTTTTTGTAAATGTTCAGATGCAAAAATGTTTTTCTTAATCTCAAATTCTCATTTTCCATCCTATTGAAATCAAATTAGGTTCTCTTGGCTGGAGATAATTTTGATTCATTTCATGTTGCTCTTCAGGTACTATTTTGTAAAATGCAGCACAGTCAGGCCTACTTAGCTTTTGGAAGACTGTTTAATAAGGAGAGCTATTTAAGAGGTCTTGCCTATTAGAATTTTTACTCTTGCACTCAGTCCAAGAAACTGTATATAACAATACCTGTAGGATTCTTTAATTTTAGACTTTATTAAATTGACAGAAATATTTGAGAATAAATGACTGCCCCAGAATGAGTATTAAAGTTTGTTATATACAGTTGCATAAGCATAAACTTAGACAGCTATTAATAGTAGTCAGGGGATTAGTTACCAGTTTGCCATTTTGTCTCACCAAAGATCTGGTCACAACTTTAAATCAGCGCGGTGTAGAGAATAGTGCTTTCAATATAATCCGAATGCTCTTAATCCTCACTGGGGGGCTATTGGGACATCTCACCTGCTTGTGTTCCATGTTATTTGTGCTGAGATGTTCACGTCCAGCTTCAGAGGCCTTGTCTTAATCTGGGCATATGTGCTTGTTCAAAATACAGTGAGTCTCAACTTTCATATACTTTCCTTTTGAATAAACTGACCCCACTTTTATGTATTATACTCTGACACTGTTGTCATATACCCAAACAGGCCTTTTGTGAATCAGTCAATACACATTTTGAGTTATTGTACAGTTGTGCCTCCTGCCAGCCACTAGTTCAGGTTCAACAGTAATACCATCTCTGTGCAAGATTGTGTTTGTGCAATTATTATAGTGTTTTATTATACTTTGCCTTGATTCTTTAATAAAAGTAATGCAAAAATGAAAGTGCTGTGAGAAGCATTGGTTCTTAAAAGTTAATACAATGGAGAACTAGATGGAGTGGAATTTTTTAGGCAATGAAAGTAAAAAGTCTTTCACTTCATTTGAACAGTCAATGGACCTATGCCAATCTACTGTATTCACTTACAAAAGAAAAGAAAAACAAGGAGCAAGTATGAGATATTAGAACTATATGGTCAAAGACTGGGTTTAAAAGGGCAGATGTAATTAGAAGTTTTCTAATATAATGTAATATTCTGAGATGGAACTGCCCTAATCAGATGTTAGTCAATTGTGTAGCTGTCTCAGTTTGACTTTCAAAGGTGCTTTCAGAAAACATTCAGCATAAAAGTCTTTATGCATGTGTCTGATCCCTTGGTTGTTGTGGAAGGCCTTTCTCCTCCTGCCCTGCAGAGCACACAGGAATGGCTGCCCGGGCTGTGGGGGTACCCACCTCCCTGGTTTGCCTACATTCTCAGTCTGGCTTGTTGAGTTTGTTAACTATTATTAAACTTCTCTTAGTGTTGTTATTGCATTGGCTTTTGACCTTTTTTCTTAAAAACCGTATCATACCATTGACTTTGGCAGTGCATCATTGACATCGGAGTCATATTATCTATACCTGAGTTCTATTATCTGTAAAGCTAAATGATTTTAAACTAATTGCCTAATATAATGTGGATCTACCATAATTTGTTCAGCCTTTCCTGACTGATGACTTTCAGTTTGTTTCTGGCTATTTCACTCAAAGCTACACAATAAGCATCCTTGTTTGTACATTATGATGCTTTTGATTGTACAAACTAGACTACTAAAGATGGAAATAATGGATCAAACAATGGGTATGCTTTAAAATTAAATAGATATTGAAATATTTCTTTCCCAAAAAGGCACAGCGATTTTTACTCCTTCCAGCCAAGTAGAGAAGGGCCTTTTATTTTGCATCTAAAATTCTTTCTGGTTGAAGAGGTGAAAAAAAGCATTTAATTGTGCTTTTTAATATGCACTTTTTGTACTACTTGATACCTTGAGCATCTTTCTGCAGAATTGTTTACCATTTGCATTTCTTCTTCGGTAAATTGCCCATTTTCTACTGAGCTGCTTTCTTATTGATTTATAAGAACTTTTTGTCTATAAGGTATATTTACTCTTTGACATATGTGTTGCAGATATTTTTTCCCAGCCCTTTTTGTCTTTCGACTTTATAAATGGTACCTTTTGCCATAAACTTTAAAAACCTTTCTATATTGTTTGTATTACTTGTCTTTATACTATATACTTTTCTTTACCTACCTACCTAAAAATAAAAATCTTTATTTTTTTTTGCTAAATTTGTCCCTTGGTACTTTAGAGTTTTTGTTGCTAATGTGAATGGGATTTTTTTTTTTCCCAACTGGATATAGCTGACATGGAGAAAAATTATTGATTTGTACATACTTGTTTTGTTTCCAAATAACTTACTAAATTCTTTCCAGGTTTTAGTCTATTGAGTTTTCTAGCCATATCATCATATCATCTCCAAGTAGAGATACTTTTATCCCCTATTTCATTTTTTTCTTTTGTAGTACAATTAACTAGGACTTCTGTTAAAGTTATTAAACCTCTCACGAGTAAAAATCACATCCGTTGCTCTGTGCCATGACCTCCTGTATAACATCATCATATTTCCTCTTCACAGCAGAAGTTGTTGGTATCAAGTGACTTCAAAGCCAGTAGTATCATGCAGGCTCCTTCCTTCCCAGCTAGCTTCTGAGCTCTTTAAAGTTAGGGATCATGTCTCTTATTTTATGTCCTTCACAGAACCTAGCAGAGAACTGGACATATAATAAACACACATCGAACTGTCAGATGTGTTGAATGTGCTCCTAACCTCTTTAGTGTTCCCCACTTCTTCCTTGAAGCCATCTCTGATCTTACAGGACTCTAGATCAGATGTCCAAAGTGCTTTTTGCCCAGAGGGCCCTTCTTCCTTACCCACCCTGTAGAATTTAGATTTTTCAGCCTCTACACCAGACAAGTTCCTCTTCTCAAACTTGATGAGCATCAACATCACTTGGAGAGCTTGTTAAAACACAGATTGCAGGGTCACCCCCAAAGTTTCTGATTTAGTAGGTCTGGGGTGTGGGACCTGAGAACACTGCATTTCTGACAAGTTTGGATGCTTCAGGTTCAGGCAATGCGAGAACCACTGCTCTAGACTGTAGTTGGTGACCTTGTGGATGTGAGGCTATGGGTTCTTTGCATGGAAAAGCCAGATTCTTGTGGTGGTCCAAGTTCCACTCACATAGCCAGGTCCTCTTTACTTCACCCGAGGGCATCTGCTCAGACCTTGTCCGTCTACCACAAGTCTGTGCACTGGAAGTCAGAGTATGTGTCAGGGGCACACAGTGTTCATCTTTCACAGCATAGGTGATTTTGAAATGAAAAGCATTTTTTAGGCTTAATGGAAATCCACTCCCCTTTCCACCTTCTCAGCCTCTGCGCTTAGATACCTTCATGAAAACAGAATCATCCATCGGGATCTAAAGCCAGAAAACATCGTCCTGCAGCAAGGAGAGCAAAGAGTGAGTGACTACCCTGGGACTTGGAAAGTCCTGGAGACTGCCTCAGGGAAGCTGCTCTGGTAGGGAAGGAACAAACTTTGCATGTTTGTTTATATTTGCTTTGATTCTCTGGGAATGCTTTTTGATTTGGATCAAAATTCAGCAGAAAATTCTTGCTTGCAGATTGAGGCAAGTTTGAATGGATCACATTGTTAATTGCCCAAGTTGCAGGAGTCTGATAAGGAAAATAATATTTGTCTTCCCACCTTCACCCCCAACCTTTGGGACCAGCACTTCTTGGAAATAGACCTTTTGTTTTCTGTTTGTTTGAGAGCGTCCACTCTTGATGCTAACATGGAAACCAGCACTAAGTTGGTTCTGGGTGTGGCTGAGAAGAGGCATTTGGAGCTGGCACCTGCCCATGGAGCCTGGTCCAGCCTCCAGTTTCCCCAGAGCTCTTAGTGGCCCTCTTCAGTGACCTTCTTTCCTAGGTGTGGTGGTAACATCCCCATGGGGCTTAGCACTGTGCTCTTCCACAGACTTGTTTTTTTAGCTGGGGGTGATGAACAGGGGCTCAGCTGAGTGGATTGTAGTAACTCAACTCATGGGTCACTTAATCTCTCTGATACACCTTCTGTCAGCATTCTAGGCTGACCCATGAGTATCACAGCACTCACCTTTGCTTCAGTTCACTCATTCTTACCATTGGTTCTAAGAGTTGAGAACTAAAGGTATCCACTGAGAAGGGATTGGTCTGGTCTCTCACATTATGAAGTCCAGGTTTAGCAGTCTTGAGGTCTGGTGCATGGTCTGTTAATGATGGCCTTCCTCTGGTGACTGGTCACAGAGCAAGGGAGAACATATGCCTTTTTTCAGCATTTTCACAGTGTGTGTTTCCTCTTGCCCTAAATCTACCACGTCAGAGGCATTCTTCTGTGAATTTAGCGGTTCTGAGGAACTTATGATCTAATGCCACCTGGGATTTCAGAAATATCCTCTGCTCTGTCAGCAAACAATCAGAATTTTTATAAGAGTACAGTGTATTCTCATAACCCTCAGATTTTTCTTCCTTCCCTTTTTTTTCCAGTTAATACACAAAATTATTGACCTAGGATATGCCAAGGAGCTGGATCAGGGAAGTCTCTGTACTTCCTTTGTGGGAACCCTGCAGTACCTGGTAAGACATGGGATTTACATGTTTGCTGATCAGTTTCTGTCTGATGGCCATATCTCTGGGGCTCCTCTCTATCCTTGCCTTCTAGCATCTAAGTCTTACCAGCTCTTTGGATGTTTCTTAGATGCATAAGACTTGTTGTATGAGGCCAGAAGCCGAATCTGTTCAAGTCAGCACTTTGTGCCAACAGAGGCCCTATGGAAGGATGTGATCCTCTTCTTTGGTGTCAAAAGAGCTCTGCTAGTGTGCTGTCACACAAATCCCATAACCTCTGAACTTCAGTATTTTATCTGAAAATGAAGAGTTTAAACTAGATTCACGCTGGTCTATAGAGGCTGCGGTTTCTATGAGGCATCTCAGGCCATTGAGGAGGAGCTGAGCTCTGAGCTCCCACCCTTTATGTTATTTGGTCTGAATATTGGGGTTCTATTTGAGTCATTCATTCATTCAAAAAAATATTGATTGAGTGTGGTCTATGTGCCAGGCATTGTGCTAGAAGCTGGTGGTGCAGTGGGAAAGAAGACAAGCCTTTCCCTGGCTTTGGGAGATTAGAGTTTAGCAAGGAAGCAGGTATTATTACACTGACACACAAATGACTGAGAAAATACAGTTGTGATAAGTGTGATAAGAATATATATTAGAACCTAGCCTAGTGTGAGACCTGAAGCAATGAATAAGTGAAAAGGGGCTGGAGGTGGGTGGACTGAGAGGAAATTCCAGGCATAAGGATAATATATTAGGAGATCAGAAAGTGTGGCTAAAACCTAGAGAAAAAGGAAGAGAGTATCTTGAGTTGAAGCTAGAGAGATGGGGAGGGGAGAGATAATACAGGACATTTGGGGCTGGGTTAAAGATTTTAGACTTTATCCTAAAATCTCTGGAGAGACATTGAAGGGTTTTAAGTTGGATGGGGATCAGGTTTTACCTTTTTAGAAGACCACTTTTGGTACAGTGGTGAGAATAAATTTCACTGAACAAAAATAAATCTGGTCAGGTAGTAAGGAGGCTGTTATGATAGTCCAGAGCTGGTGACAGCAGTAAGGATGTAGAGAATGATTCATGGAATGCTTAGCAAGCGACTCAGCAAAACTTGGTAATAGATTGCTTGTGGGATGATAACAGCCAGTAAAATGTTGATTGAATGAAGGAGTGTGCAGTTTAAAAAACAAATACAAAAAAAACGGTTGAAAGACATTAGGCTAGATGAGCTTAAGTATCCTATCCAGTTCTCAAAAAAAAAAATTCTGAAGGCATTTATACTTCCTACTTATCCCATCAACCATGGTCATGGGTTCCACCAGTATATTACCTACTCTGAGGAATATAGGTTTCAGAGTGGCAACTCATGGATGGCTATGATTCAGGGTCCTGTGCCCGTATAACGTAATTACGTAGGTCCTGCTGTGTGTCTCCTGGAATCCTCATTAACTCAGCCACAGTTAAGTGGGAGGGACCCCATGCTCTGACCAGGATGTTCAAGTCAAATCTTTCACTTACAGAAGCTAAAACTTCTGTGCATAACCAGACACAGATAATGACCTGACCATCCCCTAATTTTTTCTCTCGTTTTGGACTCCTTGGCTCTTTCATAACTGTCACACTTCCAGCCAGACTGTGCACAGTCCTGTCTCTGTGCCTTTGCTTGTGATGGTCATTTCTGGAATGTTTCCTCTCAGACCCTCATGTGAGGAGCCTTCTTCTGAGCCTAGTTCCGGTCTCACCTGTGCTTTGACGATTTCCTTGGTCACCCCAGCTCTTTCTACTTGGGCAACAGTCATGCATCTGGCTTTTTCCCTGCCCAATTGTATATATTCCATCCCATTGTACGACCATGTCATACACCACATTGGTTCAGGAGAGTTGGTCAGCATATGATGCATTATTATGCATTTGGGATCATTTTCCTTTGTTCTATGCAGCCTATTTTCCCATCTCCTCACAAAGCCCAAGAGAAGGGTATACAATATACTCTGGTCTACCTAAAAATACCCCTAAGGGCCCTTGTATCAGCATTAGGAATGAATGAGGTACAGAAAAATCCTAGATACCACCACCTACATGTGGTCACCTCCTCAGCCTTGAGTGGATGTGCCGGTGCCCCATGGTTGGAGCCAGGAAAGTGTGGGGCATAATTAGAAGGGCTGGTTGCCCCTTCCTGTGGTGGCTCCTTAGAAGAAGGAGTAGCTCAGGTGTGTCTATACCATGCGTCATTTCAGGCCCCGGAACTGTTGGAGCAGCAGAAGTACACAGTGACCGTTGACTACTGGAGCTTCGGCACCTTGGCTTTCGAGTGCATCACGGGCTTCCGGCCTTTCCTCCCCAACTGGCAGCCTGTGCAGTGGTGAGTGAGAGACCATGGCCCTGGGGCTGGAGCCAGGTGGTCTTCTGAAGAAAGGAGTGTGTTCCTCTGTCTTTGCCATGTCACTTCACCTGTTCCCACCTCACTGGGCACCCTCAGGCTGGGCCTGAGACATCTGTGATCTGTCTTCCAGAGAGAAAAAGTCCTGTTGGAATGTCGCATGTGGACAGTCCAAGCTCCAAAGCCTAGAAAAGTAGAGCAGTTGTTAAGTATTAACATCTTTAAATGTAATACTGTATAAGTGGCATTTTCCTGTGTTCAGTAGCAGCAAGTCAGTACCTTCACAGACTATTGCGTACATTTGTGCACTTACACTGAAAATGCTTGTGTTTTAGTAAATAAAAGATATGTACACATGACAAATGGGAAATATTTACATAAACATTTATTGTTGACAAATTTTACTATACCAAAATATAAATTTTTGTCTTAAAAGCGGCTTAAAATGTGAACCAAATAAGTTACAAAAAAAGATTTTCTAATTAAAAGAACCAAAGATATAATTTTTAAAAATTACTTCATATTCTTTAACTTTTTAAATTTAAAATAACGTGTTATTCCTTATATATGTAAAAGTTAACCATTACTGGAATGTATAATTTAAAATTTACATTCTCCTAAATCAGTTAGGTTTCATTCAGAATTGTTTCTTGAGAAGGCCACACATTAATTTAAACAATCCTACTGTTGTTCAAAATTTTTTTTTATTTTTAGGTTTGTTTTTTTTTTGAGCAGTAATGATTCACATGGTTCAAACTTCAAAAAGCATAAAAGAGTATATACAGTGACAAGTCATTTCATACTGGCTCCCAGCCACCTGGTTTTTTTTTTTCCCACAGAAACCCGATAGCATTGGTTTTTTAGTGTGCTACTAAAGATGTTTCATGCATGTCCAAGCACATTGGCATGTGTTGGTTTGTTATTTAATTTATGTGTCTCTCTCTTTCTTTACATTAATGGTAGCATAATATGAATTCTGTCCTGTATGTGCTCTTAAAGCATTTTTACACTGTGAGAATTTCTTTCACATACCCTGGAAACAATCATAACCATTTTTGTGTATCTTCAGGCTTTTCAGCATGTGTGTTATACTTAAAAAGACACAAATGACATATTCTCATATAATCTGCTTTTCATATTGACTATTTAAAATACTTATTTTTTTACCATATTGTTTGGTATTCCACTGAGTAACTTATGCCCATTGTTGGAAATATGGGTGGTTTATAATTTTTACTTCTTAACACCAAGAATAACATCCTTGTAGGGAAATTCTTGCATATCTTATATATTTTTCCCAGGGATAAATTCCTAAAGATGGAATTAATAGATCAAAGATTATGTACATTTTAAAGGTTTTTAGATATATATTAACAAAATGCTCAACAGAAAGGTTGTATAATTAACGTTTCCACCAGGAACATACAAAGCTGTTCCTTTCACCACACCATTGCCAGCACTGGCTGTTGTCATTTTTCCAAATACTTTTCTGAAAGTAGCGAAAACAATTAACTTTTTTCAAAAACAGGTATTAGCATCATGAAAATATTTATTTATAAGAATAAGATGTAGCCTTTGAAATCTGTTTCAGAAGAGTAGTAGTTTTATGTGATGGCTGCCCAGTTCAGTCAACATTTATACACCACGTGGTGGAAAAGCAAAGGTAAATTAGGCAAGCAAGTCCCCTGCTC
Source organism: Eidolon dupreanum (assembly GCA_028627145.1). Taxonomy (NCBI): domain Eukaryota; kingdom Metazoa; phylum Chordata; class Mammalia; order Chiroptera; family Pteropodidae; genus Eidolon; species Eidolon dupreanum. The sequence goes on along the minus strand of CM053508.1, from coordinate 45,772,515 downwards.
TTGAAGTCTGGTGAAATGGCAAAGTATGGTGACTTATTTTAAAACAAGTAATGCTTGTTGGCTTACATAGATTCTGGATATTGAGGAATTAGCTCATTAATTTATACTCATACCTTATAATGTAAGCATCGTAAAAATAACTTTAAATATCTGTAATCTATTTTTTAACTAACTAAGGAATTACAACATTTCTCAGTTCAAATGTTGGGCTTTTCTGTTATTTATAACAAGAGTTAAAATCCATTAGACTTAGAAGAACACATACTATTAGAAAATATATTCCTAATGGCTCAACATCTTCATAGTAAGTCTGTTATCTGCACAATCAGCTTCCTGGAGCTCTCCTCATCGGTGCTGGAAGGCCACATGACCACTTTCAAGTGGACTTCTCTGATGCCCAATAAGGAGCTGTTTAGTGGATTAGTGTGGAAAAAGTGCCCGTCTCATCTGTTTTGTAATGCTTTAGACAACTTTTTAAAAATTTCACTCTCTCTTCTCAAATGACAGTAATTTCAGAACAAATGTCATTTTAGCTTTACAATTCTATTATAAAGCTATTTTGAAATATAGGATCTAAGCAATAAGCATTTTATTTACTATGTCCTTTTATTTTATAATTTCCCATTGACAGACTAAGTTTTCTATTAGAGGACCATCCCACTTGTATGTAATGCCAAAGTGTTGGTGCACCTGCCTTAAAGCTATCAGTTTTAGCCAGAGCCGTAACCCACTGGCCTCTGCCATCCACCAGCTCTTCTGGGTTTGCCACGTGCTCCAGATAGGCCAGTTCACCCGTTACCAATGAGAATTGTGCAGGTGAACACTTTTTATTTGAATTTCCTAGGTGTTCTCGTAACAGAAGGATTTGGACATTCAGGCAGAGTAGAAAGAACACCAGACTTTGGATTTGAGTCCCCGGTTCTGCCACTCTCTAGTGTAACCTTGGGAAAATCACCTGATCTTCATTTTCTTACCACTGATTGGAGGACTAAACACAGTGTCTATCACATATGGGGTTATCATGGCAAAGGAGTGCATGTTCAGTGTCAAAGTACTTGGTTATCTATGAAGCATTATTCAAATTATTATCCTTGTCACCAAGAAGATTAGAAACCAGTTGGATTTAAAATTTTTTCCCTTTACTATTTCAGATGCATCAGTAGTTCTTTAAATTGGGAAATACAAAAATTTATTTACCCTTAGAAATAATATTTAACTATATACATTAAGAGGAAAGTGCATGTGTTTGTGCATGTATTGTGCGTATTTCCTATAAATGTGATATGTATGCTACAATCATGATTTGGAAGTCCTGATTTTATCCCTCATCTAAACATAAGAGTTTTATATTAAATAAAACAAAAGGTAGAATAAATGATAAGGACAAGATTAAGATAAGGAGTCAGCAAGCAATTCTGACTCTCATTCAGGCAGTACTGTTCATTCTTAGACTCTCAAAGAACCTATCTTAGCAGGATACAAATGCACTCACTGACTGTTACCTCGAAAGAGTAAATAGTGATTGGGAGTATGTTGTATAAGTGATATGTTTCCATTTTAAGGGCTGTAATTAACAAGAATACATGTCTGCAGGCATTCCAAAGTCCGGCACAAGAGTGAGATGGACATTGTTGTTTTTGAAGACTTGAATGGAGCAGTAAAGTTTTCAAGCTCTTTACCCTATCCCAATAATCTTAACAGGTAAGGCACAGGGACATTTCTCTTCTACATATTTTTCTTTTTTTAGAAATATGTCTGAGGTGACATCCATAGACTTTTTTTTAATAAAAAAATTTATTTCTCATATTTCTGGAGATAAAAGTCCAAGATCAAGGTATCAACAGGTTTGATTTCTCTTGAATTCTCCTGCCTTGGCCACCTCACTGTCCTCACACAGCCTTTCTTTTGTGCTATCCATAGGCTTTTAAATGGATTATCAGGTTATCATCCTATGACTAGGAACTTGACATAACCCATCTCAATCTTAGAATGGATTCCCATCACTCACCCTCATCTAGAAATCACCTCTTCTAAATTTACATAACAATTTATCTGTATCTCTTATTACCCTCAGTAGCTTGTGTTACATTTGGTTTTGCATAGAGTTTATCTCCTACTCAAATGTAAGCCTTTTAAGAGTGGGGAATTATATTTCTCTTTGCACTCCTTATGTAGCCTAATACTGTCATAGCCAACAAATAAACCTTTTGAATGGCAATGCAATCTAATCCTAAAGCCAGAATACGAACCGTTAAATAATAATATCAGAATTGGGTAATAGTACACAAGGAAGTTGCAAAGGAGTGACACAGTTGAGTAGCATGGCTAACAATTACCATGAATATTTAGTAGAGGGATTTTGAGAGGTCAACTGAGAGTACTTATAGGAAGCAGGCTATGGAGGGCCTGCAGTACCAAGGGAAGGAGTGTGACTTTTGTCATGTGAACCTACCCAATGCCTTTGAGGGGGGTGATTAACAAAATGAGTCCAGCAGCATGGGGTCTAGATTGTGTGTGGGTATCACCTAGAGGTCCGACAGACACACCTATAAAGTACAGTTAAAAAACTTCACAGCAGCCAGTTGGAGATCAGTCTGCTGACCCATCTGTAGAGAAATCCCTGATCTGAAGGGGTGTTTTAGCAGATCAGGAGAGGTGATAAGCACCTGAATAATTAATTTGGTTGGAAATGTTCACTCTTTCTCTCAGATTAATTCATTTTCAATAATCATTTATTGGCTGCCACCTGTGCATATAATGGTGAAATGCATGTGGGGTGTGTGCTTTTCAATTTGCACATTAAGGCAGCCTGAGATTGGCATTGGAAGTGTCTCCTCCTACACTGTGTTCCTCTTCTCAGTGTCCTGGCACAGCGGCTGGAGAAGTGGCTGCAGTTGATGCTAATGTGGCACCCCCGACAAAGGGGCACTGATCCTGCATATGGACCTAATGGCTGCTTCAAGGCCCTGGATGACATCTTAAACTTAAAGGTGAGCATGGAGCCTTGAGGCAACAGGTCTGGTCGCTGTGGGACATGGCGGTTCTTATGAGAAAGAAATGCTCATTAAAAAGCAGGTCATGGACCACCTAACTGGGGAAATTTAGGTTGCTGCGAGAATGTCCCTCTTCCTAAGTAAGGAATAAGACCCCTGTGCTGACATTGGTCATAAGGTTGTAGCTATGGACAAACGGGAATATTTAAAACTAGAGTATATAAATCACAGCACTCAGACTCCCTTTCTCAAGCTAGGCCCTTGCTTTGTGTGGCTGGGAGATGTTTGGAGTAGCAGAGGATCAAGACAAAGAGATAGACATCTCTTTAAAGATGGGTTTTTTTTCCAATAACATCTGGGTTGTGTTGCAGCTAGTTCATATATTGAACATGGTCACAGGCACCATTCACACCTACCCAGTTTCAGAGGACGAGAGTCTGCAGAGCTTAAAGGCCAGAATCTGTCACGACACAGGAATCCCCGAGGAGGACCAGGAGCTGCTGCAAGAAGCGGGTCTGGCATTGATCCCCGACAAGCCTGCCACTCAGTGTATTTCAGATGGCAAGGTGAGCCCTTGGCTTCTTACAGAATGCCCTATTTTTCCCTGACTTTGCCTGCAAGGAAACTAATTATGCATTCAGATTTCAGCTTTATTTTATCAGTTCTATTCATCACACACTACAGATACTTGCCTGTTTTTTTAAGTTAGAATATAAGATCCTCTCTGTGGCCTAGTGGGACACATGAATCACTTGACTTGTTAGTTCTAGACCACTTAGAGTGCCCTTTTTTGGCTTTGTTGCCAAAGCAATGCTTCATTCTTCTGAGTCAACCAAAACTGTCTATGATGTACCTTTTGTATAGAGAACTGTACTGACAATCCAAGCAATGCTAGTCATGGTTCCTGTTCCCAAGAGCTGATAAGGCTAACATATAGGAAACAATCATTGGAGAGGAAAGGAGATGGCAACATCTAAATTGTACAGTAAAGACAATCAGAGGATAAAATAGAATGTAATAAGTTGGAAATAAGGTGTACATTCAGCTCATAAGTGGAACAGGAACAGCTAGTAAGTGGAACAGGAACAGGCCAGAGTCACTGAGGAAGGGTCATGGTCACTCATTACTCACTGGCTGAAGATGATGTTGGCAAACAGTGAGAAATGCTCTGAAATCTCTTTTTTATTAATTGGAAAGAGGAGGGGTTGAATCCATGAGATCTCATTTCATTCTTGACCCTTTGTAGCTAAATGAAGGCCGCACGTTGGACATGGATCTTGTTTTTCTCTTTGACAACAGTAAAATCGCCTATGAGACTCAGATCACCCCACGGCCCCAGCCTGAAAGTGTCAGCTGTATCCGTAAGAACATCATTGCCTAAAAAAAAAATCACTTATAAAGCGCGGAATAAGGCCAGAAAGAGAGACGTGGACCAGGGGAGGGGTCCTCATCAAAGAGATCAGTCCTTGGGGCAGCCTTCTTCAAAGGGACATGGGAGGGATGGCCCAGCCCAGAAGGAGTGAAGGAAGTCTTCATTTCAACCTCATAGGTAGAACTTTAAACAGAGGACAGAAAATATTGCCCGCAAGCTACTGACCTTGAATCAGATGACCGTTTTATTTATTTTC
>CM053508.1:45475476-45767794 GCA_028627145.1 Eidolon dupreanum | reverse complement strand
GGGAGGGAAGGAGGGAGGGAGGGAGGGAGGAAGGGAGGGAGTGTGTGTGTGTGTGTGTGAGTGAATTTTTCCCCAAACAGATGATAGCACATAATACGTACTGTTCTTACCTGCCTTTTTCATTTCATTTAACGGTATATTTGGGAGATTTTTTTCCCCTATTGGTGTCTATGTTAGATGGACATTTTTATGCATCTCCCACTCCTGTTTCCACACATACAGACAGAATAAACAGATCAAGGGTCCAAAGGCTTAGCAATCTCCAGGCTTATTGCTTATTTAGTCATCTTTCAGTACTGCTGGTTGAAGCTACATTTTTAGAAAACTTCGTATGACCTTAAATATTGTAAACATAAGAGTTTCTATTGAAAATATATGAGCCTGTGTATGTGTGACTGTCTGCATGTGGTTCACACAGCATTACTTTAAATTAACAGGTATTTATTGACTGGTACTTGCTTGTGCTAAATTGGAGTACAAAAAAAATGTATGAAACAGTAACCAGGTGTAGCACTCAAAAAAGTTATGTAATAGCATAGTAGTTATATAACTTTTAAAAACGTAAAAGTGCCAGCGATGTCGCAAGGCAGGACGTGGTTAATCGTAGGGGAGTTGTTCTCTGACAATTGTGTATGTCTTTGTTCCAGTTCAAGAGCCCAAGAGGAACCTGTCTTTCTTCCAGCTGAGGAAAGTGTGGGGCCAGGTCTGGCACAGCATCCAAACCCTGAAGGAGGACTGTAACCGGCTGCAACTGGGACAGCGGGCTGCCATGTATTGTACCAGGCAGTTTGGGGCTTAACTTATTTAAAATTGCTTGGTGGCTTTTGCCACAGAGAGGTGGTGGAGGCAGGGGCCCAGAAGCAACTGTTAGGAGAGACAAGAGGGAGACACTGGTTTGGATGGGCAGGAAGTGGTCAGCTGAGCTGGATGGAGGGAGCTTTTTTAGACCTGACAGTGTAAGTAAGGTCAGCACATGGAGCAGGAGTGTAAATGGAGGGTTTGGCTGGCTGAACTGGGGGCAGAATTTGGAACGTGGAAGTGCTCATTGCAATTTGGGTCAGCAACATTCCCCTGATTGTCATGCCAGGGACTGGCTGACTCTTTCCCCATGGCATGACCAGTTTGAGTTATTGGCCCTTTGTGTAGTACTCTGCCTAGTTCCAAATTTGGTATATTGCTGAGGACTTGGAAATTGTCTTTATGGTTATAAGTGGCTGCTCCTGTAATAATTATAGCAGGGACCTGCCTTGGCATTTGAGGTGGTTTTGTTATTGTACAGGAAATGGTATTTGGATCCCAAAGATGCCCCAAGGCTCTGTTTCTTGTGGTCCCTGCAGGATGAATCTCCTCCGGAATAACAGCTGCCTCTCCAAGATGAAGAATTCCATGGCTTCCATGTCTCAGCAGCTCAAGGCCAAGTTGGATTTCTTTAAGACCAGCATCCAGATTGACTTGGAGAAGTATAGTGAGCAAACTGAGTTTGGGATCAGTGAGTGTACTCTTTGTAATTAGTTTGGAGAGACCATTTCATTCTTGTTTTCTCTTTCTGGGGTTTCTTTCATTCTTTTTTTTTTTTCTTTAAATAATTGACTTGCTTATTTCTGTTTTGGTTTTGTGGTGGTTTCATTTTGTTTTTCATTTTTTTTCCTACTTTTTTTTTTTTCCAGCATCAGATAAACTGCTGCTGGCCTGGAGGGAAATGGAACAGGCTGTGGAGCTCTGTGGGCGGGTAGGAGACTCATTTTAGGTTTACATCTTTACGGGGAAGGAGTGTGGAGCGCGGAGAATGAGGCTTTTTTCTACCATTTTGCAGTTTCTCTTCAAACACTAGGTCAATCTTCTATGTCAGAATTCAAGTTTTCCTCACTGTGCTTTTTGACTTTAACTAGGATTTTCTGGAAAGAGGCTGGGAGAGTAGCCACTAAAGGGGGCCCCACTGTGGAGACCCAAGAACTACACAGATGGACAGAACTGGTCCAGATTTGAATAAGGAGCAAAATGTGAAGTGTCCTTGGGTCAAGCCTAGACCTCTTCCTATTAGAAAGGGCCTTACATGAATGAGCAACATTTTATCTAGTCAAAGGTTTTTGCCTAATTTTATTGGGACACTAAATCCATAGGGAAGAAACCGTCTAGGCAGAGTCCAAGGACAGTGTAAATTCAGATGTCATTGAAAAATGCTAATTACAAAGGCAAGGGAAGTGTGATTTAGTGAACCTCACACAAATTGAAGACCTTGGGCTCCAAGGCTTTTTTGTGGACTTTTTCACGGTTTTGCCCCTGTGAACTTGGGCAAGGACCTTCACCTCCATGTTTTAATGCCTGTTTCTATCAATCAGTACTGAACGCATGCTTTAAGGTGGCTGTTATAGAGACAATACCTGATTTAACTGTGGAGACAGTGAGTGCTCCATGCCATCTTGGCACTCATATATATAATCTATGAAATAAAGGAGTCTAGGCCTTCCCACATAGGATGGCATTGGATGGACTTAGGACAAGAGAAGGAGTATGCATAGGGCATCTTCTATATGCCAAGTACCATGCCAGATACTTATAACTTTATCTTACCTAACTCCTAAAATGGCCCTATTAGAAGCCTATTTTGTAGTAGAAGAAACTACAGATCAAGGGTTAAAAATTTTCCCAAGGGTCACACAGCTAGAAAGTAGACCCAAGATCCAAACCCAGGTCATTCTGACTCCAAAGTCCATATTCCTTCTAGCCAGTCAATCATGAGTCTTGAGTGAATTTGGAGGGTTTGCCCTGAAAATCTGGCATCTCAGAATGCTCTTATTACGTCAGTTGACATTAGCACAGTTTTTTTCATTAGGAGAATGAAGTGAAACATCTGGTGGAACGGATGATGGCACTGCAGACTGATATCGTGGACTTGCAGAGGAGCCCAATGGGTCGGAAGCAGGGGGGCACTCTGGACGATCTGTGAGTACCAACTGGGCAGGGGACCACACGTTGTCCCCAGCACATGCAGAAGCCCTAACCAGAATTTCCATATGTATTATGTTGAGATCACATGTGGTTGTTATGGAAGCTCTGTGAGACCACTATCCTCTAGTGCATGTTCCCCAGTGAATCATTTTGGAATGTTCCAGAGATGAGCGAGGGCAAGTTACAATCACTCTGAGCCTGAGTTTCCATATCTATTTAGTGGCCAGAAAAACTGTCTGATTTCCCAGAGCTGTAGGATCAGTTCAGATAATGCATAGAGAAGTGGTTTGTAAACAATCAAGGCTGTCTGTAATGCAAGGAGCTTTTACCATGTATTAGATGTCACTGTTCAGCCAGCTCCCCCATCCAGGTGTGGCTTGAAGAGCAGAAAGTCAAGCAGAGAAACCTGGTAACTCCTAAAAGTTTGGACCTGGAAACTGTTCATTTGAATCTTTATCAGGACTTTGGCCTTGAATCTGGGAGGGGACAGGGGCCCCAGGCAAAGCAGTCCTGCTTGTAGGAAATCACAAAGGTGTATGCAGCCCCTGCAGTGAAGACGGAAGGGAGGCAGACAAGTGCATGAGCCTCTCAGGAGCTGTCCTATTTGGGCTCAGCAGTATCCTCTGATGCTTTTACCCTGATTCTCAGGAACAGGAGCCTGAATATCAGAAATCTGATTTATTTGTATTCTATATTTTCTCAAATCATTTATTCTCCTGCAGTTTTCAGATGAAAGTCACTTCTGAAAATGTCAGCCAGTCTCATGTGTTAAGGAGGGAAAGGAATAGGAGTTTGTGTCCACCCAGGCCTGAGGGGAAGCCATGTTCTCCAATCCAGCCTCAGGTCCAGTGCTAACACCTGGAATCACTATTGCAGAAGCCAAGTGGATGGGAATTCTGGAAATCTGAGGGACAGAGTGGAAACTCCTTTCCTTAAGATTCTCTCTCATTAAACCTTGGAGATGTTTGATTTTTGATAACGAAGGTGCTCACTCCCTTATTATAGATATCACCTATAATATCACCAGAAATAATCATTTTCTTCAGTGAAGACATATTGCCAGTTTTGCTTCTGGAAATCAGTAATTCTGCTGGCAGGAATTAGCTCATCAGTGCTTCAAATGTGCTTATTTGGCCTCAGATCTAGATAGAGCTTCTTTTTTGTATATTTCAGAGAAGAGCAAGCGAGGGAGCTTTACAGGAGACTAAGGGAAAAACCAAGAGGTAAGTGGGCTTTTATGCCTGGCTCGGGTGCCTTGTTATCTCAGGTATGAGGCATTGGTACTCTCTGCCAGCCACATGGAGGAACTGTACAACTTCTTTCCTCTTTCCAGACCAACGAACTGAGGGTGACAGTCAGGAAATGGTACGGCTGCTACTTCAGGCAATCCAAGGCTTTGAAAAGAAAGTGAGAGTGATTTATACCCAACTCAGGTATGTGCCCCAACTTTCCTACTTGAGGTGGAATGTGGAGAAGCAGCGAGACTATGTGAGGCCATTTTCTCACTCCCCTCTCATGTGCGTAAACCACCTGAAGAAAATTTATTTGCAGCTGCTGATTGGATTCATAATTGACAGAAATTGTTCTCCTGGTTTCTCCAATCCAAATGCCACTGGAATTTGTCTTGTTTATTCTTTACAGTAAAACTGTGGTTTGCAAGCAGAAGGCTCTGGAATTGTTGCCAAAGGTGGAAGAGGTGGTGAGTTTAATGAATGAGGATGAGAAGACTGTTGTTCGGCTTCAGGAGAAGCGACAGAAGGAACTCTGGAATCTCCTGAAGATAGCTTGTGTGAGTGAGCCCCTGTAGCCCAGCCCACAGCCCTCAGTCTGCCAGTGCTCTTTGCCTTTCCACCTCTTTGCAGCTGTCACCACCCCACGAGGGAGACCGCAAAGCCACAGACAAACCACTCAGCTGCTGCTGCTCAATTTTCTCTTCTCCATGACTTACAATGAGTAGGGAGGGGCAGAGTTAGGTCCTGGGCCTGTTGTTTTTATTTATGCATGTATTCATTTCCTGTGGCTACTGTAATAAATTACCACAAAGTATTCTGTCACAGTTCTGGGGGTCAGAATTCTGAAATCAAGGTATTGGCAGGGCTAGGCTTCTTCTGTAGGCTCTAGGGGAGAATTTCTTTCTGCCCTTCTAGCTTCTGGTGGCTCCAGTCATTCCTTGGCTTGTGACAGCATCACTCCATTCTTTGTCTATCTTCACATGCCTTCTCTGTGTCTCTCTTCTAGGTATCTCTTATAAGAACACTTGTCATTGGATTTCGGTCACATCTGAATAGTCCAGGATGATGTCATCTTGGGATCCTTAACTATATCTATAAAGACCGTTTTTTCCCATAAGGTCACATTCCCAGGTTCCTCGAGTTAAATATAGACAGACCTTTTGAGGGTCCACATGTCAGCACAATGTGGTTGACCCTCATCTATGTCCGCTGCTTAGTATTGTAACTCATAAATTCTGTGCCCACCATCTCAGTGTAGCTGTAATTCCACTGAATGTTGCTCAGAAAGAAAACATGACACAAAAAAAGAGAGCCCGGGACAGAGAAAGGAAAAGAGCCAAGCAAAAGCCATGGAAACCAGAGCCAATGGGAGAGTGACCCCACTCTGAAGACTGCAGAAAGGTTAAAAAGGTTGAAAGGAGAGCTGTGTAGTTATCTATAGCCTTTAAGAGCAAAAAAGAGAATGGGAAGATAGGTGCTTAAGGTGGAAGCAGGACACACAGATGGTGTTTTTTCAGGTCATGTATATAAGCATATTTGTAGGCCAAGCAGAAGGAGGCAGTGTACTGGGAGGTTCATAGTATCAAAGAGATAGGAGAGAGTGAGTTTCTAGTCCTGAGACCGGTAGAGAGGTCAACATCATGAGCATGAGTTGAAGTCTTGGCCTTGGGAAGGGTTGAGGGACATTTCCTCCTATAAGTAAGGAGGGAAAGAAAAGAGGAGAGATGACAAGACAGGGAAGGTTTAAGATGGAGAGAGAAGTCAAGCTATTCACAGGTAATGGCCTGATCTACCTTGTCTATCCATTTGACATTTATTGAGTGTTGACTATGCCCAGCAGTGTGATGAAAACTGGAGATAAAGGAGGGAGAAAAAAGCATGGTTCCTGACCCAAGGAGTTCATACTTTTGTGAGGGGCATAGACAGGAAAATGAATGAGAACAATTTCTAATGGAAAGTGCTATATAGCAGCGGTAGTAAGCAGGAGCTATAGCACGAATGCAGAGGAGGTGTGCCAGCTTGTCTTAGAGGTGAGGGAACCATAGGAGAGATTCCCAAGGAGGTGCTGTTTCACCTGAAGAATGAGTAGGAGGTAGGTGGCTAGGTGGTGATGAAGACCAAATTGGATGCTGGAATAGCTGGTTGAGATTAGACCTTGACATTCAGGTGGCAGAGAGGGTGTGGAGTCAGGATGGGTCCCCTAGCTTGAGAGGCTGAAAGGGATGAAGAACTGCAGGCTACAGTGAGGGCAAGGAAAAGGATCAATGAGGAGTAGATGAGGCCAGCAGATGAGAGTGTGTTGGAGACTTGGGGAGGAGAGGTGGCTTGAGGTGCTGAGAAGGTTGACCATAGGTCATGTCTGTGGGCTGCAGGCGTAAGGAAGTACAAGTAGCTGGAGCAAGAGCCATTAGTTTAGCATCTTGGCTTTGAGGTGGAGTGGTTACAGCATCCTGGGGGTCAGAATATCTTGGTTTTCTTCTCAGCTGCCCCACAGATGGGTGATTCAGTCACTGATAACTTTCTTGTGTGTTTCAGTCTTCTGCTTGGAAAAGAATAAAAACCTCTCCCTTTCAGTTTCCTTATAAGTGTTTGCTAAGCAATCAAACTAATGAAATAAAGCCTATAAATACAGGCACTCAAATCTCTGTATTTAGAATCTTTTATCAAAAAATACACCTGTAAATAGAGAAACATTTACTAAACTTAAATGTAAACTGTTAGTATTGTCACAGATAGAGATGTTGACCCATATTCTCTAGGAATAGCATGTGTCTTATGGCCAGTTGTCTTGTGAGAAATTGCTATAGTGTGAATGCAAAATTTGAATCAGCCCTTTGCTCCAAAATATTGTTGACTTTCTTTTTGGTTTTGTCCTTTAGAGCAAGGTCCGTGGTCCTGTCAGTGGAAGCCCAGATAGCATGAATGCTTCTCGCCTTAGTCACTCTGGTCAGCTGATGTCTCAGTCTCCCAGTGCCCCCTACAGCTTGCCTGAGACAGTCAACAAAAGGTACGTCACTGTCATCAGTTACAGTGCCAAGTGTAATATTCAAGGGCACATTAGGAGGTCATGGGATAGAAATGCACCGATAGACCATTTTGTCTGTCCGATGATCTTGTGTGTGTTTTTCCTTTGTGTTTGTTACATATGCTAGGCACTGTGGGGACAAATGTCTCATAGTCCTTTGTAACTAGCTAACTAAAGTTTCCTTGTCTTAGGGTTGGGTTACTAATTGCTCAAAAAGAATATTAAAAGTGATAATCAGTCACGTGCTGTAATATAGTCCATCAATCATTACCTGTTCTTCAAAACCAGCTTCCCTGCAGGGAGGGCCCTATTCATCCCCTCTGAGTTCTCCTTCTTCCTTTCACCCTCCATCCCTTTGGGTTACCAACTTTCCATTTTCCTCCCATGGCCTCTCTTCACCTCTCATTCATCCCTTCCTTCCCCTCCTGTCACCTGTAGCACTGCTACAGAGGTGGTGAACAGAACACTTCAGCCCTTTCTGGAAAGCCTTTTTGCCTCCCTACTTCATATCTTTACTCCCTCCAAGCCCTCTCTGGTCAAATTAATCTTCACAAAATGCCATTTGAAGTTATTCCTTGGTCAGTAACTAGCAATGGCTTCCCATTCCCTTTTCAAGGCATTCACAGGCACCTCACAGAGGCTGTTCAAGAGGATCCACGTTCCCACACAAGTTCTTGCTCTAGCTCAGTTTACCTTTAAGTCTGGTCCAGACCAGCAGCATCAGTAGCATCTTGTTAGAAATGCAGATTCTGAATCAGAAGCTCAGGGGTGGGGCACAGCAGCCTGTGTTTCACTTGCCCTGGCAGATTCCGATGCACACTCAAGTTTGAGAGTCACTCTCTGGCCGATGCCCTTCCCTGGAGCAGTCCTGCCATCTGGAGGGCACATCTGCTTCCTGCTTCCTCCGAGCCCTGAGCACACATGCACACAGGGATTGCTCTCTTTTTGGATCCCCTGTGGGGATTGTTTGTTTCTAATTCAGTCCCATACCTATTTATTCAGCACCTTCTATGTGCCAGGCACTATGCCAGGCCCTAGGCAGTAGAGGTAGTTACAGTCAGTTCCTGTCTACGGCCATGCCACCCTGAACAAGCCTAATCCTGTCTGATCTCGGAAGCTAAGCAGGGTAGGGCCTGGTTAGTATTTAGATGGGAGACCATCTAAAAAGACCAGATGCTGTAGGCATAAAAAAAAATAATAATAAGGGATTGTAAGCTGACAAGGTCCTTGAAATCTGTGAGGTCAACCAAGGGTTGCCTCGCCTAAAAAAAAAAAATCAGTTCCTATAGGCAAATCTATAGACATAGGAAATAGATTAATGATTACCTATGGCAGGTGGGGAAGGGGGATGGGAAGTAGCTAATATGGGTACAAGATTTCTTTTTGGGCGATGAAAATGTTCTAAAACTAGATTATCATGATGGTTGTATAACTCTGTAAATATACTGAAACTATCAAATTGTATACTTTAAATGGGTGAACTTTATCTTATATAAATTTATCTTAATAACGCTGTTTTAAAAAAGTCCTGTTCCTGTATTTGAGGAGTTCATAGCCTATACTGTTTTGGTATTTAATTTGGTATTTAATCATATATGGCCTTAGGTTCTTAATTCTCTCTCCAATCTACTGTGAGTTCTTTGAGGATAGTAACCAGGTCCTATTCCTCTTACGTTGCCCTCTGGAGCTGGTATTGAGCCTTTAACCTGGTTAGTAGCCCCATAGAAGAGGCTAAGGAAAAAGATGCCCTCTGTTCCTACCATCAGAGTGTCACACTTTGCAAGGTGAGAGGAGTTTCAAGACACTGTCTGCCTGGATTTGTCACATTCCCTCTAATGATATCCTCAATGCCTTAGGAAAGTCATCCTAGGAGCACAGGTTGCCAGTTGTCTTTCCATATCATAGAGCTGAGGTTAATAAAGGATGAATAACTTATTATATTCTCCCCTATTTCACCATGGCCTGTTCTTGATAGGACACGTACACTTCTTATTATAGAAAAGAGAGAACACAGGTTAATGAAATCAGTTCCCAGAACTTGCTTTTCTGCAGACCTCAAGGAGCTGTGGAAATTGCTTGGTTTGTATATATTATTTCCATTTCAAAAATTGAAAAACAGGTGATTTGGGAGATTTCTTTAGATTTTGGTAGTTTGGAGAGAATTAATAAATTCAGCTGTCTAGTTAAGTCTGAAAGAACTCTTAATTTTTTATTAAGCAGGGATCTGTTTGCTTTTTCACATTGTGACCAGTAATACTCATGGCTGGATTTGGGTTTCTGAAAATGCTTAATTAGATGCATGAAGTCAATAATCAATGACATGGTGTTTTAAGACACTCAGAACTAAAATAATTATTATTTAATTCTTAGAATCTTGCTAAATAGTAGGTTTTCTCTGAAAAAATAATACTGACCACTTTCTAATAATTTGATTGTTTTCTTTAGTGAAGAGTTGATGGCTGAAGCACATACTCTCTGCACCCAGCTAGAAAATGCAATGCAAGACACCATGAAAGAACAGGACCAGAGTTTACGGGTAATGGCCTCTGCAAATCTCAGCTGTCCCATCCTTTCTACAGCAGATTAGAGAAAGAAAATGGAAAGGCAATTCAGCATTTCCTTGACTTCAGCATACACTTAGGATTTTCTAGTACAACTAACCCTTGAAAAACACAAGGGTTAGGGGCACCAACACCCCGCACAGTCAAAAATCCACATATAATTTTTGGCTCCCCTAAAACTTAACTTCTAATAACCTACTGTTGACAGGAAGCCTTACCAATAACATAAACAGTCAATTAACACATATTTTGTATGTTCTATATACTACATACTGTATTCTTAAAGTAAGCTAGAGAAAAGGTTATTAAGAAAGTCGTAAGAGAAAATACATTCATTGTATTTATGGAAAAAATTCACATGTAAGTGGACCTGCGCAGTTCAAACCATGTCATTCAAGGGTCAACTGTACATATTTATTCATCATCATCATCATTATCATCATCATAATGCTAACAATTAATAGATGGATACAAGTACTTTATGTGTACTATCTCATTTTATCCTTACAACACTTGATCCTTATGAAGAAGGTAACATTATTCTAAGGCCTTCCGCCCTCCACCCGCCCTTGCAACTTTTGTACCATTGCTGAGCATCCATATGTGTGTGGGGGGAGGAGGTTGCTGTGCTGGGCTTCAGAGATAAAACAAGAACCTGTCTTGGCCCTGCTTCCCAGGGACTCAGAGCTTAGCAGTAGGTAGTACTAATTATAGGGAAGCTAACATAAAGAAGAACTAGTCACAATACATGTACATTAACACAAAGCTAACATTATATGAGGATCTTAAGTCATTCCCTCAGCTCTTTAAATGGCCTTTTCTGCCGATGCAATCACTTACTAGCCTTCTCCAATTTCTCAGTTTTCAGAAGAATCAGAGGGGATACTACTAATTATAATCACCTATTTATTCAAGTGTCTTCTCCAATACTTGGGGCTTTGCATATGTTTCGTTGCTGCTCTTCCTCTTCCTGGCACTGTATATTTTATCTTTTCATTGCTAATTTGCATTTCTGCCAGAGGAAAAGGAAGTCTAATCAGGCTATTTCATCCAGAAATCAATAGCTGAGATTTACTTTTGGTACCACCTACCCACAGTGAACATAAATAAGTGCCATGAACACAAGTAATATTAAAATTTCCTTTCCAGTTTCTATAGTCACAGAATCTCAGGGACTCCAAGCTAGTCCAAAGAAAAGATCCTGTATGGTTTTGAATATGTTACTTCAGCTCAAGGGTACCCTGCAATAACAAGACTACTATTAATGAGAGGATTTAAATTTCCTTCTAAATTGTGCTGGTTGCCTCCTGAAAATGAAAAACAACTTGAAGTATATTGGTGGCCATTGTATTTTTAACCTGTCTGTTGACTTTCAGTCTCTAGACTGGAGCTGGTTACAGATGGAAGAAGAGGAGCAGAATAGCCTGGAGCAGGCCTCTTGACTGCAGTGCGTGGCCTGGACCACCTGATGGGGCTGTCAGGCCTGGCGCTCTCCCATGGTGGCCCCTGCTATAATGACATCCCAGCAGTCTTTGGCACCCAGACATTCACTGTGGACCCAGGGCCCTCGTGGGCACCGCCAACAACTTGTCTGAACACTGGAAATCCTCTACCACAGAGGCCCAGCAAACACTGATGTCAGGCACAAGCTTTTAGGGAGACCAAGCCACAGCAGCTACTTTCTCTGCTCTGAAAAAAAGTGCTTCAAGTACAGTTGCCCCACAGACCACTGGACAAATGTCTAATCTGAATCTTTCAGGACAAAGTATGATCCATACTTGGTGCCAGCCTGTCTTCTGCTGACCCCTCCTGATTTCCAAAGGCCTTGATCCACCTGTCCTCACAACTAGAATTACATTGGATTCAGCTTCTCTTAAACAGACTTTTAAATCATGGACTTGATCCAGCCCCATCCTCTCTCTTCCTGTTTTCATATCACTGCTGCTAACATTTTCCTTTACCTACACTTTGGTGGTTGTCCTCCCTTGGGCAATGTTGTAGATAAATGCTAAGCTCCCCCATCTATAGTCCTTTGAGCCACAGAGTGACTCAGGAGAGCCAGCATGGAAGAGCAACTCCATTCCTTTGTATTCCAAAGATTACTTGAGAGTGAGTTGTCATGGAAAAGAAGAAAAGGTTATCTGTCAACCATAGTGCCCATACCCCCTGTCCTTTTTCAGACACATCTGTGTGTAGTTGTGATGGGATGGGGAGTTCCTGCATCTCATATCATCTAGCAGTATTATTAAATTGATTTATTTAAAAGTTTCTATATCTTGTAACATGAATCAAACACATATACTAGGTCCCACAATCCATTTTTACAATACCTACGATTAAGACTCAAAATCCAACTTCATAGAAAATTTTATAAACTAGAATAGTGCTTGGATCAAACAGTGCCACAGCACTAGCACTGCTTTTTTGACATTTCACAAAACTTCACCTTTATATAAAATAAAGGAGGAATGCAAAACAAGTTCAAGGTAGCGGCAGTAGAGGTAGTAAGAAGTAATCCATCTTAAATATATATTCTGGAGACAGATTAGAGAAGACTTGCAAACAGATTGGATGTCTAGTGTGAAAAAAGCAATTAAGTATGACTCTTAGGGTTTTGGCGTGATGGCAGGGTGGATTAAAGCGTCATTAACTGAGATGGGGAAAAGTTAAGAAGTTAGTGGGGCAAGAGTTATTGGATATTTTATCTTTGAGGTGCCTATTAAGCACAACTAGAGATAATCCAGTGGGCAGTTTGATATATGGGACTAGAACTCAAGGGAGATAAGGACTAAAAATATAAATTTAGGAGTCTTCAAGCTAGATATGACATTTAAAAAGCTGAAACCGGACAAAGTGGAAAAACTGGTTAGAAGACCAAGGCCTGAGGCATTTTCCCAGAGAGGTTGGAGAATAGAAGAGGAGCTTGGAACTGGCCCACGAAACAACAAACTTGAGGAGTGGCTAGTCAGGAAGAAGGAAAATAGAATGTGCTGTCTTAGAAGACAATTGAAAACATTTCATGAAGAGAGTATTAAGTGAATCAGATGTTATTGACTGATCCAAGAAGATGAGGACAGAGAATTGACTATTTTCCTTGGATTTTCTGGTACTGATTTTTTTTTTTTTGATTGGTGTGATACTGTGTAAAAGTGATCTCACAATTCCCTAGAGTAACTTTCATTATTCAGAGGTAATAACTTTTTTATTTAATGAGAGATGATTATTCTTCAGAACAAAATAATATGAAATTTCATTTTGCCTGGAATAGAGATTGGATGGGAAAAAAACAAAAAAAGTAAGAAGACTCATCTCTAAATGAAGGTAGACATCAAGGTGTTAAGCTGCAGAATAAAGTTAAAGGGCAAGAGATAAAGAAACATACAAATATTTTTTAAAATGTACAAATGTGTAAAAATGATTAGTAGTAATATATTAAAAATCTAACAAATGACTACACTAGAAAATGAACAAAGTATTTAAATAGGAAATTCACACACAAAAAGAAATACAAATGTCCATAACTTAAAAGGTATACTGATATTGTAAAAAAATACAACCAGGTACAACCTAATTTAAAAAACTAATTATAGCTAAAGAGCATTATTCCATTATTGAAAAATGATGGGAATGTAAAGAGGACTTGATTAGAAGACTGGAAATATATGTCTCAAAATATTAACATTGGTTAAACTGGATGGGTTGGTCATTGATTTCAATTTTCTTTTATACATTTTTCAGATTTTTCTACAGCAATTATGTATCATTTTGTAATAAACAATTTTATTTGCACACAAAGCAATTGCCTGGAATTGGCAGCTTAGTGTAAACTCCAGGAGTTACACTTGGGAAAGAAAATTCTGCTGATGTCACATTTTCATTTCTCAAGCAGACTTGTAAATTTCTCAGATATAGGTCATCATGTTGTAATGAGTTTCATTGCTCATTAGGTGAAGCACTGCTCCCTCCCTAAAGGTTTTTTCACTTTAGTCCATACCGGAAAAGACAGAAGGATAAAAAAAATTTTTTTTGACATTGGTTGGCATATCTGCTTAAAAGTTTTGTATGGGAGGCTTTCCTCTTATTGGCATATTTCATTCCAGGCTCCTGCTGCACCTAGTACAGGAGAATGCCATTGTGATTTGGGCTGCGCTATATTTTTACAGAAAGTTTTGACAGTATGACGCAGGTGTTGCCTCATATCACAAAATTCGCCATGCATTCAGTAACTATTATTGTGCACATATAATTCGTGCACTGAGCAGTTGTCAGTATTCTCTCACTCCACCCACCACCTTATATAACCCACCATCCGAGGTTGTGAAGAGTCAAAATCGGTCTCCTCTACTAGGAAGAGGGTTTCAGAGAAGCGTACTGGGAAAACACATAATGTCTTAGGTTAGCAATCCAGGTCTTCCCATAGGAATCCCATTGGGATGTAATTCGGCGGTATCCATTTTCCAACTGCCAAATTCAAGTTTCAGGTCCCCTCTACCCTCTCGGTTCCCTTTTCTCACATGCCGACGCAGCGCCGCTCATGCCCGGCCGCCGGCACTGGCCCTAGCCTGACGTCACCACGCGCGCCGTGCGCCGCGCCTCCTGTCAGAGGCAGCCATTGTTCAGCGGCTCACGCTGTCTGTGCCGGGGCTGGGCTGGTCCTACCCGCCTCTCCAAGTCCCTGCCCCTCCTTAAAGCTGGGAGAGGGGGCCAGTCCCTGGCTCTGAGCACTCAGGGGTTCTTGGGTGCGGGCCACCATGAGCAAACGGAAGGCGCCACAGGAGACTCTCAACGGGGGAATCACCGATATGCTCACAGGTTAGCAGCGCGCTGGGGGCCGCTGGCTTCTCCTTTCCTCCCACCCCATTGCCTTCCCCACCTTCTCTCGCGTCCCCGCAGCCCAGTGAATGGGATCGTCCCCTCGCAGCGGGTAGTCAGTCTTCTGTGCGGATCTTCCTTCCGCGCCGGTGGGCGGTGACTGATTGTCAGTACTGCTGGAGACTCTTGTGTCACCGCTTGTAGAAGTGGGAAGTCATTGTTTTTTAAAAGGCTGTTAAGTCCCCTTCCGGGAAACTCAGTTCTCGTTTGTTTATTCGTGGTTCTTGTTCACAAGAGCCTTTTGTTGCCTTTTCAGAACTCGCAAACTTTGAGAAGAACGTGAACCAGGCTATCCACAAGTACAATGCTTACAGGTGGGACGGTGCAGCATTCTCTGGTAGCATGCATTCTGGGATGTGTGGCAATTAAAAGGGCTGAGGGTCCAGTGGATATTTGGAACATCTGCAAGGGGAGAAAAAAAGCAAGAACTGAGAGTATTTGACTCTGTGATGGTACTTTACTGCAATATTTGTGAGAGAACTTGGGCAGAGTTCTGTAGGATCAATTCCGACTCCCAACTCTTAACTGAAAATAGGCTGATACATATTTTTCCCATCATCACACACGAATTACTGAAAATACAGTTTGATTTTAAGCCATAATGAAAGGCAGTGGATGAGGTCTCTGCTGTGAAATAGATGTGGTTCAAGGAATCAGCTCTTTCCATCTGGTTGGTCTGTGACAGATCCTGTCACCTTTTTGGATCCCATCCTTGTTCATCTAACCAGGGCCTTATCCTATACATTATTCTGCCACTCACCTGCTTCTGATCCTTAGCCTATTGACATGTCCCAATCAAAGGCAAAAACAACTAGCTAGCAGCTACCATGTGTCTTTCCTCCACATTACTGTAAACTTTCTTGAATACTCTGTGTTCCTTGTCCAGACTCCCACATCTCTAGTCATGCCTTATCTCACTGCAGTATACTTTATATTTTACTATTCCTCTGAAAATGTTGTTGGACTCATCATATTGGACTCTCAGAAACATTCACTACTAGCTCATTCCATTCAAGTCTTACCCCTGACTTCTGGGATGGCACAACCCTTTGTTCTTTCACTTCTTCTAGCTTACATTTTCATGTTGGTAGTTTCTAGAGGTCTGCCCTTAGCCATCTTTTCTCACTTTCATACTTTCTCTGGCA
This sequence comes from Eidolon dupreanum, assembly GCA_028627145.1. Taxonomy (NCBI): domain Eukaryota; kingdom Metazoa; phylum Chordata; class Mammalia; order Chiroptera; family Pteropodidae; genus Eidolon; species Eidolon dupreanum. Next base: position 45,752,010 of record CM053508.1, on the reverse strand, counting down.
ATCTTACCATCCTTGGCAGCTTTGGATACTGGTTATGTTAATGACTCCAAGTCTGTATCTCACTGGGCTTTTCTCCAGATTTTTAGGCCTATATTCCCTTTATCTCTACCTTTCAAAACGAAACTAAACTTCCTCCTTCCCTTCCTAATCAGCATAATTCAAAGATGATTACACTCCCTTCTCTCTTTACCTACTGTGACCTCCTTCGTAAACTGATTGTATTATTAGCCGCACATTTGATGATCTAGAAAGCAGATATTCAACCCTATAATTTGAGTCACAGTAGGTTTCAGAGAGGAGTTTAGTCTTGAAGGAGCTCATTGGGGGATAAGTGAGGGGAAGAACAATCTAGAGAAGGAATCAAAACATGCCAAGGCATTGAGACATGAAGGGATATAACATTTTCTGGGAAGTTATTAATTCAATTTGCTTAAGGGGTATGGTCTGAGTTGAAAATAAGTCTGGAAAAGCAGTAGCACCCTGCATGTTCCTTCTTTCCCTGATATACATTTCTTTTGATTGTGGCCAAAGTATTCTTTTGAAAATAGCTATGTGATCTTGTCATTCTTCCATATCAAATAATTAAACATTTCCTCTTAACTTTTATAAAGTTCAAACATATCGTAACATACAAAAGGCCTTTCATGATCTAATTCTTCCCTTTCAGGCTTTGTCCTATAGTGCTAATTATCTGGAACTACTTGCCTTTACTGAAACAATTCCTTCCACAAAGTGCCGTCAACCTACTTTTCCAGACTGATCATCAGTATTATGCTAATGAAGTTGAAATCCAAGACTAAATGTTTATATGTGTTAGAATAGAATGAAAAACAAGAACTCTAAAGACCACCCAATATTTATGCTTTAGACTTAGATGTATTACTGGCCTTTTATCAGCATCAATGCTAAACCACATTTAGTATTGAAATTATAGACAGGATATCATCAGTAAGCTTCCAGGGTATACTGAATCTGTCACCAGATTCCTGAGCTGGAAATGTATGGAAGTGGGCAAGCATCACACATCACTATCTTGTGTGAAACTAAAATGAGAGCAATGGGCGGGGGGCGGGGAAACAACCTGGTATTAAGGGCATAAGAGAAAGCAGTTTAAACCATTAATTTAAAAATAGCCTTCCATGAGCCAATTGGATATCTAGTGGTCTGAATACTACTAGGTGGCACATTTTTCTGAGAGTTATGAATAATTTCTAAAAACTAGCTATTAAAAAAAAAAGGTCCAATGATGTTTCCCACTTAATTCCCAAAAGGGAAGGCAACTTGTTTCCTTTATCTCCCTGGTTTTAAATATACAGTTATCCTGAAATATGAGGATGTTCCAAGAGATACTTCTAAAAATTAGAGATGTAGGTGGTCTGCCAGCTCCTCTGAGTTTTTTATAAGTTTTATATGAATATGAAAATTAATTATCTTGGTGAAAGTTTAAGTTGCATATTTGCTTTTATGTGTATTCCAATTTAAGAAAAATTAAGACCTTGCTGGATTTCTAATTGGTTTTCTCTTGTTTTTCTCTTATAGAAAAGCAGCATCTGTGATAGCAAAGTACCCACACAAAATAAAGAGTGGAGCGGAAGCTAAGAAATTAGTAAGTTTAGTGAGAAAGTTGATCGAAGAATTCATGCATCTACAAATTTGGTGGACTTCCACAGAACTAAATCTGCCTCTCTAAAGTTGCCTTGACCCATACAAATAGATTTCACTGCTCCTGATTTATTGGAATAATATTTATGCTGTTTCAAGCTTAATTTTTCAAGCTCAAAGTATTTTGATTGGGGGATTAGGTAGATTTTAAAAAATTAAATAGATGTAATTACAGTTTTCTATATATATAAATGTACTTACTCTCATTTTCAGCTTGAGTGTAGAACTGAAGGAGAGTATGGTGACAGAGTGGTACTAGCATATCTAGTCCCCAGCTACTTTTTTCTGATCCCCAGGTATAGAAATTTATGTGAGTTAGTGTTCCCAAAGAGATCTTACCCACTAATAAGCACATGATTAAACCCATTTGTGTATTATGGCATTTAGCCCTATCCTATGCAAATTCCATAAAGTCCTATATGCTAGTAGTGTCACAATTTCTAGAGGGTCTCCTCTCTTGGTAATTTGTAATAATATTGCTAAAAATATCCTGGGAAAGTTTACCTATTGATAATCAGATTATTCTCTCATCTAAATCCCACTAAAAGATTTTTAGTTCTTCAAAACTAAGGACCATATTTTTTTTTTCCTTCAAAGATGTCAAACTGACATGGCTTTGATTAGTCGAGATCCCAATAGTTATTATCTTCTGTTGTTCTTTGCCCACTTGTGTTTCACAAAAGTCCTCTAGAATTTAGATATTAGTATTTGATTGTCCTTAATTTTCTCACGAGAGCCTTTAGAATATAAGTTATAACTGTCTTTGTATTTTCATCTTTCAGAGTCTTAACATTACCATAAATCTTATACTACTTATGATTACATGACAAATTATCATGTAATGATACTACATTCTTCATCTTAAATTTATTACTCAATACAAATCATACTCTGGTGTATAGGTTTTAATCCTTTGTGCCATAAATAGTTCTCAACATCAATATATCTTCCCCAAATAGATTAGCCAAGCAAGTTATAAATACATTAGACTTTAATTCTGAATTTCTATATTGGTGAACTTACCCAGTATTAACCTCAGGAGCCACTAATACTTCCATTCTGTTCCCCTTTTATAACCATTGAATTTCCTTTTTTATGTTAATTGCAAATAGCCTGTTCATTGCCTCAAATAGATGCAGATTTCTGTCAAGCGCTGTTATACTTCATCTCCAATCTGAGCTTATGATATATCCCAGAAAGAATACAAAAGTACCCAGAATTCCTTTCGCGTAAGACTGGACTTAATATGAAAATGTCATCATTATTCTTTTTAAAACAGACCTACTTTCTAGTGCATATGAGTGCTTCTCAATAATTCTAGAAATTTCCAGAATGAGTATTTTGCCTTTTATTCCTTAATGTTAGGTATTAAGAATAGCCTCGGCCTAAATTGCTTTAGATCAATATGTCTCTTCTGGCATAGGAAATGAGAAACCTGAGCAGTTTCCCTTTGCAAACCTATTCTACTTACTAAATCTTATTTATTACCATCTGGTATTTGCTATTTTCAAAACTTGAATATGTATTCAGTAGTCTTGGGACACTTATTAAATATAAAATAAAGCAAGACTATAAAAGGGTAAAAAAAGATAAAAACAAAAGAAAAGACCAAAACAAACAAAATATAGAAGGGTGAACTTAAGGCTAGGAGACAATAGGAAATAACTGGCACACATGTTATGCATGTTGAACATTTAACTGTAAGCATGAAAAAAAGTTCAACTTCACTAATAATCAGAGCTGCAAATTAAAGCAAGGTGCTACATAGTGCCTGTTAAACTGTCAAGTATAATATGCTGTATGGATAAAGATGTGGAAAAAAGACTCATTTACTGCTGATCCAAAGAGTTATTTGTTTACAACCCTTCTGAAGGATATTGTGGCAGAACATTGGCAAAATGTATATATCCTTTGTCCCAGCAATTCCAGTTTGAGGAATTTATCCTAAAGAAATCTGTAGAGCTATATGTATACAAGAATTCATTAGTTCATAATTTTTGAGCATTTATATGCCAGGTATTCCTCCAGGTGCTAGGGATAAAGCAGTGAATAAACAGAACCTCTGCTCTCTTAGGGCTTATTTTCTAGAGCAGTACTGTCTAATTCAGTAACCATGAGTCAGATTTGGCTAGTGAACTAGTGGTTAATGTGACTAAGGAAATGAATTTTTAATTTTAATGTAAACTTAAATTGTCATAGCTGGTTGGCTGCTGTGTGGTTGCACTGTGCAATTCTAGGACAGTGTGGTACCTAGACCAGCAGCATCAGCATCACCTGGGAACTTGTTAGAAATGCAATCTATTGAATCAGAAATTCTAAGGTGGGACTTGACATTCTGTGTTTTAACATATCCCCCAGGTGATGCTGATGTATGCAAAAGCTTGAGAACCTCTGTTCCAGATGAACTTCATGATAGTGTTGCTATAATATCAAAAAGTGGAAACCATCTAAATGTTCACCTGTAGGGTATTTAAGTAAATTGCATTTATATACTGATATGCTATGTAGCCATTAAAGATATTATAGTTGTATTTATTGATGTGGAAATTTTTTTCAAGATGTATTTTTAAGTTGAAAAAAAGCACTTTACAAAGATGTATGATTCTGTTTTTGAAAGAAAAAAGTATGCATATACATATATAGTAACTGCTTTTATAGGTAAGCAGAAAAGAAGTCAATATATAGCAGATGTTAAACGATAGGTTATAGTTTAATTTTCAGTGATGAAATTAACAAGTGATTTTTAATATTTTTCTTTATGCAGCTTATATTTTCTAATTTTTCTACAACCAAAGTTAATTTTAAAATGCAAGAGTCACTTAGAATTGTTTTATAAGGCTTCTCTTTTGTCAATTATTTAAATATTTTATCTTTAGGAGACTGCATTGTTACTGGGGCTTAATTCTCTGTCCTTTGTTTCAGTACTGGCTATGTGATGATCATTTGTTTTTTATTTGTCATTTTGTGCTTTTTAGTGATTCATTTAGTAAACATTATATTTATATGACTTTTGTATTTTAAATTTTCTATATAGCCTGGAGTAGGAACAAAAATTGCTGAAAAGATTGATGAGTTTTTAGCAACTGGAAAATTGCGTAAACTGGAAAAGGTAAAATTGTAACTTATTTGTTTGCTTATTTGATTATAGTATCTGCCTTTATGGCAACTATCATGGAGCACCACTGCAAGGTGATTGATGTCACTCTAGTGAGACTCAAGGAAAAGAGAGGAGGAGAGTTTATAGCTTTTAAGTGTTCTGTTTTAAAAATTTGAATATTTCTATAAAATGTTCACTTATTTTATGTGGCATTTAAGAGGCTGTTAAGCATATATGATAGAATTACCTCCTGTTTTCAGTACCATTCAGAAGGGAGATTATAAACTCTTACTAAAAGATTTTATCTTTAAAAATTCCTATGTTTAAACTCTCCCAAGCATTTGAAAGGTTCTATTTCACCCTTGATGATCGTGATTATATCACTTCTAGTCTTTTACGACTAAGTCTTTTAAAAGTATTAGATAAATTAGAAATGAGACATTTTCAGATGCTCTGTTATTTACCTTGAACTGCCTAGATTATATATAAATACTTCTGTATGGTTTATCCAAGCAATGTAAATGGCTCTTCTGGTGCCTTAGCAGATTGGTACATTTCCAATAAGATCATTTGAGTCCTTAAAGCATTCCTAAATCATTGTTATGCTTTTTCCGCCCCCCCCCCCTTAAAGATTCGGCAGGATGATACAAGTTCATCCATCAATTTTCTGACTCGAGTCACTGGCATTGGGTAAGAACTATTTTTAAACAGATGCAATAGTAGAGCTCGTTTAATTTTTTCATGTCAGCCAAACTAAAGTGCACGCTATTTCCCTTCAAAACCAATACCTTTCCACCTCTGTGCCTTTGCTCATGCAGTTCACTGGTTCTCCAGATGCTGCTTCTACTGTAAAAACCCCATCCAGAGAAAATGTTACCTCCTTCATGAAACCAGTTTGATTCCCCAGCCAGAAATAATCTCTCCTTCCTCCGAACTCCACTAACTTTTGCTCGGTGTACATCTTGTCACTCCCTCCAGATTATGCCTCTTTTGCTTCTCTGAGTGTAATATTTTTCTTAAGAATTTAAGCTTTTTCCCATAACACCAAGCATAGTACCTTATGAATTAGAAACAAGCATTCAAGCATTTTTTAAAGAAGGAATCTTTATCTTAAAATTTGAACTAGTATGAAAGGGGGCTACTTTGGCACTGTGCAAAAGTAAAGATGAGCCTTGACCTATTAAGGCTATAATGTTTTACTTAACTCATCTTCATGGAATGAGAAATTTTTTTAGGTAGATGATGATCCTTTAAATGGCAACATTTTGATGAAAGTTACTCTAAAAATAGATTACATTCCTAAGTCTAGTATACTGAAAATGAGCTTGACTCCTTGGGGACCCAAGGCTATTATAATGTTAGTTAGAATGTGTTTTAAAGAGCATCTGTTATATTATCCTCTTTTTCCAGGCAAGAAAACAGTACAGAAAGCGATAACTATGGCAGAATCAGAAGTAAAACCCATATCTCCTGACTCCCATTTCAGTTCTATTTTTTCTGTGCTGTATTACCTTCTTGACATGAATATCAGTTTCTGTACCACACTGTTTCTGTACAGAGTCTCTTTGTTAAATATAATCTCATAGGTCATCCCTCACCATCCAGTCTAAAGTAGGACCCAACCACTCTGTCATATTACCCTGTTTTAATTCATTTACCTGATATTTTTATTGTTTGTTCATGTATCTATTTATTCTCTCTCTACCCACTACACTGTAAATAGTTAAGGCCAGGGCCCTTATTTGTCTTATTTCTGTTGTATTTTCAGCACCTAGAAGAGTATCTGGCACATAATAGGCCCTCAGTAAATCTCATGAAATGAATGAAGTTTTCAAATACCTGTATGTCTGTTTTATGAATAAGTACTATGCATTATAACACTTAGCTATTTAGACATCTCTTTCATGTCCAAGTTCTTGATTGTCTTGATAGATTTCAAGAATTCTTCTCTTTGAATAAAACTGAACATTACCAAAATAACCATGCAATTTTAGCAGATCTTATTCAGCTCAATAGTAACTCTATATTTTTGACAAGAAAAAGCATTACTGGTTATTTGTTACAAGGATCCTGAGTTTCACTTAATTTTGAAATAGTGCTTTGCTTTCTCTTTCTAGTCCATCTGCTGCAAGGAAGTTCGTAGATGAAGGAATTAAAACATTAGAAGGTGAGTATGTAAAATAGGTCACTAATTCCAGATTAAATATGATTCTGAAGGACTGTTAATGCTCTAACAAATTAGAACTTGAAAGACCCTTTTTCAAATTAGAACTTGAAAAAGAAACAGTAAGATTTCTTTTTAACTCTACAGTAGAGAGTAGATATAAAGAGAAGTTTATATTTTCATCTTAAACATATTTAGGTTTGTAACTCAGAAAAAAATCAAGAAGAACAAGAACTTCCTTTTTGATTTTAAGGCAGTGATTTCACTTGTAGATTTTTAGATGATTTAAATTCCCTTTGTTTCTTTAACAAAATTTTAGACAATAAAGTCCTACACATTCAGCTGAAAAGCTGTCATATACATTGAGCAGGATTATGTAAGAGGCTTATAAAGCTTGTTGAATGAATTTTTGCTTTCAAAGAAGTGGTAAAAATAGAGCCTAAGTAATTATGAAACAATTCTCTTAAACTTAATATAGCAATCCTTTAAATATAATTTATTTCTTCATACATTTCAAGATATACATGTAGATTCATTATAGTACATTGTGGCATTTGGGATTTAATATTTGTGGTTTCAACTACTTGCAAGCAACCCAAAATGGTTTAGTGGACAGGTTTTAGAAACTGACCTGAGTTTGAATCCATTCTCCACCACTTTATTAGAATGAATGACTGCGGTGCCTTGGTTTTTATCTACAAAATGGCATAATCATTTCTGCCTCATGATTTAATGAAATAATGTATGTAAAGCACTAAACAGAGTGCTTAATATCTAGTAAATACTTAAAGATAGTAACTGACTCTTAAGAGGTATGATTAATTAGAATTTATGCGAGCCATATGGCTAGAGAATAAACTCTACTACATCTGCATCTCAGAGAGGGTTTGTGCTTTTCTGCTTGTGGCATATATAGTTTATCTGAGTGAAATATTGAATAAAGGGTTCAAGAATTTGTTTCTCAGAAGTATTCAATTGCATCCCTTGGGAATGCCAAGGATCTACTGTAATGGTTTTTATATTATTTTACAGTTCAGAGTTATGTAATATAATAACTGTTGATACATCTATAAGACAAACTCAATATTCCTGTTTCATTTTCCCTCGTATACTTTAGTGTTTTTGTGTACGCACAACTATGAGAAATACTAAGTGCTCTATGTATCATAAAGATACTTATTTTTCTCCAATTTACATTTTCAGAGAGATGTGATTATAGGAATTACTTTTGAAGTATACTTACCTTGCTGTTTCTTTAACAAGGCTTACTCCTGCACTCATGCTCAGTAAAGGAACATCCAAATGGACTAAGTCACCTTTAGATTTAACATATGATATTATGATAGGACAGTTTTTTCATTAAAAAAAATAAAGATTATACCTCTCCTTTCAACAGGATTTTTAGCACAGTGCCTATACAAATCAGTACTCAACAAATATGAATGAAGGAGTGAATAAACAAGCGAACAATATGAATGAACTTAGTTACTCATAATACATTCAGAAATTATGGTTACTACTGCTGCTAGTAACCATAAATTAAGCAATATAGGTTCTTACAGAGCTGCTCTTTGCTATAGTTAATGAAATTTGATGTGATCTTGGTATGTTTTATCTACTATTTTATGTAACTATAATTGAAATTTTGATTCAGTAAGTAAAAATAATCATGAAATAACTGTTAGGTTTTACTACATTAATTTGAAGAGTCACTTTTATCTAATTCTTAATATCCGAACATATTTTTTCATTGTTTTTTAAAAGTCATTTCAATGTATTTTCTAGGTAGTTCTTTGTAAAAATGATCACTGAATTTAGCATTTTTTTCCAAAAATGTTTAAATTGGTACTTCAACTTTTTTAATCTTCTATACAGATCTCAGAAAAAATGAAGATAAATTGAACCATCATCAGCGAATTGGGCTGAAGTAAGATAGCAAGTTCTCTTTTGACGCTTAAGATGTAAAAGTAAAAATGTGTAGCCATTCTTCCATACGTCATAATAGTTCTTCAAACTAGCTATAAACACAGTCATTTTTCTATTCAGATGTGCTAAGATTTGTGGCAGACTCCTATAGAGAATATACCTCTATTCATATGTTTTATTATTGCTTTCTAGTTTGTTTGCCTGTTTTGAGTATTTCCCTTATTCTCTTGACTTTAGGAGGGAAATGTCCTCTGATAATACATAGAACTAAGTATGTCAGTCAACAGGTATTTATTTCATGCTTACATTGTACAACGCACTGCATTAGGTCTGAGGTAAGGATATAAACAGGCACAGTGTAGCTCTTAAATTTAGAGTCTACCTGAGAAGATAAGTCATGAACAGGAAACATTACATTTAAATAAAAGAAAGAAGTAAAATGCACATAAGCTATGTACATGCATAAGTATATATCTCCTCTAATCATACAGAGTCTTGTTGGCAATTCATTCCTAATAACCTTCTGAACCTGATGCCTTCCATAATATTTTTGAACTTATACTTCCCATTCAAAACTTTGAGCCAGTAGGAGACTAGGACGGTAATATTTCTCACTTTCCTTGTATTTACATAGTAAATAGGAATCTTCTAAAGAACTTGGTTGTTGTGAGAATTGGTTTTGAACAGGTGCTTTATTCTTAGATGTTATTTCATACTGAGGTAATATTTTTATAACAACCTTATTGAAGTATGAATCATATACCATAAAATTGACCCATTTACAGTAAATAATTCAATGGCTTCAGGATATTCAGAGTTATACAACCATCACTGCAATCAATTTTAGAGCATTTTTGTTACCCCCAAAAGAGCCCATACCTACTGGCAGTCACTCCTCATTTTTCCCCATCCCCCAGGTTCTGGAAAACCTATAGATTTGCTTATTCTGGATATTTCACGTAAATGATATCATACAATATGTGGTCTTTTATGAGTGGCTTTTTTCACTTAGCATCATGTCAGTGTTCATCCAGGTTGTAGGACCGTACAAGGATAACATTTTAAAAGAAAATAATTTTACAAGATTTAAGAATAAACTGTATCCCCTTGACTTGACAATAGGAAGCAGTCTAATTTGGAAATATACTAACTTAAATGTATTTATTTACTCTTGGTATATGAATGAGAAGTTTATTTATAAATAAGTTTAGATGGAGTATCTGAAATATCACAAAGGATGACACCTAATGAATTTTAATCTTGATTTTTGAACTGATGGTATAAGGACACTTGAAATGGCAGGAATTTAATTTTTAAGATTTAAATGTCACAAAAACCTTTTCCCTATTCTGTCTTTAAAGATATTTTGAAGACTTTGAGAAAAGAATTCCTCGTGAAGAGATGTTACAAATGCAAGTAAGAGTGTGTTAAATTGTATTGAGAATAGAATTGAGAATGTCACTTGGTGAAAGCTGTTTTTAGAATACTGACTTAATTTTTCTTCTATTAGGATATTGTACTAAATGAAGTTAAAAAAGTGGATTCTGAATACATTGCTACAGTCTGTGGCAGTTTCAGACGAGGTAACATGATTCCTAACTTTGGTCGTTCATGTCTTGATGTTAAAATTGTATGAGAAACATGAACTAAAAAGATATAACTTGTGTAACTTCATAGACTTACTAAGATCCTGTATTTTATTTGTTTATAGATGGAAATAAATGTGTGAAAAATTAGAGGAAATTTGTATTGAATTTATTATAGAATAATATTTTAATGACTAATTTTAATGAAAATTTATAGAATAATTTTAGATATGTTAAAATCCTAATAGTGGTTGTCTGGCTAGATGGTTGTGAAGCTATGGGTAGGTTTGTTTGTTTGTTTGTTTGTTTTATTTTTCGTATTTTCTAAGTCTTCCATAATGGATCTAAGAATAATCCCTCAGACGCACCAATTCAAAACCAATTCTCATAACAACCATATTCTGCAGATCTCCATTTACTTTGTAAATACGAGCAAAGTGGGAACTACATAATCATGGTCTGTTATTGGCTCAAAATTTTGGAAGGGTGCTATAAGTTTTAAAATATTAGTTTTAAAAATTGAAATAGAAAAACTTCATTTAAAATGTTTAGAATAGATATCTGATTGAACCTCTGGCCCCCTTTGGAGTTTTGCTTACGAGTACATGATAGGCTATCAGAAATTCACTGGGTAGCTGATATAAGAATCTAGTTGGGCAGAGAAAAGGACTAAATCCATAATTGCTGATAAGTAGAAAATCATTGGTTTGGGGCCAAAAGACCTGGGTTCTTTTTGACCTCAATCCAAACCTATCACTATATGATTTCAAGTAGGTCTGTCTCTTCACATCCTATATTCCATATTTGCAAAATGAGAGGATTAAAGTTAACCAGTTGTTTAAGTCTGTCTGTGCATCAGAAATACCTTGTAAGTTTTTAAAAAATATACACATTGCTGTATGTATCCTGCTACAAACTTACCAAATGAGAATCTTCTTTGATGGGGCTTTGGAATCTATATTTTTAAAACATAAACTTTGATGCACAGCAAGCCACATGCAGTTGATTATGACAACCTTTCTGGGTACAGACACACACATATTTTTTTTTACTTTTATTATTGAGTAGATTATATGGTTATGTGCTTTAATATTAAAAAGATATACACTAAGAAGTCTCTCTTCTACCCTGACCCTGTTTACTCTCTTCCCTCCCTCTCTCCCACCCCTGTCCCATTAATAACCATTTTCTTGTGTATTCTTCTAATGTATCTGCATGTAAATATAACTAAATGTGAATATATATTCTTGGCTTCCTCCTTTCTCTCTCTTTCACAAAGGTAATATAATATACACACAGTACTGTACCTTACTTTTTTCACTTAAAAATACATACTGGAGATATGTCCACATCAATATATAGAAAGCTCCTTATTCTTTTTTATAGTCACATAACATTTGATCACATGAATGTTCCATAGTTTATATAGTTCTCTATTAATGGACCTTCATGTTGTTTCCTGATTTTTTTTTTTTTTTTTTTTTTTTGCTCAAGTAATTTGTTTTTAAATGGATAGAGTAGTACATTTTCGGTGGTAGGTACATGATGGAAAACATTCAAGCTTTTAGGAGAAAAAATGAGAAGAAAAGACAATAATTTTTTTTTTGTTAAAATAGCTTCTACTAATGTCCTGGGATCAGCATACATTCGATCTAGTCTTCTTTATGTTTAAATATCTGGTTAAAGATTATTGATGTATAGGGTGATGATCCAAAGACACTGCAGGGTTTTCAGTGACTAACAGTATGTTTTACATATATTATACCTATAAAAATGAAAAGAGAGGCAACAGTTATTTTATGCCAGCTGTGTGCCAGCGACTATTCTAGATGCTTTTACATATATTCTTATTTAGTTGCACAATGGCCTACAAAGTAGTATTTAGTAGTTTGTAGACAAGGAAACTGAGGTCTAGTGGAATATAGTTTTATTTGCAATACTGAAAAAAAAAGACATTTAAAGTGGGGAAAAAAATCCATCTAAATGGAAACAAAATTTCATGGTATTATAGTGAAAGATTTAAACAAGTATATATAATCTGCCTGAAGTTATGTGGTTTTAGAGTGGAGATCAAATGAAAGCCTAAGCCATTATAATGTGCTATGTTCTTATCCATGATACTATAATAGTAATTTTTACCAATATTCATTCAATAAATTCAGTCATAAGAATGGAATTGAGTTTTCTGATTAAACTTTATACAGCTAGAACATATTGTTTAATTTGAGATTTTTAGATATATAGTATTTATAGATATATTTTAAAGCTATTTTTGAATGTTTTTACTCTGTTGAATACTTACGTACATTTTTAATACATTAAATTAACCAAGTGTGTGCAATATCTAATGCCAATTACTGTTCTCATACCAGATTCTGATGACATCTTCAATTTCCTGAATAGCTGTGCAGAAAATTGAAATCTTTTAACTAATTGTGAATATGAAGCACAGTGAAATAGAAAGTTAGGCTATAAGTAAGGCTCTTCTATGTGTGTCATTACCTTGGTTCTATGTTTGCCTAATAGATAAATTTACATGAAGAATTCTATACATTTTCTTTGTTGTTATAGGTGCAGAGTCCAGTGGTGACATGGATGTTCTTCTGACCCATCCAAGCTTTACCTCTGAATCAACCAAACAGGTTCCTCAGTATTTGTAATCAGTTGTACCTAGCAGTGAATATAATTTTATAAGTGATAGTTGAGTATTTTCAAAATAAGTTTTTGTTTTAATCTTTCTGAAAAGTCAGTTGAAGTGTTTCATACTGATTGAATTCTGTGAAAAGCAAAGTAAGCTGTGAAAGGGGATGCATATTGTTTTTCTGCAAGGAATTGGAAGGATAGTCTAACATTTGAAAGAGATGAAATTTAGTAAAATATTTCCAGAGTTATTGTCTATCATAGATATTTTTCTATTAAAATATTATATTAAGAAACTTTAAGTCTATTAGAAAACTCATGAAAGCAAAATACTTTTGATTTTGGAATATATACCTTTTAAAGATGAAGCAGTTAACTTTTTGATTTAGTGAAACAGATAAACACAAATGATGTTTTTTGGGCATATCATTATATTGATGAAAGACGGTGGTATATCTAAAAATAAGTTTCATTTGATAAGATGAATTTTCTGTTAGAAGAAAAAAGTACTTACTCAGAACATAAGAAAACTTGCCAATTTCTTCATAGATAATCAAAAAACATATAAAAAATGTTTTCTTGCTGTAACAAAGTAATTGTTCTTTTCTTATTTCCCTAATTATATTTCTGCAGCCAAAGCTGTTACATCGTGTTGTGGAGCAGTTACAAAAGGTTAATTTTATTACAGATACTCTGTCAAAAGGTGAAACAAAGTTCATGGTAAGTACTCCTTTGGGTTTACACATCTGACTGGTAACCGTTCTGAGTGTGTGACTCACTGTAGCTTAATATTACAGTCAATAAATATCCATTTATACCTTAGAGAAGAATTAGCAGGATGCTAATCTCAAATATTTTAGTAAAGAATTTTGTTTTAAATTTCCCACTTGTAAATAATCTGTGCCAACAGAATAGATCACTAGGCATAATCTGCTATTTTAAAAATATCCATAATGACTTTGACATATAAGCTTTTACATAAAAAAGCAAATGTTTTTATATTCTGTGACTCTGAATTCTTAAATGAGATTAGAATTGTTCGAAGTGTATTAATATGTTATAACACTAAAGGAAAAAAGAGGAATCAAAGTATGTGATAGAAGGCACGGGGGAAGAAACACATTATGTGGAATGATAAGTTAGAGGAGTTAATAGAGGGGGACACTTGCAGAGATTTTCAAAGTGAAACCCATCATGATGAACTGTCAAAATCCTGTAGTCTTCCTAGGAATTAAGATTTGAAGATTCAAGACAAATGGCAAATGGATTAAGAACATATTAATAAATGGCCCTGTATAAAAACCGACAGGAAGGCAAATAGAAATCTAGAACTAAGGTAATAAAGGCTTTCCTTTATTCTACTGCTCACCTAAATATATCATTTGGATCCCCTTTTCTCTGTGCCCCCCCTTTTCCCAAGATATACGATTAAAATGTGTTTTTAAAGAGTGAACATACTAGAATTAGCAAGTCTCAGTGCATACATTTGAGGGTAGTTTTAACCAAAAGTAGAAGAAGATGGTTGAAAAAATTGAAATATCATGTCATTCAGAGAATAGAATGGTGATTGCCAGGCCTGGGGCAAGTTAGTGTTTACTGGATACAGGATTTCATTTGAGGAAGATGAAGAATTTCTGGAGATGGATACTGGTAATAGTTGCACAACAATATGACTATACTTAGTGCCCCAGAACTACACATTTTAAAATAGTTAAAATGGTAAATTTTATGTTATGTATATTTAAGCATACAAAAAAAAAATCATGTAATTAAATTCAGCCTGGTGATTATAATGGGCTGTGGAAGTATATTGCCTTATTTGGTCAAACATCATTATTTTCAACAGAATTTTGGGAAAGGTAAAAATAAAAATTCTAGTCAGTCTTTGGATTAAATCTGTAGTCTATTCTCCTGAATCTGGCATATTTCGAGCCCTTATTCTCTGTCCAAAAGTATATACACATATGCAATCTTATTTAAAATAGGGTTTATATGTCTCGTGACACCCTTTTTAAATTTATATTTATTTTTAATTCTCTCAAAATGAGTATGTATAAATCTTACATTTAAAGAACATTCAATCAGATAAAATCCTAAAAATAATGAGCTAGACAAGTTGTTTGCTTGTTTGTTCATTTGTTTCATAAGAGGAGAATGTCCATGTATGCCTGGGCATATTCTGGGTACCCCTTTTGGTCTTACTCTCCTCCACTAGTTGTCTCTGTGAAAGGCACTGGGATTCAGTACTGGGGAAGTGCATCAACTGTTTTCAAAATTAGCAACCAGGAAGGTGTTTACACAGTATAAGAGCAGAAGTGTTTTTTACATTCTGAACAGTATTTTGCTGATACTCAAAGAGAGATCCAGAGGAAAAGCCAACAGAGGCTGTAGTAATCCAGCTAGCAAGAATACAAGGAAAAATTAATAAGCTGTTGGGCCCAGAGTAACCTGAAAAGGAAAGATGGATAGCTAAGTGTGTGTGAAGAGGGAATTGCTGACAGTGGTGAAACTAGGTTATCCTAGGAGCTGCTCAATCAAGAATGAGAAGACCTTTGCCTAGGAAGTGCATGAGCAGCTAAATCCCAGTGACTGCTCCAGACTAGGTCGGTCCAGACCTTGTTGTGTGTGGTATGAAAGAACAAAACGGTGAGAGTGAGTGTCAATAGAGTGAAAGGTGTATTCAGTCATTTCAAATATGTATTAAGCATGTACTGTATTCTAGGCACTATTCTAGGAGGTCGGGCTATATTGGTGAAGTTAAGTAGAACTTGTTTTTAAGGAGTGTGGGAAGGGACTGATAGTTATGAATGTAATAAGTAGATAAAGTGTATAGTATGTTAGGTTAATATAATAAGTACTAGTTTTGAAAAAGGGAGTGTAGGGTATGGGGAGATGGGCATGCAAGAGAAAGTATTAAATCGTATGGTCAGAGGCAGCCTCGTTGAGGAGATGAGACTTGGGGAAAGACTTGTGAGGTAAGGGATTTGGCCAAGCAGATACCTAGGGGAGGGGATAGGCAAGAGTCAGAGCAATGGCCCTAAGTCCATGCGCATTAGCAGAGATAGCCAAAGAAATTAAGATCTCTAGGTTTCTAAAAGGAAATTGGCTACAAAATAAACTCAATTTATAAGGTGGAATAAACCATTCTCATTCCATATCTACTTGATTTCAAAACCTCTTGTTGCTATAACCACTGACAAAATAGTTTCAAAGATATAATCATTTGTGTGTTTTTCAAGTTATCTTCAAAACATGCACTTTCTTAATAGTAATCAAACCTTAGGAAAGCCAGGGTTATCCAAATCTTCTTATAAAATCATGGTCTTTAGGTAATTGAGCTATTTTTCCTGTGAATATAATAGTATTTTGAAGAAAAACACATTTTTCTCTATATTTAGATGACAGTTTGCTTTAAATAGGATGAGTACCATTCAAATTTTAGCATTTTGTACAAGTTTGGCCTTGGATGATTTTCTGTGAACTGTCTGTAGTAAGGATTCAAGGGACAATAGAAGATACCTTGACTATCCTGAGGAAATGAGAGAGGCTTTATTTCAGACACACAGCATGAATCTACCTAACTGAAATACCAAACAAAACTAATCCACTCAATCTAATAAAGAATTTACAATAATACAGAGAAATTCTTTAACATTAGCACTTCAGAAAATGTGCAGGAAATAAAATTAGCCTTGAGGAAAGGAACAAAGCCATTAGATGAAATCCTATTACTGATGTGACAAACAGCAAGATCATTGCCTGTGGCATGCAAACAGCAATATCCGCAAGGTAATACCTCATGGTAATTCCAGATGGAAGTAACTTCTGATCCATCTGAAGGTTGAGTTAGAACATGTTAATGCCTAAGAAGGTAGTTTTCATATTTTGAAGATAAACAGGGATCATTAATCTTTCAGCCATAGGAACAGCTAAAGAAAATACCCATTTTAGATTTTAGATTTAATTTTTCTAGGTTGCTAAGTGAAAAAAAGTGGCTTTTAGTGACATGTGTATCAACTAGTCTACTTTTTAGGACCAGAAGCCTGTCACTGTGTGTTTTTCTTAGAATGCAGCACTTGAAACTTTTATTTTGAAATTTGGCAATGTTTATAGCTCTTTTTATATATTAATGGGTTGCTAACTAGTCCAGAATTATTGCCCATTTTTCTGGAAAAGGAAAAGGTGCTTTGATAATATCTGTTTGAAAACTACAGAAGTATAATGAAAACTTACCTGTAGAGAAGGAAGAAAATGATCCCCTAATTTTCTTGTCTTTTAAAATTTTCTTATTTTTCATCTGTCTTCTAATTTCTGAGATTTCCTCAATTTCAAACTCTTCTACTTTTGCTGTCATATTTTTTATTTTGATTTAAACTTTTCATAGTATTCTGCTCTTATTTCGTGGATGGAATATCTTCTCTTATCTGAGAATATTACTGATAGCTTTTTTGTTTGTTTTCTTCCTGAATAATCGTTTCTTCAAATTGCTCTTTTCTGTTTGTTTTGGTCTCTGTCTTTCATGTTTGATACTTTCCTTGAATAGCTTGTTGTTTAGAATCACACAAATACCAAATCCTTGTACTATAATCTCTGCCTGCTGTTTCATGTAGTTCTTTAATAATCATTAAGTATATAGAAAGGTAGTGATAATATATAGTACATAGAAAATCCACTAAGATAAAGTGCTCCCAATTCAAAAACTGCCTCCATTAATGTAAAAATAACCTCACATTAACATTTGATTAAAATTAAGCCTTAAGTTTAAAAACAACTTTAAGCATTCTTTTAAATATCCATTTTAGGGTGTATGCCAGCTTCCCAATAAAAATGATGAAAAGGAGTATCCACACAGGAGAATCGATATCAGGTATTACCCAAAACTTGTTGCTGACCTGTTAACTATTTTTCCCTTTCTTTTCTCCTTTTCCCCCTTCCTCTGTATACCTTGGAATTCACATAAATGTCTAGAATGTCTTTTCATTCTAAAGTGTCATATGTTCCTGCTACAGATAGTGTTTAGCCTGAAACCGTAAATAATGACTGTTTACAGAATCTAATTTCTTTTCTCTAGATTTGCATCTCATCACAATGCCTTCCACACCTCTTGCAGAGCTGAGTTTACTAAAACCTAAACTCAAAGTTGGAATAATATGAATGGTCTACCTAATGATAATCTCCTCTTCAGGTTATTAGGCCACATAGACTTATTTTAGGTCTTTTGTGTCTTATTGATTTTAAGAATCTTATTTTTGCTAAATTTGAAATGTATAGTAAAAGATTTATCTTTTTTTTTTTTTAGATTGATACCCAAGGATCAATATTACTGTGGTGTTCTCTATTTCACGGGCAGTGATATTTTCAATAAGAATATGAGAGCTCATGCCCTAGAAAAAGGCTTCACAATCAATGAATACACAATCCGTCCCTTGGGAGTCACTGGTGAGTATTTGTGTCCATTAGAGATAATCCCAGTCATCTGGAGAGAAAGTTATTTTCAAAGATACTTTAGTCTAGCAACTTTAATTTCTCTAAAAAGCTTTGAACTATGGCAGTTAATAGTAATTTCTTTGTAGTCAGGCAACAAAAGGGGTTTCAGTTCATATATGCTCCCAGGCCCTCAGCTGAAGGCCTCTAATGACAAGAATTATTTCTAGTAGCCCTATCAGAATGGATTAAATTCTTTCTACCTATGATGGTCAGTGAAAAAAATCTTACTGACCTAAAATGTTTTTGTTTTTTTAAATGTGTCTCTAAGACTTATGAAGAACCCAGGTATCGTTGCTTTTAGTGCCAGGCCAAACTTGGTAGCTTTTCAAGTTTAAAGAGCAAGAATTGCTTAATCTCTGCTTTAGGGATCTTCTTAACATTACACAATATATTCTCTGGTTTACTATTCTCTACTAGGAAAATGAAAATTTTGTCATTTTGTCCTATAAGCATAAAATAGGGTTTTTCATCCTTTGTAGACTAGAGCAGTTCTTCACACATGTCAGAGTGCATACAAACTACGTGGAGACCTCATTACATGCAGATTCTAATTCAGTGGGCTTTGGAATAGGGCCCAAGATTTCTGCATTTCTAGTGGTTGCCAGGTGATACCAGTACTGCTAGTCCAAGGACCATATTTTTATTTTAACTAACTAGAGTATATTTCATATAATACATGGTGGCTACAGTGGGGATCCAACAGAGAGAAAAATGAATTGCGATCACTTCAGTGGCCACTTCAGGTTCCTTTTGTAACACTGGTACATTTATATGTGACAAACACCAGCCCGTATAGGAGGATGGGGGCAGCCAATATCTTTTTTTCAGTGGCTTGGTTACCATTTTCTTTTTCTTCTGAAAGTGAGTCCAGTACAACTCTCAGTCCTGAACCGTCTGTAACTGAATTTTAAAACTGGTTCATAAATTTCTTTTCTCCATTTATTTGCAGGAGTTGCTGGAGAACCCCTGCCAGTGGATAGTGAGAAAGACATCTTTGACTATATCCAGTGGAAATATCGAGAACCCAAGGATCGAAGTGAATGATGCCTATCCTTCCTCCCAGGCACAGCCCAACAGGAGTCTTAATTTATTTCTTAACCTTTGCTATGTAAGGGTCTTTGGTGTTTTTAAATAATTGTTTCTTCTTTATGCTTTAGCTTGCACTGTAGTCAATAAAACCTCTTGGACAATTATCAGATGGTCTTGTTCTTATTTTATTAGCAAATGTGTTTTTATTTATGTTCATGATCACACTTTAGTAGGGGTTTAGTAGAATTAAGAGGTAAGATGATAGCAAATCTTTAATGGGAATTTTTATTTCCTCATTTACTACCCTTATGCTATAAACCACATCACCCTACTACCTTTCTTCCTGTTTACTGATTACAAATTAGTCAGTTAAGCTGTTAAGCTGACCCTGAGGCTAGCCTCTGGAAAAATGTTTGATATTTTTTTAGAAACTAGTAAACTTCATAAATTTACATTTTTTTGGTTGACCCATATTCGATTTTGTAATATATACTTAAAGCTTAAATAGAAGAACAAGTGTGTGGTTTACCTCTTGATATCTGTAGCAACTGGTTATAATCCATCAGGGCTTCCCTAAGCAAAACCACTTTTAATTATACCCATATGTACAAAGTATGGCCTCTTAAACTTCAAACAAACAAAAATTGTACTTTTTTGCCCTAGTTTTCCTCTAAGTTCAAATGGAAAAATATGTAACTAAAAACACTCATTGAAGCCCTAGCTTTGAAATATAAAAATTACATAAATATAAAATATAAAAAGTTATCAAATGGTAAGTAAAGCTATTGCAAACAAAATGTGAAAATGCTTTGTAACTTGCAAAGGACTATATAAACAATATTACCTTTTGAATCTTATTTTTTCATTAATAAAATTATTTTGTAGTGAAATGCTATTTCCCTTCCAAGAAATGAAAGAAAACAATAGGATTTTTAAGGAAATATAATATTTGCTGTGATAATTTTTACTGGTAAGATATAAGAATTCATTGAACTACAGACACTATCACTTTTTTTCCCCAAGCTACTGTCAGTTGCCAGAACTTCACCAGAAATTACTTAAAAATTATTGGAACTAATGGAATTACTAGGTCAAAATCTTTTTTGTTTAGAATCAAATCACTTTTCTGCAGAAATAGACAAAAGTCAGCTAGTTTCTATCACAAGGCAGCGTCTCACACTTCTCCAATCCAGTCTATTTCAATTACTACAAACTTCGATTTTAAGATATGTTTGTATGGAAAGATTTCAAAATTAATGTCTGCGATGTCTGCTTGAATGCAATAATGAGTCATCTTTATTTCGAAATATTTACCGTTTTTGAGAATTTTTGGCACACTCTTAACCGTGTATGTTGTCGATTGCCAGTCGCTCGACTTCGGCATAATAATCCAGGACCACAGTCACAGCGCTGGAAGAGTTCTGGAGCTTGAGCAGTTTCTTTATGCCCTCTCCTGGAGCAGACCTGTCCCTCCAGTAGGACTGGTTTACAAATTTTAGTCCAAAAATGGCGAGCACAACAAAGTCCAGGTCCACAGTCAAAAGTTCTAAGACAGCTTTCTCCCTCTTGTCCTGTAAGAAGATTAACACGGGCCTTAGCAGTGAGTGGGGAAAGTGGCACATAGGGTACTGCTACTGGGATAAAGGTATGGGATAGAGGACGGAAGGCCACAAAGAATAGAAGCTGCATGCACATCTCCTGGAGCTCAGTCTTATGCCAAAAGCAGTAATGAAATGGAAATTTTAGCCCTACCTAACAGAATTAACTTTTTTATAAAGTTAAAATATTTATCAAAGATTTTCAATCTTGAGAAATTAAGTATCACTCATAAGTGTTTTCTTAAATGAGATTTATCCTGTCACAAGGAAAGACCATTATTTATAAAGGGGTCAGTTAATCAGAAAACATAAACAAGAATGGCCAGTTTACCACCTTCAAACTTTCAACCTATTTTATGTCATAGATTGGAATTTGAGACCACAATTTGTTAAAAAGCAGTAAAGTTCATATTTTGTCCGAGAATGAAAGGGTAATGCACCTACATTCATCTCTGTTTTGTATCATGAGGATTTAAAAAGGAAAACTGCCATTTATTAAATTATAGACTGTAAAAAGAAGTATATACAACATTTAATTAAACAATGAAATGTTTTCTTGCTAACCAGTCCATAATTAGGACTATTCAAGGCCCTCTTGGCCTGCTGACTACCTTATGCTACTCCCTACCTGATCTCTGTAGCTGCTTATGGAAAGAGATTAGAAAGAGGACATGCTCACTGTGTGTTTCTGAGGTGGAAAGAAGTAAAGTCAGTTTTAGCCTATCCTTGGAGGAGAAAATGTTTTTCTTTAAAAAAAAAAAAAGTACTCGAAATGCTGTTCTTACCCTTACTGCCTTGTGATTTCTTAATATTTGGCTTCCTTTTGGGTTTGTTTTCCTGAATTGGAGGCTCTGTTGTTCCTTTTATATCTATGTCATCACAGACATCAGTCTGCCTTTCCAATATTGGGGTTGCATCTTCCATTGTAGTACAAACATCTGAGAGACAACCAGGTGTAGTTAGAGTTATTAACTTCAAGGATTAGAACAAAAGACATGCTAATTATCATAGTATTATATAGTCTGGCAGTACTGCTGCCTTCAGTTTATATATAACTTTCTAGATTTCTGAGATATGTACAGTAAATATTTTCATGCTCACATATGGCAAAGAAGGTAGTTAAGTAATTAATGGAATCCAAGTGAAAACAGAAGAATTTGAAAGATTCCAGCTTGAACTCTTCCTTTAAAATCATTTCCAAATTGCTGGCAAGAGTTATTGCCAGGAAATAAAGCTGTTTTATTTCAAGAAAAGGCAGCTGCATGAATTTACTTCAAGCATGAATCCAGGAAACCTTTAGAGAGTGCCTATCTTGGAATATTCTGGTCTATAAAATTCAGATACTATCTTCAGTTTAAAAATCACTGCTCACTGGGGCAAAGTAGTCCTACAAGAGTTTATGATAGTTTACCATTCATGCAGCGCATTCCTGGACAGCACATGGCATTACGTTGGCACCTCCTCCGTAACCCGCGACATGTAGCACAGAAGGGCTTCTCGTCTTGGGGCTTGAGACAGAATTTTCTGGTATTGCAGTCATTGTCAGACAAGCACTGTGAACCCTGTGAAGAGAAAGCGTTGTCACAGGGCTAGAGGACTCAAGCGAGCTGTGAGATGAGTTTTGATTCCAGGCGGGAGGTAGAGAAAGCCAAATCATAGCGGCATTTTGATTGCTGTGACAAACCTTAGGCAGCATCTTAACTTTTCAGTGTAATTGGTTTTCTCCCACAAAGGGGAGATCAAATCACCAATGTGCGACAAAGATTATATGTGTTTGAAAAATTGTCCTACTTTTAAAACTCAAAATTAAATTTTCTTATGCTCTTTGTGAAAATGAAAGATAATATTTTCCCATGAGGAAGAAAATGTTTTCAGATGATTATGAGATTTTTGATATGTATCTATTAACTCCACAAGCTACACTACAGTTTAAATATAATGTTGGTGTTTGTAGCATTCCTATTCAATTTTTTACTCTAGTGAATCACATCTATCAGTGCATCCATTTTCCAAGCAGTACCTCAGTGAGGCTTACCCAAGTGAACTGTCCTTTGATTTTTAGGATGCTGTTCACACAAAGAAACAGATAGCAAAAACCAAATTTCCTCATCTACAGTTGATGCTTTTTCATATATACATATATGAAAGAACCTATAAAACAATTCTGTGAGGTAAGATGGTGATAAAACAATGTACCTTGGAGCTTGGCGTTAAAATTCTTATGCCTGTATTTCCTGACTATGTGGCCTTGGTTAAATTTTTCAACATCTTGAAGTCTCATTTTCATCATCTGTAAATGCCTATCTCAAGTTGTGATGAAGGTTAAATAAGATGTGTAAAAAAGTCTAGCACTTGGTAGAGATTTCTAAATGTTAGTTTCCTCCCTGATTTATAGGCATGTTTATAGCTAAGTGTCCTGAAATATTGCTTATTTTAAATGTTAATGCCTAAGGCCATTGGATTCTACCACGGTGTCTTCTCAACACCTTAATTAATCCAATTGACCTTCTGGATAAGATATTTCAGACCTAAATCTGAAGGACTCACTTAAACCCAAATCCAGCTCCCCCAGCCAGGAGTGCATGGCATCCCCTCCTCCCTAGCTGCCTTTTACCTTCCGAGCCCCTTGCAGGTCAGCAGAGCTCTTGATGTTGTTGAAGTCCAGCACCAGGGCACCCAGGGGAGCAAAGAACCAGCTAAGCCTCAGCAAGGCCGCCACCACCATCCTTCAATCTCCAAGTCTCCTAGGCCTCTTCAGGACTCTCCTCCAAAGCTGGGCTGCTCTAAACCCACAAGTGAGCTTTTGCCACGATGGAGACGGCAAGTCGTCCGTAAGTGCTTCCTTTAAAAGGGAAGCAATCTGTGTCTAAGTAAGATGTGCAAAATACAAGCAAGGTCAGACTGGCAGTTCTTTCTGAAACTATTTATATCCAGATATACCCCCTCGTTTTTCTCCTCCTCCTTCCTCCATTTCCTTCTTTCTTACCCCACACAGGCTTCAACAAATCCCTTCAAAATTGTTTGATCAATAGTTCAAAACAAGGACTCAATAGAGGGAGAGGAGAGGTAGGGCCACAGCAGCTTCTCCTCCAGGGGTTGAATCCCTCTTAATTATTGCATATCAAAGTTAGTTCAAAGGGCTAGCAGAGAGCAGGATGTCTGTATCAAAGGCAAACTCTGATAATCACCTGCATTTCCTACCTTCAATAATCCTTTGGGGGTGGAGGGAGTCTGTTCTAAGATCTGTTTTCACAGTTAATTGTACTCAAAGAAAGAATGAATCATATTGGCCAATATGCTATAGAGGATGCCAAAAACTAATGAGTTAAAAAATATACTGAGAGGCTTTACACTGTGCTTCACATAGTGAAGACAGAAAAAAGAAAATGCCTTCTGATTAGCTCTGGCATCAAGATGTAAAAAAGGTAGCTTAAAAGCTGGAAACATAACAGTACCTGTTCTGACTAAATGTCAATTGGGAAATAATTCTCCTTAAAATGAAAATTGAACTGTTTGAAGTTAGAGTTATTTACTAGGAAAATAATGAGATTTATTTTTTTAAATCTCCTTTTTTTTGATGATGGGGACACAAAAAGTCCATTTTATACTGATTTATTCAATTCAGTAGGAAGCTTTAGATCCATTTTATGAGCAATGCATTTAATTTGTGTTGCATTATATTAAATTGACTTACACAGAACAGGTCTCCAAGTCTCTAGCTGATTTCAGATGGAATTTTATACATTTTCAATTTTCCTAATTTCAGTTTTTTAAAACTTTTGCTTTATCCTTTTTGATTTTTTTTCCCCCAACCAGACTGTTAGAGAAGATAAGTAATTTAGAAATGTGCTTATTACCGTCTACGTACTTTAAGGGTAAAACATCTAGATCTGGGGAAAAAAAATTCCTTTTTTTCTCCCTTCATTGTTTTCATTGTTCTTAGTGTAGACTCATCCTAGCACCTCAGGTGGGAGGTGCTGTTTAAAATCTAAAGATGTATCTTTTCTATAACATAAATGGCTGTCTTAGCATTACTGGGTCTTTCTCCAAAACAACCTAATATCAGTTATTGAAATGTATCTTGACATTCTGTGCCATGGGAACATTCTCAGCCTTGAGTAATGCCTGGTGCCATTCAGCAGCTGGTGCAGGTGACCCAGGCTTCGATGACTTGGCTCCCCTTGTGAAGGTGCTGCTTGTCTGCCACTCACTCATTCGGTGCAATGCAAGCTACTTCTGCTTAAATTGACGTCAAACACATTTTGATAGTATGACATGCCTGGTGACTAGGTATGCTAACAGAATTTATTTTGAAGTTGGACAATTATATAAAGGAGAGAGCCCTGGGGTTCCCTCTCTGCTGGGGTTCTCTGCTTCCTGTTACCTAACTGAAGAGAGACTACCAGGGTGCCAAAGGCCTCTGGGAATATATGCAGACAAAAGGACTGATGGGAAATCCTGTAACTCAGTACAAACATTCATTGCGCACTTTGCATGTAGCAGAACCTGTAGTTAGATGTTGGGAATGAAAGATAAAACATAGTCCTTGCCCCTGAAAAGCTAGTGTTCAGTCAGAAGATATATAGTTAGGGATGATTTCATTATACTATGACAAGCACTAAGATAAATGTATAAATGCAGGGTTGGAAGATCACAGAGGAGGGTGTGACAGACCTTTGGGATAAATAAAGGATTGCATCTAAGAGGAGGTAATAGCTGAGCTGAGATTTGTGGAATGAGTAGCAACATCCCAGGTTGAGAAGCAGGGGGTGGTCTCACCCAGGCTCAGAGGGCGAAGCATGTGCAAAGGCAGGGAGGTGCACTTCAATTCTAGGGGGAGATTCTGTGTGGCTGGGGCAGATGGCAGGGAAAGAGATGAGGCTAGACAGTGAAGAACCTGATGTACTACAAAGAGAAAATTGGATTTTATTTTATATGCAGTAGAAAATTATTGGAGATATTTGAGCTTGAAAATGTCCTAATTTGCTTTTGAAGAAAGCAGTGCTGTTGGCAGTGTGGAGCTATGGTTGTAGTGTGCAAAGGGGGTGCTGGGGAATCACTTATCCTCAACTGCAGTTGTCCTGATGATGAGGAGGAGGTTGAATATAAGTCAGTAATACAGTGACGAAAACCAAGCAAAGGATGGAATTCTGAACCCCTATCATTTGGGGTTGGGAGTGAGTAAGAGGCTGAGTTAACTCTGACATTTCTAATTTTACATGCTAGGTTCATGACAATGGCAAAAGAAACAGAGAAATCAGGATGAAACCTTGTTAGGGGAGGCAGGATGACAATCGGCCATGAGAAAAGCTGTCCAGAGCATCAAGTCCTTGCTGGCTACCTAATAATCAGAGAGAAGGTTAAGCACCATGTCTTCTGGGAGCGATGCTCTCCATTTTGCTTCCTATAGACAGAGGGAAGGAGAGGATACAGACGCCAGGAGCTGGAGAGTTTCAAAAGGGGCACTGAACAAGACCGAAAGGCAAACTTCTCTGTCTCTGTCTCTCTCAGCATGAAAGAGTGTGGGCTTTGGAGTCAGGCTGACCTGATTTGATCACGAGGCTGACTTCTATATACTCTGATGCCCCCACTACCTTGCGAATCTCTCTTAAAGAAAATTACTGCAGTCGTCTATGTATTTGTCTCTACAGCTAGATGATAACCTTTGTGGAGACAGAGCTTACTCATCTTTGTATCTTCATGCTTTGACTGCCTGGCACATGATAGAAGCTCCATAAATTTTTCCATATGATGGATAAATGCACAAATAAATGGGTTTATAGTAACTTTGTGACCTTGGTTAAGTTACTCCACCTTTCTGGGCTGCGATCTCTTTTATAAAGCTGGCACTACCACCTCCATTAACAACTATATTTTGAGGGGTCAGTGTGTAAATACATGTGTAGGGGCTGGTGCAGAAACCGGCACTCATAAAACTCTAAATAAATGTGTCTCACCCATTGTCCAGTCCAGAACTTTCCATCATCACATAAACTTTACTACCTAGCATAATGCATGGCCCTTCCATTGCAGGCTCTCAATAGTACATGTTTAGTCAATCCAATTCATCAAAGAAAAATTTCCCTAACCAGAAGCCTCATTTTCCAATTAGGCTATTTCTGTGTCTTCTAAAAAGCCAGAGCAATTCTGAGGAAAGTAAGTATGTGGAAAATGACTTTTGGTATATTTTCAAATCAGCCAAGGCTGCTTGCCTGATGATAATCCCAGCGTTCCTCAGCTAGGATGCCAGCAACTGAAATGAGTTGCCCCCATGGCAGCTTTATTCGCCCACCATATGGCTGTATCTCAATTATTTGGGGATTAGGGATGATGCGGAAGTGGAAAGAGGATGACAGGGAAGTAAAGGGGGAGAGGAAGTCTTTAAAAAATGTTTCTGCTTAAAAGGCATTTTCTCTGTTCTTAGGTCAGGGTACCAAAGTTCACAACGCAGACTGCAGCAGCCAAGTACTTCAGAGCCCACTCAACAAGCCCCCTCACGCAGCCCCGTGGGCTGTGGCTGTCCCTGTCAGACACAGAACAAAGGAAGCCCTCACATGCAGTTTTGGCCCAGATGCTGTCATTTTGATGGCCCCTGGCAAAGGATTATTGGTTAACTGAAAATCTTAAGCTGATCCTCTTAGTTCCATGTGAGTACCTAGGCCTAAGGAACACTAACATTGAGCGATATTGACTGATCTTAGGGGAAATGAAAATCCTCCCCACTAAGGGCCCCGGGTTCGGCACTGTAGATTTGATGCCCCTCTCTGGGTGATTCATGACCGAGGAAAGAAATGCAGGCTGGTATGTGAGAGCTGACACCTGTATCCTCCCGAATGACAGCTGCTATAGTTCAAGTCAAAGGCAGAGTGTCAGAATCCATGATTTATATTCACTTAGAAATGGAAATTTTTATTTGTTATGGCTCTTGTGTTGAAACCAGTTTGATTTCCATAAATTTTGCTTTTCTTAAAAGAAAAATCAAAGTAACTGAAATGAGCAGGTCTTTGGCAGAATCTCACAGGAAATATTTAGTAAAATAAAAGATGAGAAGGGGCATGTCGATGAGAGTAGACAAATGACTGCAGGATATAATCACAGAGTTGATGTAAACCTTACCACTTCGTTTCCTGGGGTCAGAAGGTAAAGCAAGCTGTGTGCAAGGGGCGCGGAGGGGTTTGCCAGATGTCTTGCAGCGAAGTGTCAGGGCCGAATCTGGAAGCAGCAGGGGTGGGAGCCAGGGAAACTGGGTTCCTGCCTCTTTCACAGATTGTGTGGCCTTGGCTAGGTCACGTCACCTCTCAGTGTTGGTCCCTCACGATCTCGAAGGCCTCTTACAGACCAGTTTTCTAGAAGGTCACGATGACATCGGCCCGGGCTGGGGACCTCCCTTTGCTAGTGGCAATAGCCCCAGGGTTCTCCTAACTGCACCAGGCATCTAGCTCAGAATGGCCCCAGGAATCCCTAAATCTTCCTTCTTCAAGGATATGCTCTACCTTCTTTTTGCTTAAACATTTGAATGATTTTGTGTGTGATTTCATAAATCCCAAATGCCTTGACCATCCTACCCTATTTCTTTCTGGGCACTCTCCAAACTTGTTTGAGTATGTTTAGGCTGCTGTAACAAAAATACCCCAGACCACGTGGCTTATAAACAACAGAATGTATTTCTCACAGTCTCAGAAGCTTGAAGTCTGAGATCAGGGTGCCTGCGTGGTCAGGCTGTGTCTGGTGAAGACCTGCTTCCTGGTTTGAAACGGCTTTCTCACTGTCTCCTGACCCGGTAGAAGGGGCAGCGGAGCTCTCTGGGGTCTCTTCCACACGGACACTAATCCCATTCCTGAGGGCTCCACCCTTATGACTTAAGGTCCAACCCCCTGATACCATCACATTAGGGGGGAGGTTTCAACATATTAATTTTGGGAGGACATAAACACTTATACCATAGTTATATTCTTCCTCTGTTCCAAGCAATCACTGACACATTCATGTTACACAGGGGCTGGCATTGGGGGAGTGTGATGATGCTGCTATAAAAAGACAAGAAAAAATAAAAAGGAAGCTATGGCTCAAGCTATGTTGGAAAACATAGCAATGTCTTCACTGGTCAGTGAAGAGTTGGTGAGTAAAGAAACAGACATTTGTGTATCTGAATGGACTTGAGTCAGTGTCGCTCTTTGCGATGTCCTTTCACTGATTCCACCCTGTGTACCAGCAGTACTCTATTGATCATGTATGTAAAATTTTGGTGTTTTTTAAAAAACTGAATTATATTGACATTTCTAGAGTTTACAACTGACTCCTTGAGGCCCTCTCAGCCTTTTAGTTCTATGAAATTCCAAGCAAGTGCTTGGAAAGAAAGTTATTTTCATAGACTTGACTTTGCTTTATTCTCTCAACTGACTGTAATTTAATAGTAAATACAGCGCAGGGAGGTGGAAGGCATTAGGAGGGAAGAACCTATAACATTGAGTGGAGCCCAAACTCCATTCTTCTTTTCCATTAAATCCACTGTCTTCCTTTTACGCCTTTAGGTCCCATATTCTTTTTCATCATTTGAGTCTCTTTCTCTTTTGCCTCATTTTCCTTCATTCTCTTATTTCTCTATATCTCCATTACTAACTCCACTTATTCTCTTTTCCCTTAATCCAAATGTCCTGTCAAATTTAATGGTGGCACGGTGGCATTCAGAGCCTGAGGGCATGGTAAGCTCATCGTCTGTATCTGTCACCCTGTGGTAGCAATCTAATTTGGACAGCGACCTCTACCATCTAGGTTATCTGAAATGTCTCCTGGACATCATTTCTGGGCCTTTCTGTGGTATATCTGGTAAGTGGGAGGCTGGAAGGGTTGTAGAAGGAGAGGAAATAAGACTCCACTGTAACAGTGTGTCTGATTTTGGGGGACATGAGAAAACAAAGGGGAATACTACTAGCCTTCAGCCTCTTTCCCAGGATAAAACAGGTTTCACCATCTGGACCCTAAGATGCAGACCAAAATAGGTCTGATTCTTTTTCCTCAAGAGTAGGGGGTACATTCCATTGCATTAGGAGACCCCAATTTTGCCGGGCGTCCCAAGTCTGAAGGAACCAATTTTACAAAATGAATTGGCCACTGTGACTATAGTTAACAATACTGTATTCTGTACTTGAAAGTTGTTATGAGAGTAGAGCTTTAATGTTCTCACCATAATAACAAAATGGTAATTATGTGAGGTGAAGGATGTGATAACTAACCTTACTCAGGTAAACATCTTGCAATACATAAATATATCGAGTCATCACATCGCACATCTTAAACTTACAAAACATTATACGTCAATTATTTATCAATGAAGCTGGGAATGGCTACCCATGAGCTCTGCATACATGAGCTCTGGAATCCCCTATTGTAGGGGAATGGCTACTTGCCTTGAATTTCCCTGGGGTATTCTCCAGAAGGGGCCACCTAGTTCTAGTATTCCTTCCCATTAAAGCTACCATAGCCCTATCTACTCCCCCTTCAGGGTGAATCTTCATCTGGTTACTCCATCTTCCTGGGTGTTGCATCTGACTCACTGGGTGTGCTCTGGCCTCCTTTGTCCCAGGCTCCTACTCTGGGTATATCGTTGGTGTGGTCCAAGTTTCCTTAGAACTTTGGCCAAAGAAAGCTGTGTGGCTGGAGCAGTCTGGGTGGGCCCCATCCTACCAGGAGTTTACTTCTGAAGCTCTCCATTTTAAAAACGAAGACACTGAGACTCAGAGAGTTTGAGTAATTTGCCAGGGTCACATGAGCAAATTAGTTGTAAACCTAGATCTGATCATAGGTTTTCTGGTTTCGAAGTTTATTCTTTCCTCTATACCATACTATATAGCTCACTAACTTAAGTCCATTCCCAAACAAAGTTGCTTAAAACATAGTTATATATTCACTAAGAAATAAAATCATAGGGAACACTGCCTGTTGCCTATTTTTGAATTACATACAACCGTAGGAGTATGTCACCTTTTTTCTTAAATTATCTATCCTTGATGTGAATATCATTATAGTCCTTCATTATCAAGTGGTTAAGGTGAAATAGTTTGCAGGTTGTGTCAGTCAGGCTGTACCCTAATCTACATAAGGTACACTGACAAAATTGGTTTTCTCATAAAAACCACTTGTAAATATTTACCCTTTTGATATTCAACTTAAACAGTGACTTTGGTAGAAAAGGCCCCAGACTCACCATCCAATCCTACAGTATTCATAACTGTGTTCGTAACCTTATGAAGAACTTGGATGAGGCTCTGGGGAGCAAGGTGAGACCAGGGGTCATAGCTCTGACTTGGAATCCCAAGCCCAGTACCCACCAGCAGGTTTAGCTTTTCTTTTCTTTTCTTGTTTCTTTGCGCCCCCTTGTGGTCAAGAGTAAAGTGAGCGCTCAGAAGGTTCGTAAATTCCAGGCACTGGATTCCAGAGGCATTTCCCAATTTTTGGTGTAAATTTCTCATGGAACAGAACTCCCCTTTTCATAAATGTAGGTACTTCCCCACCTAATGAAAGTGAATTTAGTTTTTCTAATTATAAGATAAATACAGGTCTCAGATTTTTAGAAATTGGAAAATACAGAAAGGTGTTAACAAAATAAAAATAATATATTTCTTGGCGGAGGTAGTAACCGCCAAATTTTGTTAAATTTTCCTAATTCTTTTCTATGCAGGTACATAGACCCATACATACACATACAGCATTTATTTGTTTAATATACAATATAACTATCGCCAGCTCCAGAACTAGCCATTACTATTGCCAACATCTCTCCATGTGCACCTCCTCTCCCAAATCCTCCTGCCGCTGTCCCATCAGAGGTATACACTGATGCTTAGTTAAAATCCTTTTGCTTCTTCTTAAGTAAAATTACAATACATACACACAGGATTACATTGTATGTCTACTTATGTTTCCTCTTTTTTTTTTTTTTCTATTGAGCTTTTCTCCAGATCATCAAAGACTATCAGAACACGTGGCTGTACCATAACCCAGAATAAGGGGATATTATTTATTTAATGAATTCTCTGAATATTGGCCATGTTGGTTGTTTTTAAATTTTTGCTACTCTAAATCATTCAAGCTATTGAAGATAAATCTTTGGGCAATCTATGATTATTTCCTTGAGATGCATATTCAGACAAGGAATTTCAGGGTATGATGTTTTAATCTTTAATCACTCTGTCCCTCTGCATTGGAAGCCATTCCCTTCTTGTCCACCTGAATCATTTCAAGACATCAAGTTTTGAAGAAGCCTTCAGGCTCCTTCTTAGGCACAGGTGGCTGCTTTCACTGCTAGGTCTCTGTGCTCTGCTGTCTTCTTGTAGAAGCACAGGCACATGACTTATACTTCCTCTCCTTAAAAGATGCCTTCAGCCACTCAGTTTCTAGGGGATCTTTACCTGTCAATTTTTGGAGTCCTTAAAAACAAACAAGTGGGCCCTTTTTCTTTAAAGAAATAAGGAATCAATACCGCTGGCTTCAGAATCTTAATCTTCTTATACCTAGGGTAATTGAGCTACCAGTTCTTCACAGTGGGCCTTCTGTTCTCATTCGCTTTTTCATTTTTGAGGGTAAAAGTATAGTAATCTAAGATTTTCTCTCAAAAAAGCAACATCGGCAGATCAGCAGGTCATCTTGCCTAGAGCAGGTGACCTGTACTGGGAACTTGCTCAGTAGGTGACACCATCTTCATGAACCTCTGGACCCACACAGCATTGACACATTGGGGTGTTTCCTCATATACTGGTTCCAAGCACAGTGCCCTGTACATAATAAGCACTTAGCAAATGTCTCATAAATGAAGGGGTCTAAAGTCCCTTTCCTGCTCTAAAATTCTGATTCTAGAGATTTTATAGAAGAATGTCGTACTATTAGGATTTGGACTGAGAATGTGCTGTTTACACTTCTCAGAGTTTAGATCCCAGTGTAGGCGGGGAAATGAGAACTGGCTGTAGTCCAGAAATGGCCAAGGCCAGAGTCTTGATACGGACATTGAGCGTTAACCTGGATCTAGCTCAGTTGACAAGGCCAGAGGGACAGGAACCAGAGGAAGAATTCCCTCTGTAGCAGCTGTTTTCCTTAACAGTTTCTTTCATCACCTTCCTGAATCAAGTGGAGAGAGAGAGGAAGTCTCTCTGCATGACCTGGAACTGGTGTTGTCAGGTCCTTTCACAAGAAAGACCTTTGGATGACAGAAGCTGAAAGAAGGAATGTTGCCGGATTCTGTAGGGCACTGTGAAGTGCTCTTTACAGCCTTTAATAGCCTGCTGTACCAACAAAAGTCAGGTCTGTGCCAAAGTACAAGATGAAGTTGTAGCTCTAATATCCATACACATATGAATAAATGTTTTGCCTATATAGTTTTTAAACTCATAGTATATTAATTTTCACCTGTTATTAAGTAGTGAACATTTTCCATATGCCAGGTAGATTATGTGCTATGGATACATTATTTCATTTAATATCCACTACAATTTCCTGAAGTAAATCTTATTTAGTTGTTTCACAGATGTAGAAACTGAGGCATAGAGAGGTTAAGTTGCTTGCCTAAGACCACAGAGTTGGCAGATCTGAGATACAAACTCCACTTCTTCTAATTCCAAAGCTTGTTTTATTTAGCCTAAGTTATACAGCTTTGCTTAGGCCATTCATCATATTCTGCCTCATTTGTCAGGCATTTGTCCAAGTCCTGCATTGAATCCTTTAGGAGCACTTCTGTTCTCTCTTATTAGCCTGAAATGCCTTACACACAGCAGGCAAACAGTGATATTTGCCTATTGATTCAAGCATTAACCTGGTGTTATGGACTGAACATCGCAGACTTTGTGTGTGAGGGTTCTCCCTTTCATTTTGAAAATTTTAAACTTACAGGAAAGTTTCAAGAATAATGCAATGAACACATATCTTGCCAATTATTAACATTTTGTGCATTTGTTTGTCTTTTTTCTTCACCATTTTATTTGCAGACACATGCTATTTCACTCCTAAGTACTTTAGCATGTATCTCCTAAAAACAATGCCCTGTCTGCATGACCAAGATACAATTATTACTCTCAGGAAATTTTATATTGCTGCAATACTAATATAGTCTACATTCAAATTTTCCCAATTGTCCCAATAATGTTTCTCAATAGCTGGTTTTTTTTTGTTTTTTGTTTTTGTTTTTGATCCAGACTTCAATTAGGAATCGCATTACCTTTAGTATCATATTTTCATCTCCTTTAATCTAGAACAGGTCACTAGCCTTTTTCTTAATCTTTCATGAAATATACATTTTTTGAGAGACTGAGCAGTTGTTTTGCAGAACTTCAAGAATAATTATCGTTGTGTCATCTATGCATCGCATCAGGGAGCACGTAATGTCAGCCTAATTTTTTTTCTCTTTAGTATATAATCTGTGGGGTGATACTTTGAAACCTTATGAATATCCTCAATCGTCCTGCATCCACTGACGATTTTTACCTGACTCAATTACTGGTGGTTCCAGAGGGGTTATTTTCTATTTCTATAATTTCTTCTACATTTATTAGTTGGTATTCTTCTCTAAAGAGAAGCTTTCCCCTCTTCCATATCCTCTTTACCTTTGCATGATAATCTACTGCTACCTGTGCGATCTGGAATAAGTGACATCACTTACCCCCTGGGGACCCATGTTTTCTCATCTTTAAGATGAGATGACCTAAGGTTCACATTCTTGAATTTTAGTCAGTCGGAGACCTTCTCATAAACATCTGCAAGAAATCCGCCAGAGAATGACACGGCTCGGGTCTGCAGCACCAGGTCACAGCTTCCATCTGCGAAGAGTCACACGGCCCCTCCCACGGCAACAGTCGCTAGTAGCTCCGGGCGTTCTCGCGAGAGTGAATCCCTTCAGGGACAGAGGGGCCATCCCTCAGGCTTCTCCTGCCTCACGTCAACCCCCGCCCTGGCCACTTGCGCTCAAGGCCCAGCTGCGCACGCGCGCATCCAGAGCCAGACAGTTGGTGGTGTTGGTACGCCGCAGCTGTTCCTCTCCGCACGCAGCCCCGCGTCGCGCGACCGTGGTGTGACACCACGGCGCAAACGCGGCGCGGGGGGAGGCAGGGGCGCGCAGGCGCCGCGGGGGGAGTGAGGCCGCGCAGGCGCGGACGGCGTTGGTTGAAGAAGACCTTCAGCGTTGCCCTGGCGGAGCGGAGACCGGCTCTCTCTGGGTGGAGGTGAGGCGAGCCGAGGCAGCCGGTGGGTTAGGGGGCTGTGGGCCGCCACCGAGCAAGGAACCTCACGAGAGGCGGGCCTAACGGAGGAGTCGGGAAGGAGAGAGCAGCCGAACGGGGCGCGGGCCGGGCCGCGGAGGGCAGAGAGGACCTTGCTCCCCTGGCCGCTACAGGTGATGGAGCTGCAGCGCCGGCGGGGACAGGCGGCGCTCCAAGCGCCGACCCGCGACCTTCCCTCCGCCTAGTGTGCCCACGAGACTTTGTTTCCAGGTGTCAGGCCAGAAGGGAGGTTGGTTTCTAGGGAAGTTGGATCCTCGAACCCCAAACCCACTCCCCGCCCCCCAGCTTCCTCCTTGGAATTGTTGTCGAGCATCAGGGAAGCCCTTCCACTCCTTACCACCAAAGGGAGGATGCTTTAAGTGCAGCTTAAAAAGGAGAAAGGGAAACTAAACGGGTTATTTAGTGACTGATTAGTTATTGTGTAAAGCAGTATCATCTCCCACTTCTGTCTGCATCTCATGCAACCTCGGTACATTGTCCATATCTACAAATAACAAGTGCATTTTGTTGAGCTAATAAAAATATATGATGATATCTTTAGAGTAACATGAAGTCTCTGTCTTCTCGATTTTTGCTTGATCATACCAGCTGTGCATTTCCCATAAGAATCGTGGGCCTGAAGAAGTAAGCTTAAACTAGGCAGAATTGAGATCAGTTAGTAAACTAAACCAGCTACATTAATTTTGCAAAGTGGCAGTGGTTTTGAAAAAGAAAGCAAAATGTTCAAAGACTGTATGTAATGAGTTCCTAGATGGATGTTTCTAAACATTTAAGTGTACCTTTTCTTTTGTCAGTAGATGAAAAACCAGACTGTAAAGCCTTAGCATTTATATTTGAATATATATACTGCCTGCTTTTTTGTACTTACCTCCCCAAGTTGTAGACTTCTGGCAGAATTTCAACAGATAATAGCATCAGTTGTGATCTTAAAGGGTAATATCAGATTGCAATTGGAAATGTGTAGAAAGTATAGAATTGATCATTTGAATACAGGGAACTGAATTGTAAATTAATTGCTCTGGAAGTGAACTCTGAAACCCTGTGGCCTAGAACAAAGTTTTATTATGGTATAAGTCAGTACATTTATCCTGACCCTTTCATATTTGCTATACCCTTTTCTCTTTATATTTATTTTCATTCTACACTTCATTCTCTTAATACATAATGTCTGTCATATTCGACAGGTTTAGATTTAAGGAGTAAATTTTAAGTGAATTCACAATTAAGTGCATTATACCTGTCTGTTATGTTCAGGTATGATGGTATGGACAGAAACTTAACAGAAAGCCAGATTAAGAGCTACACTAAATATTATTTTGAATGTGTAGATAGTTCAGGCATAGTAATTGCAAGGGCTAGGTAGTGGTCTGGATTTTGGGGGGATAGTAATTGGGCTAATGGGGCTGCTTGAAGTGATTTTACAATAGGTTACACATGGTTTTTGAGACTGCTGCAGGAAAAGATTTTCTATTATACAAAGAGGGCAAAGGAATGGCATGTTCAACATTATTGATAGACCTGAGAATTTCCATGTGAGAGTCAAATTGGTAGTAGAAAGGCTGGGTGAATACTAAATAGGCAAGATGAAAAGTTGAGGCACCTTGGAATTTTGAAGGCTTTAACTTTAGAGTGTACACCAATTTTTAGTAAGCAGGTTACAGCAGGTAGAGTTTATCCTGTTTCTGTTTAATGAGTAAGATTATAGCACTTTAAGAAGACTTTGAGAGAGAGCATAGGCATATGCAGGATGAATACATTTCACTCGGTAATATGGTAACTTTTATTTTAAGAGCTGAATTTCAGAGTGTCATAATATTAATGTCGAAGATTTTTAATGCATCTGTTCTTACAGTTCCTTTGCAAATTTACCTTGTAGCCTTATACAGCTATTTGGCTTTATAACAGTCCAATAAATGTTTTTCTAATGTAAAAGTTTCTTTTAAGTAAAACGTCACATTAACATATTTCTCTTTTAGCTTGTAAGAAATTTGTTTTCCTTGAAATGCAATCAGAAAGATGACCTCTGTGAATCTTATGAAAAAACTCTTTTCTCCAGTGTTCTGCAAAGCTCTTTTTAAAGGAGCAGAATGCCTTCTTTCCTTGTATTAGGGTATAAGCATTAATGAAGCAAAGGAGGGAAGACCATATATCTCTTCTCACAGCACAAAATAGTAGGACTATGGATGAATAAATACTAAATGGTTATTTTTATTCCATTGTCCCCATTTTTCTTTATAAGATATGTGTAACACACCGACTTACTGTGACCTAGGAAAGGCTGCCAAGGATGTCTTCAACAAAGGATATGGTAAGTATGCTATTTTAAATTTCCAATTTGGGTAAGGAAGGGTTAGTGTTGAATGCCCTCAATACTGTGCTAGTAAAATGTTAAGTCAACATTAATCTACCTCACAAAATTTAAGGGGATAACTATTAACAGGTTATTGACTTCATTCTTTAGCTGCTGAGTCCCACTGGCATTAAAAGCAATTGTATACATATACATACACATATATATACACACACATATGCATAGTTAATATTATTTGTAAGAACAATAGTGTAAATCTGTAATAGTTATGCCTCCTCTGGCTAGCCCTGGGGATATTTAAAATAGTGGGTATGTTTTATCTTTCTCTAGATAATGGCATTGTTTTTATGAGTGAAATCACAACTTTTTACTTCTTTGGAGTAACATATATTCTTTGATCCTAAATAAACATTGTGTATTTTAAGTGTGTGTGTGTGTGTGTGTGTGTGTGTGTGTATCTGCATAGTATTTTCTAATAATTTTGGTCCTTAGTACATATTTTTTTCTTTCATTTGTTCTTTAACTTATATTTTTAAAATATATTTTTATTATTTTGAGGGGCTTAAAATTATATAATTTAGTTTTTTATGGACTCTCACTTAACAAGAATACTATGTATTTTCCATGTGGAAGGTACTGTGGACTATTTTCATAATTTCTAAGTTGCAAAAACAGGCTTGAATGTCTCATTTTGTACATACTGTGTTTTTGTGTCTGTGTTCAGGGTTTGGCATGGTCAAAATAGATCTGAGAACCAAGTCATGTAGTGGAGTGGTAAGTACCTAATATATTTTCAATAGATGTAGCATAATTACCTTAAAGGAACCTGTTTAAAAATCAATGTTGTGTGAAACAGCACACTTTTGACACTGTGCCCTCTTCCCTACTCAGATTTCAGTAAGAATCCTCTACTTAAGCCCATAGATAATCAGGTTGAATTTTTAGAGGGACCCTTTCCTTTTGTCATAATAAGTCTATTCTAAGTCTTATTCTTTGAAGATAGAGAATATATTACATTTATATTTTTTTAACCCATGCCATATCATTATACTTGTATGAATATGTATATGGCCACTAAAAACTTTATTTCCATTGGGTTCATGCAACTTTTAGTGCCCTTTTACAAATTGATTTTAGTCTCTGTCCCTTTATGATTAGTTGAAGCAAGTGTAGAAGGTTAGGTTACAGTTTTCACTGATGTTCATAAATTCTTTTATACTGGAAGTTAAGAATACAGTAAAGGATATGTGGGCATATTTTCAAAGCATCATTAACCAGAGCTTTTATTCAATAAGTCTCAGCAACTAGATTAACTTTACAGTTACCTTATTATCTGATTTCTCATTATTGGCTGCATCTTTTTTTGGCATTTACCAGTTCAAAGGAGTGCAAGTTTTTTCTGAGATAAAATGATTTAATTAGAAGAGCAAGAGGCACGTGGAATTCTTACTGATTTGATACTTTGTCTCATATTCTGTATAATTATGGTCTGTCACTGTCATTATTTCTCTGGGTTTTCTGGTCGTAAATAAATATATATATATAGTTATATATATATATATAAAATTACCCTACTAGAATAGGCATATATATATTTTTATATATATAACTATAACTATAACTATAACTATATATGTGTGTGTGTGTGTGTGTGTGTGTGTGTGTGTGTGTGTGTATATATATATATATATATAAATAACACTACCCTACTAGAATAGGCATATTGTTATGATTCTGTTAAAATAGAAAAATTGTATTCATTTTTAGTAGGGTTTCAGAATTTGCTCCAGTTAGGTTTGTGTTGCAAAAACCATCAACTAAAATTTTATCTCCCTTTCATGCTGCTGTGGTGTGGGAATATTCATTCAGATGGTAAGAAAAACAGACTTATTTGTGTGCTTGTTTTTATGGCTGCTTTTGGTCTCTTGTACTGATTTAGGATAATTACATTCATTGTTCCAAATCTTAGATGTATTTTGATATTTTTACCATGTGTCATCAAATTAACAATAACATTTTAAAGATTGTTTTGTTGCTTTCCAGCCTTTAATATAGAGCTGTAGATGTTAAATGCATGTTAGAAATATATTTTGCACTGTTTGATCTAATTATGAAATTTGACAAACACTGAAACAATTATGAGACTGGAACTCAAAAAAAATATATGATCTTTGAGTTTTGTAGCTCAGATATTTTAGATTTTTGACAGAGTGTAAGCTAAGAAATGATGGTGATAACAAGGAAGAAAAGTAGACTACTCTTTCACCTTAATTTTGTGCACCAAAATTAAGGTATATGTTTGCTATACTTCAAATTTATGAAATGTCAGTGTAAAAAATAAACTGGGTAGTTGGATCTACTAAAAGAAAGTGATGGTCAAATTAAATAACTGTGTGAACTGTTAAACATGATTATCATGTTATCATTTTTTACTAAGGCCTTGCCCTAAATGTGAAGCATGATACTCTCTTTGAAAACTTTTGTGTGGTGTTGATAAACAGATCACAGTTTTCCCAGTTGTTTCATCAGCCCGTAGAACCAGAGTTAGGGAGGAGGGTATTTGATAAAGGGAGGATTCATATTACAAGCAGTGAAACATGACTGGTCAGGGTTGGCAGCATTTCAGAAATGTTCTTTAAAAACAGAGCCAATCAGAATGCTTTTTTCTTGACAGTTCATAGATTGTCAGTGACAGGTGTTGACTGTTCGCTTCTCCCAGAAGGAGATCTGTTTCTAATTGCTCATTGTCATATGACTGAAATGACACCTAACCAGGGAGGAGGATCTATTTTAAGGCACTCATAGTAACTATTTGATAGAAAACACTTTAAAAGGAAGATGGGGAGAAGGGAGAATGAGGGATAAATTATAACCTTCCATTTTGTTGTAAAAATGTATATACACTTTCAAATATTAAAATTATTTATACTGAAAGTTTTACAGTTTTGTGGACAAAAGTAATAGTTTTAAAAACAGCGTGAATGTATTTAATGCCACTGAACTGTACACTTAAAAGTGGTTAAAAATAGTTTTACATTAAGTGTATTTTAGCACAATAAAAGTAAAAAAGTTTTTAAATGCAATAAAGTTCTGATCCTATTAAAAGGGGATGGGGAGGCTAGTGCTTCCACTGTTTTGGGATTTTTAAGAACTTTGAAGTTAACTAATAGTTTGAAAGATGATAGAGAACTGATAATCTTTTCAGGCCGTGAAAGTAAAATGTTTAATATTCTATATTTTTGTTTTTTAGTAAAGGCATTTATTTTCAGTTAAGATATTTCTCTTTTAAAAAAGAGAATTCAAGATTCCCATTTAGTATAAGAGTGTATGGAACAAGAAATATCAAAAGGTGAAATAGTGGGTAGATCTA
Source organism: Eidolon dupreanum (assembly GCA_028627145.1). Lineage (NCBI taxonomy): Eukaryota > Metazoa > Chordata > Mammalia > Chiroptera > Pteropodidae > Eidolon > Eidolon dupreanum. The sequence continues at coordinate 45,710,879 of CM053508.1, read as the reverse complement.
AAACTGATTAGAATATTTAGGGATTAGAAAGAAAGAAGGAAAGCAAGAAATACGTTTCTGTAGAGTAGGGCTGTGGTAAAAAGCTAATTGTATTGGTGTCTGATGCATTGAATACTGCTTTCTTAAATGAATGTTTTCTATTTGATGAGCTCCTTTTAAAGTAATTATCTTTTATTGCTTATCAGGAATTTTCTACTTCTGGTCATGCTTACACTGATACAGGGAAAGCGTCAGGCAACCTAGAGACCAAATATAAGGTCTGTAACTATGGACTTACCTTCACCCAAAAATGGAACACAGACAATACTCTTGGAACAGAAATCTCTTGGGAGAATAAGGTAAGAGAAAGCAGTACAAGTTATTTGTAGGTTATTAAATTTAACTTGCAGATAAAATAATGAAATATGTGAACAAAGTCTTACAACCTATTCAGTAACCATATTGTTCTGTGCATTTGGCCTTCTTTGTTATGTCTTATGTTTCTAGAAAGTAAAGCTTGGTTTGTGAGTACATAATTATCACTTTACATCTTTGTTCTGAACTGTTCTACTTATTCTGTTATACAGCTGAGCCTCTCCTGGGTAGACTGAACTATTTGCAAAGATTTAATTTTGATTTGTAGTCATTGCAAAATTGGCTCCACAGAAAAATGTTTCTAAAATTCTAGAAAGTTTTCAAAGAGAAAATCTGATGTCAAGGGCCTGCTATGTATAGGGCATTATTTTTTGAGGTATATCCATATGTGCATTGCTGTATGTAGGTAATCTGTATAGTTGAATAATTACTTAAGTTGGCTTGTTAAATATCAGGTTGTCTTATAATAATTTCAAGAGAGTATCAAGATTATTTTGTTGTATTGGGATTTTGTTGTTTTTGTACTGTGATTTACATTATTGGCTGGAAGAAGATTTGACCTTTATATTTTAACCTGTTTTTTTGGCGACATAATTTTGATGAATCCTGGAGTGAGGGGAGAGGAGTAAAAAGGGACAGGGGAGGTTTAAGAGATAATTTATTAAATAATTTAATATTTGGCTTTCTTTAATGATGCCTTTTTCTTAGAGAGGAAGTTAGAAGAAACTTTAGAATTGGTTTCTTGAGTAAAAATAAGAATTGAAAGTTACTAATTACTAATTTTAAATCTTTATTTTTCAGTTGGCTGAAGGGTTGAAACTGACTCTTGATACCATCTTTGTACCAAACACAGGGTAATTATCCAAACCCCATTTTCTGAAATGTTTTTGCAGCCTGTAAGGCTAGAGGTATAGAACAGGGAGTTGGAAAGAAAAGTTTATCGATGGAGGAAGATCTTAGGAGGTTGCTGTTAGGAATTCTAGAGCTCTTGTATATGGAGCACAGAGAAAGGAAGACTCCTGGAGGCAGGGTAAAATTCCGAACTATAGATTGAACAGATGAACAAAAATATAAATCTAGTCCACAGAGACACATAGTAGAAAAAGTTTAAGCACTAAAAGAGTTTGCAATTAGGTATTTCTTAAGCTATTCTAAAGATACATGGATGTGGTATTTTGCTGAGAAGTTAATTTCTTAAGAAAACTATAATTTCCTGACTATAGAACAGTAATGTGTAGTCTGCTATTGACTTGCTTTCTTAGCCTTTATAAATTACCCAATTTCTCTGCTTCAGTATCTTAATCTAAAAAATGGGGATTGTGTTGTTTCCTGTCTGCCTATCATGAGCCAGGGCTCTCAGAAGGACAAAGATAATAAAGATAAAGTGGCACTTCTTCTCAGCTGTAACAATAGGTTTGTCCTTTTTGCCACGCACTTTAGTAATCTTCAGGACACATTCTCATAAGAGGCCTTGTTGGAATAGAACAAGGATTATTAAGAACTACTTTCAAATTTATTCTGAAAAAATGCACACTTCTCTTTCATCCATCTCTCATTGTCCATGGAGAAAACAATGACCCTAAGGAAAATAAATATGCTTACTCAAGGGCTGTACCCATTAAGAAAAAAAGTACATAGGGGTGGTTCCACAGTGTAGTGGTTAGCACATTTGCTTTACACGCAGAAGGTCCTGGGTTTGCGCCCCAGGTGAAGCCCCAGACCATACCTTGGGTGTGCCAGGCCCCAGATGCTACAAGTCCTCCAAGTACGCCAGGCCCCAGGTGCATGCCATGAGCGTGTGGGAGGAGACGCCCCCCCTTCAGAGATACAGTTCTTAAGAGGAAACAGCAATATCCATAGGTCAGGGGTAGAAGTAGGAGGGTCATTAAAGAGAGGGGAAAAAAAAGAAAAAAAGTACACTTATCTCAATGATAAGCTAATTTAGAAATTCATAGTTTTGGGTATTCTGTTTGTTACTTTTTGTAGCATTTGGACATTTGGAAACATTTAAAGAATTTTGGCTTCTTGTAAGTCTTTATGATAGGTATTCAGATTATTAATTTCATACTGAAATACTTTCTTTTTTATACTTTTGTTCATGCCTTCAAGAAATTAATCATGAAATACCCTATCTTTTGAATTTATAGTGAGGAATAGGTAAAAATACTATATATATTTTTAATTCTAACAAAATTATATTTTTAGAGCTAAGTCATTGGAAACATTTTTACTATATGTATGCCATTTACCAAAATGATATTTATATTAGGGGAGAGAGGGAATCTTACTCTAAGATTCCTGGACAATAATAGAAACTCATGTCATTTTCATTGTATTGTTTTTTGTTTTTCACAGGAAGAAGAGTGGGAAATTGAAGGCTTCCTATAAACGGGATTGTTTCAGTCTTGGCAGTAATGTTGATATAGATTTTTCTGGACCAACCATCTATGGCTGGGCTGTGTTAGCCCTTGAAGGTTGGCTTGCTGGCTATCAGATGAGTTTTGACACAGCCAAATCTAAACTGTCACAGAATAATTTCGCCCTGGGTTATAAGGCTGCAGATTTCCAGCTGCACACTCACGTGTGAGTGTTTATAATTCATTCCTCCTTTAGTGCCAGTGCAGTCACCCAAAAAGTTGATAGCCATTAGCATTTTAGAAGTGATGGTACTTGCATTTAATACCTCACTGTACTGTTTTCATAGTCAGCAAAATATTGCCAGAGATCAGTGCACTTGTTACATTCTGCTATGCTGCTGATAGTTACTGGCCTCAGCTTATACCCCAAACTGATAAAGCTCTAGAATCTGTACAAGGAGCACTGGGATAGAGCCCAGGGCATGCATCACCTCTTGATATAAGGGATCCTTTGGAGATGTTTCTGGTGCCCTACTAACTTGGCAATATCTGGAAGCAGTTCTGTTTGGATCATGAAGGACAGGTACCTACTTGATCTCAGCACCCTGGAGCATCCCCAGTAATTCTTTGAAGATTTTCAGATACCCTTAGAAAGAACCCAGCCACCCCTACTGCATTCACAGATTCTTAAAGCAATTCTGGATTTAGTTCTGTAGGCTGCACCCTGTTGGTGAAATGAATTTGAACTTTAAATTGTATTTTATATCTTGGGCTACTGGGCACTGCCACTATACCAGGAAGAGAAAGCAAAGGGTGAGCTATGTGATTTTGAAGTGATGCAGATTACTCTTTGCCAGACATTCTAATCCACTTATGATGACTAAAAATCAAGCAGTGGTATAGACAGTGGCATTAAAATGGGTGAAACAGTACTATTAGAAAAACCATGAAAACTCAGGGACTGACTTCTGGATGCTTTGAAGCAATAATTTAGGTACTCCTCTGGAGCAATGCACCCTAGGTATTATAGGAAGGGTGCTTTCCAAGTCTAGGACTCTTGGTTTAGATGAAATCGGAATTGGCTTTATTCACCTACTTGTACACTTTGTAGAATCGTTATTAAACTCAGCTTTTAAGTTTCTAAATTCTGTGAACATCTTAAAGAGACCTGTAGGTCATATTTATCTGAGGTGTCAGCCTTTGTGCATAATTTGTGTCTAAGATTTTTATCATGTGGAAGAACCAAGTAAATAAATCAAGTGCTAACTACATTTTAATTAGGTGGTTAAATTATATAACTGGATTTAGTTCCTTCTTTCGTCATTTATGCTAGAAGTTTGCTGAAATCTGTAGTTGCAAAATGAGATCCTTATTTAGATAATTTTAGAATTTGTTTCCATATCATAACAATGGTAAAAACTAGATATTTATGACTTTTTCTTTTACAATGAAAACAGGAATGATGGCACTGAATTTGGAGGGTCTATCTACCAGAAGGTTAATGAGAAGATTGAAACGTCAATAAACCTTGCTTGGACAGCTGGCAGTAACAACACCCGTTTCGGCATCGCTGCTAAATACAAGCTGGATTGTAGAACTTCTTTATCTGTAAGAATGTGCTGCCAGATCGTGTCTATGCTTAGAGTTTCATCTAAGTTGTTAATGTTGTGGTATGGCTGTAGTTTGCGTGTTCTTGATTAACTATAATGAGCTAGTCATTGTGTAGTGAAAAGAGTATTACACCTGAAATCAGGAAATGTGGGTTCTAGTTCTAGTTCTTCCTATATTTGGCTGTTGTCTGACCTTCTCAAGTCATTTTCTCTCTTTGGCCTCAAAATTTTCTTATCTATAAATTCATGGGAATTGATTACTATTCCTGTTGGTATTAGTAATTCTTATTAATAATAACACTAATTGAGCTCTTAAATTTCAGGTACTGTGCTAAGGGCTTTACGTGTATTATCTCATTTAATCCTCACAACTACTATAGGTGGTGAGTAGTATCCTCATCCCCATTTTACAGATGAGGGAACCGAGGCTTAGAGAGGTCAGGTAACTTGCCCAAGGTCACACAAAGTGTCTGTGCCAAGATTTGAACCCAGATCTCTCTCGCATCATAGTTCATGCTCTAACCACTGTAAGAGATTGTAAACTGGTATCTTAAAGAATTCAGTACATATGAGTATTTGGCTACACAGTGTTTTGAAAATATTTGCTTGAGGCCTTTAAGCATGCATTCTCAAGGTCCCTACTGTCCCTATGAGTTCTCTTAACTTAAAAGATTTGTCTTTTTTTTAATTAAATTTTCAGTTTCAGTAATTCTAGATTGGCCCTAAGGTGCCTTAGCTTTGGAAATCTGGTGCATGAAGTGGTGGTTGTACTGGATTTACATATTATGAAATTGTTTTCTTACTGTTTCTATTTCCTCTCCTAATCTTAGGCTAAAGTAAATAATGCCAGCCTGATTGGACTTGGTTATACTCAGACCCTTCGACCAGGTAAGTAAAGGAATTAATAACAATGGGGTTGGGCTGGAAGGTGATAGAGGAATAATAAAAATAACCTACAAAACAATGTGTAATCGCTGTAGGTTGCTTCACACCATTTTGTAACATTCATTTGTTCATAAAAAGTAAAACACATCAAGTACTTTGGCTTAAAAATATGTGTTTCTAACGATAGCTTGGTCACTCTGGCTTGTGAATTTGGTTGATCACTCATTATTCTTAATCCTGAACTCCAAATAAAGTTTGCCATGATTATGCTTTACTCCTTACAGATCAGATGATTATAGTTAACTCTCTGTCAAGCTAGTAATAGTTGTATGGTTGGAAGTCTTACACCCACCTGTAATCCATGCAATTGATTCCATCCATTGTTTCTAGAAAATGCAGGTCTGATTGTAATACTTGTTACAAGTGATTGTGATATTTTCTTCTTCTAGGAGTCAAACTGACCCTGTCAGCTTTAGTCGATGGAAAGAACTTCAATGCAGGAGGTCACAAGGTTGGGTTGGGATTCGAACTAGAAGCTTAATGTGGTTTTGAATAAAGCATCAAATTTGTTCCTGGAGGTGAAGAGAAATGAATCCACTATGTTTTGGCCTTAAAATTCTTCTCTGAAATTTCAAAAGTGTGAACTTTTTATTCTTCCAAAGAATTGTAATCCTCCCCACGCTGAAGTCTAGAGATCGCAAGTCCACTCTAAGGGAGGTGCTTAAAGGCATGCCTGGAAGTTGTTATGTTTGTGCCACATTTCAGTTCTGCAGTATTATTTTAAATGTGTTCCTCGGCGACAATGTAGTGTCATGTTTAAGGAAATGACTCGATCCTCCAGTTTGTACATCACGTCCTGCATGTCCCACACCACGTTTTCATGACCGTTTAATATATTGGTCTGTGTGCTATAGTGGAATCTTTGGTTTTGCATCAGGGTAAAATAAAATAAACCCATCACATTTGAACATAATTGCTCATCTGACTTGCTAGTAGTGGTTTTCTTACATTTGGCGTGATTTGCTTTGAAAAGTTCTCTCATATGTGAAACTATATGCCTGAAGTTGTGTGTTTGACACATCTCTGCTGTTGCTTGCCTGTCCTTTGCACTTTAGTTTACCTCACTCTTATTGCTGCTCTGCAGTTGGGCCGAGGAGTGAAACTGAGTTTTGTTCTGCTGAGCAGAAGCACCTCGCTCGTGGTACCTGCTTCCTACTGCAGTGTGATAGAGTACTTTTGTAAAGCTGCTGAGAAAGAGTGAGGGTTTGAGTGGGCAAAAGACGGGCAAAGGAAAGAGTATAATTGGGGGAAATACTGTAGGGAAGAGAGGTGGAAGGAAGAGGGCAGAGCTGGAGGATGGCACATCTGTGGCTCCTCTCAGGCCTCAGGAAAATGTTTTTGATTACTGAGTCTAGAAAAATGATAACCAAAGGATGAAAATGCCAGTGTAGAAAAATGAGTAGACTATGATATCTTCATGACTTACTGGGAAATCACCTTTCTTCCTAAAAGTAGAACTCTTTGAAAAAAAAATGTTTTGAATATAGACTATATATGGTGGTTGCAACAAATTCAGTCAGTTTAGACGTAAATAAAAGTGAAAATTGACATTTCTTTCTCCAAACTTTATTTCTTCTACTACTAACAGTTTGATATAATTCTTTGCAGATATTTTTTTCAATGTCTTTAGAGATTGCATGAATATATATTTTTATATATATGATGTTAAAATGCATATCTTGTTTTGCAGTATACTTTGAAATTTAACAGTCCTTTTTCTGTTTGTTCATATAGAACTGCCTCATATTTTTTATTTTACACTTTAGTATAAATGTGACATTATTTAACTATTCTGTTTTGCTATATTAATTTTTTTACTTTGCAAACAATGCTGCATTGAATATCTTTGTCCATTTATTTTTGTCTGCTTCTGTGAATATTTCCGTTGCAGCACTGCCTAGTAGAACTTTCTGTGATGATGAACATGATTTGTCTGTGCTGTCCCATGTAGTCACCTAGCCTCATGTGGCTGTCGAGCAGTTGAAATGTAACTAGGTCAATGAAGAACTCAGTTTTTAATTCTATTTCATTTTAATTAATTTAAATAGCCACATGTAGCTAGTGGTTGTTGTATTAGTGCAGTTCTATAGGATAAGTTTCTAGAGGAGCGACTGCTGAGTCAAGGGCATATACATTTGATACGTAGTACAAAATTGCCTTCCAGAATTGCCTTTTAGAAATTTTCTACCAATTTGTATTTCTTCCAGTGCTGATTAAGAGTGCCTGTTTCCCCGACATTCTCAGTAACACTGAATGTTATCAAAGTTTAAAATATTTACTAGTTTTAGAGGTAAAAAAAATGTTATCTCTTTTAAATTTGCATTTCCCTCATTGCCAGTGAGATGGAGCTATTTTCACATGTTTACTTATCATTTATAATTCTCTAATTTGCCTGTTCAAATTCCTTTCTCCATTTTCAAATGAGTCATCTTAAAAACATGTAGACATGGTTGGTTTTTGAAAAATTGCAGTGCTGCAGGAATGTCCCCCAACCACCATGAAAAATTATCTTTACTAGAACCCAAATTCCAACCACTTCTGTCAGAAAATATCTGTGATACCAACCACATGATATAATTTTATTTTCTCATTGCCTTTTGTGGGTTGAACCACCATTACAGGAGATAAAGCATAACAGGAAAGGAAAAAGGAGCGAGGGGGGCAAGCAACAAATTCATTCTGTCCTGTTGACACCTGCAGGTAACTCTGTATCTAGGTAACTCTGTATCTTTACTGGAAGAACTTTATATACAGCACGAGTGGATGGGATCCTGGAGTGGACTGACCAGTGCTGCCCACGGGGATATCTTTAGGATATCTGTACCGTCTGGAGCAGAGGAATAAGCCCTGTAAGTCGGAGGAGGAGGCTGACTGCTGTGTGAGAGGAATGTTGCCGTGGGGTGTTTCTCTTCAGTCTGGTGGTGGTAAGGCTAGGGGCTAGAAATGATGGGGGCGGGGGAACATAAGGAAGCACTGAGGAGATATACCTCTAACGTGCTAGTTATCTAATGAAATTAGTTGTATTTATGCTTGAATTAAATGGGAAGGAGATTCCTATAGGTTTGTGTTTTTTTCCTTTCTTGTGCTATTATCCCTTTTAAATTATTTGTTATTGCAGAGCCAAATTTTGTGCGTTGATACAGTAATCCACATATGAACATAGGTATTTTGAATTCAGCCTTTATGCAGTAGTTTTATTGAATCCTGGCTGGCTAGGCTGTGTCCTCTAAGTACCTCATCCTTGTGGGAGTCATTAAGTTGTAGCAGAAAGGAAAGCATGTTTCTTGAGCGTAGGCACCAGACACTGTGTTGGTCATCACATGGTATGCTCACAACCATAACTAAACATCTTGGTGTCCAGCAGTCCAGGAAAGAAAGCCATGAAAAGTATCCTAGGATGGAGCAGTTAGTTCCTTGTGGTTTCTCATAATAGAAATTCTCAGTAGCTCCCTTCTCCCCCATAAAAAGCTTGCAAGCACCTCTTCCCTTCCCACTCCCCCATCTTTCTCCTTCCCTATTTCCCTTCCCATTTCTCTCCAATTTAGTTTTATAACTCCAATGGCCACTCATTTGATTTTATTTAATTTTTAAAACTGATTCATTTGGGACACTGCTAGGATCCACAATCTTGCCCTTTGAGCCTTACTCTCAAGATAACCTATATGGCATTTACTACGGCCTACGAGCTTTGAACCTGGGAACAGAGAACTAACATTTTAGTATATGTGTAATGTCAGTGAATTCATTGATTCGGTGACTCCACTCCTGGGAATTTGCCCTAAGGAAATCAGATGCACTGAGATTTATGTACCAGGTTGCTTAAAAGAGAAAAAATGATAGCCATCCAAATGTGCAAAAATAGGGAAATATGATGGTATGTATAGTCATTAAGTGAAATATTCAGCCATTAAAAATCATGTTTTTGAAGAACAGTAACCTAAGGATTGCTCACAATGTTAATGTAGAAAAAGCAAAGCAAAAAACTAATCTTGATTTTATTTTTTTAAAAAATACATGCAAATACTGGAGAAAATGCTCCAAAATGTTAATAATATTCATTATCTCAGGAAGGTGGAGTCATAATTTTATTTTATACTTTACCATATTTTTCTGTTTCCTAGAGTAAATATTTCTGTCATTAGGGGAAACTAATATTATTGTTTGAAAAAGGCAGTGTGCCCCTTGCAGTAGCACAGCAGGCAGCATGTCTAATTGGTGAGTGTGTTTGTGGCTCCGCAGACGATGTGCCCACTCGTCCAAGAGGGCAGTAGTCCTCAGGGATTGGCCAAGGCAAGAAACATCAGTGGTTTCTACTTGCCAACCTTAGAAAAGTTACTCAAATAGATGGATCAAAGTACTGGTGTCGCTTGTGATAAGAAACTATTAAGCATGGGGTTTTTATTGAATTTTGTAATAAGAGATTAAAGTTCACACATTATATTTTAAATATGAATGTAAGAAACCAGGAAGATGTCATGATATATTGCTAATCCCTCATTACACCACTGCTCAAGGGACTGGGGGGACAATAAAGGTCCCAAAGTTTCATTAAGATACTAAATGTCCATCCTTGGAAGCTCACTGCCAGTTTGGCCAAGCCTCAGGTTCTAGAACCTTGGACAGGAGGAGCTGAAGCCATTTCTGGGCCACCACACAGCACACAGATGCAAGAAGACTCCTGTTCTCTGCACACAACCATCCTTGAAGACCATAGCCTCTGACTGTGCATGTTTTATGTCCTCTGTTTAGTTCCCTCAGCTTGTTTTCATTTTCACTTTTTTTGTCCTCCAGTTAAATGTTGACATTCAGGTTCTATTCTCAACCTTCTGGCAATACATTTATGTAAGGAACTTTTTCAAATTACATCTGCCTGTCGTTAGAGATGCTAATATGCCTCAGGGGCTTCTTAGAATAAGGGTGGTCTGATAATAGCGCCATTCTACCTCACTTAGATTTTAAACAAATTGTCAGGAGGTGTCAGTGGATAGAGGCCAAAAGTTTCATCTGTATCACTGAAGTCTCCATACTCTTGCTCAGGGTGAGAGTGATAGCAATGTTGGGCCAGGGAAGGCCTCTTCTCCTACCCAGCTTGGGTGGTGTGGAGGAGAGAGGAATTCTTGTGCTCTGAGGTCAGTCTCCCTCCCAAGAGGAAAGAGAGGAACTGACTACAACACTCCCAATTCATTCTTCCCAGATGTACCAATCAGATGCACGCCTGTCCTCTGGTGGAAGGACTAAAAGAGTAGAGGCCAGAGAATGATGCTAAGGTGGTCCAATCACATGGAGACATTTAAGAATGGGGTCCAGGTTCACAGTGTGTGTACTTTTAAGCCATAGCCAACACCTCCCTCCTCCCAGAGATTTGGCTTGTCCACTTAGGAAATATATCCAAACCTTGAGGTTGTGGTACAGGGAGTATGTGCTTTTACACATCTTCCTGGTGATTCTGATATATACCTGTTCTGCCCTGTCTTTGAACACCACTGTTGTCTGCCTGGGCAGCTGCCTCCCAAAGTTCATTATTCCCAAAGCTTATCTCCATCTAAAAAGTCTCTCCTGACCTGCAAATCTTTACTGCCAACTGCCTATCAGACGACTTCTTGGATATGCCGCAGGCATCTAAGACTCCCCATTTCCCAACCTAAACCAATGCTCTTAGTGTCCACTTTGCACTTGGAGTCTCAGCCAAATTTCCGCCCCTTCTGTGAAAGCTTCCCTGATGACCTCGACAGCCACTATCACCCCTGCCTCCCCAGGGCTCCTCCTACTTTGTGTAAACATCCTTATGGTGGCAGCAGTCACACTATAGCAATTTAGTTTCTCATCTCCCTCTTGTCTATGAATTCCTAGAGGCCTATCTTTTTGTCTTCCTATCTCCAGTGGCCAGTCGAGCACTTGGCACATGATAGGCACCCAGTGGAAGTTTGCCGATTGAATGGCAATGGGTCAGGCAGGTGGGTCTGTTAGGCTTCCGAGTCATGAGGGTTTCTGCATATGGACTGAGGTTCTGCTTCAGCAAGTACTCATTTCTCTTTTTTCTTCTGTCCTCCACTTAAATGTTCCCTGTGGTCATCAGAGAAGCACAGATAATCTTTGGCATTTCTAGCAACCCTCTGAATTATCAAATAATTAACATTCTGTGAGGTGATTTCACTGCTCCAATTTTAAAAGTTTCTGGAAAGATGGTCATAATTGCAATTACACTTGACCCCACTGGGTGCCGCTGTTGTTGCTGCTACGGGAAGATGATAGCGGGGCTGTGGGTTCCCGGCCTCCTGCTCTTGAAGTCAGTCTGTCTCCTTCTTTTTGACCTCCTCGTTCCCTTCCCCAACACCTACCTACCCATAGTTTGGAATCTCTATGTTCAGTGTTTGGTTTATGCTCTAAATGCCAAGCTTTGGAGAAAGGTAAGGAAATTCTCCATTCTACTCTGGCCCCAATCCCTTTTGTTCTGTTTAGGGGTTTGTTCTCAGCCAGTGGAGACAGAGAACAGTTTGACCACCCTTGTTGATTCTGAAATTCCTTACTTTAAAATCAGATTTATCATGTTTCCTTTATAAAACCAGAATAAACTTCACCCTTTCTTCTTAGGCTTCCTTCTCAAGTTCTTAATCACCTATCAATATTCCTTTTCTGAATCCTCCTCCTAGGCCCATAGCACAGTCCTCCTTTTTCTAGAGACTACAGTTGTGGACACAGTCTGACAGCTACTGAACAGGAAGAGACTGAGGTAAGGTCAGGAACTGGGGCCTACTCTGGCCCTGTCATCATTTGGCTGCCTAAACTTTTTCTCATTCTGTGCCCTAGTTCCCCAGTGCCTGGCCAGCTCCAAATGTTTCAAAGACCATTGTTTCATAAAGGATGATAATGGGATGATGGAGTATAAGTGACATTTTCCTTTTCTCAGAATATGCTTCAGGGTTGTTTCATTGTCTTTTCAGTAATAAAGGATGATGTGCTACAAAAATATTTGAGGGTGACAATCCAAGAACAGGGCTATATTTCTTCTTTATGAGACTTTAAGTCTACAGGTCTCACCAACCACCTCTTTTTCGCCCACCAAATTCTGTTTTTCTTCATCATCTAATTTAATGCTCTCCTTTAAGCAGCCCTCCTGAGGGGAATTATCCATCAAAAGTGAGGTGAATAACCCTTCATCCACAAGGGAAGGAAACCTGCCTGTTTATGGAGCACTATTCTGGGCCAGGCCTGGATTGGTCCCTTTCACTACACTGTCCCCCAGAACTCCTTACAGCCCCATGTGATAGTCTCACTATCCCTATGCAAGGAAATTGGAGTTAATTGGGTTAAGAAAGTTGCTGAAATCTGAGCCCAGTTGCCCGGGACTCCAGGAATTGCTCCCTCAGGAGCACTTCAAGGCAGTGGGCTCCCTGGTCTCAGGTGAGTAGAGAGAGACAACCTCATGCTGAGGACTCAACAATAACAGCCACTTAATCTTCTTGTAGCATCCTTTTTCCTGCCTCACTGTGTAATTGAATAAGCTCATTGATGCCATAGATTTCTACATGATGGAACAATTTTTTTTTATTCTACAGGGTAGCATTTGATATCTTGCTCCCTGGCATGTCATCAGTTAGGCTCAGATAAACTCTTCAAATTTCAAAAATAATTTTTTAAAATTCTACAGCTTATTCTGAGATGGGAGGATAAAAATTGTCTTACTGAAAATGAAAATATGTTTATATATTTACTCAAAGATCAGTCCTTTTGCAAAGGTAGAAATGGAAGTAAAAGAGCATTGTCTCTAGAGCTCAAGCACCTTCTGACAGCCTGTGCTCCACTCCATGCAAACTTTGCCACTGCGATCAGAGCCCAGACACGGGGCAGGCAGCAGTCTCCAGGGTGCTCCTGGGCCCGACAGACGCCAGAGATGCAGGAGTTACCCTTATCCAGGAATATTGCCTTTTTAGAGGAAGAGGCCGATTCACTCAAGAGGAAAGAGTCTCAGGTGGCCTGGGCAGGGAAGCCCTTTACCAGCATCCCTTCCCCGTCTGAGGTGACCCATCCTCTGCCTGAGTTCACCTACCTGCCCTTTTGGGGATTGGAAGGCAGAAGCCATCTCTGTAGAATAACTGAGAGGCTAGGAAGGGGTGCAGTGGGCAAGGCTGCCCTCTGCATATTGCTGGTGCTATGCTGGGTTCTTAGTCATTTGAAAGCTCACTGTGGGTCTGACCTTTGTTCCACTTTGCTTCCTGGGCCTCTGCCTCTGCCACCCTGGCTGCTTGGGGCTATGCCGGGGCTGAGGTGGCACAGCTCTTCTCCCAGGTCACAGCTTGCAAAAACTGGCACTGTGTTGTGCCTGTTATTTTTCTTATAAATAAATTTAAGAGGAAACTGAACTTCTTCTTTAATCTATGGTTTGATCAAAAGTAAGGAAATGAAAGGCCTAAAATGCCATTTTAAATATTGGAAAGGGCAAGTTTGTTTGTGGAGAGGAAGTTTTTATACCTGGCCAGTTTTCCTCATCTCTGTTATCTTCCTGGCTCCAGGAGGACCCGGAACTTGTGACTCCTGCTGCAGGGGCTGAAGGAGTTTCCATCTGAAGCTCCAAGTAGGTGTGTTTTTGTTTTGTTGTTTTTGGCTGCTTAAGCCAAGAAGAAAGGATATGCATTTTCCTGTTAGGTCCTTAGCCCTGAAATCTGGCCAATTTCAGAGTAAAGTGGGAAAGGCTGGGCATAGAAGTGTGATTCTCCTTTTAACAAAATTCCCAACCAGGGCAAACCCTTTCATCAGATAGTTCATTACCGAAGGATAAATGTATGTGTATACTGGCAGTGAGGACTTTTAGATGCTGAGCTGTGTGAGTCATTCTTTCCTTTTCCTGCTCATGTGTATCTTCTGCACAAATACATAATGGTAGTAAATTAAAGGAAAAAAGGTATTTGAAAAAAAGAAGTAACCAAATTCTATATATAGCTTTTATATTTGTGGAAATAACAAAATACATTCAGAAAAAGACTTCAGAGGCAAACTTTTCAGGGGCATTTTTTTTTTTAATTATAAATTTAATATGGTAGATTAATGAAAAATCACAATGAAGTACCAAGAAAATGTCTGTCAATATAAAAATTTTAGCAGCATTTCCACAGTTTCAGGCTCTAACATTAGTCAGACTTCCTCCCTCCCACTATCAAAGAATCCAATGGGACTACATCAGGTAAAGCATCAAGATGTTCAGCTTAGCAAAGGCCTCAAGGAGATCCTCAAATCCAGTGTACTGTCTGATATTTCAACCTCCCCCTCCCGAATTTCTAGAATGTCAAAGCACTCGCTTCAATGTTTGGGACAAGAATTCCTTTCTTCCAGCTGCAAGGGAGAATAGGGGTGAAAATTTTAAACTGGACTTGATATGTAGCACTTGATTACGTGTCCTTACTGTCTATACATTCTCTACAATGATGACAATGAAGGGCCACTGCGGGGTTGACCAGTATCTGGCATGTGGCAGCAGTGGTGGGAGCAGATGGGGAGCCCAAAGCGGGACGGGCACATGATGGGCAGTTGGGGCCTCACCACACACGTTGCTCAGGCAGGTCCAGGCATGGCAGTCTGGCTACATTCCAGGTTAATGGTGGGATTATGAGGAGGTGAGACAGACGATATGAAAATATAATACTGGCAAACTATTCCCCTGCTTCTTTGGTACTTTCCAAAATTCTCTGATCAAAAAAGTATAAGGGAAGCACACCATTAAAAAATTACAGTTTTAAGTATTTACAGAAGCAATTATATTACAGTATATGAACAAATTCTTCAGTGAAAGCACTTGTGAACTCTGACACACGTATACCTCCCCAAATTTGTATCATCCATCCTGCATCTCGCTTATCTTACAGTATATTAAATGGGACAAAATATCATTTTCCAATCTACATTTTCCTTTTAAAAGGTTCTTAAAATCTGCCACTGAAATCATTATGTACAAAGATTTGTTGAATATTGAATTCTAGACAATTATCCATACTCCCATTTTGAATATGTTTGAAATGATACTACCTATTCTATGTATACAATAGATATTTAATATATAAGTAACTGCACCACGTTATATCACCACGATACCAGTTTAATGCACATTATTATGTACAGTAGTTAAGTTAGCTGTGGAGGATGACTCCCTACCACCTAGGTGAACAGTGTGGTTCGGAACCACTGACGGGGCATGGAGAAGCTGGCGCCCGGGGACGGGCAGGACGGGCGTATGAATGTGAAGTGGGGCAGACGTCTCTCACACATCCCCACACCAGAATACTCCTCGTTTACTGGTTGGAAGATGACAAATCACACATATGGAAGGATTCCATACATGAGAAGAGCCATGACAGCAGCACTGAACAATCCAGCCACGGGGACAGTCACAAACCAGGCCACGAAGATGTTCCGGAAGAGGCGCCAGTCCACAGCCTTCCGGGAGCGGATCCAGCCCACAGCCACCACGGAGCCCACCTACAGGTGCGCAAACATTTTAAAGTAAAAAGAGGTCCACAGATTGAAAGGTGAGACACAAAATCTACATCCAACTGGTGTAAACTGTCTACTCTCAAATATACTACATTATGAAATGATCAATTCTTTGCCGTAAATTTGCTAAAAGCTTTAAAAATGTTTAGATTAGATTTCAGGTATAATTGTTTTAGGATTACCCTCTTCAGTATACAGATCTGATGCACTTTGCACCTATATTCTGCTCTACTTGAGTGGAACTTTGCCAATTAAATATTTTCTATTCTCTTTGCACTATGAATGCCCCTGCTTTAAATATTAGCCATATAGCATATTGCTTACTACTGTATGTGAACCTGCTTTAATTACATAATGAAATGGCAATAATGTATCCTTCTCTTAGAATATCAGCATCATAAAATGTTGGAGCTGGAAAAGACCTTTGAGAATATGAGAGCTTCTGGCTCATTTTACAGAGAATAAAACAGAGCCCTGGAGGGCTCAGGGGCAACTGTAAATCACGGCAGATCAGAGGCTAGAACTCAGGCCTCTTGACTTCAAACTGGTTTTCTCCGTCATCTCAAACTGCCTTGCAGTGCTTGTACTTTAGCTAATTAAAGAATAATAATAATAAAAAAATGGCGCATATATGTTACTGGATCTAAAATATCAATCATCCCTCACAAATGACAGAGATACCTGAAAATCAGAATATTAACACTGATTCAGATATTTTTTAAACAGTCTCAATTCATTTCATGGTTTGTTGAAAGTTTAAAAAGGAAAAAAGACACTTTAAATATCCTACAGATCCTAAGGAAGTTCAGTGCCTGTAACATCTCACGCCTCATTCAGACTCTGGGGAAGCACAGTTCAGCAGGCTATCCTTGGCCACCTGTGGCTCTTGAAAATCTCCATAAAATAAATAGGCTCTGTCTCTACTGACCCTCAAATACTTCAGAATCAGCAGTGGCCAGTGAGGTTCAAATAGCAACCAGGGTGTAACCACAGAAAAAATAAAATCCAACACTTTAAATCGTTTATAGAAACAAAGGGGAATACCAAAAACAGCAGCATATTTAAAGGCAGTTAATCTGATATTTTGTCAACTCGAGCCATCAAGTCTACAAACGCTAGTTTCTGAGATTGAATTCTTCCTGTTACTGTCTCCCTAGAGAGTGTCCCCTTCAGTGCACTCTCAGTTGTGCTGGACCGTTTTACAGAGAGCGCGTCATTTCGATTTTATCTATGCCCTCTTCCTTTCTTACAGCACCTTTCTCAAAAGCATAAGGGTACTATTACAGCAAGCTTACGTAATAGGAGTGATGGACAATTACCCAGAACCCAACTACTGTCTTATTTATATATCCCTTTCTAATACTTTTTGTAAATATACACTTTTTCCTTTTTTAAAAAAAAATGTTATAAGCATCTTCCCATAGTGCTCACAGCCTTTATGATTATCATGTAGAATGGTACACCCTTTAGGGGGTGTATTTTATTTAACCATTTCCAATTTGCTTCCAATTTTTCCCTATTAGAAATAGTTTCATTATTAACATATTCACTTATACAGCTTATATGTAGGCTTTAAAAATAATATTCCCTTAAATGGATTATCAGTTAAAGGAGGTCCTTAAAAACACCTTGAAATAATCTGAAATTTAGAGAAAAGTTACAAGAATTCCCATATATCCTTTATCCAAATTTATCAATTTTTAACATTTTGCCACAAAGTATAAAGAAATATTTTAATACTATTAAAACATCTTGCTCCTTATCAACCTTCCCCTCCCCTTCTGCTAAAGATTTAACAACCCAATCTTTATTGCAATGATCGCATTGCAATGGTGATTTACCAACTCCTTCCCACGCATCAGATGGAATGTGATGTTTTGCTTTTTCAGGTGAGAAGCATCATTTTTCTCAACTTTTTCCCACCTTCTAATGGAGGTGGTTCTAAGCAAGAAACCTGACAAGTAGATGGAAAGAAAGCAGAGAGGTGGAAAAATCAAGCATAGAGTATAAATTATTCTTAAAAAGCTGATAGGATTGTTAGGATTTTATGTGGACAACACCACCCTCTGAATTGTCCAGATTCACGGCTTTGCTCACATGGGGCCTCATTCTTAATGCCATCCCACATCTCTCATAGTTCATCCCACATCTGCCATTTGAGACTGCTGTATGCAAAAGAAACATGTTGGTATAAGAGAATAAGTGTTATAGGGTGAACTCTTCTTAGCATTCCTATTATCTGAACTTTGATGAACATTACCTGCTTTCTTTGTCCATTGCAAGTTCTTGAGAGCCAGGACTCTGTCCTGTAACTACTGCAGTGACTAGTACTGGTCTTTGTCTGGAAGCCCATGATCAATGATACGACAAACTGACTAGACTCCAAGCTGAGTTCTGTCTCAAGTCTACTTGACAGATGACACTCACTGTGGTCCCATGTTAAGGAGACTTGTTTTAGGTGCCAGCAAACTATCCTGACACTAATCAACAGTTCCAAGGAAACAAAACCTATCATATAATTTGTATAGATCTTTTAGGGTAATGATAACATATACTTATGTCCATTAAGGTCCTGTACAAATTGGATACAAATCCCTTAGTAGCATCTCCTTATTATAGTATAAACGTAAATGTTGGGGAAAAGACATTTAAAGATAAAAACACAAGAGAGTAGTTTTTTAAATAGGCATTTAATACTTTTAATCTATTTCTATAAGTTGTATTATCAAGTTTAGTGTTATTACCAAATTAGAATTCTCAGTTATAACACTTAATACTTTAGTATAGGTTAGATTGCTAATATAGTTTGTTAAGTAACAATAACAACCAAACTTTTGATTTTCCAGAGATCTCTGTCAACTGGTATGAAAGAATCTGCCTTTACTAGGCTTGGGTATGTGTATAATCATTAAAAGACAGTGGAACATTTATTTTAAAGCAGCCCAAAAGATTATTTATGCCTACAGAAATGTTCAAAACCTACTTCTTTGGGAAGGAACATATTTAGTAGCATGCATTTCCTCCAGGCTCCCACACATCACACTGAATTGAAGTTGAAGGGGAGAGTAATGAGGGAGATGCTCTTTTCATTCCATATAGTTTTGTATTGTTTGAAATACTTCAGTGAACATGTGCTTCTTTACAACTGTAATTTTTAAATAACCTAAACTAGAAAAATAATATTGAATGAATGGTAGGAGCACACCGCACTTTCCCTGCCATCCTGCTTTGTACTTGGGAGGCGCGTGGGCAGACTGCTGGAGAGCAGCCTTCAGGGCCACAACGCCCACGATGGCACCTCAGTGTGGCCACTCACTAGTTGTGTGGCCTTGGGCAAGTTACTTAACCTTTCTATGCTCCAGTCTCCGCACTGGTAAACTGGAGTAACATCAGCACTCACCTCAAAAAGTTCTTGGGAGACTGGACAAGATAACATTCACAGTGCACTTACAGGAGTGCCAGCATCCGCCCCACGACTTCGCAGAGGCTGGTCACCATGGCTGATTCCTGTGACTACAATTAGGAGGTGCAGGTCTGAATCCTGGTCCTATCACAGGATACATGTTATGATCGTGGGAAAGTGACTCAACTCTGGAAGCTGTGGTTTTCTCATCTCTAAACTGGGAACACCGGTACCCATTTCATAGGGTTGCTGGGGGATTAAATGACGTATTGTGCACGTATAAAGCACTAAACATAGTGCCTGACACTTTGTATGTATTCAGTAAGTGGAACTAATTTTTACAATGAAAATTTTTGGAAACTGAAGTTTTTCTAGATTCTACAGCAAAAGAAGAAGAAACAAGAAAACAAAAAAATCTCCTTTCCAACGAGGCTGATTCTCCACACTGTGGAGCTCCTCTCTGTCAGCTGGTCCACTGAAAATACTTCCATTAAGCGCTGTCTGGCCTTGATATTTGAAGCACCAAGCCGTTCTCATCCAGTGATATTTGTTCATAAAACACATTCGCTGGAATTTTTAAATTGTGTGCAAATGCAGACGGCCATCTCTGTCTTGCTTGCCACAGTACCCCTGGTGCCTAGAACGGTACCTCACATACAGCAGGTACAAATGAGTTTTTATTGAATGACATGAACAAATGAACCTAGGAAAATCTGGAGGCACCTTTTGCTTTGTTGAAGTTAGTGAATATTTTTGTCTATAGGAGACTCACTGAAGATGTTTTGGAATTCTCTCCAGATACTGGGCAGACCTGGGTTATCAGACCTGAGTTCTAGTTCTGGGTCCACCCTGAGTGACCTCAGATAACTCCCTGAAGCTCACAGAGCCTGTCTACTCTTTATTAATCTTTAAGGTTCCTTACAGCTCCAACATTCCACCACTACAAGGAATTCCCTCTGGCACATCTCTGAGTTTCAGAGCACTTGACAGTAAGCAGTATTAGACATTCACCCCTCACTTGGAATTTACTCTAAGGCAATACAGTAACTTTGACCATCAGATAAGGAAAAAGAACTGAAACAATTGTGTCTTACTATTCCATTGAGATGATTTCTGCTTATTTCTAGTTCCACTGTCAACTCCCAGTCCCCTGCAATGGGTCGGAACTGAGTGGCATGCCCCCATTTGAGCCTACGAATATGGTTTAGCGCACATATGACTTCAATGCAAAGTACACTGTGGAAACAACGAAAGAGAAAGAGGACAAATGGAAAGTGTGAAGCACACATCGAAGGACAGAAAGATCTTGCCAGGCATGCACTGAAAAAGCAGTCTGTATGACAGCGGGCGTCACACTGCTGAGCAGGAAAGGTCAAGAGGGACAGTCTGAGGAAAGCAAATGCCTATATCCAACAATGCTCCAGACCCAGCCAACCTTGAGATGATTTTTTTCACAAACAACCATATACAAAGCTCTAGTAGCTCTTCTCAGATTCACTTGGTGACACGGGACTGATCCTAGCAGCCCAATGAAAGGACGGCACTGGCAGGGGCCCTACCTTGCAGTGCGTGGTGCTGACAGGAAGTCCGACGTTGGAGGCGATCACCACTGTGAAAGCTGAGGCCAGTTCAATGGTGAAGCCGCTGTGGGAGGGAGCACAAGAGACACATCACAGGGGCTCTTTGTACCGGCCTCACTGACACCCAAGGGGTGCCAAAGTCTCACCAGAACATTCTTTGAATCGACTGTTGACTATTGACTGGGCCAGATGACATCAATAGAACAAGAAACTGCTGTATAATGGCAACAATTCACACTAAGGCCTTGCATTACACTGTTTATAGCCCTTAATAGCCTTGTTTTCCTGATATGTTTTAAAAAACCACACACTGTAGTAACTGGGTCAGAAATTCCTGCTGTGTAAAAAATGGTAACTTAGTCATTTCTTAAGTGGTATAGGAAAACTATATTCTCATTTTAAAAATGTGTACTTATTACAAAAAGGATTTTTTCAGATTGCTAATTTTTCTTCAGATCGATTTAATAAAACAGTTATTAAAATTAATTTTGAGAGAGAAACAATTTCTTACAATAGTTAGTTCCAAGTTTTAGTAGTATTCTTCTAAAGTTCTCTTGCAAGTTCATTATTTAACCCCTAGTCTAGCTAAAGGATACACAATAGAAAAACCACACAGAAAACCCTGTGGGAGAGTCTCCGGACCCCACCTTGGATGGCAGAGGCACCCTCCAACCTGGCTGACATACAAAGTAACTAACCTCCAAAGGGTGGCAGGTGAAGAGTTGCTTCCACCCAGCAGGTGAAGCTAGTGTGGCAGAGAACTTTGGGGACAGGCAGGCCCCGGGCCATGGGGGTGGCTGGCAGCCTCTCCCTCCCCACTCGCTCTCTGAGCCTTACACTGGGTAAGACCGTCAGTGGGAGTGTGTGGGGGCTGCAGGGTGCGTTCTTTTCTCTTCCCTCCTGCTCTGCTTCAGCTTCTCCTCCCGCATTCCCACCCTTCTCATGTTCTCTCTCTTATCTCAGTGCCACTGTGGATGGGGGCCAAAGAGTGCATGAGGGAGGGTAACAATGGCTGGCCAGCAAAGGTGGGGTTTGCTTGTCCCCTGCCCTCTCCTCATTGTGACCCCAGCCGCAGAGTAGCTGTGCCAAGGGGGTCAGGGCATAAGAGTAGCATGAGAGGACTTTCAGACATATCGACTGTGCAGGCCTCAGAGGACCAGCCCTGTCAGCCCAGTCTGTACCCTCTGGCTTACCTGGATGGTGTGATGGGAGTGAGGTCTTTCCCCATGGTCTGGATCACTCTTCTCCCCCAAACCCAAAGCCCCATACAGATTCCAACTCCTCCATAAAACAGCAGCCAGACGGGAGTAGCTGCTTCTTGTAGGACCACACCTTGTTCATAAATCAGCCACAAAGCTACCAGGGGACCAATGGCATTACTGGGGAAATAAAAAAGCAGATGAATTATACAAACATTGTATGTACGAATAGCACCCATACACAACGTGCAGTGACTTCTCAGTTTTGAGAACAGCCCATCTTGCTGTATTTGTGGCTTGCTTATATAATCTATTGATGATAAAAAATGGTTTATTAATTTTTTTGCTGTGGTAAAAAAAGGAAAAATTTACCATTTTAGCCATTTTTAAGTGTATAGTCAGTAGCATTAAGTATATTCACTTTGTTGTGAAACAGATCTTTAAACTTTATCATCCAGCAAATCTGAAACTCTTTAGCCATTAAACAGTAACATCCCTGCCCCCAGCCCCTGATAACCACCATCTGACTTTCTGATTCTATGAATCTACTCTAGGTACTTCATATAAATGGAATTATACAGTATTTGTCTTTTGAGACTGGCTCATTTCATGTAGCATAAATGTCCTCAAGATTCATCCATGTTGTAGTATTGGTCAGAATTTCTCTTCCTTTTAAGGCTGAATATTCCACTGTATGCATATATCACATTTTCTTTATTCATTCATCCATTTCTTGGCTATTGTGAATAATGATGCAATAAACATGGTTGTATAATACAAATATCTTCTTTGAGACCCTGCTTTCAATTCTTTTGGGTAAATTACCAGAGTGAGATTGCTGAGTCATAAGGTAGTTCTATTTTTAACTTTTTGAGGAAACTCCAGACTGTATTTCATAGTGGCTGTGCCATTTAACATTCCACTAACAGTGCACAAGAGTTCCAATCTCTCCACATCCTCATCGACACTTATTTTCTGTTCTTTTTAATAGTAGCCATCTAAATGGGCTACTATTTCTTAATTTTTTTAGAAGTACTGAAAATTCACAAGAAGTGGACACAAAAACCAATTTCTTCTCTTTCTTATCGATTTCTTTCCATTTTCACTGCCAGCACCACTACTAATATTAGCTACCAGTTCTGGGCAGCTGTGTTAGGCCCACACTATTGGGGTCACCAACCCAATGTTGCTAATCACTCCTAACCTGCAAACTAGGTACTGTCATTCCCATTTTACTGGGAATAAAATCAGCGCCAAAAGCAATGTCACTAGCAGGAGGCAGGATTGGGACACAAGCAGAGGACTCACTCAGGAGCTCACATTCTTCCCCTTAAACTTATCACCACTCAGGCCCTTGGTAACCACACATGGATTATTTGGGGGGGACGCCACAGCTTTTTTTTTTTCTTTCAAATTTTTATTTAAGACTTTGGTCCTTTAGAGCAATTTAACATTCACAGCAAAACTGAGGGGTGCAGCGATTTCTCATACAACCTCTGCTTCCCCACCCCACACATTGCCTCTCTCATTATCAACATCCCCAAGATAGGAAGAACTGACATCTTGACAATACTGAGGCTTCCTATTCTTGAACATGGAAACTCTCTCCATTTATTAAGTTCTTTTATTTCATTAATCAGTTCTGTAGTTCTCAACATATCGACCTTACACGTTTTGTTAGATTTATATCTAAATATTTCATTTTTAGAAGTACTAATATAAACAGCATTTTGTTTTAAATGTCAAAGTCCGCCTGTTTAGTGATTAACTTCTGTATATTAACCTTATATCCTGCAACCTTGCTATAAGTGTGTATTAGTTTCAGGAGTTTTTTAAATTGATTCTTTCAGATTTTCTACATAGATGATCATGTCATCTACAAAGACAGTTTTATTCCTTCCTTCTGAATCAGTATACATTTTATTTCCTTTTCTTACTCTATTGCATTAGCTAGAACTTCAGTATGGTGTTGAAAAGGAGTGGTGAAAGGGGGCATCCTTGCCTTGCTCCTGATTTTTGTGAGAAAGTTTTGAGTTTCTCACCATTAAGTATGATGTTAGCTGCAGGCTTTTTGCAGATAATCTTTATTAAGCTGAGGAAGCTTCCCTTTATTCCTAGTTTACTCAGAATTTTTTTTTTTTTAAATCATGACTAGGTGGTAGATTTTGTTAAATGCTTTTTTTGAATCTATTTATATGATCATCTGATTTTTCTTTTTTAGCCTGTTGATATGATAGATTATATTAATTGATTTTTGTTGAACTAGCCTTGCATACCTACGATAAATCTCACTTGGTCATGGTATATAATTCTTTTTAGACATTGTGGGATTCAATTTGCTAAATTTTGTCAAGGATTTTTACATCTACATTCATGACAGGTACTGGTCTCTAGTTTTCTTTTCTTGTAATGTCTTTGTCTGGTTTTAGTAACAGAGTAATGCTCGCTTTACAGGATGATTATAGAAGTATTTCTTCTGCTTCTATCCTCTGAAAGAGATTGTACAGAATTGGTATAATTTCTTCCTTAAATGTTGGTATGATTCACCCATGAACCCATCTGGGCCTTGTGCTGTTTTGGAAGGTTATTATTGTTTAATTTCTTTAACAAAGTATACGCTTATTCAGATATTCTATTTCTTCTTGTGTGAGTTTTCGCAGATTGATCCAATTCATTTAGGTTATCAAATCTGTGGGCACATCGTTGCTCATAGTACTGCTTTATCTTTTTTAATGTCCATAGGATCTACAGTGATGTCTCTTCCTTCATTCTTTATAATGAGTAATTTCTGTCTTCTCTTTTTTCTTATTTAGCCTGGCTAGAAGCTTACCAACTTTACTGATCTTTTTTAAGAATGAGCTTTTTGTTTCATCGATTTTCTCTATTGATTTCCTGATTTCAATTTCATTGATTTCTGTTCTATTTCCTATTATTTATTTACTTCTGCTTACTTTGGATTTAATTTGCTCTTCCTTTTCTAGTTTCCTAGGGTGAATATTTATTGATTTTTTTTTGTTCTTTACTAATATATGTGTTCAATGCTATACATTTCCCTCTAAGCACTTTTTTCACTGTACTCCCAAATACTGATGTGTTTTCATTTTCATTTAGCTAAAAATACTTAAAAAATTTCTCTTGATATTTCTTCTTTGGTCCATGGGTTATTTAGAAGTGTGTTGTATAATCTCCATGTATTTGGGGATTTTCCAGTACTGTTTCTGTTATTAATTTCTAGTTTAATTTCACTGTGGTCTGAGAGCAGCTACTGTATTGGTTCTATTCTTTCAAATGTGTTAAGATGTGTTTTATGGTTTAGAATGTGGCCTGTTCTGCTGAACGTTCCACGTGCGCAAGAAGAGTAGAAACTCTCCTATTGTTAGAGAAGTCTATAGTTGTAAATGATATCTAGCTGTTTTGTTTGACTATTTCCTTCCTGATTTTCTGACTGCTGGATTTGTCCATGTCTGCTCTGTCTGAAATGAATATAGCTGCTCCTACTTTCTTTTGATTAGTGTTAGCATGGTATATTTTTCTCCTTCCATTTACTTTTAACCTGTATGTATCTTTATATTTAAAGTGGGTTTCTTACAGACAACATATAGTTTGGTCTTGTTTTTTGATCTAGTTTGACAATCTCTGTCCTTTAACTGGTGCATTTAAACTGCTAACATTCAAAGTGACGACTGATATAACTGGATTAATATCTATCATATTTGTTACTCTTTTCTATTTGGTGCCCTTGTTCCTTGTTCCTATTCTGTCTTCTACTTTTTTTACTTTTTATTGTTTTAACTGAGCATTTATATGATTCCATTTTCTCTCTTTTCTAAGCATATTGGTTATACTTCTTTTTTTAACTATTTCTACCACTGGGTCTCCCTAGAGTCTTCAACTCTCAGACTTGTCTCCACTGAGCCTCCAGGAATTCATCATTACAGTTCAGATTTTCCTACAGGGCACTGCAGTTTCCTCCTGCAAGCCTCTCTTCTACGTCTCTGTATTTGCTGTCTCTCCAATCTTGGGGGCAGTGGTTTGACCCATATACTCCTCACTTTTATTGATCCACAAAGAGCTGTTGATTTTTCATTTGGTTCAGGTTTTCTCGTTTTTAGGATGCAGTGACAACTTCCAAGCTCCTTACATAAAGAACCACATGTAGGCTTTTAATGGCTTCTATAGTTCCAGTCAACACTCTGTGTAGACAGAGTGTGGGTTGAGAGTCACAAAGAACTGGCTCTCAAGTCTATTTCTCTCTAACTGTGTTATCCTGGGCAAGAAATGTCACAGGAGCTTCTGTTTCCCTATCTTTGATGGATACCACTTATGACCTTAAAGGTTTGTTTTGAGGATTAGAGTAAGTTACAAATGGTTTAGCACCGAGGCCTGATACAAACCTAATAACCTTTTGTTGAATAAACAGAAGCCCCCTTTTCACTGTCACATTTTTATTTCTAGAACCTTGCTTTTTATCAGACCACATCCCTACTCAAAAGCCTCAAAACCAGTCCTAAAACTGCAAGCAATTGCTCTAAACTCTGGTCATCTGCACAGTTATTGCCTAAACTCTTCCTTTCGCCTTGAAATACTATTTGGGGGTGGTCTGTTACTTTTCTATCTGTATGTATTTCTTATCTCCCTAACTGGAATTTCAATTCCTAAAAAACAGGGACCCAGTTCATAACACTTTGCAAGTACCAGGCCTTCAATAAAGGATTCTTGATAAAGAGGAAGTGGAAGTGCGGTGGGTCTGGGGGAGGGAGGGCAGTCAAAAGCTACGATAGGACAGAACATGGCGCCTTAAATAAAACAACGTGGCAACACCTATATAACACTGAAAAGAACAGGAATGCACATGGGCAGACAGTGTACAGAAACCCAGAGCTGTAAAAGAGAGTCGTATAACTGGGCAACAAAAAATGCAATAGCATGTTTTCCTGATTTGGGCAAAAACATTAGCTCTACGTGATAATTACCATAATAATAATAGTGAAAATGTTTAGGTACTGCTTATGAGAGGAGCATCGTCCTAAACACGTTATACAGAGCATCTCACTTAATCCTTATGGAAATCTCATAAGGTTGGTACTAGTCTTACCCCCAGTTTACAGATTGGGACACTGAGGTTTTGGTAAAGTCAAGTGACATCACTTACCAACTATCCAGCTAGTAAGAAGAGAATAGAGACTTTCTACATATTTCTACTTATTTCCTGCATATTCCAGGCCTCCGCGATCTGTGACCTTCCAGTCCACACTCTCCCTCTGTGGCCTCCGTCCTATACCTAGAATAAACCAGGCATACTCCTGCCTCAGGCCTTTGCATCTGCTATTCCCTTTTCCGGAAATGCTCTTCCCACAGATGCTCACATGCCTGACTCCCTTCACCCCTTTGGCTCTCACTCAGCGAGCCCTCACCTGAGTGGCCTAGCTAACACTGTATTGCCCCAGATGCTCCCATCACCCTTTCCGCTGTATTTTTCCCTTTGACATTTATCACTCTCTAGCCTATTACATGTACTATTTTATTTGTTTGTTTACTGTCTGCACCTCACCCTCACCTTTACTGGCAGGGATTTTTGTCCATGTTGTTCGCTGCTATATCCCAGCTCCCAGGCACATGGCAGACCTTCAATCCATACTTGTTGAATGAAGGAATGTACTTACCTCACGTCATTGCCACCATGAGCAAAGGATCCAAAACAGGCAGTAAGGACTTGCAGAAAATGGAACAGCAGGTGGACCTCAGCTGTGTCTTTCTCCTCCTTTTCTTCTTCTGCAGGGTCAACTCGAGGCTGGTCAGGATCTGTCAGCTCAGATGCCAGCTTCATTTCTACACCGCCCTCCTCTGCCTCTATCTCAGCTTCTGCTACTGCGTTGCAGTAGCTTGAGTAGCTGTCATAGCGTAGTCTCTTTTTAGAATACGATACAGTGTCACCCACCAGCTTTTCGCTATCCTCTGGTGCAGATGACAAGTCAGTAGCTTTAAAAGTCGAGTGGACTGGCATTCCACAAATGGCTGCTGTGTAGCAAGTGTAACTGTTATTTCGACGCAGCAACCTGTAGTTGTTTTCCTGAGCAGGCTTCTCCTCAGGGCCCCTGTCTGTGTGAATTTTGTGCAGCAAGTCTTTGTAGAGCCCCGAATCTTTGTGTACAGTGTGATACACGTGACCGTCACTCCTCGTGTGGCCATCAAAGCCAAATGTGCCATTGGAGATGGGCGACTTTATGGAGCCATGAGTCATGGAAAGTGCCCTTCCTGAAAGGGTTAAAAAAAGGTCTTATTTTCTAGACTTTTAATTATAAATCATATCTGGAAGAAAAAATGCTCCCCACTGTTTCAAGATGGTAATCTCTGGAAGGCTGGATTATGGGTGATGTAAAATTTTTTCCATAGGCCTTATTTTCTAAATTGACTATAAGGGACATATAATATGGTTAAAATAAAAAGGAAACTTGGAAACATACTACAAAAGGCTAAAACTAATAGTATGTTATTTTAAAAATAATGTTATTTGAGTTCTCCTAAAATGTGTCTTCCAGAAATGACTACGACATTCTTTCCTATTTCTAGTAACCAATAAAGGGGGAATCTTTATAAGGAACTTATTTTAGAAAACCTTTATATACAAGGGGCAAAACCCGGCTGACTGTGAAACAGATATTCTAGGTGCTCCTTAAAAGGTCAATCGTGACTGTCAAATGCAGTATCTGTCAAATCAGTGGGGCAAAATTAATTTGCTTTCTTTGCGCCAAATCTGAGATTGCATCTGTTGAAAGTGGGTGCCAGGGGTCCACCTTGCAGGGAGGCAGGAAGCTGCCCTGACAGGCCTGGCAGAAGCTGGTGCTCACCCATCACTGTCCACAAACATTATGTGACAAATGGATACTCTCAGGATGGTCTTAATGTTTTCTGAGGTTTCTGTGATTCTAGGTGGGATGACCACCTTGGTTCCAATTTTATCTTTTTCTGCACATCCTTATTAGCCAGATAAGCCAATCTTCAGTACTACGGTAACTCCTCAACATGGAGGATATGCACAAGCAGCTGAGCAAGCTGCACAGAGGCACCATGTGTGCACCCTTGGCACCGCTGATAAGACTATAAATAGCTCTTGGAAGAAAAGCACAGGACAAGAGTAAGCCTGCTTGTTGGCTGAACAGTCTCCCGAGGCCTCTTTAACCCCTGGGTTTTCTCAAAACATAAAACTGGGGACACTTTTGTGCATTGAAACCTAACCGCCCACATGCAGGCCCAGCTGGTTGCCCCCAGAGGGACTGCTCTCTGCCACCATGCAAACCCAAGCCCTCCAACTGGATCTTACCATAGGAAGCCCGGGGGTGGTTTCCTGCTGATATGCCTTCTGAGGTCCCAGATGTCTCCCCACCTGACCCTGTGAGAGGGACAGTGCTGTCGTCATTAGCCTTGGCACCTGGCAGCTCTTTAAATACTGGGGACTCCACTTCTTGAATTTTATTGAGGCTTTCATCAGAGACTCGTGATAAAGCACCTTCTTTTTGTAATTTACCTAAAGAAAATAGAGTCATAACTTAGAACTTTGGAAGAGAACTTATTATTGACAAACAAATATAAAAAAAATGAATATCTTTACACTTCAATACTTACTTTGGAAATGAAACAAAAAATGTTATATATAATAGAGAAAGTGGAGAGTTCAATCAATTATATGGGAAATTCAAGCCAGAAAATTCAGCTATTAAGGAAAAGATGGGGGTATAAGGCCTGAGTAATTTCATCCAAAATCAACAAAAAAGAAAGGGTGAGGTCTGATCCCCAGGGTCGCTTCCAGGACTAACATTCTATAATTCTACAACCATCTGGCCTTTTATTTTCTTACACTAACCTCAGAATCTAACCACTGAAATGTTGATCCTTTTTGTCTTCAAAGATATAGTCTGTTTGGTTTTTCTTCTGTTCAATAAATTATTGGTCTCAGATTTCTTCAGGTCACCAAATCTTATGAAACAAGTAAATCATTTTCCTCAAAAGGAACAGAGAAATCCTATTTAGTTTTAAAAATCTTTTACTTTCCAAAGAAACAAAGGATTTTTTTAAAAGTGGTTTTTAAAGCTCGATAGCACTCGTTTTGATCAAATCTTATATGTAGTGCTGCTGATTTAATGATCTTACTGCTTGCAAATTTTCCTGAGCAAATTTCTAAGCTCTTGCCTATAGAAGTGACATTGAAATGCTCTTCTCAGTTCCTCTGCTGGATATACTCACACCTATTCTCCATCTCTATCTCTGTATCTACCCTGTCAGATATATAGCTTGTTTTAAACTGCTATGTACTACAGGGAACAAGAAATGTACCTAGAGAGCTCTGACCTCAAACTGCTTATACATTAGATGTGAGAAGATAATATTATAATAAAGATTATAATAATTACAACAAGAATTGTTAACACACGAGACAGGTATTATTTTCTGTATTTTACTAATGAGCAAATTGAAGCAAAGAGATTAGGTCATTTGCCCAAGGTCACACACATAGTAAAATTCAGGCAGTTTAGCTCTATGGTCCATGCCCTTAACCACTACTCTGTACTTTAAATAATAGAACAGGAAATATGAATCGAAATATCAAAATATATGGCATTGACAAAAAACAAAATCTCCTGAGAAGCCAAAATGTGAAGCAATGTCAGTTTCTGTTGTGACATTATAGCCTAAAGCTGGAAAGCAAAGATTTTTTTGGTCCATTTGACATTAAGTTTCAGCTATTAGGAAAAGCCTTTAAAAATCAGAGCATTTCAGTATAGTTTATCACTCCCATGGGGTTAAATCAGACAAGCAGTATGCTTAAGGGGGGCTCATCTTAGGCTAGCACTTTGTATAAATGAAGGAGATATTTATTCTCTGCAAGAAGCAGCTTCACGAGAGGGAGAAGCAGCTGGTTATCAATCTATCATTGATATGGCTTCACTATTTCGTTTCAAGTTATAGGTATTAATGTTTTTTTTAATGTTAGTTTTTAAATTTACATGCAGTGGATTGCCTGTGTGTGTGTGTATAACCCTGACTCTAACCTGTCTAGATTCCTATAACCCCACCATAATCAGGATAGAGAAAGGTTCCATCACCTACAAAGTTTCCCATGCGGTCAGAACCTCTGCCTTGCCCTAACCCTTGACAACCACTGATCTGGTCTTTGTCCCTACATTTTTGTCTTTTTCAGAATGTCATATAAATGAAACCATAGATGTAATTTTTTGAGACTGGCTTCTTTTACTCGGCATAATGCCTTGGAGATTTATCGATATTATAGGTATCAATAGTTCATTCTTTTTTATTGCTGAGTAGTATCCAATATATAGATGTTCCATAGTTTGTTTACTCATTCTGTGGATAAGCCAGGTTGTTTCTTGTTTTGGATAATCACAAATGAAACTATAATTTACATATCCAGATTTTTGTATAAATTTAAATTTCATTTCTCTAGGGTAAATACCCAGGAGTTGGCAACTGTGTATTTAATCTTATAAGAAACTGCCAAGCTGTTTTCCCGAGTGGCTGTACCATGTTGCAGTCCCACCAGCAGTGTGAGAGTTCCAGCTGCTCCTCATCCTCATCAGCACTTAGCACTGCCTGTTTTTTCCAAGCCATTCAAATAGGTGTGTAATGATATCTCACTATGATTTTAATTTGCTTTTCCCTGATGGCTAGCGATGTTGAGCACCTTTTCATGAACTTATTTGCCACTCATATATCTTTTTTGGCAAAGTGTTCAAATTTTTGCTCATTTTTTAAACTGGGTTGCTTTCTGAGATTTCTTTATATATTCTGACTATAAGTCTTTGGTCAGATAGGGAATTTTCAAACATTTTCTTCCAGTCTGTAGCTTGTCTTTTCATTCCCTTTACAGTATTTCTTACAGAGCAATAGTTTTTTATTTTGATGAAGTGCAATTTACCAACTTCTTTTCTGGATCGTGTTTTTGGTGTTATATCTAAAAACTCTTAACCCAAGGTCACAAAAGTTTTTCCCTTATTCGTTTTCCCTAAAAGTCTTATTGTTTTTCTATTTTATATTTAGATCTATGATGCACTTTGGGTTAATTTTTTTTTACAGGGTGTAAGGCTTAGGTCAAGGTTCTTTTTTTGGCATATGGCTGTCCAATTGTTCGGATACCATTTCTTGTAAAGTGTATTCTTTCTCCATTGAACTGCCTTTGTACTCTGTTGAGAATCAATTTGCCATATTTATGTGGGTCTATTTCTGGACTCTATTCTGTTCTATTAATTTAGATGTCTATGTTCACTAATACCACTCTGTCTTATTACTTTAAGTAAGTCTTAAAGTCAAGTGGTATGAAGACTTCAACTTTATTCTTTTTAAAAATTGTTTTGGCTTTCCATATAAATTTTAAAAGCACCTTATCTAAATCTACAAAATATCCTGCTGGGATTTTTATTTAAGTTGTATTAAATCTTTAGATCAATTTGAGAAAAAAGGACATCTTTTCTAAACTGAGTCTTCCAGTTTATGACCATGAGATGTCTCATTTTCTCGTTCATCTTTGAAATATGGGTTTTTGAATTCGGATACATCTATATTGAAACAATTCTAAGGTACACTCTGAGGCCAAAAGTAAATACTTTTTTTCTTTTGAGAGCCCTGTAAAAACATGTGGCCCCACGGTTTGGAATTCAATTATTTTGCTAATGACAGGAAAATAGCCCTGGCAACTTCCTACACCATATTATTCTTTCTTTAAAAATTGTGGGTTTTTTTTTTTTTTTGAGGTATAATTTACATATAATAAATTCATTCATTTTAAGTGTGCAGGTGACCGTGACAACAAATTAGTACACCCTATAACCATTCCCCCAGTTAAGAGTACATTTCCATGTCCCTGAATAGTTCCCTTGTGGTCCCTTTGCAGTCAGTCTTCTGCAACCAATGATTTCTACCACTATAGATTAATTTTCTCTGGAATTATATAGTATGTGCTCTTTTGTGTCTAGCTTCCTCTGTTCAACATAAAGTCTGTGAAATTTGTTATGTTGTTTGTTACCGGTAGTTCATTCTCTATATTGCCAAGTAGCGTTCTATTGCATGAATATACTACAATTTGGTTATCTATTCACCTGTTAATGGGCATTTGGGTTGTTTCTGGTTTTTGGCTATTATGACTAAACAAATTGTGCACAAGTCTTGCTATGATCTTGTCGCTGCTCTTGGAATTTCATTACAAGTGGAATTACTAGGTCATATGGTAAATTTATGCTTAACTACTAATTTCCAAAATCTTTGTACCATTTTACATTTGACCATAAATAAATGTATAAGAATTCCAGTTATTCTGCTTCTTCACCAAAACTTGATATTGCTAGTCTTTTTACTTTTAGCCATTCTTGATTCTTACAGGTGTGAAGTGGTATTTTATTGTAGTGTTGATTTGCTTTTCCCTAAAGACTAATATTTTTCACCAGGCTGGTAGAACTTAACTGCATAGTTAACTTACAGGTATCCATGGCAACTAGGCCTTACTGCTCACCTGGGTCACAAGTTATCAACAAAAAGTTTGAGCCAGAAAGCACTAAGGAACCAAGAGACAAGGGCTGGGCATGTACCTCAATGTATGTTCTAGAGTTATCCAGACTTCCATTTCCCTCTGTTGGTAAGGAGAATTGTGGATTACATCTAAAGTCTCAGAAATTGGGAGCATTTTTGTAAATCAGAAGAATAAAAAAAGCCCTTACCTGCTATTTTCCTCCGCATCCATGGACACACAAAGAGCCACACAAAAAAGGCAAACAGCAGCGCTACACCAAATGAGATGAGAGCTATCGCCCACATGGGAAGGACCAGACCAAGCACTGAGAAATGAAAATGACAGCAGTGATGTCAGAGGATATGCTTTGAAAGGTCAAGCCTCTTATCAACATACTTTCCATTCCCCAAATCTAAAACTAATCACCTGGATTTTGTATGTAATAAAACTCTCAACCAAAAAAAAATGTGCTATGGGGAGAGGTAGAAGATGATAAAGAGGGTCAGATACATGGTGACGGAGGGAGGCTTGACTCTGGGTGGTGAACACACAATGCAATATACAGATGATGTATAGAACTGTACACTTGAAACTTATATAATCTTATTAACCAATGTCACCCGAATAAGTTTAATTTTAAAAGTGTGCTATACTTTTGGGATAGAAAGCTATGTATTTAAGACACACTTCATCTTGTGAATATGTGGTTAAACTGGTATAATTAGTAACCTAATTATAACATTTTACCAATTTGGCACAAGCAGCATATTAAGTTGGCAATAAAACCATTTACATATTATCTTAATATCTAAATTTCCAAGTGTACAAATGTGGCTCAGAAAGGAGCCTGCCATCTTGTGTCCAACAGCCAGCCCCCTCTCACGGTTGTCAGAAGCTGAGGTCTGGAACGCTGCACAGCATCGCTGACTGCTGCCTTTTTTGGTTTCTCAATAGTCAGCCTCTATGCTTTAAACGAACACTCTGACCACATACGTGAAACTTTTTAAAAATCAGCTTAAAAATGAAAGTTTTTATAAGGACATTGACGTATAAACACAACTTTTTTCCAGTGTCTCCAGTGTCAACTCATGGAATTACGATATAGAAAAACCTTTCATTAAATAATGCCCACTAAGTTTCAATTATATTAGCCAAAAAAAAGGGGAGAAGTGTACATGGTTTAGGAACATTGTATCTTCCTATCACTGTAATGTCTCTGGAGCTCATCAGTCTGAATTCTGTATATCTTCTGTCACTGGTGGCAACAGGCACATTTCATACACATTCACAGGTGTACAACTCAAATATGCATGCTTGCATAGGAACACGAGATACACATACAAGAATACCTACTGTAGCATTACTTGTAATAATAAGAATTTGTAAAACAATTAATACATGCATTATTATGAAAATGTAAAATAATTATAGTCTGCAGTCATAAAAATAAGGTAGATCTACAGGTACTGGTAAGGAAAGCTAGTTAAGAAAGGCTAGTTGGATAACGGTATGAGCAACATGATGTAGCTAATGTTTCAAAAAGATAAGAACCTCACATTTACACTCCTACCGTATGCATGAGCCTGGCACATAATAGAGTCAGCAGAAGTTTTTAGAAAAAGTTCTAAAAAGATACAATGGTTACTCCTGTGGAGAGATGGGAAATTATATATATTTCATGTAATACATATATTTTTATACTGTTAACTTTTAAATTATATAATAAGCATCTTACTTTTGTAAACTGTTAAAAGATTTTAAAAAGTGTTAGAGGAGTGAACTATTTGAAACTCTGCCCTTTGATAAAATTAATCTTTAATGATGTAAGCTTAGTACACCATTTTATACATATAAACCAACTCGGTTTTTCAATTAAGATATTATTAAACATTTTGGAGATTGTAAGAGGTAGAAGAGGTGGTTACTACTATAAATGGAGAGTCAGAAGTAACATATATAAACATGAAAACCAAAAAAAAAACAGAATTGCTCAACTTAATTATGACTCAGGAATCACTGGTGGGAGTACAGACACTTAGGGACTAGACTGTTCCACTTCCAAACTTCTGGGTACATCAGAAAGCTGGGGACCCATGTGAGACTGCGCCATGTGAGCTGACAGCAAGCTCCAGCCTCGGCTTTGACCTAGAATCTGAAGGTTGGAGCTGCTTATAAACCTGGGGCTGACCTCACTGGGCCATCCATGCCTCTAGGGCGTGGCTTCCTGACTTCTGCTTTCTGTCTTCATGTCACTGTCTTAATACATGTGATAAAGAAATCACTCAAAGGCTGTTTCTTGCCAAAGTGGTAATTGTTAATTACCAACATCAAACCGACCAACTAATATCAATGCCAATCACTCTTACAGCTTAAAATTATTTGGTTTTTGAAGAGGTTTCCCATTTTCTTTGTGGCTTCTGGTTTAGTTGATGGTAAAATTGTTAAGTGAGCTACTTTTGGCTTCATTGTGTTAACATGATCTAAGAGAAGCAAGCCCTGAATAGTGTGGGAAGAGAGAAGTAATTTGTGAGATATACAAATGAGTGAATCCTTTTGCACTCAGGCCTCCCCCCTCCCCCCATCCACGCTGAGCAGAACCCACAATGAAAGCAGAGAAGGGCTGCTCTATGGACTCCTTCCAAGCCCATCTCCATACTCTGCTGGGGTCGAGTGGAATTCCAGAGGGTGTCAGGACCAACACCCAGAGAGAGAGAAAAAGAGTTCAGTTATAAGACTCTTGGTCCTTTGCTTAGACAATAAGCCACAACATCATCTGCTCCTTGAACCTTTACTATCAGAATTGCCATTGCCATTGGTCTGGCTTGGAACATGGCCACAAAGCTCTGAAGTCACCATTCTAGTCATAAGAAACTGGAAGGGAGAGCAAGAGTGAAAACACATCACTGAGGGTGGAAGGGAGTGGGGCAGAGTAAAACATTAAGAAGGAAAAAGAGTGAAGGAATACAGGAAAATAGGGGAACGTCATTGATAGTGAGTAAAACAGGAGAGAGAAACAGAATGGGGCAATATTTGGATCTTACCAAGTTAACCCAGGAAGTTAGTAATGTAAGGGAGCATCAAAAGAACACGAGGATCTACTTTTAAAGACTGCATATGAGAAATGCAAACTGATAGTCATGTTATAAATGATTCTAAATTGTATTAAATATATAAAACCATTTCATGGATCGAAATAATTAAATACAAAAATTCAGCATAGAAAAACACTTGGATCAACATACATCCAAGGGAAAACTTTTTCTTCTGAAAATTTTCAGGTTGATTTATATATAAGGAAATTTTTGACAAAAATACTTTGTGTTGAATTGTCTGCCTGTGAGGATCTCAAAATGTTTTCCAATAATTACACCTTAAGAGGACCATAAAGCATGGTGTGCCACTTCACTCTGTGGACAGGCAAAGTAGGACATGGCTTGAATTGCTCCAGTTCCCCCAGCCAAAAGCGGCTGCCAGGAACCAGCACTGGGCGCTCTCAACCCGTCCTCCGCTCCAGCCACTCAACAGCCTTTCATCTCTTGCTCCTTCTATTTTCTGAATAGCAACAATATGACTGGTGATTTAGCTCTAACCGCAAGCATCTTTACAATTCTATTCCAAATCCCCCACGGATCAGAAGATTCAAATAACTCAGAAGAGAAATAAATAGAACTTTTTTGAAGCACTTACAATCTTCCAGAGTCATCACTTTGTTACACCTCTTGATTTTCATATATAGTGATCATTATTAGTATCTCTAAATTAAATACAACTTCGCCTCAAGAACCGTGATCAGGTAACAGTGTTTGTGGTAAAAGGTCATGGAAAGAGATGATTGGAACAGTGGTTCTCCAACTGTACCAGGTATCGGGATCACCCAGAGGGCTCCCTGGTAAACACAGATCCCCTCTGCAGTATTTCTGACTCAATGAGTCTATGGTTGGGCCTGAGAATCTGCATTTCAACAAATTACCATGAGAAACTGATGCTGCTGGTCTAGAGACCACACTTTGATTTAAAAGTTATATATAACTACCAGAGGCTTAATTAGGTGATCTGTTCTGACTATTCAAAGAGGCACTCAATGTATTTTAGTATTCATTCTTTAAATGCTGAACAAAAACCAGGCCCCATACAACTGAAGACTTTCTCATTAAAAATAAACCTCAGGCTTGTATCCAACCCAAGTGAGCATTATATTTCCTAAAGCTATTTTTCTTCTTGCAAATTATTTTTTAAAGGGTAAAAAAATGCAAGAACAATTTTTTAAAGTGCTACCTCAGTCTCTGAAGTGTAAGGATGACTTTTATTTGAGAAAAGTCATGTCAAATGCAAAGTAAAACAAATCAAACGAAGCCAAAGATATAAACAACTTCAAAATAATTTAAAGTGGGCGAACGAAGAAAATCAAAACAAAACATTATTAACTCAACATCCAGTGGATCCCCACTGAATTCATCTCTTCCTTGCATAAAAATGCTATTTATCAAAATCTCTTAAAGTTGAAACCAGGTAAGATTAATGCCATCATTCATTTCTGTTAGAGAATTTTATTCTTTCCTTCCATCTCTGAGGCCCCTACGTGCTGAATAGAAATGTTCTAAGAAAGAAAGGGACATAGGAAGACTAAGTCCCAGATTGGCAGAATGGCAGACATATCCTGAAAGGAGCAAACTGACCGAGCCATTGTTGAAGTGACTCTTCTCAACTCGGCCTTATCACCAAATGACACCATGGCTATTTATGATACAGCTGGACAGGCAGAGAGGCCCCACAAGAGGAATTAGTATATAATTAAAGTCTAGATTGAAGGGCAAAAGTTAACCTTTAATGTTTAAATAAAAATAAGATTTGGACTCACCTACTGGAGATTCTAGGAACATGAACCAAAATATCAGCAAAGTCCTTTTCTGATTTAGCAGAGGAACAAAATGATCTTCTCCTTCTTTCTCCTCTAGGCTAGCCCCCCAGAAAACTTCAAGTAGGAAATTTTCCATATCAATATGTATGGAAAAAATAGAAATACAGGATGACTCAGGATATGTTGGCCACTCAAGGCTGAAAAAATGAGGCTACTTATGATCTATGGTAATAAAATATTACCAACATGTGTTAAGAGTTATTATGTGCCAGGCTCTGTGCTAAGCACCCTGCCCACATTACCTCACGGAGTTCCTACTACTGTCCATACTTTATAATGATGACAGAGGCTCCGGGAGGTAAGGAAATACGATGTTATTGACAGTACAGTCATCCAACCAAAGTACTTAACATTAACTCCAGCACTGGGAATATTTTTTGTACTTTCAACTGAGTAATGATCTTCAAGATTCTTGTACAGATATTTTTATATTCCTAATTAAAGAGGTAGCCACCCTCTTCATACTGCCTGTGTCTTAATATATACAAAAGACATATACCCAGGTTTCCAAATACACTGAAAGTCATTTTTAAAGAGAGTGATAAGGGAAAGAACATAGTAATTAA
This sequence comes from Eidolon dupreanum, assembly GCA_028627145.1. Taxonomy (NCBI): domain Eukaryota; kingdom Metazoa; phylum Chordata; class Mammalia; order Chiroptera; family Pteropodidae; genus Eidolon; species Eidolon dupreanum. Next base: position 45,671,950 of record CM053508.1, on the reverse strand, counting down.
TGACTTAAATTAATGGTGACATTAGGAACCAGGTATCATACATTAGGTGGTACCTGCCATATTATATATCAGTGTAATGTCATAACCAAGAGCCTGAGGCAGCAAAGTAGAGTCAGCAAAGCAATATTACCAATTTACCAATATTACCAATTTCCTAGAGGAGTTTGGAGGACTAAAAGAATTCATTTATGCAAACCTCAGCTCAACAGAAGTTAGCATTTATATTATTTATTTCTCACAACCTCTCCATAAGTATTTATGTTATCCTTAGTGTCTCGTCCAGTATGCAGATTAATTTTTTCTAGAATAAAATTTACTCTCCTAGTAAAATCATTCTTTTAGCAAATTTGCAGTAAAATTATAGCAAGAGATGAGGAAAAGAAAAAGAAGAGGTGGAAAAATGGCCAAGTATAATAAAAATCAAATTTGAATGAAAAATCACGTTGACACAAACTAACATTCAAAAGAAGAATGAGGGAGCAAGAAGAATAGAGGGTAGCAAGAAATAAAATAAGAAAACAGAAAATAAATCATCTTTATTCCTGCCAATTCCCATTTCCAGGACACAACACTACAAAAGCATCCCAGCTCAGTCTCATTCAATCACTAAGCCAGAGGTGTCTGGCTACTGACATCGGCTTAGCTTTTGGTTCAGTTAACTTGGGCTCCAAGAGCCTGAACAATATTAAGAACAAGGACTCATGAGCAAGAAGATGATAGACAAAGAATTTCCTCAGCCACAGTTTACGCTCAACCTGGCACCCAGGCCTGCCCAGCACTGTGTGAATGCTCTGGGAGAGCCACAGACTTGGTGGTGGGGTTAATGCTGCCTCTGATTTTTTTTTATAGCTCATGAAAACGGTCTGTGACAAACATATTTCATAGTCTATGAGTTATAAAACCTGAAGGTTCATCAGGCCACTGCTGTCTGAGGCTACAGTTTCATCTTTCTCATCACCATGACCTTCAGCTTTGGGCTTTTTGTTAACATAAAGCAGCTATGATGCTTCACAGCCCGGCTGTCACCCAAAGTCTGAAGTCCTTCTCACGAGTAGTCATACCTTTAAGACCAATGTTTTGAATGATGCAGAGATTCCAAAGCAGAAGGTTATAGAATGTTAAGAATAATCCAGAAATAGTTTTTTATTTTTAGTACTGAAGTACACAAACATAATTATATATGGCTATTAAAATCTGAGAAAAACTGCCTTAATAAAACCTAGTCTGAGAAATTCATAAGGAATTTCATCCATTTTGGAAGAGGGCACTTTTCAACTGAAATATGATATGCCATTTAGAGAAATTTTATCTTTTGATCAGAGAGGGCAATTTTTGTCAGCAATGGCAAATAACTGAATCTTAATCCATAAAGGACATTAGCAATAAGGAAAACAATACAAACTAACATGTCTGCTGACTCTATATAGCTCTGCAATAATGAGTGTATTCGGGATCTGGCTGTAGGAGGCACCTCTCACAAAGTAGGAATCCTCTCTACCAGAACATGTACAGAAATACTGAATTAGAATGTTACCAGTTGATCAACATTGAAATGTGTGCATAGAAGAATACTGTACACAAGTTTTTCTTTACCCATTGGGAATTAAAAGAAAACACTGAACTTTTAACCCTGCCCCCTCCCCCCAAAAACCTCAAATCCTTATTAAAAAAAAAAGAACACGAGCCATAAAAATAGGAAGAAAACGAATAATTCTGAAAAGAAAACTACCACCGGTTTCACTATCCAAAAAAAAAAAAAAAAAGGAAAAAAAAGCATAGCTGCTAGTCACTGGATCCCTGGCCTGACAATTTCCAGGGAGTTCTATATTTGTGCTATCGACCACATCAGAGCATCCCCTGGTGTGTCACCAGTTTGTGGACCATACTGCTGACATGCTCCACTCCCATCCCCGGCTCAGTGAGGCATGAGGAGTTAGATCATCTTTTGAGACTCTGAGAGCACAGGGAAACTGCTAAGGCAAAGCAGCTGGGTAAACACAGCAGAATGGGAACTTTAATTTTTCTTTTTTTAAACTTGAAAGTCTGTTGCCTTTGTACTTCACGTATCTCCCAAGTATTTAAAGCAAACAAATGCATTTACCACTCACTTTTTACTGCTTCATAATGACCACAGGTAATGCTTTTCACTTTCAGCCTACAACAGTGCCAGCACCAAATAAACCAGACTGTTAGACTGTAACACACCCTGCCTGCTAGATGTAAGCTTCCAAGGAATGCTTACCTGGTGCTCCTGTATACATGATGGAAAACACATTTATTGCTATTGTAGCAGCATAGAACACGGGAAGTGCCCGGAGGCCATTGGGAACAGGGTCCTCCTGAGTGATAATGACAGAAAGTTGAAGGTCAGGATTCAAGAAGCATCTGGAGCCAACACAGGCAACATGATATAAAACACTGTTGCAAGAAAGTCTTCCCAAACACTGGCATGGCCAAAACTGTTGGCCAAGTCATTGCCATGTGACCTGCTTCACATCTACAGAAACAGCATCATCAGCTTAAGCTGTCTGTCCTACACAAATGCTATTTCAAAGAGTCCACTATTATACCCAACAGACACGTTAAAGCACTAAAATCACATGAGCTGACGTCAGATTTAGAAACAGAGAACTATTAGGAGACCAAAGTCTAGAGCTTGGCCTCTACTTCAAAACTTGGGGCACTCACTACTCTAGCTAAATTCAGGTCTGGCCCTAAAAATCTGCTTTCAACAAACATTTTGAGACCCAACCCTCTAAGAATGCCCTATGACAGTCAAATGACTTAAACAACACTGCATTACTACTCGATTTTATATCACTCTATTGCACAATAAATTTTAGCTCTATTAAAATTATATAAAGCAAATATATTACCATTTTGTGATTTTCACAATCTTCTCATAGGGTATAATATTTAAACTTCAACTATTAAAAGTTAAAAAGACTGTGCGTTCTTTATCTAATAAAACATTTATTTACGACTTCAGGGTTCTGGTACAACATTCCTTAAATCTAATATTTCAACAAGAAAGGTACTATACATGTTTTAGGCTAAACAATATCTCTGAAAATATCAAACATTTAGAGTTTTAAGCAAATCTACAGAGGACTTTATTTATTTACTTATTTACTTATTTTCTACAAAGGACTCTGAAATAAAAATATGGACTGGGAACTCCTCAATGCAGCACTGACACATAGATGTTGCTTAAATAATTCAAAAAAGGACTAATTTCTAATAACTGTGTAAGAAATTTGGACATTTATATGAATCTGCTACGTTCCCATGATAAAATGAAAATTAGGTATAAACATCGATGGGAGCTACAAGAGTAAGGATAAGTAGAGATTATGTCAAAGATTTCTACTGTCAAATGCAAACATGTATGGAAATTAAGTATGTTTACATAACAGTACAACTTATTCTGGAATGACTCAAGTAGCCATTAGCACTTGTCAAGAGGCTTAAGTTGAACTGGTAGTGAGGTGTAAGGAACAGAAGACCAGTGGTAGGAAGTGATTCAACTGTTGAGAGTCATAGCCAAATCCGGCAGGGGAGGTGAAGAGCAGCAAATATGAAGAACTGATGGGCGGAAGCTGAGTTGAGGCACAGCAGTCTCCTAATTTGTCATGTACCTTGAGAAAAGAACCCTGGCTAAACCGAGAACAAAATGTTATGATGTTTAAATGCCTACTGCCTCTGGTTTTCAAAATGTCTTCTCAGGGATCATAGTCATTAAAGAAAGACTCCCAACCAGTAACTTCTGAAAGTGTATAAGTCCTGAGTTTATGTTTTTAATTAAATTGCCTTGTATTTTTCTCAAATAATCTATTCTTAAAGCTCAAATGACAACTGTCTCATTGAGATCTGTCTTCTTTCCTCCCTCCTCCCTCTCTTCTCCTCTCCCCGCCCCTCCCCTCCTCTCCTGCCTTTCTTCCTTCTGTCTATGGTCATTCTGCCACCTACCCAAGCGTCCATTATTCCCTCTTAACAAACATTTAACCTGTGTCTCTGAAGTGTTAAGCATAGTGCTGGGCACTGGAACAGACCAGTGAACAAGACAGTCATGGTTTCTACTTTCACAGACCTTATAGTAAAATAGCAAACAAGCCACTAAGCCAGAAATAAAACAACGTACAATGAAAGAGAGTAGAACGATGAGAAGATACTGAGTGTTGTGGTATAAAAGAAAGGAAGCAACCAGAACTTGGGGTGGGAGAGGAAAGGCTTCCTAGGAAGTAACACCTGGAAGCTGAGTAGGAGCAGGACTCTGCCAGGCAAGGATGGGTTCCAGATAGAGGAAATAAAAAGGGTGAAGGCTAGCAGGCAAGTAGGGGTGGCATCGTCCAAGATGTAAACAAATACTACCATGGCAGGAGCCCAGGATGAGTCCTTCAATGGACTACTAGGCAATGACAGGAAAATACAGCTACGTCTTGAAGTAAGGATACAGCTAAAGGAAGGTACGTTCCTGGTGTGCTAAAACACAATGATCCAAGCCTGCTTTATGGCTTATAAAGTACTGCAACAACCCCATGACAGTCAGATAAAAAATATACAATCAAGTTTTTTTTCCTAGAATACTGATCTCAGTAAATTTTAATTTTAATCTCATTTTATTTTTGATAAACCACACCCCCAATAGGTATCTTTCCTTCTTTTTATCTTTTCAAGGATAGGAAAAAGTCATTGTCTCAAGCTTGATTTCTTCATTAAAAAATAGAAAACATATTTAGATAAAGAAATTCTCTGGCTGTTTTTAGTGATAGTCAATTTCAAAATCTTAATACTAACTCACTCTATTCTGTTTAACACTCAGGAAATAGTTACCTTTCCTTTTTGAGGTCGTAGCACAACATCTGAGAGTGTCGACTAAAGAACTCAGTCACAGGGCAAGAAACAGTATGTACAATGCTGGGTTCTGGGGACTCCTGGGTACTCTACCTGGAACCTTTCCTCCTACTTAGTAATGAAGTCTGATTCTAACTCCAGGGTGCTGTGCCTTTAAAATGTAAAAATACCATTATTCCTCTGACCCCTCTCACAATTTACTTCTATTGAGCAGGGCAAAAATTAGCTCTAAAACTTAATAATAATAATAAAACACAGCCTCACTTACCTTTTTTAAGATGAAAATTCTGATCAGTACGAACAGCACGCCAGACATGAAACCAGACAATAGTGGAGATATAAACCAAGAAGCAACTGAATAATTAAAAAAAAGTCTAATGAATGTTAAAGTTCTATATAGTTCAAGTCATTTATATAATACAATAATAACCAACATATGATATATACATTAATAAATGATCCTGGAATTATTCACCTTAACGCAGAATCTCACAAACTCTACTGCCCTGGCAGAGCTGACCTTCACACATGTACAGCTCTACACACACACACGCACGCATATGCGCGCGCGCACACACACACACACACACACACACACGGTCCCGGAGAACATTTGCAGCACACAATCAAGTAGGGGATCCCTGAGCTCTGGCCTCAGAAGACAGATTTGATTTCCACTGAGCCCCTTTCGCCTATCCTTCTTATTAATCTACATGGAGACTTGGTCCTTGTTCCAACAGTAAGGGTGATTTAAAAGATGAGCCACCTTCCATTTCATTTTCTAAGTCTAGGCTGGTACTGTCATCCTGACACTTTTAGCCTCTAACCTAGTAGGTCTCAACCCTGGCTGCACTCTGGAAACATATCTGGGAAATTTTCGAAAACTACTTATACTCTGGCTCCGCCCCAGAATTCTGATTTAAAAGGTTTAGAATGGGGTCTGGGCATTGATATTTTAAAATTGTTCTGCCAGGTACTTCTAAAGTACAGCCGGGGTTGAGAATGACTGTTCTAGAAGCCTGAGACGTAAGGCGATTTTCCTGGCCATCTGTGTGTCCCTGTTTGGCAGGTCAGGGATCTGTTTGACTTAGAAGCTCCTGAGGCCACTGTGATTCTTAAAAGAAGAGCTACCCAGAGGAGGGAGATGGGGCAGAGAGCATTTTTTACAACAGGTGAGTTGGTATTTATTGGGCTGAATGGATTTCCCATGTACTAAAAGCCAGAGCCAGGAAGTAGGTTGTCAAACTCTTAGTCCCTGCTGCGCAGCCTACAATCCTTAAGAAACACTAGAGAGGCTCCTCTGTGGGGAGCAGACTGGGTGATCTTTTAAATGCAGTGAGGTAAGTAACACTGGGCTCATTTACAGGCTTCCCCATGAACATGAACTCTGACATACCTAGACATTACAGGTATTTTCCTCATTAGGGCCTAGTTTTTCTCTGACTACAAACTGATTTCAATTATATAAATTTCTTTCTGCCTGGGAACAACAGATGAATACTGATTTTCAAAGCTAGATGACAGTGTAACAATTGTAAAGAGTGGAGGTAGAAAAAAAATTCTCTAACACATAACAGTTCATAATCTCTGTTAAAAGAAATTTTAAGCAAAAATGTATTACCCATATAGGTCTTCTACATCTTAACACTTGAAGGAAAGATATATTATAATGGTAATTTTTAATAAAACTTACTCTAGAGAATGTAAACTTTCCTTCTTATAAGTAAAAGAAAATGGCAATTACCAATCTTGACAAGTTCCATCCACTGCACACCCTTTGTACCAATTGCAACAAGTGAGAATCCTATAGTAGAACCAACAATGCAATGTGTTCCTGAGATGGGAAGTCTCAGGAAGGATGCAATCAGTTGCCAAACAGCTGAACCTATAGGTTGAAAGATTAAAAAATAATAATAATAAGTTAGATAAAAAGTACAGCAGCTTAAACAGCCATGAAAGGAAGAAATCCAAATTATTGTTCTCTATAACAACACTCCCTGGGGTTAATTTTCTGTGGGTTTTCTTTGTAAAGTGCTAATGTCCAGACAAAAATCATTCAGTTAACTTTAGTCAAAGAAACAGTCTTCAACAGTGAAGGGATAATGAAGATTTATTTAAAGAAAAGTATTTAAAGAAAAGTCTCTTGATGCCAATTATTAACTGCTTTTGTCCCGTTTAGGTAAAGGAGCTGATGATGAACTTGTTCTGATGTGAAGAGTGGCCAAGACCAAGGGAGAGATGACACAAATGACGCACAGAAACAAGAAAGGCTGCATACCGGAAAACACTTCGTTGTACTTATGCCTTATAGTCACTCAGTGAGGAGGGCTAGCTTTCTGCTATATCATATTAGGCTATACAAAGGAGAGTGTGATATCATGTTGCTTTTTTATTTTTGCCTCTCATGTCAGAAGAAACAAAGATATTCAACCCCAAACTGGGCATCTGCTCTCAGCCTCCACCTAGAATGGTGGACTTTTTTGTCTGCTCCCTCAAGGCTTCTTAGGAGTTAAGAGGATCCCTTAGTTAAGAGGATCCCTTGGCTTTGTGTCCTTTTGCCTCGATTTCACCACTCTTTTCCAAGCTTATTGTTTTTCTAGGCTATAGTTCACTTTAGATATTTTTATAAGCAGATCAAATTTTGCAGTGAGTATTAAAAGCATCAGCTGGGAGAGATCACTTTCAGACACAGTTGTTGAAAAGTTCATATAGAGCTGGAAGGGAACAAAGGGTTTGGCTGATAAGCAGGGCCCGTTATTAATCCCAAATGTTAATTCTGGAAATTTGGTTGCCTGGCAGCAGCAGCACTTTTAAGTAGATCCTTGGCATTTTCTTCAAAAATATCTGAGTTACAAAGGATCAGTAAAGGCTGTCCAGGTTGCAGTTTGTGAAGCAACGCTGACAGCTGCTCCATGAGCCCTGGGCATGCTGACCTTTGAGCTGCAGTGGGCTATGACCCTGTGTCTATCCCTGAAGCATGTGTTGGATGGAGAAGAGGCCAGCCGTGTGCTGCCAAACCGGTGACAGACTCCGTGGAGCACCCAGGCTTCCCGGTGGACAATTCCTTAAGCCTTTGCTTCTAATCCCTGGGCTCCTCAGGGACTACATACTTGTTTTAAAAATAAAGCCAGAATTTGGCACGTGTTTCATAGCACAGAACCATAACTCAGAAAACAAACTTCATGATTTATATTCTTTCAAAAATTAATCTAGTGACATTAACAGAATGGTATAAACTCACCTAGGTGAATTCAGACCATGATATTTTCTTTCTTGAGAGCTGCTATTCTTTCTCTGACTAACTTTATAACTATGTCTGGGAGCAAGAAGGCTTGTCAGAAAAGGTAGGGAGGATGGGCGCTGCCTGAGAGAGGGAAGAAGGAAACTGGGAGGAGTGAAGGACATGCTGAGGAGGGGGGAAGGGGGCAGGTATTTGCAGGGGACCTAGCAAAGTCAGAGTGGGTGAGAGGCTGCCTTAACCTCAGGGATTTCTAAAGGCAAATGGGATTAAATCAATGTTAAGAAAAACAGTGAGAAAAAGAGTTAGTTTAACCTAAGATAATGATAACCTACAAAGAGGAACGAGATTAAGTACAGGATAAGGGTATAAGACAAAACCTAGGGAAAGAGACGGGAAGATGGGCATCTTCTGAGGCAACTGGTTCCTGGGACAATGAGAGAATAGCAAAGCAAAGGTTCAGGGTTACTTACAGGAGGCAGACAGGCAGGTATGAGTGAGTGCGGGGCAGGGCAAAGGCTCAGGAGTTATGGGTAAAGAGGGAGCTTTAAGGGGACTGTGCACTTCTTAGCATGGTTCAAGGAGATGGCTTCTTCACGCTATTTTGGGTATTTCCATAAGAAATTGGTGAGTTTTGAATTCTCAGTAGATTTTTGGGACCATTGGTGCTTTCATACTTGATTGACTATTTAGGGCTGAGCTACAGTCCCAAATGATAACCTCTTTAGGAAGTTTAGCTAGCATGAAAATTTCTTTTATCCAAGCAACTTAACGCTACCAGAACTCTTATCAGAGAGAACAGAGATCCACGGGCTTGGGGAAAAGTTTCTAAAGAAAAAAGAGAAAAAAAAACAGAATATAATAAAAGGATGGGGGGAGAGACAAAGAAAAGAAATGGATGTAGAATTTAGAAGAGGAAGATTGGGAGAATTCAGGCATCTGAACAGAATCAGCTTTGGTTTTGGCCAATAATAATTACACCACCAACTTAAATTTACATAGTTCCCACTTGCAAGGAATCTAGTTTCAAAAATCTAGGTAACCCATACAAATTCCCAACAAAACAGGCTTTGAGGTTCATCTAACCGCACATAGACACAAGAAGAAAAAGAAGAAAGAAACCAAAGCAAACAAAATCAAGTTATTCAAGCAAAACCCCAAATTGCTTCGGTTAACCTAAATTCTAGTTGAGGTAAGTATTCTTCATTCTTTCAGTAAAGAGCCAAAGGCTAGGGGTGGGAAAACTGAAAAATTGGACAAGTTACGCTGTCCACACAGAAAGTTAGCAGTGACATGAAGCTCAGCTCACAAGGCTTTCTGTTAAACTGAGGGCCTCAGTGTGGCCTCATTAACAAATCTCTTTAATAAGCACCACCACTCCTCAAAAGTTCATCCAATAAAAAGAGAAACCTCTATTAAGATTTAATTTTATCACTGTTGTTCTTTATTTCGCCCTACTTTCCTCATCATCTTGCCTTCATCATCCTAACTGGAAAAATCATAATTTCAGCTGGATATGATTATGTCTTAGATATTTATCATAAGGCCATACAAACGTGAATTTTACAAGTAACTGTTGTATTTCTAAAGGAAATTTCAATTATATCTAACGATGATGGAAAATATATGCTCAGTGAAGAAAGTAAAATTTGGTAATTACCATAGCTGTTGGAATTAAAGCAATCATGAACCTTACATTTTTAAAACACAAAACGTTGAGACATCTGAACTCCTTAGCATATATTACCAGCCCATTATGCTTAGTAGTAAATACTTTAGCACATCCATCTGCTTCGGATGAGATGCCTCAACACTTTCTCAGTCTAACTTGCTGTAATAAAAAGATGATGGGCCATCTTAAAATTGGCAAATAATGTCCACATTCCAGTTAAGAAATGCCAGTGACAGTAAACAACTAGGAGCCTGTGGGATGCAGCTGTGTGCCTGGAACTCCAGCATCTTACCTCCTACTGCAGGACTCTCCTCACAAAAGGATATGTCCTGTTGAAAGCAGAAGGTGGCAGAATTCCCTCTAACCCTCTTCTCCCTAACCAAATTACCCGTATAGATCAGCTGTCTGCTGTGATGTCATCTCTACCTAGAGGCAAGCAGAGAAAAAGTCCTGTCAGCTGCACTTCAGGGTTTCCTGCCTGACTTTCAGCTGCAGCAAGAGCAGTGCTGCAAGTCTGTGGTCGTCTTGAGCAAGGGAGAAAGCACACTGTTTGACCAGTCAACCTGTGTGTTAATATACTTCACTGCCTTTGACACTTCTCTTTCATCTAGACAACTTGAAACTACCAATAAAGGTTGCACTATAAACAGGTGACATAAAAATGATCTTTTGGCCCAAAAACAAAAACATACCAAATGTAGCTCTCAGAGGTAGAATGAGAAAATCAAAACAGAAGCCAACAAAAGAAATACAAATAATGTAGAAGACCACAATTTCTTGAAACATAAACAAGATTCATTTGGTAACTGCTCTAAAACTTAAATTGAGAATACAAAAAGTTAAATTAGTAAGTACTGTTTTTTGGCTTCCAAGTTTCTAAAACACTGTATTCTAAGTGATGAAAAACCTATGACAAAATAGAAACAAACCTTAAAGGAACTCTCATAAGTAAGCCTTTCCTATATTCACTTAGACATGTTATTTCTTTAATAACTTTCAAACAACTTTAAAATGACAAAGAGCTATTTTACAAATACTTCTGTACTTCATGAAAAGTACTCACTTAGCCAGATCTATTTTAACAACCAAGTTTGCTAAAGTCTCAAGAAAATAAGTGTTTGCTTGATATCTGAACACTAAAAAAAAATCATATTCAAATTAAAATGCAGAAAGCAAAAATAAGATAGTTAATATGAAACATCAAACCAGTTTTTCAAAGTTAAAGTGAAAATTGCATTTATGATATGACAAGAGCACTATAGAGAAGAAAGGTCAGTAAACACATTTCTGACCAGCATAAAGAAGATTACTACTTACCAACCATGGCACTAACTTCCCCAGCCATTAGCGTGTTTACTGTCTCGTTGTATAGGTTCACATCAATGATACCTTTCCGAATGGTCTCTCCTACTTTGGCTCCCAGTAACACTGAGCCCGTGGTTTCAAATATTGAAGCCAAAATGCACGCCTGCCTCAAGGTAACCACGCCAGAGCCCACAGCCGTTCCAAATGAATTGGCGACATCATTTGCACCAACAGAAAATGCCAAGATAAAAGCTATGATAAAACCCAAAATGACCATCCACAAATACTCATCCATGGCCATTTTGGAAAGTGGGCTCTGGGTACTTCTCTTTTGCAGAAATATTTTAAATAAACAAAGCTTGAGGTTATAAACGTCGTAAGGCTCAGAGTTCTTGTAAACAGCGAGTTTGCTCTGGAAAGCGCTGGACAATGTTAGAGCCTGAACAAACTGCTAACTGCTGGTTTTCAAACTACTGTCAGTACAGTTCATTTGGTTGTGTTCAGTCAGCGGTAAAACACATTCCATATTTTTCCTTCCAATCTGGGAAAGCTGTGATGTCTCCTCCTGTAACAGAAAGAAAACAAAAGAAATCAATTACCCTAAGCAACCTGTAACAGTTTGTTCTTTCAGAAATAAATGTTGTAAGCCTACTAATGGGATCTAACTTTGGCATGTGACAGATCTAACTATAAAGCAACTCCAGGAAGATTATAATTAGGTTAGCTAACCTCCCCCCAAAAAAGGCTGGTTTCTAGAATGTCAGAGGTTGAAGCATGCTTCATAATTAAAAAACTGATAGTATGCCTTAATAGGATACATTTTTATGCAATTTGGAAAACATATTTGTTCATTATTTTCAGAAAGAAAAAAACTGCCTCAAATGAACAAAAGATAAATGAGAAATTCAGAATTATAGAGTTTTTCAAATATGTGGAATGTGTCAAATTTCTTGGAACAGTGAGTACCAAATCTGATTTTGTGACAACACAAGGTGTGGCTAATGACCTACCTGCACATTTACATATAAGGCATGAGCACTTTACATTATGACTACATCACATGTAATTGAAAGGAAGTTTATGGGTTCTGGTATAGTGATTCATCCAAGGGGTGACAAAGGCGAGAAATGATGGGCCTCACAAAAGGAACAGAGAAAGCTAGATAATGAAGCCATCCTATTAAAGCGCGAGTCAGATCGTGTCACTGGTCCATTACTTCTCGTCTCACTCAGAGGAAAAGCCAAAGGCCTTATCATGACCTGTAAGACCCTCCCAGACCTTCGCAGGGCTCTGCCCAGCTCACCAACCTCAGCTCCTGTTCACTCCCTTCCCTCACTGGCTCCTTGCTTTTCCTTACAAACACCACTCACCTCAGTGCCTTTGTACCTGCTGGTCCTCTGCCAGGAAAAAACTCCCTGACAGCTGCACCACTCACTCTTCACTTTATTTAGGTCTCTGCTCAAATGTCACCATCAGAGAGCCATTCCTGACCTCGTGAAAGGGCAACACCTCCCCCATGCCATTGTCCATCTCTCTCACCTTACTTTTAAAATTTTCTACTTATCGCTTCATTCATTCACTCACTTATTCATTCACTCTGGTCTGTCTTCTCTTACTAGGATGTAGGGACTTGGTTGGATTCACTGCTTTATCTTCAGTAAAAAGAATAGTGCCTGGCATGTGGTAATTTGTTAAATAAATTTGTTGAATAAATGAAGAAAAGCTATTAAACGAATGGAGAAAAGTCTTGCACATTCCTGATTCTGGAATGACAAGGAGATACCACAAAATTAATATATCTGTGAAGTAAAAATGTCACTAAAAGCTTCGGAGCTATGGTATTCTATTATTATACAGTATCAAATTCATATATTTTCTTTGAATGATATTTAGGCACACAGAAAGGTGCCTAGCACAGCATGGTTCTTAATAAATGCTTATTGAACTGAATAAACTAGGCTTGTATACAGTATAATAATCAATCAACATTAGGTTACTTATGGAAATAAAAGCAGGATATAAAATTTTATATAAACTGTGATTATGGCAATGTTAAAAATGCATATAAAAAGATCAAAAGACAATATACTAAATTTGTAACAGTGGTTGAATCTGAGTGGTAGTGAAAAACTGTATACCACGGTTATATGCTCTTCGAATTAAAATAATATATAATAAACAAAATAAACACATTGAACACCGTCTATGTATGCAATACTATAGGCATACAATGAAGTATAAAATGTACACTGATAGATCTGATCATATCCCGAGATTTGTAGCCAATGCAATTCCAGAGAGTCAGATCCCAAGTGAGACAAATGAAAAGACCTAACTCTAGAGGCAAAAGACAATATTCCACTAAACGAGTATTTTATTAATATAATGGACACATCAAATCCGTAAATGAAAATACAAAATAAAAGATATTTTGTACCGATAGTATTTTTCTTAAAAAATAAAGAATCCTTAAGCCAATCTTATTTGTCACGTTAGGCTGCCAAAGGGCAAAGGAACCACATTCAACAAATATTTACTGAGAATCTTCTTTGTGACAGTTGTTAGGAATATAATGATGAGTAAAAATGGATGTGGTCCTGGCACATATGTGGCTTATGTGAGGGAAACAGACAGTAATCAAACAAAACCTGTGAAAAATGTTACAAAGGAAGGAGGCACGTATCACACAGCGTCATGAGAGCTCAGATGGGGGACAAAAAGGCTCGCCTGAAATCTAAGAATGGTGGGAGTTAACTCTGGGGACTAGAGGAGGCATTCCAGGCATTTCCCATGAGGGAAGGAGCAGAATGAAGAGACTGGAGAAAATCACAATGAAAGCTGAGGTGGGCATACTAAAGACCCCATGTAAACAATGAGTGACAGTGAAGAGTTTTACTCAGAGAGGTGCTGTCACGATCAGACTTTCATTTTTAAAAGATCGTTCTGGCTACAACATGGAAAATGGACCAGAGAGAAGGCAAGAGTGAATGTGGAGAGACTAATTATGAGGCTATTGCCTCATTCGGGCACAAGAGGAAGTCCTCTGGATCTAGGGTGGTGGTGGTGGTGGTGAGGAAGGGAAGAGAAATTACTTAAGGAAGTAGTTCAGTGGCTAAGTCAACAGAACTTGGTGATGGTCTGTATATGAATGTTGAAGACGGGGATAGATGGTTATTGCCTTGTGGAACTGGACTGAGTGGTTTTTTTTTTCTCTCTCTCTCTCTTTTGCATTGTTTTTAGGTGTCAAGATGGGGTTTGACCACAGATTCACTTTGGGCATGTTGAACGAAGAGGCAAATCACAGGAACACAGAAAGGTAGTGTGGCTGCTCGAGGCACCAGAGCAGGTATGCCTTCAGCCCAGTTTTGCTTGGGGAGGGTTTTAATTGTCTTTATGGTTCCTGAGGCACCATGTCAGACCAGGGATTGCCTCTCCTAGTTAGATAATCTTAGATAACTTATTTCCATAGTTGTGTCTGTGTTCTTTAACTTGTCTTTTCTCCTTCACTTCATACCTTCAGTAACCAGCTCAAGTCCAATAAGCATCTGGCTGAGGAGAAAGGCTTGTCACATTTTTGAGAACTAAATTATTCTATCTTGCATCATATAAACAAGGCCTGTTTTGTATTACAAGTACCTGCACCTTGATTTTTGCTCCTTTCCATTAATTTTTTATCAAACACAACAAAAATAAAACAAAGCACTACAATAACTACAAAGCTGCTGCACAGAAAAAGATGACAGTGCTGCTGACACTGACCATTGGCAGGCCAGAGGACTACCATTCCGGAGGCCAGAATGGTAATTTGTCAAGACTATAGAAAGCCCACATTCATAGTGGCTGAGGTCTGACCAGGTGTGACACCAGAGAGTACTGGTTGTTTGAAAGTAGGATTTTAAAGGTGGGTGATCCAATCAGTGAAAAAAGAATGACTTATTCAACAAATAATGTTGGGTCAACTTGCTAACTGCTAATTATCTGAAAAAAAAAGAAAAAAGTTAGATCCCTATCTTACACCAAAATAAATGAGATTTGGATGTAAAAATTGAAACCTAAAGAGAATAAGAAAAAAATGGAGAAAAAATTAAATATTTAAGTAAATTAAATATTTACTTAATATTGGGATGGGGAAGCCTAGACATGACATCCAGGCAGTTACATGACATCAGGTAGCTGGGAGACAGAGAGGTCTGCAGTGTGGATCACATGGAATTGCCTCTTCTCTGTCTCAGGAATGAGTCTCAAAAGGGGTGCAATGCTCTTTAGACTTTCCAGCTACTGCCGTGGTTCTTTCTAATTCTCCTAAAGGGCTTTTCTGCAAGAGGTCAGAACATGAAGGAGGGTTAGAACAAGCTTCCTAACTCTCCTTCCCCTCGTATGAAAGCCCCTACGTGGCTGGGATTCACAGGACTCAAGCTTACAAGTTATTCTTCAATTTTCAAATGTTGCTGACCTCTTGCCTCAGCAGAACGGAGACCGCAGAATGTTTTGAATGAGTGCAGGAGGTACTGAGGGGTTTCATAAGTTCTATCTCCCAAACCTGTAATGTTCCAAGATCTTCACTTTCTTTTCTCACTACCCTAATGCCTACTAAACAAGGTTCTCAACTTTGTTCTGTCTGCTGTCACTTCCGTTCCTTGATCGTTGAACCAGCTCTACTTCTTTCACCAGCCCAAAGAGCGCCTTGGCAGGACTCAAGTGCTTATAGATTCTTTCCCTATCATTTCCTCTATGAGCATCTCCTTCAACTCTATCCGCACTAGAAATCTGAATGTTAAAGTGAAAACTAACATTCTCAGAATATTTCTAGACAGACAGATATGCACAGTGTTTAAAAGCAGGAATGTTGCTGAATTGTAGCACTTAAAAGACATTTATGCCAAAAGAAGTTCGGACAGGAGAATCTCTGCTCTGGAATGCTGCCAAAGGTAACATCAGGATGACCTCTCCAAGCAAACACGCTAAGGAGACGTCTGCTCCAGTTCTCCCACCAGCATTCCTCTCTTTGCTCAGCCTTAGAGTCTAATTGTTTCCTCAGTCAGCAAACTGTTCCCAGACAACTAGGTTTATAGTGGACTGTGACTTAAATTCCCAGAGGACTTGAAGTTTTATAGGACTGGCCCAGAGCCAACCTCCTTTCCATGTGTGTGCTTCCGGCCAATGAGGATCTGTTCCCTGAGATTTCATGGACTGCACCCAGACCAACTTCCCCTCCAAAAGATGCAGGAAAGGAGCCAGGTACCCCACACAGAGGACCTGGTGCTCAGAAGTAAATTTCCAATACATCCCAAGAAAACCCTAAGTGCGTGACACCCATTCTCTAAAAACATAAAACCTACTTTCTCAGAAGCTAGAGTTCAATCTTGAATTCTGACACTTAGGTAGAAATATGAAGACACAGACATCCCTTCGATAGTACAATGTAAAATCTGGGTTACCCTAACTACTCAGACATAAAAATTACTAGCTTTTCCTAATAATATTTAAACTAAATGGAAGATTCATTTTTAGAATTTTATTATTCGCATAGTACAACAGAAACATTTTTTCTTTCAACATTCAAGTTATAGATCTTGTCATAGTTTCTCTTAACATCATTCTTGAATAGCTGATGACAATATCTACCGTACACTCTTAAATTTTAAAAAATAATTTAAAAAGTAATAGTATGTTTATGTTAGAAAATATCGAGTTTCACATTTTCACATCAATTATAAAATATCAAAACATTACTAGAATAGCTCTGAAACTTGCCTAGACTATCTTTAAATGGCATATTTACAAATATGCAAAGCAGCCTATGGGAACACAGGAGCCTGGAGAAGGGTTAATGATATTTTGAAAGAGGAGCAAGGAAGAAAGCAAGAAAGAAAAGAAGGGAGGGGTAGAAATGATGACAAGGGAAAGAAAAAGGGAAAGAGGGAGAGAGGGCAAAAGAAGGGGGAAGAAAATGATGTCAGAAAGAAAGACAATCAAGACAAATGTCAGACCTAGCTTAGAGCACAAGAAACAGAGGCAAGAGAATGCAGATAACAGAAGCAGGGAGAAGCAGGTTTACTCACTGGGGACAAAGGGCATGAACTTGTAAAGCCTGATAATAAAGATGTTAGACATCAAAATGCAACAAGCTGCAGATAAAAACGCAATGTAAACTGGAAAAGAAGAAGCAAACATGATTTGCTAACAAACTATGGCTCATGCCCAGCACTGAATGTCTTTTGCCTTCTCCTTTTCTCTTTTCTCTGCTGTTAAAACAAACAAAACAAAACAAAACAAAACAAAAAACAAAAAACATTTGTTTCTCCTGCATGGAAAAGGGGAAAGAGCACAGGACCTTCAGGCAGAGCCCCTGGGTCCATTCTAGTCCAGCCAGATATTGACTGCACAACCTTGGGTAAGTCACTTAAATGACTCATCTGAAGAATGAGAACAATGGTATCTAATGAGGTGGTTGTGTAAAGGTTCTAGCTCAGATTCAGAAATCCGTACACAGTGACTATTATCCCTACTAGCAGATAAAGCTCTGGGGCAGTGGTCAAAACCTGAGGCCTCACCCCAGCTCTGCTACTAACTAGCAGTATCACCTTGAGTATGCCATGTACACTTTCTGAATCCCATTTCATCATCTGTAAAATAGGGACAGTAATAACACATGTACTTTACAGAATTATTGTTAGGCTCAAATCTGATATATAAGAAGTATTTTGTAAGATGTAGTCAGCATCAAGCAGCTGGAAGTTATTGGTATCACTGTACACACAGGAAAAACAATGTGAGGTTCCAAAATCTTCCTAGAAAGATCTTATGCTCCCACCTCCTCTAGTAGTCTGTGGATATGTCCCACCCATCTCCTTCTAGTCTTGTTCTTCTTCTTACTTAATGGAAAACTCTAGCCTTGTCTTTGGGTAGAGACTGACATGTGTTATAAGGCATAGAAACTTTTTTGAGGGATGGAAGGAAGTGAAAAGGTAGCGAAAAGGAACTCTAAAAGGTGCTAAGGCAAACAAACAAAAATCACACAAAATGGCAAAGCCATTTCAGAAAACAGTTCAGCCGTTCTTAGAAACCATACGCTTATCACACAAGTTAGCAGTCCCATTCCGAAGTAAACTTACCCAAGAGAAATGAAAACATGTTTACACAGGAAACTTTTTGTTCTATATCTTGAGTACAGTGGTGGTTAACTGGTGTGTATGTGTGTCAAAACTCATGAAACTGTACACTTGCCACTGGCAAACTTTATCACATATAAATTATACCTCAATAAAACTGATGAGAAAAAAACACTGGTATATATAAATATGTGAGGGGATAGATGTGTTAACTAGATGGGAGGAATTCTTTTGTAATGTATATATGTATCAAATCATCATAGTATACATTTTAAATATTTTATAGTTTTGCCAATTATACCTCAGTAAAGCTGAGGGATTAAAAGAAAACAATACTGATCATAAAATGTAATATTCACTTTTGATGTTTTTCCTTTCCTATTCTCCCAGCATTGCCCCCCTCTACTCCCAAGTCCTCTAGGATAAGTTATATAAGTTAAGTAGTTTTTTAAAAAGACAGAAAGACTAGCTCTCTTATTCAATGAAATAAAGAACAGTCCCCTGGGACACAGTAAAACCAACCAGTTCAACCAACAAAGCAAGGACTTAGGGACAGGTTGTCAAACCTTATTTAAAACAATGGCTTAAGAAGCAAAGGGCAAATACAGATTAACTAGAGGAGGTGGCTGACTTAGCCTTGCAAATAGAAAGTTCCACAGAAAGGGACTCAGACACAACTCTTCTGGGTCAGAGACGAGAGAGAAAAGGCCTGCTGCTGGGACAGACTACTGACCACTATTCAAAGGAGGCATTTAGTTCTTCTGTGGAGAAAAGGAAAGCCAGGCCTTCCTGTGGAGACGAGTCTCCAGCATCACTTCCACAGACTCTGAAAGGTAAAAATCCACTTATTAGTATTCAAGTTTAAGGCAAATACAAACATTGCAGCTGAAAAACACTTCTGTGGATAACCACAGATACTTTAAATCTGGACTTGTGGACACTTCATACACCAAAAGCTCCAAGGTCATCAATTAGAGTATGGGCAAGCAATAATGTCACCTTGGTCTGTAACTCCAGTATATCTCTAAAATCAGTTCTGTAATGTTATCTCTCATAAGTACAGTTTGAAATTACTTCAACGGTTCTAAGTAACAGCACTGATTTTCACATGGAAAATGGTGTTTGTAAACTTGCCAGGTGGGGTCAGATGCATGACATCCCCAGTATTCTATCTTGAACAGGAGCATTCAGGTAGGGTATGGGTGCTCTTCATGACATTAATCTCAAAAATTCAAGAAAATAAGCAAGTAATTTGAAATGTGAACAAATACTGATGTATAAAGATGTTTATTACAGTGTCGTTTATTATGATAATGAAAAAAGAAGAAACTGTCTTACTGTCTCCAGACAGGGGAATGGTTGAGGAAATACTGGAGACTTCAAAAAAAAAATATTATAGTCACTAAAATGATGTAACTTTAGAGTTTTTCCTGACATTGAAACATAATAATGCTAAATGAAAAGCCAGTACACAAAATGGATATGATTTCAACTATGTTTATGAATGCACCGGCAATAAGAATTTAAAGAAATATGCCCAAGATTTAGTGGGTTGCTCTAGGTACTCTTCACATTTTTAAATATTATCCAAAATTTTCTACTATGAGTAATTACCACTTTTTTTTTTTTAGGTGAAGCAACCCTTGGTTGACCTCACAGACTGCAAGGACCTTGTCAGCTTACAATCCCTTTTTATTTTTTATTTTTTATGCCTACAGCACCTGATCTTCCTAGGTTGTCTTCTATCCAAGTACTAACCAGGCTCGACCCTGTTTAGCTTCCAAGAAGTAATTAGCACTTTTAACATTAGAAAAACCCTTCAAAATATCACAAAGTATATATTTTTAAAGTTAGAAATGTTCACCAAAATATGCTTAGTTTTTACTAATAAGCAAAATGAATTTCACATGAATCTGTCTATTTTCAGCCTAGGCCTCTCAGACAATTCCTTCTTCAAGCTTACTACCTATGATTTAAGACATAAAATACATCTTTTTTTCTCTTAATCTTATCAGTGTTTCACTTTAAGAATATCCCTCTGTTGTGATATTTGACCACATGGTCTCTGCATGGTTTTAGGGCCTTCAATTACATTCTCATCTGCAGGATTCTAAAGATCCATCCTCAGTCAAATCTGGTCTTTCTCTAGGATTCTTCCTTTATCTTATGCTTCCCTTGAGGGTTGGCCATCAGCATTGAACTTTACCCAAATAATAAGAAAATGTCCTGATGGAGCTAAGTACTTTGCAGGCCTTTTTTAGTGAAAGTGTTTGAGGTTGATGCTTACAAAAAAAAAAAAAAACCTATAATTTTTTTATTTCTACTTTGGTTCACAGAATTAGAGAATCACAAAATATTACAGTTTGAAGGGACTTAGAAGTCTTCTGGTCCAATTTTGGTAATTTTGAAGATGTGACTGTCATAGCTGAAAGTATAAGTTAGATAACAATTCCCTAAATGTATTATCTAGTTGCTACATAAAAGGTACTCAAATAAAAACACTGTGAAGACACTAGGAAGTGATGCTCCTGGTTGACATTCATCAGGTCTTCTTAATGATACCAGGTTCTATTTTAGTAGCTGAGATTCCTTGGAGTCCTGCCCTAAGCTAGGGATGGAAAAGCAGAGATAACAGAAAAAGAGAAAAGGGGAATAAAGAAAATAGATCACTAAGAATGCTGCAGAGCCTTCATCTTTGAACATTTTCGAGACCAGATGATATCTTTGGCAAGTTCTGTCTAATTCTATTAGTCTAAATCTACCAGAGACCACAGAACTAGGAAGAGGCAGTTTAGACTGGAACAATGAACCACCAGATTATTCTGTGGGGAGAGGGGGTGGAAATTTCTGACCCTTTCTTGAGCAAGTGCAATCAACAGCTTTCATGAATTTATGGAACATGAGCAAACGTATTTTGGTTTTCTATCTAAAGTTTCCACTGCAGACCCTGTGGGCTTAGCCCTTCAAAACATTTTTTTTTTTTTTTATCTCCAGGCCTCATTCCTGTTATAATCACTCTCCCCTCTGCATTTTTGTCATTCTGACATTTAAATATATTTTAGTTCATAAAACATTTGTGTTTAGATGTTTTCCAGCCTTTTATTCTCTCAGAAGGCATTATATAAATCTGTTAATATATCTATAAAACAATAAAGGAATAAAAGGCAAAGTAATTAAAATGAGATAAAGTTAAAAGAGAATGATCTAGCCTGAAAAAGATTTAGAAGGTCCTACATGAAAAATATTTTTTAAAACCTGAAAGACTGCCTCAGAATATGTTAAGTGCCATTTTCTTGAAGGTGTTCAAATGGAATCTTAATTAATGACTGTATGATGAGTTATAGTAAGAAGGCCATTTATTGTTTCCATTTTAAATATATAATTCAATAATTCCATTAAAAAGTTACTATATAGAAATAGCAGCCATTCTTTATCTAAAGATATAGTAAACAGTCTATATGTAGCAAACAGTCTATACATAAAGGTACAGCAAACATAACTGAATGGGTTGTTGCACACTGAGATGAGCTCCCACTGGAAATGTGGAACCAACTGCAGTAGAGATTTTAAAAATAGATTACTGCCACCTTGCTGGAGTGTTTTAGGTGAAATATTGCGAGCGATAAGAACAGCTGACCTTTATACATTTATTCCCACTCCACGATAGAAATGGCTGATAAATATTTTCCCTTTCTGTATGCACTATAGATGGATTGCCCCTCCCCAGATATTCTAGGTAATTTTCTTCTTCTCTCATAACCAAAAATAGATTAGTTTTCACGAGCAAATCACTTAACATCAATTCTATCAAACGGCAAACCTAGAATGACTTGTTCCAATTCAGCCTGAAGTGTTGGACTATTTGGTTAGGTTCCAAGAGTTATATTAGGGAAATACTTTCCCTTCAGCCACAGTTTAAAATGGAACTATGTATGTCAATAGATATCTTGGTTCTTACATATTTATTTGCTAATTTTGTTCCAATTATAGTGGAAACTCGATAAAAATATGAATGATACTTATAGAAACATTTATTCCTGAAACTATTACATATTCCTTCTGTCACTAGAACATTATCATAAATAGAAGACTTGACAGATGAAGATTATTATCTTAACTATTTTCCATGTTTAACTTATTGCCCCATATTTCTTGTTCTCATTCCAGAGGTCCTTAAGCAATAGTTCTTAGGCAGAAGAAAAAGCAATATAGGACAAATAATTATTAAAATTTAATCAGACTTTTCCTTTTTGCAATTGTAGGAAAGTCTAAGTTTTTAGAAGTGCTTCATCAAAAATCTGTAACCTGATTCAGTTTCACCAACAACCTGCCAAATCGGCAGTGTAAACGGTCTAAACTAGGCAATAAGTCCAAAAAATTGTTGATCTGATTAGGTAAGTCAGGTGAAAATTTAGCAGTTCTGCATATTTCCCACTGTGACTAATGAAATTGAAATCTTTTTACTAAATTAAGAAACCACAACCATTTGCTTAATATCATCTTCAAAGAACCATGGAGACAGAAGTTAAAAATATGAGAGATAAGACAGTTTATAAAATTTCTTTGAAAATGATTTCCTAATTCTGAGAGTGCTCCTGGCACTGAATTCTCTATGAATGATAAACTTTTTTGGGCAAGTCACTAGCTCCCTTTGCCCATTTTTCCTTAGGAAACTTAGAACTATGGAGGATGCTTTAATGAGAGCACTAAAGAACTTTTTTATAACTAGAAAGCAACCAGACATAAGCTGCTCTTTAGTGATGTTTGAAATCAGTGAAGAGAAGAAAAAAAAAAGAAATATGTAATTATACTGTCTTTTATCATTACCTAATTAATTACCTTTACTGGAACTTTTATGTGTGTGTATAGTCAAATTATTTTCTAGTGTCACTTCCTTTCAGTCTAACTTCTTTTAGTATTTCTTGTAAGGCAGATTTGCTAGTAATGGATTCTTGCAGTTTTTATTTACTTGAAAATGTTTTTATGTTGCCTTCACTTTTGAAAGATAGCTTTGCGGAATATAAAATTCTTTCAGGACTTTGTCTTCTCATTGCCTTCTGTTATCCACTGTTTCTGATAAGAAGTCAGCTATTCATCTTACTAGGGTTCCCTTATCCTTGGCTAGTCACCTCTCTCTTGCTGCTTTGCTGCTTTCCAGATTTTCTGTCTTTCAAATTTTTGACTATATGTTCGAGTGTGGATTTCTTTGTGTTTACCCCCACTAGAGTTTGTTAGGTCTTTTGAATGTGTACATTAGTGTCTTGCATCACATTTACCCACTTTTCTCTCTTTCACTTCTGGTATTCTTAATGGTAATATATTCTTCAGAGGTTCTGTTCATTTTTCTTCATTCTTTATTCTTTCTGTTCTTCAGACTGCATAATCTCTAATTCTCTATCTTCAATTTCACTAATTCTTTCTTCTGACAACTCAGATCTACTGTTGAGCCCCTCTAGTGAATTTTTCATTTTGGTAATTGTGCTTTTCGAGTCCAGGATTTCTTTTCAAAAAATTTAATTGTGGTAAAATAAACATAAAATTTACCATTTAACCATTTTTAAGTCTATAATTCAGTGCCATTAAGTACATTCACATTGTGTAAACATCACCACCATCTATCTACAGAATTGTTTTTATCTTACAAAACTGAAACTTTGTACCCATTAAACAGTAATTCCCCATTCCCCTCCTCGCCCCAACCCCTGGCAACCACTATTCTACTCCTGTCTTTGTGAATTTGACTACCCTAAGTATATCATATGAGTAAAATCATATTGTATTTGTCTTTTTATGACTGCCTTATTTCACTTCGCATAATGCCTTCAAAGTTCATCCTTATTTCCTTCC
The DNA here is from genome assembly GCA_028627145.1 of Eidolon dupreanum. Lineage (NCBI taxonomy): Eukaryota > Metazoa > Chordata > Mammalia > Chiroptera > Pteropodidae > Eidolon > Eidolon dupreanum. Next base: position 45,647,922 of record CM053508.1, on the reverse strand, counting down.
TTTTTTAGGTTAAATAATATTCCACTGTATGGATATATCACATTGTGTTTATCTGTTCATCTGTTGATAGATATGTGGGTTGCTTCCACTTTGGGGTTAGTGTGAATAATGCTATTAAAATGGGTGTACAGATATCTCTTTGAATTCCTGCTTTCAATTTGTTTGGGTATAATATACCCAGAAGTGGAATTTCTGGGTCATATGGTAATTGTGTTTAAGTTTTTGAGGAAATGCCATACTGTTTTGCACATTTTACATTCCTACCAAGGTTCTAATTTCTCTTCATCCTCATCAACATTTGTTATTTTCTGTTTTGTTTTTTAATAGTAGCCATCTTAATGGGCCTGAGGTGATATCTTATTGTGGTTTCAATTTGTATTTCTCTAATAATTAGTGATGGTAAGCAGCTTTTCATGTGCTTGTTGGCCATTTGTATATCTATTCAAGTCCTTTGTCCATTTTAATCAGGTTGTTTTCTTGCTGTTGTGTTGTAGGAGTTCTTTATATATATATATATATATTATGTATACAAACATCAGATATATGATTTGCAAATATTTACCATTAAATAGGCCCCTTTTCATTCTATTGTATCCTTTGATGTATGGAAGCTTTTAATTTTGATGTAGTCCAATTTATCTATTTTTACTTTTGTTGCTTATGCTTTTGGTGTCCTAGCAGCATTTGGTTCTTTTTTATCATTTTTATCTCTTTAAAGATAGCCTCTATTTGATGAATCACTGCCACCACACCTTCCTTTAATTCTTTAAGAATACTTTTAGTCTTTGAATATATTTATAATAGTTGCTTTGAAGTCTTTGTTAAGTTCAATATGAGCCCACTCAAAAGCAGTCTCTACTGTTTGCTTCATTTCTCCTATATGTGTCACACTTTTCAATTTCTTTATATGTCTCGTTTGTTGAAAACTGGACATTTTAGATATATTGTGGCAACTCTGTTACTGATATTTCCACGCCCCAGAGATTTGTTGTTGTCATTTGGCTGGTTGGTTATTTGGCTGAACAAATTCGGTGAAGTCTTTCTTTACAGTGTGTAGCTGTTGATGTCCCCACTCAGATTTTTCTCCCTCGTACTTATATTTTAGTCTGGCTTGCTAGGGATCACCCATGAGACAGCATACGCCCTTAATGGTCAAAGGTTGTGCTTAAGTGCCCTTAGCTAGTTAGATCTTTGCCCTTCACCATGGATGAATGTGAGGATATAGACTGCTTCCACAGTTCAGGGAGTAGGGGACAGAGGGAAGGTCTAAGTATACAGGGGCTGCACAAGGGCGGTCTCTGGGGAGCTGGGATTATTGCAGGCCCTATCTCTGTTGGCAGTGATAAAACCCTGAGTATGTGTGACAACTCATAGAGCTGTATACCAGAAAAAGTGCATTTTACTGTACATGATTTTTTTAAGTGACCGGGATTTGCCTTTTATAAAAAGGCACCTTTACATCTGTATTACTCTTACATAGCTGGATCCAATTTGATCACTGAGTTCTTAGAAGTTCACTATTTAATATTTAATGGAGAGAAGGAAAACAAAATCTTTCTTATTATATTCTTGCCTACTGAGGGTCATTTCCTCTTAGAACACAATAAAGATTACACTTTAAAAAAATGTATCATTCTAATACTTAAAAGCATATTGTAAAATAAGCTGAAAGCTAGGACTCCTGCACCAAACAGCCAAGTTATGAGTGAAAACAAAAGTTCTTGAAGGAAATTAAAAGTGCTACTTTTTAATAAGAAAGCAAAACAGCCTTATTACTGATATGGAGAAAGTTTTAGTGGTCTGGTTGGATAGATCAAACCAGCCACAACATTCCCTTAAGCCCAGGCCTAATCTAGAGCAAGGTCCTATGTTCTTCAATTCTATGAAGGCTGAGAGAGGTGAAGAAGCTGCAGAAAAAAGGTTTGAAGCTACTAGGTTGATTCATGAGGTTTAAAAAAGAAGCCATCTCTGTATGTAAAAGTGTAAAGTAAAGCAGCAAGTGCTGATACAGAAGCAGCAGCAAGTTACCTAGAAAATCTAGCTATAATTAATGAAGGTTGCTATACCGAACAACAGATTTTCAGTGTAAATGAAACAGCTTTATGTTAAAAAAAAAGATGCCATCTATAACCATGTATAGCTTAGAGAGGAGAAGTCAATGCCTGGCTTTACAGCTTCAAAGGATAGGCAGACTCTCTTCTTAGGGACTAAAACAGCTGGTGACTTTACCTTGAAGCCAATACTCTCATTTACCATTACAAAAATCTGAGGGTCCTTAAGAATTATGCTAAATTTACTCTGCCTGTGCTCTATAAATGGAAGAGCAAAGCCTAGGTGACAGCACATTTGTTTACAAGATGGCTTACTGAAGCTTTTAAGTTCGCTGTTGAGACCTACGTACTGCTCAGAAAAAAGGATTCCTTTCAAAATGCACCCAAGAGCTCTGATGGAGAGGTACGAGATTAATATTTTCATGCCTACTAACACAACATCCATTCTTTGGCCCATAGAACAACAAGTAACTTCAAGTCTTATTATTTAATAAATACCTTTCATAAAGCCATAGTTGCCATAGACAGTGATTGCTCTGACGGACCTGGGCAGAATAAATCAAAAACCTCCTGGAAATGGCTCTATTTTAGATGCCATTAAGAACATATGTGATCCATGGGAACAGGTCAAAATATCAACATTAGCAGGAGTTTAGAAGAAGCTGATTTCAACCCTGATGAATGACTTTGAGGAATTCAAGATTTTAGTGGAGGAATTAACTGCAGATGTGGTGGAAATAGAAAGAGAACTAGAATTAGAAATGGAGCCTGAAGATGTGATAGAATTGCTACAATCTCATAACACTTGAATGGATGGGAAGTTGCTTCTTACAGATGACCAAAGAGGTTTTTTGAGATGGAATTTACTCCTGGTGAAGATGCTGTGACCACTGTTAAAATGACCACAAAGGATTTACAATATTATATAAGCTTAACTGATAAAGCAGTGGCAAGGTTTGAGGACTGACTCCAATTTTGAAAGAAGTTCTACTGTGGGTAAAATGCTATCAAATAATGCTGCATCTTACAGAGAAATAGTTCATGAAAGAAAGAGCCAATCAAGGTGGCAAACTTTATTTTTGTCTCATTTTAAGAAACAGCCACAGCCACTCTAACCTTCAGCAACCACCACCCTTATTAGTCAGCAGCCATCAATACTGAGGCAAGATCCATCATCAGCAAAAAGCTTATGACTCACTCAAGGCTCAGATAATGTTTAGAATTTTTTAGCAATAAAGTATTTTTAATTATGGCATGCACACTGTTTTTCTAGACATAATGCTATTACATATTAATAGACTATAGTATAATGTAAACATAACTCTTATAGCCACTGGGAAACCAAAAAATTCACGTGGCTCATTTACTGTGACACTTATTTTACCGAAGTGGTCTGGAACTGAACCCACAGCATCTCCAACATATGCCTGTGCCTGATCTTTGTTTTCTTTGGATTAGGTTTCAAGTCATTCTTCTTCAAGTAAAAATTCTGGATTTATTTGTTACTGACAAGTCTCACAGAGCCTGAAGACACTATGACTTAAAGATCAAGGAAAAATCAAACAAATGTAAACAAAAGTAGAGATGAGAAAAATCAGGCCTGACAGAAAGAGGTGTGTAGCTGGATGTTCTACCCTCTAAGTCCCTAGGGATATTTAACTGCACAGTAGTCAGAGGAAGGAAGTGACAGAACATCACAGCGATTCTCCCCTCTTGCTCCAGCCACCACTTTAATTTCAAGTCGAATCTAAAGAAATCATTCTTTTTAAAAACCTTTATAATAACAGATGAGTTCATTTATAACTCCCAACTACCTCACAATGTTGAGTACATTCATATCCTCTTACTTTTGCTGTTGTTAGTCTTCAGGGTAAAGGCAAAAACAAAATAAAAACAAATGAGCAAACAAAAAAACAAAAAGGAAGAAAATAAACTCAGTCCAAATCTTAAGCTGAGATTTTCTCCTTGCTCTTACAAAAGCCACCTTTCCCTTGACAGTCACCAGTTTTTCTACCTTTTCTTAGTCTATAGTCTCAGGAAATAATTTTATCTGCTCCATCCCTTTTGAAAATATGTTCTCTTTCTTTCTTTGAGCCACACAACTTGTAAAACATTCTATTAATCAAACTGTAACCACCTACTTATTCCATCTCGATGTGGCATGTGGCATTTCATATGTCTGTGCTCACACTGTGTGCAGGAGAGCTTTGTGACTTGCCTAAGTTGAAAGTGCTTGGCAGCTAGGACATGCTGATGTGGCTACCACAATTCTCACTGGAAAGAGTACTCTACTCATTGAATATCTGACAATTTGGGTTAAATGGTTCACCCACATCTTTCCCCCTCCCACACTCAGACAAAATGAAGATGAACCCATGTCGGATGATTCTTTATTTCCTCAAGGAGACAAGAGTGCTGAGAGGAATTACATAATTATTCCTCTGATATAACTGCAGGAGAACGAGGCAAGATGACAAAGAAAGGAAGGAGAGGGTAAAAGACGAGCACTTCTTGTTAGGATGAAAAATGGTAAGAAACATGAAAAACCAGCTTTCTTAGTTCCAAGTATTCCCAGAAACACTCTTCTATGAGTAACAAAGATTCTGAACCAAAGTCTAGGCCAAAATATGGTAGTACATGAGACTAGACTCCTTTCGGTTTCTCAAGGCACTCTGGCTTTAAATTAAGTTTAAGGTATCAGTGCTTCTAACAGTGTATACAATTCAGTCACAATGCAAACCTCTGTCCCCGGGTAAACCTGGTGACAATTCCACTCATTTAGGCCCAGGCTTAGGAAGAGAGACCAAAGAAAGACCATACTTCTAAGTGAAGGGAACCTTTAACCATCAAGAGTACTTACTCTCATCTGTCACTATATAAAATGGGTTGAAAGGAAGGCCTACTGTTTTTGCTCAAGATTTACTTAAACTCAACTGTTACCAGTACCAGTTATTCAAAATAACTTTCTGATTAAGGTCACAAAGACATTCTAGCAGCATTTGGCAGAAATAATTGAGGGAACTAGTATTCTGTTAAAGTGCTATCACTTTTAGTAAACACTAGTGAGATACACTTTGATATTACAAAAAAAGGATGCTTTGGAAATACTAGCTAGGGGACTTTTCTTTCCATTATCCCCCATCACTGTCACTCAAAATAGTATCTGAGGTCTATGGCATAGAGTTTCACCATTTACTTACTACTTTATCTAAGATCTAGAATGACAGTCCCTTACAAAATTTAAATGAATAATTCTAACACCAGAAGTATTATTTTAATGATTTAAAAATATGCTGGATTCCCCAGCTCCCTTCCTTTGCTAAACTTGAGATTCTCACCAGTTTGAGTTCATTGAATATTCAGAGGAGTAAGTAATGAAAGCAGACCCTTGCTGAGTATCTTTCACACTGCAGAATTAACAGAAATAACCATTATCAATAACTGCTACACATCAGTTTGTGTGGCCCTCTTCCCAAGAGCCTATATCTCAAGTCTCTGCCTTAAAAATAAGTCAAATTTTTCCATCACAAAAAAAATATGCATGTATATAAAAAACAAGGAAAAATGTTGTTGGCCTACCACTGCAACGTAACCATTGTTTATGTGCACATTTTGGTGTACGAGTTTTTTCTGTGGGGTAGGCATTACTCACTAAACCACTGAGAGGCCACTGCCAAATTAAATAAAATGTAAAATTTGTAACAACAATGAATTACAATTCTTTTTTGAAATGAAAGTTTTTTCATTATTATATAAGTAATATATGCTTATTGAAGAAAAAAATCTAAAATATGTAACCAAAAAGAACATGGAAAACATTACATGTCAGCTCATGTGCTAGAGCTAACTACTACTTATATTTGGTTCATAGCATTCTTTTTGCATGTACATACAAGTGACACCTTTTGAAAAAGGAATGAAAGCCATTAAGCCATTAAAAATGTCCTCCATTAAAAAAAAATGGGGTCATATACACACATTTTGTAACCTGCTAATTTTACTCAAAATAGATCTAGCATCATCATTTTAAATGGCTGCATAGTGTTGCATTATATGGCAACACCATAAATTAACTAGTACTTTATTAGGTTGTTTCTGGTGATATTTTATTGATTTAGGTCAGTGATTCTTGTGCAGTCTAATAATAATCAAAGGAGGGCCCCCCCCCCTTATTTCTCTTCAAAAGTTTAATTTTTTTTGACTGAACAACTATAATGAGACAAAAGTGATCCCAAACCACTTAACTACTCTCCTTTTTAATGACACAAATGTGGAATAGATATAGGATTGACTTTAGAAACAAAATTACTTTTGCCAGGGCTAAATACCCAAAAGAATGACTATTTAGTAATTTCTATTTATATAAAAATGTAAATAGCCTTTGCCTGCTATCATTAAGAACCAAATCAGCCAACCATTTGGAATTTTCATTATTGGATATATAGTTACTAAGAGTCCACAGGTTTTTAAGAAAATATTTTACATTCAGAGACTAATTCAGGGTTTTAAAAATCAGCTTTCTCTGCCCCCTGGATCAGTGAGACATATCTATCTTATCAGTACAAGCATCATGTTTACTGGGCCTCATATACTCTATAAATAGACAAAGAGGTAGAAAATAACAGTGCATGCAACTTAATGTCTGAGTGGTCCATTTTTTCAAACATAATAAGGTCCCAAGATTGTGTAACAACATTGGCTGCTTCCTGCAGATGCAAAAATGTCAAGATGAAATAGGTCCCTATGCTCCACCTCTACTGGAGACCCATAGACGTGACCCATGAAGTTGATAGTGCATCATCCTGCTCTTGGATTCTCTTCAGCCCCTCCTACTTCCAGGGTGCCCAATGGAATTCCCCACAGCAGGGATGAGAAAATGGCATTTCTGCAGGTGGTAAAATAGTTCACCCACCACCTTTTCCTATGGAAGTGAGCTGGGAAAACAGGGTAGAGTCAGGCTTTCCCTACAGCCACTTCTTTTCTGCAATGGGTATTGTGAAGACACCGAACCATCTAGCCAGTGATTTGTGACGTGAAATCACCAGGGGCTAACATCAAGGGGCTCCTGGTTTTGACCTCTGCCCAAATTTCCCTTCAGGGGGCTTTGAAGAAGTCACATGGAGAGGAGGGACACTATTTATTAACACTATGATAAAATAGGATACATCTGATAACATTACTAATATCGCATTATCTCATTTGATCCTCATTTGAAATGGGAACGATCTTAATCACTGAGTTCAGAAAAGTAATTGCAAAAATTTCCTGGTTGATTATTAATCTTCTCTAAGTGCCACAGGAAATCCAGAGCAAAGTCAGAGCTAGAAGGGACTTTGAGAGGTCATCTAGCTCCTGATTTTAGAGAGAATACTGAAAACACTGCAAACAAATATAAGGCCATTTTAAGATGAATTCAGGAAAAAAGTTTACATTTTCAGTACTCAAATTTCTCATTTTACGATATCTTTATGTCTTTTCTAGTGGTCCTCAAATTTTAATGTGCATCAGTACCACGGTGGCGGGGGGGCTTGTTAAAATACAGATTGTTGGGCACCACCCCTACAGTTTCTGAATCAGTAGGTGGTGGATGGGGCCTGAGGATGCACATTTCTCAGGAGTTCCCAGGTGGTGCTGATGCTCAGGGTTCTCGGACTGTACTGTGAGGCTCACTGTTCTAACCTAACCCTTACTGTCCTGAACCCTTATATTCTCAATGGAGATAGATACTAGTTGGTCACTATCTTTTGGTAGTGAAGCATACATATCCTTGAATAACAATTCAAGAGTCCCCTTGCCATTTTTTCCCCTCCAGGCTAAATAATAGAAGTTCCCTAACATCTTATTATAGGTATCATTTTCAACCCTTTAATCATTTTTTGAGGTTCTTTGTTGAGCCTTCTCCAAGTCTTTTTTAGTTGTGGAGACATGAACTAGACCCAGATCCTTAGTCAGAGACTGGCTGAGACTGAGGATAAAGGAAAAAATGACTCACAGATTCATACGATATACTCCTGTTTATTAATCTCCAATACCCAAGCTTGCCTTGTTCGCTCCCTTCTGATTCATGTTCTTCTGACTCCTTTATGAGCTACAGTAATGCTTACTTGATTTTCGTAATGCCTTTCTTCTGAAATGTTCAAAGCACTTCTCTAATTTAACAGATGAATCAACATCCTAAACCAGTGCAGTCAAATAACTTGTTCAACTGCCTATCAGATCAGGAGGGGAGAAAATATCTGGAACCCAAATTCAGAGTTCTGTCCAAATATCATTATATGGAGAAAGATGCTTCTTACATTTATTGGACTTTATATAAGGATTACAGCCTCCACATAATAGTTCCAGGTGTAAGTAAAACTACTGAACTTCCTTCCTTTGTGGGGCACTATAACAGAGAATGGGAGTTGTGGATAAAGCGCCTTGGGTCGGTCTTCTCATGCATCTCTGTAACTTCACCAGCTGCTAGAACAGAGGGTAACAGCACCCCAGGTGGCACTGCAGTCTGTCCTAATCCTATTTGGAAAAGTCCCGAGGAACTGAAAACTAGCCCATGAGCTACCCTTGACCCTCCCCACACCATCTTGTTTTCCATTTTTTTCATTTCTATATTCTTTTTCCTGTCAATGTACTCAGTTTATGTATGTCAAGGGCCCAGCCTCTGTGTATTGCCTAATTTTAGCATGGGAGTTCTTTGAGAGTGGGAACTATGCTTTCTTTGTGCATTGTATGTGCTCTGGGGGTGCTTAATGCATGCTAAATAATAACAACAGTCCCAGTATTTCCAGGAGAAATCAGATAAGGCAGGCAAAGCTGAAGGCATCCCTCTACTCACTGTTCTTTTCATTTTAGATAAAACAGCTGAAATTCAATATAACAAAGTCTATTCCTACGAAATTTCCTTTCGAAAGAGAACATTCTAGAGATGTGATCACTGAACACTTGCATTTAGCTCCAAACCAAAAGACAACCTGTTAGATAATATAAGTTCCCATACAGCTATGCAGACAAGTTACCTATTAAAAACCTCATGTGGATGAAGGGGACCCAGAGAAAAGATTCCTCTTTGCTTCCCTGAAAAATCCCTCAAAGCTTCAGAGAACAAAGCTAATCTCTAGGAATAAAGTAACAGTAAAAGAAATCTACTTCAGTCAGGAGCTACTCTGTCAGAGCCTCTTGGTCTGTGAATGTTAAGAGGTAGAACACTAGGACGAGAGGGTGGGTCACCAGGAAGACAGATATGCACAAAGTTAATGTCAGTGAGGGTGACAATGATGGAAGGTGCAGGTGTGCACAGCACATGGTTTCAACCATGAGCTCGTGGACATTTCTGTATGCCACAAAGCTGCCCATTGTTTCTCAGCATCTGCACCCCCATTTGTGACTCTGAGTCACACTCAATGTGATCTGTCATGGCCAAGGTCATAACTAGTCAATACAAACTCTACTCGTGAGGGAACCATAACCAGCATCACTGTCAGGCACACAGAATAAGAACTAGCAAAGAGAATCACAGCACAAGCAAGCAGGAGAAATTCCAACACTGACACAATAAAAATGATTCCTCTTTCATTCACCTATATCACTCTCTCACAACACATACATCTTAAAACAAATACTCTAAAAATGTTTATGAGCATTTTTTGCAACTCCCAACAGAACACATGCTTCCTAGTAGTAAAAACACCTATGGAAACTTCTATTAAATTAAAAAACACTTTTTAAAAACACTCCACTGAGATTCTGATGGTGCTTTATTAACAATTAAAAGAAAGAATAAGAATAGTTACTTTCTTTGGATGAAAGTATATATTATGAAGCATATATTGGAACAGTCTTACTGAAGATGACATTACAGACTTTTCTGTTATAATTACAATTAATCTGGACTGCAAATTTCTCTTCTGCTCAATAAAAAAAAGTTTTAAAAAAACCTTTCCAAAAATAGCCCAAGAGCTCAGTTCTATTTTCCCTTCTTACATTCTTTTCCTACTAAATGTACCACTGAAACATTTCCTTTCATTGTTGACACTTTAGGTCATTTGGATTTAAAATCAGACAATACATAATAACAAAGAAGTCTTTAAATAAAGCTTTCAAAATGGGAAAATGTCATTTGAGGGCATGTTTCCCTCCTTGCTCAATAGAGATGACAGAGAAACAGGGAAGGCTGGTAAGCAGTTACTATATTGCCTATTAGAATTGTTTCATTGAAATCAATATTCCTAGAGGGGATATAATTTATGTGTTAATTGATAAAGGAATTCCTGTGTGGTTATGTGTTACAAACAAGTTGTTTGGCTTGAGGTCAGTGTACTCCAAACATACTTCAAACTAAGCAAGGTGACTCTGATTTAATTTAAAATATTCAATATTAAAATCTCTGGTTTTCTTCAATCAAATTCAAGTTGGCAATGACTTATTAAATTAAGGGCAGTTAAAAATTAGAGAATTTCATGGCCTTTGGTTAATTCTGATAATTAACTCAATCTTCCAGAGGATGCTTTCAATTACTTTTAAAACTTTCCTCCTAAAAGTATTTTATTTTTTTAAGGGCTTCTCTTTAGGAGTATATGGGTCTATTTTAAAACACAAAATCCTCTTTTAAAAAAATGAAAACATCTATCTATATAAATTTTACAAAATTACATTTGGCACTCCATTATTTCTGGAGCATAAGCTTGTAGTTCAGGGTAAGTATAATACAACAGGAACTCACTTTTAACTTTTATAAGAGTTAGGTTACCGTAGAAAATAAAGCTCAATGACACAACCATTTCCATTAACTGAATATTTTAACAGGTAAAACAAGTAATAACCTATACATTGCTTGGCAAAGATAAAAATAGTAAAAATCAAATACTTTCTTTTGGGGAAACTGAATAAAGCAGGTTTCTTGCAGTAGGATATATTAAAAAAAAAAACCTTTGGCCACCATTCTTAGAATCCTCTAAAGTACACATCCTAAAGTTTCCAGTTTTCCCCAGATATAAAAAATTACTATGATAGTAATATCAGGAAGAATTAAAGAGAAAAGAACAAAGAGAAATCTTAAAAATTCACCCAGTACTTACAAGTACTTTCAAAGGAAATCTGAGCCGCAATTCTTCAGAAGATTGCTCTCCCGATCATGAACACAATCTGAAGTCTAAAATAGATATCCTATCACATTAGGTCGAGAAGTGACATTTCAGCTTAGTAACTTCTAGTTGGATAAACAGCTTTACAACTCATAGAACAAACCCTGGCTAAAATTAACTGCACCAGTGAAGCAGGCAGGAACTCACTGATCTGCATCGTGTGTGCCGGGATTTATTCACTAAGACAACATCGGTGTCCTCTTAATGGGAAATTTGGCCAAGGGGCGTGCTCTGGCGAACAATACACAGCATCATGATTATGCTAATTATTGAATTCAGTCCAATAATACTAACTTCTTTTAAGTTGTTTTCGCAAGTACTGACAAAGAAAAAGAGTAAGCTCTTTTTCACAACAGGCATTCACTTGAATTTTTATGCACATTCAAATCAGACAAAACTTTGGCAACAAGGTGGCAGTGCTGTATGCTCTTCACAAGGAAAAGCCAAGTAAAAGGACATTCTGTCAGATTTTCAACAATATGACTAGATGTGCTACTGTGCAAAATTAAATAGGCATCAAATACACATACCAATAAGTCTATCAAGAAGTCGCCTTGAATGAGAGCTTTTTTTCCTTGACGTCTAATGAATTAAAATTTTGTTTACCTGCTTTCTGGCTTTGTTTTCTGCACCTCCCAAGGAGTTGCTATGAGGACACAGGTTCACTAATAAATTATAACTAAGAACAAACATCTCAAATATTTGCAAAAGGTATCATCCTTGGCAAGAAGCATTTTGAAGTGTATTTAATTGCCTGGCTGGCCAGAACTAGTAAATTGTCCTTTACAGGTAACTGACCATCTATAAAGCATGTTGAAGCTCCAGTTGACAGCTAAAGGCCCCAAGCATACAGCTGATATTCAAAAGAAAGTTAGAAAACATGGAACTTCTTTTAAAAAATATAAACTCCCTTACTAAGTACAACTTTGATATATATCAGAGACACAGAACTGTTTAATATCTACTTAAGATATTAAGGTTCAGGCTAGTTTGTTTTAGGCATTTAAGTTTTGACGACATAGTTGGCTCTTACTGGACATTTTATGAAAAATACCAAATCACGTTAAAATATCACTCAAATCTCTAAATATCTCTGGGAGATGTTATTTTCCCAATTTTTAAATGGATGAGTAAACAGCAAAATTCAGTGATTGTCCAAGGCTCCTCTCTGAATCAACAGTAGATTACCCCAATCCCCCTCCTAACCTCTCTATGACATGTCTTCCATATTAACCATTTAACTATAATCCTATAGATCTTTCCATAACTGTTTGTTTTCCTAATTTTAAAATGTCATGTCAGTTTAGATTTCAAGAGATTCATTCTACTCAGTTCTCAATTCCCAGGTCTGAGCTCAGGGGCTCACTCTTTAACTTACTATTGCTGGCAGGTATCTTGTAGCACAGACATGACCATGTTCTTACAAAGCACTGTCCACCTGAAGCCTGTGTACCTAAAGTGGCAAACGGGTTGCTTTTCATTGGCATGAGCTGGTAACCACCAGAACAATCCCTCTCCCAGTTGTTTACAAAAACTGCTAGCTGCTAGGCTGGGATTCCACCCCCACTGCCCAATCTTAGGCAGCTGTAGCCAGCACTGGCTCCACCCTTACGAGATGGTAGCTGCTGTGCACATAGCACCACCCCAGCCCAAAGTCACCAGAGGTGGGCATTTCCCACACCATGCCAAAAAGAAAAAAGTTAGCAATTATCAAAGATGGCTGACCTCTGATTAATATAATTAATTCTCAGTGATCTACAGCAAACTTAATCGGAAATTCCTAAAGCCAAAAGAGGACACTGTGAGGCTATTTTTGACACAATTATCTTTATCCTATTATGTCACAGATTGGTTTCTAAGCCAAAACATTATATTTCTTCCCTAAACCAGAAAGAAAAAGTAAATACATCAAGTACAATTATGCATCAGAGTTTTCATCAGAAAATATGATAGATGCATTATACTGAGGGCAGAGGATTCTGTGCACTTCCAGTTCCTCATATGTTCATGCTAAGTATGACTCCACTGTTTCTTTCAACAGTGGCCACACCTGTTCCCAAAAGAACGAACCAAAACATTCCAAAGAAAATAGTGTATCTTCCAATTTACATTAATTAGTCACTCTGCTGTCTCCTTTTCATTAGTGAAAATAATTTGAGTCAACTACTTTTGTTCCAGGCTTACTTATGTAGAGAAAAATCATTAAAAACAAGATAAATTCTTCCCATTCATATAATTTTTTCGTGGTGGGGGAAGAAGGCCAGGAAGCACTATGCCACTGGAAGGTAGTGATCTATGGGATCTTTAGTCCAACAGATCCAGAAAATTAAAACAAAAACAAAAGAAAAAACAATTGTTTTTATGAACTTGCATTAATGAATTAACCTGGATATATAACCTCTGGAGTATCTACATATACAATTTTAAATTTTCTAGTAGTCGCATTAAAAAAGTAAAAATAAACAAGTTCAATTAATTTTAATAATCTATTTTATTTCGTACAATATATCTAAGATATTGCCATTTCAACATGTAATGAGATGGTGGGAGAAATGGAAAGCTGAAGAACTGACAGATTCAAAATGGAGGAAAAATGATTTAGAAAAGAGAAAGAACTAAAATGAAGGCAAAGAGACCAAAAGGAGGGGAAAAGAAAAGAATTTCTTCCTAGGCATGCTTTCACTTATAAAATCATGTCACAAATATTGGAATATTCCCATTCCGGGGCTAGGTGCTGGGGGCACAGAGAGGAAAGACAAGTTTTATATGCAATGAGCTCACATGTTGGTGACCACCCAGGCAAATACACTCCAGGAGGTATGAAGATGCAGTTATTTGCTATGTGCTACAGGAGCACACATGAGGATGGGAAGAGGAGGGCAGCATGGTTTATTTTTTAAATAGAGGTTATTTTCTAATGAAAATTTAAATATATGTTCTGGAATATCTCACAATTCTTAAGTTTATTTTGTAACCTTAGAAAAGTCATGGATAGATCATGGAGAGATCAGTTATTCCAAAATATTTAAAAATTATATCTGTAACCAGCAGGAATATTACCATTCTGAGCTATTTGTCATCTTCAGATTAAACTTGGTTATGTGGTCCAACTAATAAAGGAGGTGGGGAGGGAAAAAGTAGAAAGGGGAAAAAAATTCACATTTCACCACGATTCCCAGTTTTTCAGAGGATGACATAAAATACTCAAAAGCTTCATGCAAAAAAAAAAATTACAAATCCATTAGGGAAGAAACTCTTCTTTGGATTGTAGCTGTGGAGTGAGAAAGTCCGAGGTTCAAAATGCAGTCCCCCACCTTGCAGCTATATGACCACAGGCAACTTAACTAGCTCTGGTGTGTTCCTTACCTATAAAACAGTGTTAATATTGACATCAAGTGTTAGAACTCACTGACAGCCCTAACACAGCAGCTGTCCATAAAGCATAAAGGGCCAGAGCCTTATCACACCCCTCCTACCATCAGTATAGTCCTTGCTAAAGATCAACTTGGGATATTTACTAAGTGAGGATTAAAGTCTCCCTACTTTTATAGCCTAAAAGATCAAAAAAATAAAAAGTTGAAAGGGGCTTCAAATGATTAAGTATTTCTGGGAAATCTATCTCTTTGAAAACTCTGTAGTATTGACAGCCTGATCAATTTTCTCAATTATATCACCTCTTGCTGCTAGCCTAAGGTTGAATCAGAATTTAGGGTCACTGACTAAATAGTATATATGTACAATTTCTATACCTTGGTTGATGGTACAGTAATAACCTCTATTTGTTCTCACTTCCTTGTATTCATATCTTTGGGTAGTTCCTTCCCATAATGCCTTTGGGTTATTACACACAGCACAATGCCACTGGCATAATTCATAGCTATTCAGGCTGTCTTAATACTTCAAAAATGGATTAAGAGTACCAATTTACAAAGATGTGAACAGAGAAATCTAGCTCGAAGAATAAACCATTTTTTCTTCAGCATTTTTTTGTAAACTAAAAGACATACATAGTAACAAACCCTTCAAAAGTTATTTTTAAGATTTTGATAAACAGCTAATTCAGCATAATTTTATAACATAATTTATATTGGGACTATGAGAGTATGACTTGCTATTGTTTAAAGACTTATTATAACAGAGTTGAATTTTTAAAGTATCTTAGAATTCTATTGGGCAATTTTACCCTTTCCATACATTCCCAATAGTCATCCATTTAACAAACATTTGTTAAACAGTTGCTTCCTGCCCTTATGAAACTCCCAAGCATTTGCAAGATTTGTATGAATGGCAGGATGCTCATGACAATAGCAGAAAATGGTATAATTGGCAGTTCTGTCTTCAAGAGGCTTATAATCTGATAGGAAATATGGCAGTATACCGTATTGTCCATCCAAGGTTGGGACAGACTTAAGTTATATGTGGATTTTCTACTCCGCAGAGTTGGTGCCCCAATCTCTACGTTGTTCAAAGATCAATTGTCTATGAACTCTCTATCATATAAGAGATTAGTCAGTTGGCATTCCAAAGAGTAAAAATTCATTCTAGTAGAAATCTAAGAAAAGAAGAAGAGGCTTCCAGTTGTGGTAATCAAAAAAGGCATCTTGGAGAAAATGACATTTGAACTGAGCCTTTGCATGCTGATAGGCTTTCAACAGCAAAAGGACTGAATAGAACATTATACAGAATGAATAACATAAGCAAAGATACATAAAAAGGAAAAATATTATGTCTGGGGAATAGTCTGGATTCATATTTCAGCAGCTCTATTAATTAAAAGCTGTCTAACTACTACTACAATTCCTTAATTTCTCCAAATCTGTGCTATAAAGTACCAGTGAGAGTATGGAGTCTACGGCAAGATTGCATGGGTTCAAATTCTAGCTTCATCACCTAGTAGTTATTGATCTTGGGCAATTACTCTTTGCACCTTAGTTTCATCATCTTTAAAATGGAGATAACATACATACTTCATAAGATTATTAGTAAGACTAAATGAGTTTACACTTGTAAAGCATGTAGAACAGTGAACAGAAGCCTGGTGCTTAATATACAAATATTTCATTAAATAAATTAGTAAACTCAGGTTTATGCACATACGGAAATATAGACAGATATGTATGAATATAGATAAATAAATATAGCTATTATCACCAAGCAAAGCACCTGGTATGTAGCAGGTGCTAAATATATTTTTAATATTTTCCCCTTTGTCTGGAATTCACAGAGAGTTATACTAGTGCACAAGGGTAAAACATGTTTTCATGTGCCCCAACATTAGCATTCACTCAGTTAAAAGAACAGAGATCGTCCTTCCTCCGCTTTAAAACTGGGGGCTTCCTCCTTTCTCTTGGAGATAACAACTCTGCACTTGGTAATATAAGATGCTAGGCTTGAGAGTGCTAGACAGACATAGATAGCATGGCTGCCAGATACAAAGGAGTATTAATAGCTTATATAATAATTATACCTTAAATGGAAAAATAAACATAGGTTTATTAAGTACCATTTGAACCTCTATAATTTATTAGTATAGAAGCTAATCCAAAACAAGAAACCTTAAATATACCATAAATTGAAATTTTAGGGAAAAGAAAACATTAGATTTAGAGCCACAATAATTCAAAAGGTAGGTTAACAAAATCTTACTAATTCCAGTTTAATTTGGCTTCAAGTAGTTATGTATCCAAACTGAAAATACTTCTAAATAGTTTTATTACTTGACTCTATTAATAAAATGTTAAACTGAGTTCCCTCCATTTTTAAGATAAAAGTACTAAAGATAGTTAACAGATTATATTTAAAAATAGACTGCTAAAAGTACTTGAAAATATTCTGCTATGTAGAAATAAGTAAAATGTTCCTGTAACCTTATTCTATTTATTTGTTTAGATACCTCTTTTTCATAGATAATAGGAAAGGTAAATTTCACCCATCAAAAATCAAACTTTATTGCCAATTCTGCGTTGGTGACTAGCATCTGAATTAATGAGTTGTGCTAATTATAAATACCTACTTCTTGGTTTACTCATTACAATTATAAGAAAACGATTAAGAATCAGGCAGCAAGTTTTAAATTCCAAAATCTTTTGCTACATTAGCACCAAATATTAATTTGTTATTTCAATCCACACTGTTCCACAAGGATCAAGTCTACTTCAAGAGCATCTACAATCTTTTTAGGGTAAGGGCTACCCTACTTCTAACTTGAAATCTAAGGCTTTCTGAAGAAAAGAGAGCTGTAGGATAGTATTTCCACAGAATTATCAAGTGGTTTCTTTCAAACTCCAACTCCACCACTTACTAACTTTGCAACTACAGGCAAGTTAGAATTCTCTCTGCCAATCTGTAAAGTGAAGGTAAGAACCCACCTCCTAGAATTGTCATAAAAATGATTTAACACACATACAGCACTAAGATTTGGCAGACTTTTAATATATATATTTTAGCTATATAAAATAAAAATGAAGGGGAATTCCTGGTTGAACTACCTGTATGTGACAATTAGAGAATCTATTTCGGGGTTCTAGGCATTTAGGTTCCCTCTCTTATTTCAGATGAAGAGAACTTGCCCAAAGTTGTACAACAGCCGAAAGCTACCAGTTTTACTTTTAATAATTTCAAATATATTCTTATGGCTCCTGCTATTCCACTAACAAGTCTCTGAGCATTTTTAAGATTTGTTTGAAGGGTATATGCCCAAGTGTATGGTAGAACACAACACTTGGTACCAATTTACCAAGAGACTTGGGAAATCAAAACTTTATTCTCTAACTTTCAATAGTTTTGCTATAAATGGATGTGGTCTGTTCCCAACCAGATAAACTAAGAAGTGGTCCCTTTTAGGGTAAGCAGTTTGAAATCAACCTCAAACTAAAATAGATGAAATATTTATAAGAGATTCTAATTTCACTTGACTACAAGAATCCACTAGGTAACTAGTTTCTTCAGGGGGTACAGCCTAGTGTCTTGATGATAAACGTATACAATTCATTTGAAAAAGTGAGTGCTCATTTTTCAAAGCTGCAGTGATAAGCAAAAAACCAGAAGGATTAAAACCTCAGCTCTAAGAACTGTAAGAGCCCAGTAATTATAATAATCCAAGAGGCCATTCTCAGAAACACCCGAGACCAGTTCCTTTACAGAGGCCCTGGTTCACAAAATGAGAAGACAAACAGTACTGGGATATCTGTGGTTGATTATAGACTAAAATAACAGACAACTATCCATTTTTGACCTTGATGCTTCCTTGTAAGAACTGGTTTCTCCTTTTTCTTTACGTCATATTCCTATCTCTCCAATTGCCAAAAGCAGGAGCCATTTCCCAGATCTTTGACTCAGATCTGTTTTTAAAAATGCTTTTAAAAATAACTAAAAATTACTCTTTTTAGTTTTGCAAATTGAGACCCTTTCATGTAAATCACGTCTAAGGAGGAGCCCTTAATAGATCCAGATTTCTTTAAAGCTTAAAAAAAAAACTTTTTAAAATTAAGATGGGTGGAAGGGTAAAAAGGTAGCATATTAATAAATTCTAATTATCATTCTGATTTTGAATAAGAAAAATGCTGTCCTCATTATTCAAGCTTATACGATACGAGATGATAAAATAATAAGCAGCCAGCTAGTCAAAGGGTATTCTATTTGTTCACACACAGCACATCACGATGTATACCCAAATCACAACATCAGACTAGTACTCACTGTTTTTTGTATGTGTCAAATAAGCCATCTCTTTTCATAAAAGTGTAGTGGTGAGTCAGTGTCTGGGAAAAATAATTAAGATAAAGGGCAAACAACCCAAAACACCCCCCAAAAAATATCCAAGGGAATCTCTCTCAGATCATTTACTAAAAGTAATACCTTTCAAAGTCATCTTTAACATATTAATTCTGGGTACTGAAGAAACAAGAATAAAAAATCATATTTAAGTTATGATTCTTTAGAATGTGTTGGACAATTCTGAGACACACTGGGAAAAAAAGTATTAAAAATAGCCAAGAGAAGGACTACGCAGAAGCTAAAACACAAAGGCCAGGGGTGAGATCAAAATTAGAAACATATAATGTCTGGAGAACTGTCCTTATAAGGGTATCTTTAAATCAGTAACTAAGAAAGGATAATCCACTGGGCAAAATAAACAGCTGCCATCATCATAATGGCTGATTCTCCATCTCTCATTCAGAAATCTCTGGAGAGTCTCAGGAGACAAATATAACGACTTTATGCTATTATGTTCAATAACATTCGACAGTGTTTGGAGGTATTTTTAAAGCTGGTCTCAACTTTCCTGGTTCCAGATAAGAAACTTCGTATACTTTTATTTTTCCTTTTTATAAAAGTATGAAAAAGCAATAATAGAGGATAAAACTTCTGCTGAACATTTCTCATAATCTAGTATACCATATTTACTTACATTCCCCCACCTCATGGATTTCCTGATTCGCCACAGTAGGCTGCTGTTCATTCTCATTTATTCAATGGACTCGCAGGGAGCTTCTTAACCTGGTGCCATGCACCAGAGAAATGAAATAAGGATTCTACTCTAGAAGTTTAGAGTAATGTGGAAGACAGATACACAAATAATTATAATACAGTGTAGGGCCAAAACAGAAGTTTGTACAAGAGTAAGGGCTGCAATTCTCTGGTGCTTTGGGAAGGTTTTGTGATGGAAATGACTAGGCAGAGAAAAGGTGAAAGCTATTTTATGCAGAGCAATCAAAACAGGCAAGAACTCAAGAGGCAGGAAACACAGCATGTTTTGAAAATAGCAAAAAAGTTATGTGTCCGGAGTGTGCATGGGATGGGATATGAACGGGAGAAGAGGTAGAAGATTAGGCTGAAAGAGTAGATTGGCATGAAGTTGCTGAGGTCTTTCTGTGCCATGCTAACACATTAAATTAGCCCATTATCCTGTAGCCCTGAGGCTCTCAACTCTGGCTATACATTAAAATCTCCCAGGATGCTTTATAATAAAATATTGATGCCTGATATTTGTTAGTATCTTTTTTTTTTGGGGGGGGGCAGTCAGAATGGGGCCTGGGCATCAGTACTTTTTAAAAGGCTTCCCATATAAATTCTAGTATGTGGTCAGGGGCAAGAACCACCATTGTAAGCAGCAGGGAGGTAACACAATCATGTAAGTAGAATGGTGATGTAAAAAAGCTGGGCAACAGTGTGAAGAGTAGACTAGAAGCACAGAGACTAAGAAGGAATATCAGTTTATAAGCTACTGAATACAGGCAAGAAGTAAAAGTCTAACAGTTATAACCTTTTCTGGGTCACTGGCCTGTGTGAAGGTCAATGAAAAAGGGTAAAAGTACTTTCTTTAGTAAAAATGCACATGTCAAAAAATGTACATATATCTTGAGGGGATCATGAACTTCTTTGAGAAATGGACTCAAGTTAAGAAACCCTGGCCTAAAGGCAGCGACGAGAAAGGAGAGAGACTTCTGAGGGAGAATCAATAGCATTGATGACTTTCAGGTGAGAGGAAAGACGAAGCATTAAGGATGACACTATCATTCCTAGCTTGAGAGTTATAGATAATAAACATGTATTGTGCACTTACTTAAATGTCAGGGACCATACTAACCACTTAACATGCATTACTTCATTGAATTTTCCCAATTCTGTATGTAAGACAGATTGCTATTACACGTTTTTCATAACTGAAGAAACTGAGATTTAGAGACATTAAGTAGCTTGTCCAAGGTTACATGACAGTAAGTGGTGGAGCAGCAATATAATCCCAGACAGTATGACTCCAGAGCTTGCAGTATTAACCTCTTTCTGTGCTACCTCTGGTGAGTGGCCCCCATCAATTAAAGAGGAGACAGGAAGATAAAGCAGGAGTAGGTTTAAGAGAGGAGGGCGTGGTTAGGGAAGGGTATAAAAAATTACTTTCAGATGTGTTGTGTTCAAGATAGTACAAGACATAGATGACAAGATGATGATATCTGTTAATCAGAAAAAAATATAGAAAGGAGCTCAAAAAGTGAGAGCAGAAGATATAGTAATAGAAGGTTTACTGAATTCTCTTGACATGTCTGGCACCCTGCTAAGTGCTTTCTCACAGTGGTGTGAGCACCATCATCATCTTCCCTTTACAAGTAAACAAGCATGGGAGATCAGGGTCACCCAGCCAATAAATAATGGAGTCTATCTTAACCTCTAACCTAGACCTCTCTGGCAGTACAAAAAAGACTGGAAACCATGGTGTCATAAATGGCAGCATCTCCCAACCTGTTCTAAGATAGACCTTTGTTTTTCTTTTAAAGCGTTACATAAAAATTTCTTGACGTTTATCAATTTTCATAACCTAAAGGATTTTATATTGTTTCAACTATTTGAGAAGAAATAGAGATATCTCTGACTCAAACAATTTAAACAAATATTAGTGATACATTTTCACAGGAAATACGCAAACTTGGGTGCAAACCTATGTAAACGACAAAGCAGGACACAAATTCCAGTGTTCTAATTATCTGAGTCAGAATTCAGAACAATTAGTCTAACAGAGATAGTGTCCTGTGTTTCCTGAGGCCACAAACAAGCCAGGAAGTGGTGAAATTTCCTTTCACTCTCTTTTTGTAGCTTGAAAATGAAAAGAATGATCTTTCTTCTCTCCTCTCTAAAGTAACAAAAATAAAATCTCGAACCACACTCCACAAGTCTAAACTAGTTACTTCAGGTTTAACAGTGGAAATAACTTAGGCACTGCAGTTTCAGATAAAGACCTGTTATATTTCAACCTTTCAGCACCTTTGAAACACCTGTACTGACAATCATACAGCCTGTGAGTCAAAAACATTCCTTCTATAAAAATACTTCTGGTCTACAGCCATGCCACCCTGAACACACCCAATCCTGTCTGTTCTTGGAAGCTAAGCAGGGTAGGGCCTGGTTAGTACTTGGATGAGAGACCACCTAGGAAGACCAGGTGCTATAGGCGTTAAAGAAAAAAAAAAAAAAACTTCTGAAGAACCTATATTATCCCAGAATTTACTCCTGTTTTTAGAATTAAAGTACCTAAGAAATATAAAATTCCAATTATAAGAGTTTTGAAGTCCTGTTTTACAACCTTTCGCTTAGAGCAAGAATTCTTTCTACACCCTATCCCAGTCACCTGTCACTATGCTTGAAGGGCTCCACTAATTGGAAGTCATTACTTTGTAGAGCAGTCCACCGCATTACTGGAGCATTCTCATCAGAGCTTAGATCAAGTCAAAATCCTTTGCCTTGTAGTATTCATTCATTCATTCAAACACTCACTGAGCATTTCCATGTCCCGCAATGAACAAGTTCTACATAGCACCCTCTGGTCTTCCTATTCCCTAATCTATAGGGTTGTTACCATTGTTCTTTTATACTCTCTCCTTCAGATCCAACAACCGAACTCCTTCAGCAGTGGTTCCTTATGTGACATCATATCCCAATTCATCACTATA
This sequence comes from Eidolon dupreanum, assembly GCA_028627145.1. Lineage (NCBI taxonomy): Eukaryota > Metazoa > Chordata > Mammalia > Chiroptera > Pteropodidae > Eidolon > Eidolon dupreanum. Next base: position 45,625,290 of record CM053508.1, on the reverse strand, counting down.
ATTGTCTCCCTCCTTTGCTAATGCTATGAAATGTGGTTTCAAAGATGTAAACATAATTCATCAAATATGGTCCAACTAGCTCATATTTTTAGCAACCACATCACAGAGATGGCTCATATAAGCCTGCGGTCATATAAACACCTAGCTCTTTTTATCTCAGGTGCACCTGAGATTGTCCATCACTCCCAAGCATTCTTCAACCCCTGCAGAAAGTCTGTCCTTAGTATATTTTATCTTGCTAATTTTAGAACATTATTACAACTTATTAAGATTCTGAATCTAGAATCTGCTATTTATGGTATTCATCTCCTCTCCTAGGTTTATATCATCTGGAAGTTAAGTAAACTTATTTCCTCTACATCTTTAGAGGAAGAGGACGTTATTAAAAAATGTGCTTTTGAGGAAAACTCAAAGCACTTTACAGGTTATCTAGACCAAGTACTACTCTCTGATATGTATATTATCAATTTTATAATCAATATCAGATGGTTCATGGACCCCCATGAAGCCCATCCATTAGCCTTCTGTTAAAGTATCCTACCTCAGATATTCTAGAACCTATGAAAAATATTTCTGGTCACTAGGATTCATTAATACTCATTTTAAAAAATAATTGACTTTCCTATCTAATGCCCAACTTAGTACCCAAGAGGAGCCAATTAACTGGAAACCGACTGACAATAATCACTAATTCTCACCATCAGAGCAGCTATCCAGAAACTAAGAAATCTGACCAAAACCAAACCATGGATTATAAGAATACTTTAGAAACAAAGCACAAGTACCTAAGGTTATAGAGACAAAGATATGTGCTACACAATTGTTTGTAGTGGCAAAAAAAAAAAAGGTAACATTCTGAATGTCTATTCACAGGGAAATGGTTATATAAATTATGGTATATTGAATTTTTTATTTTTAATTTTAATTTTTTTTTTTTAAACAAGAGTTAAACCTGTATCTATTGACATGGAGAAATATCCATGCTATATTAAGGAGGAATGACAAACTCCGGAATAATGTATAAAGTATGATCCTATTTTAAAAAGAAAAAACTCACAAATCTTATATCATTAAAACTACTTTTTATGAATATAGAAAAAGGTGTGGAAGAATTCACATCAGGCTGTCAACATAAGTGGGGGATTCTTTTTTATTCATCCTTGCATACTTTCACTTAATACAAGTAAATACTGCATTTATAAAGTAAAACATTAAAATAAAAAAAGAAAACAAATAAGGCTAACAATACAATCTATCAATAAAGACTTAGATCTATTACTGCAACACTCCACGCAGGTTTTCTAACTAATTCCCCCAAAAGTTTCCCACCTATAGTATGTCCTGGATGAGACCTAACTTCATTTTTGACTTGCAGTGATTCTGAGTTTCTCACTGTTTGGGGTATTTAATTCCACTTCATAGGCATTCTTTTGTTAGACATATTAAAGTTGTATTATATAATTTAAATGAGCCCACAATTTACAAGTGTGATTTTTCCCACCTTAGGAAAATATGCATCTCAGCAGAACCATAAACAAAAGGTATGTGTAACCCACATTAGTCCAATACCTAGGAGATGAATGACTATAACACAAACACTATCAAACTCTAAGGTGAAGAAATATGAGCATAAAACCCATTTCTATCAGTTCAGCGGTTCTCAACCTAGGATGATCATTAGAATTACCTGGAAGCATTTTTTCAAATACCAATGCTTGGGCACCACATTCAGAGAGTCTAATTTAACTGACCTCAAGCACTGGTACTTATTTTGTTTTAAAAGTTATCTAGATTATTCAAATGGGCAGTCAGAATTAAGAACTACTACTTTTTATATTTAACCTTTTTCCTTACTTCCAATTTTTCACAAAGAACTTTTCCTTTATCAGTAAGGCTAGTAGATACATTCAGGAAAGCTAAAACCAATCAATCAGCTAATGCCTGCTCACCATCCATAATATATATTGTTCTTACTTACATTGGCTTTTGATGCCCAACTTAAACCTATGGCTATCATAATTAGGGGCCCTTCATATATCAAGAGTATTTATTGCCTTACCTTAATAATGATTTATCATTTATTATTAACCTTAGAGAAAAAGATTTTATAAAATATTTTAGGACTCCAAACATTATACCACAGTTTAACCATTTGTCCATTGGAAGGACATTTGAGTTGTTTCTGGTTTGGGGCTGTTACTAATAAAGGTGCTGTGAACATCTGTGTACAGATTTTTTTGTGTGGACTTAAGCTTTAATTCCACTAGGATAAATGCATAGGGGTACAATTCCTAGAATGTTATAAGCTTCTTTGAAAATATATGCTTTTGTTTTGTTGGAAAAGTGTCAACACTGCTCTACCAATTACTTTAAATATTGCTGAACATTAGTCAATTAACAGACTTTCTGATTTTTTATGCTAATCTTAATATTTTAAAAATTCAACATCACACTGTAAAGAATTGATTTTAAAAAACCATTACGTGAAATATCTCTTCCATTTGAATTTAGTATGAGAACAGTAAAATACCCCACAAGAAAAATACCAATATGAAAGAATTCATTAACAAAATGAAATCATTATTAATACATGTTATATTAGTTTGAAAAAGACAGGATTGTATACTTTGAACTCATACTGCAAATGACAGATGTATTAAAACAAAGGACAACATACATTATTTATAATGTCTGGCATTAAGAAATAACTGCCCTTATATGCGCAGACAGCATTAGCGTATATTTTCAAAGAAGCTTCCAAAAGTCCAGGAATTGTACTCCTATGCATTTATCCTAGTGAAAAGCTTAAGTCCACACAAAAAAACCTGTACACAAATGTTCATAGCAGCTTTATCAGTAATAGCCCCAAACCAGAAACAACTCAAATGTCCTTCCAATGGACAAATGGTTAAACTGTGTACATTATACCATGAAAGAATACTCAACAAACGCAACAATTTGAGTGGATCTCACAGGCAGTACGCTGAGTAAAAAAGGCTGTCTCAAAAGATCACATACTACATGATTTCATTTGTATAATATTCTCAAAATGACAAAAGCATAAAGGTAGAGAAGAGATTAGTGATTACCAAGTGTTGAGAGGTGGTTTAAAAAGGGGTAGTAAGAAGCCTTGGGTTGATGGGTTGGGTCTAAATTTTGATCAGGTGATAGTTACACAAATATATACATGATCAAACTACATAGAATTATACACCCCACCCCCCACCACACACACACAGTGCATGTAAAACTGGAGAAATCTGAATTAGCTCTGTGGATTGTACTTATGTCAATTTTCTGGTTTTAATTCTGTTCTATAGTTACCTTTGAGGGAAACTGGGTGAAGGATGTATGGACCTCTCTATATTTTTGTACTTTCCTGTGACTCTACAATCATATCAAAACAAAAAGTTTTTTAAGTTTGAGGAAAATGTGAAGTTGGTACTTATTAAGATACATAACCCATTATTCTTCATCTAAGTGAAGGTATAAATAAGGGTAAATACCTAATAGACAGCTGAGAAGAAAAAGGTGGCTAAACAATATATACGATGCATTTATTATGTGCCAGGTAATACATTTAGCAAATAATTCAATGGGGTGGATGCTAATTAATGTCTTCACTTTTCAGATGAGGAAACTCAAAGTGAAGACAAGAAAAGTAAGGTCACAGAGCTGGTAAGTTGCAAAGATGTCAAAGTTAAGACAATTTCAAAGCGAATGTATCATTATTTTATCAAAAAGGGTTTAAAAAGTAGCTTAAAATATGTAGAGAAGGTGAAATGCTACAGAGATAAAATCACAGCACATCATGCAGATAGTATGTACCTTTGAAACACTGTGATGACAATGGCATTTTGTCTCTGTGGTCTCCTTCTGCAAAACATAAAAAACCCCAGTCTAACCATGAGAAAAACATCAGACAAATCCCAACTGGGGAGGCGGGGGGCTTTCTATAATATCTGACCAATACTCCTCAAAACTGTCATATAAAAAGGAAAATCTGAGAAATTGTCACAGCCAAGAAGACCCTAAGGAGACATGGTGACTAAATGTAGTGTGGAATCCTGGACAGAACCCTGCAACAGAAAAAAATATGAAGTAAAAACTAAGAAAATCTGACTAAGTAGGGCTTTCGTTAATAATAATGTTTTAATATTGGTTCATTAATTGTGACAAATGTATCATACTAATGTAAGTTGTTAATGACAAGGGAGACTGGGGACTCTGTACTACCTTTGCAACTTTCATGTAAATCCAAAACTGTTCTAAAATAAAAAAGCTATTTATAAAAACTGAAAAGGAAAATTTTAAATGTTATACACTTAAATGATATAGAATGATCCATATATGTTATTAAATAACACACATTATGAACACATCTTTGTTTTAAATACATAGGCATATATGTATGTACATCCCAAAAAGTCTGGAAAACTATAAATCAAAATCTTAATGTCTTGGTGGTAGAATTACTAGTGATTTTTACCACCCTCCTTTATACTTTTCTGTTTTCTGGTTTTGTTCTTCCACTAAGCATTGATTAATTTTAATATTGAGCCCCATTACATCTTCAATCAGGAAAAAAGTTAATTTATTTTGGAAAAAAATTAGGTATACAGCATTGGATTAGCTCAAATTAATATGCATTTATAAAACCACTAAATTTTACTTTTTCGAGGGGAAATATTTTTAAAGGCAACACAGAAAAATGATTTAATCAGACCTAGAATAAAATCCTGATTTCACCATTTACTATCTGTGTGACTTTTGGCAGTTCAATAACCTCCTTCAGTTTCCTCATTTTTCTCGTGAGGAAAATGTAATGCTCCCAACAAACCTACTGATCTGTAGAATGGACAAAACATTTATTTATTTATCAATATAAACACATATTATATACTATATATGAATGTTACATAAAATACATTTCATAACATCAAATTTTTTTGAAAATTATATTAGCAAAGAACTCAATGTATGCCAAGAACCTGACCCTACTGAGGCTACAAAGGTAACTGTCATTGAGATCAAAAATGATCAAAATCCAAGAAAAATAAAACACTATAAAAAAAACTTTAGTTTCTCAAAGATATAAGAGGGAGCAGTGAAAGACAAAACCACTACCTCAGCTTATTCTACATTATCTGCAGCATTTCCCAAACATCTCTGCTAACTAGACATTCATTATGGCGATTAAACATGTTGCTAACATGCCCTCAGGACTACTGATAATCTTCCAGAAAATATAGAAGTGAAAGCCACTTTTCTAATCATAACCAGCTTTAACTAAGCTTTGAAATATTAATGTGTCAAGTCTTCCTTTCTATGGAAATAGTTTCCCTATCTACCAATGTAATATCAATACAAATTAATGCCAGCCATAAAATACAAACTAAGCTTATTTAAATCTCGATTATAAATAATGAACTTTAATAAAGAGGCTTTACACAAGACATATTTAGATCTCTATCTGGGAGATCTTTCTCAATACTACTATTTTAAAATTATGCCAAATACAACCCTTATAATATAAGAAATCACAATATAATAGACAAGTCTAATCATACTATGAGTTAGTGGACTTTTATAACAAAGTCAAACAACCAAGATCAGAAGAATTCATTTGTTTCAAGTGAAAAGTTTACCCAACCTAATTTATCATATGGTCTAGGACACAGACCCATATTTTAAAGACATGCTAATTTAGATCAAAATTAATCAACCATAAACAAAGCAATACTAAATCACTGTGCCAATTTTCTACCAAATGAGAATATTCACACTGTTCAGTCTGGTTCTCTTAAACGAAGTTAACTTAAAAACCTTTTAAAATAAGAGAAACACAGAAATAATCCAGGAACTATATTCGGGTTGGAATATGTAACCCAGTGTTAGCATTACAACTATACAAAGACTGATTTTGAACGTACTTCAAAGCTTCATATTCAATAAGTGTTACACTAACTTACCTGAAAGCAGTTATTACCAAGATTATTTCAATGATGTCATTTTTGCTGAACACTTTAGAAGCCTAGGGCACATTTTCGTCAAATATGCTTAACTGTAGCAAATTTTAAATTCTCTTGAGAACAGATACGATTCACGGGAAGAGACAATAGTCATTAAGAACTACATCTGGCGAACAGATTAAGCTAAAAAAAAATTCTAGTTAAAAAGAGGGGACTGCCTATAAGGTTTTTAATAATGTTAGTTTTCTTAAAAACTGTTAAAGCAAATTTAAAATAAGAATTCCAAGCATTTTGAAAAGAAATAATATCTATGTAATAAGAGTATATTCCTATACCATGTCCTCTACCAGCTGAGTTCTTTGTAATCTCAAAACACAGTCCTGTACTTAGCACATCTACATAAATTTCTCATTAGTTAACTTCACTATAATTCTGATGTTTTTACTAGCTGCTCATTAGTGGTGAATATTATACTATCACTAGCCATTCCTTAGCTTCAAGACAGATATACAACTACCACCATCACAATTAGGAAAGGCTCAGTTTGTAGGGTTTTTCTTAAAATCTTACTTAGACACTACATTTTGTGATGTATGGGGTCTTTCTTAATTTTAATAAAGCTGCATCTGCCCTCACATTAGTCTACCTCCAGTAGTTCATGCACATTGCAAAAAAATAAATTACAGAGAGCAACACAGTCATAGTATATATAATAAAGTAAAAATATAAGACAATGTAAATCATCAACAGCAAAAATAAAATAATAAAATAATGCCTAGCAAAAGGCTACTTTTTACATTACACTAGGACTAGAGTCCAGAGGGGAAAGACCATACAATTTATATGCTTTCCCACACAAGAAACTAACATGGTTGGTTGTCAATGGCATTTTGAGAATGTTACAGTAAAACTACAAAATGACACAGGTTAATATTTAAGGAGACATCAGGCCTCTCAAAAAAAATAAATAAATAAGTATTTATAAGATTAAGTTTGTTTTGTTAAACATTACAGAAAGGTCTTGGAACTTGAAATATAAAATACAGATGACCTACTTAACAGAATTCCTGATACTTTTTATTCTTTTAGGGGACCTTTTACCTAATAAACATTAAAACATGTGGTTTGTGGTTGCAGTTTTCTTTCTGGTTCTAGAAACTAATTGAGTCCTTTTTATAGTATTTACTTTCCTCTTCCCAGCCTCCATCCACCTGACAAGGGAGTAAATTCGAATGTCATGAACTCTTGAATAAAGAGTTAAAATGACAGATGACAGTATCATATACCTATCCTGACTCTCTTTAAAGTAATATTAATCTTCTAGAATATCAATCTAATTCTTGGAAGCAGAAAACACAGGAAGCTCAACGTTCTAAGAAAAGTTAATAATAATTGATTCATCTTGGCTACCCAGGAAATACACAGCAAGGATCTGTGTTCTACGCAAATACTGAAAACAAATCCATCTAGTAATTCCTACCACCCAGGGACAGGAAAATAGAAAAAGAGCTCACAAAACAAATGCACAATAACTAAAAAGTCCAGGAGGTACAAAGTAACATAAATTTGGAGATGAGAAGAAATTAGAGCTAGATGAAACACGTGATAGATCAGTGAGCTACACAGACAGAAGTAGACCAAGATGGTGAAAGAGATCACCACTGACAGAAGATGAGAGTGGAATGTAGGTGGACAAGAAGTGAAACAGACAGAGGTGAAGCAGGAGTTAGAGATGACAGGAGCTGAATTACAAGAGATAACAACAACAAAAGCTAGGAGGTGGCAGATTAGGAAGGAGGCATGCACAAGGAAATAGAGGGTAAAGAGAATAGAAAGCATTTTCAATGGGAGGCTGAATCATGGAAAAGGCAGGAAGTAGGCAAAATACAGACATCAAACAAGAAATTCTGGACAGATGAGAAAAAAAATGTAAGAGACCAGATGATTAGTTAGGCTATAAAGGGGGAAAAAAAGATGAAATAAAACAGGCCTACTGGGAAAGAAAATATTTTTTAAAAAATTGTTTCTGGAATTTCATTTTATTAAATTTAAAAACCTGTTCTTTTCCTTGTATTTCTCTCTGTTTAGTAAAACTTAATACATAAGAATAAAGGTTTCTTTCAACCTCCAGAGAAAATTTTTGATGAAATCAGTTTTGTCACAAAAAGCTGCAAACGATAACAGTTACATGTCAGTTAATTATCGTAGCTCTCACGAACTAATTTTCATACCAACAATGTGTACATGCACATTAATGACCTCAATTACCAATTGTTTCATTTGTTAATTATAAAACTCTCTCTCTCTCTCTCTCCCGCCCCCCTCTTTGCTTATTAGCATTTGGAAAAATCCTGCTAAAAAAGAAAGTTAATGGAGATTTAAAATAAGGTCATAATAATGAAATAATTACATAATTTACTATTATTTAATTATAAATAATTAAATGGAGATTTAAAATAATGTTTAGAGATGCTATAAATTTTCTATAAATTTCTACTACCCATGCTATTCTGGTTTCCTACATAACTGAAAACAGAACATAGATGAACTGTTCTGAAAATTTCTCCTAGTTCATTCTTCATTCCCCTCTAGAAACAGTAAAGGAAAACAAAACATTAAACAAGAACATAAAAATAGTAAAGAAAAACAACTCCGAAAAAGAATGGCAATTATTCTACTCTCAATCCTAGAAAATAACCTATGGTAGAAGAACAACCATACCAAAGGTCTATTTATGAAGATATAATCCTTATTTTTACACTTAAAAAATATGGTCATCAGATCCTCAGTCCAAAAAATTGTGCAAGAAAAAAGGAGGCACATACAGAGGCTGAGAGTAGATAAAAATAAATCTAAAGTCGCAAAGATTGTGACAGCAATACATCATTTTGAAAAAGTAATTCATCAACATCCTCCACCTTTGGTGATTATTCAGTGAAAGTCTATTGCTAGGGGCCAACATCCTAATGAATTGTTCCTTTTTCTCCTATATTTACTATTTATAGTAAATATAACTATTTACAGAATAAAACTCTGATCATAAGTAGATTCCCAGCTATTTCAGTAGAGGAAAATAATTCAAAAATTATACACCAAAACAGAAGGATTAACAATGTATGGAGCATGTAAAGAAATATGCTAGAGTCTTGTCACTCATATTTTCAAAACTATCTTCTTTCAGTTGCTCAAAAAACTTAAATAGCATGGGAGTCGCTTCTTGAAATTTGTCTTTTCTTCCATTTTTTACCATTCTTCCGTGAATATCCTAATGAGTCACTTGGCCATATAGTCCATTCACAGGCATACGACATTATTATTCACTCTGGAATGGCTGCTGCTCCAGGCTTTAGATGTCTTGAAGAAACAAACCTCGTTCACTGGTCTCCACTGAGGATATGCTGAAACTAGAATTCTCTTTCATACCCAAAGATAACATGGAAGCCAAATTGTACTGTTTCCAAGGTAAGATGCCTTGAGAAAAAAAAAAAAAAGTTAAAAATCAACCAGATTTACAAACACAAAATTCTAAAAAAGCAGTGCAAATTTTCACACATTTTTCTCTTACATTTAGGCTAAGATTAAAAAATGAATAATTCAAATACAAAATTTTAAATCTTTCACTTCAGCTTTAAATATATTTTCTCCAAAATGTAAGAGGCCATCACAGGGTATACAATAAAAATACTGCAAATAACTGACAGTTGCTGAAATTAATAAAAAACATCAGTTAAAATTCTGATTGACATTTTGATCCTTACGATGGCCAGGACAGAAGACAGGCTTTAAGAGAACACTATTTCTCTGCATTCGTATCTTACTTAAAAATGGTGTGAACAAGCACGGCTTATAGTTGGCTATAAAATGAGCTACTAAACTGATGATCTGGAAAATTTCTCCCAGCCATAAAATTCTGAAATTATATATCTGGTGATAAAATCTTGGTTCCACTGAACCAGCTGTACTTTGCCCGATTTTCTTATCTGTAAAATACAGGGCTTGTTCTTCTTATAGGGGGCGGTGGTTTAAAATACAGATGGCCAGGCTATGCCCCTGAGGTTAGGCTACATCTGTTACTTTTATAATAAATCCTGGGTCATTCTGATGTACACTCCTACTTAAAGAACCACCAGACTAGATCATGTTCAGGAACCAGCTCTACAATCCTGAAATTCATAAAATGGGGCAGTAGAGTTTTCATTAAATTATCCAACTTGATAGGCTTAAAATAAACGAATCAGTGTATCACTTTCTCTTTCCCTAAAACCCTCAATTCAGAGAAGAGCATGAAATTAAAGCTAACATGCCAACTGGATAAAAACTTCAATACAGATTTTTAACTCAAATTTTCCAAATTATTTATTTGGATATTTAAATAGAACATGACTGTGGGACAATATTCATAGTTATAAGTTGCTTCTATGATAAGCCATCCCAAAATATGTGATGTTAAAATACAGTCATTTCTTCACTGACTCAAATTACAAGACCACCCCAAGACAAAACCACACAAGCTCCTACCTAGCAGAAACAATCTGTAACACAGAATACTATACCTGCAGAGTGTCATGTGTCCTCCCTGGCTGTTAACCAGGTTTACAGCCCATGCTTCATTCAAGAGCGCTTCCTCCTCTGATTCCTGGAAAGTGGGTGTGTTGATGTATGTACTCCCCTATCTGTGGAGTCACTTAGATTCAGTGACTGTTGATGCAACCCCAAAATAATATTGTCGGCTCTTGTCAAAGGGATATAAAACAGCTTTCAGAGAATACCATTTTTCTTCATCTTGCTGGATTGTTTGTAGGCCCTCTCATCTAATTCCACATGGCTTCAAAATGACTTCAGTCTAGGTTTGTCACCAAATCAACAGCACAATTTTACTGTTTATTCCACCAAAGAAATATTACTCGGTTTGAAGAGGCCTCCTGGCCCCAGTAGGGCTCTCTATTGCTCAAGACAAGCTGAAAAAGTGGATCAAGATTTTACATAAGAACAAAGTAAATGGACAGAGTATATAGGAAATCCTCAATAACACATTCTGGTAAATTACCACTGTTAGGAGTTTAAATCTAGTTAATTGTTAAAGAGAAAGTAGTAAGATGTCAAGTGTCATTCAATATTATTTTATTTCACGTTAGTTTTCTGACACTAAATTAGTGTCTTAAACATTGTCCTATGTCCTGGTGAATCACTGTCCTAGAATTGAATACCTTCGAAAGTTACATATAATCCTCACTCAGCTTTGAGATTAAAAATTCAGTTTCTCTCCCCTCACCTTTAGTCATTTCAAAATACAGTGCACCCTTAACCTATTCATTATCCTCTTCTATCTGGAAAGTCCAGCATTGTTTCTGCAGCTCAGAATCAGTGCAATCTTTTACACTACTCTGAAATTTTAAAAAGAGCACCTTTTATAGCTGAGGAAACAGTGCCAACTTTTAGATCTCTCTTGTCTTCAACTAAGTAAAACTCCCTAGAGAAACCACCCTGACACAAGAGCTAGACTGCCTGGCTTCAGATCCTGTGTCTCCCTACTTATCATTTGTGAGGTGATTTTTGTCAAGAAACTTAATTACCTTGTTGTACCTTCGTTTCCTCGTTTGAAAAATGAAACTATAATTGTACCTACTTCAAAGGATTGTTGTGAGAGTCAAATAAATTAACATGTAAAGGTGCCTGTGACAGCATCTGGCACACTTTAAGCACTACATAAATACTGACTATTATCATTAGTTTTATTTAGTTCCAAATTCTCATACTGTTTCACGTGTGTCCACAATACTTGCCCAATTAATATACTACCTACCTGAGGGCTGAGACAACATTTTGAATATCTCTGATCCCACAGTATCTAATATTCACTCCATAGGTAAATATAAACCTACTCAGTGTATACTATTATACTGGATGAACAAGGAAATTCTCAAACAGTACTGCATAAATACATATTCCCCGCCGCCAACAGCCTATATTCTTTGGGGGGCCGGGGGAGGGGGAGGAACAAAACACACAAAACACAGGTAACAATATACAGCCAGAAAAGATTAAATGCCAAAGTATGTGGTATAAACAGCCAACAGTCAAAGGGCTCATCATGGGCTGCAGACACTGTGAAAAGCATAAGCCAGGAGTGGCCCTGCCCCTAAAGGTTAGGTGAGATCTTCACCAGTGAAAAGAAGAGAGAAGATTCCAACATTTTTGTTCATTTCACAAATATTTACTGAGCACCCTCCATATGTCAGGCTCTGTTCTAGGCTCCAGGATATGGTTATGAGTGACACGGAAAAGGTCCCAGCACTCTGGAAGCTAAAAGGGCACTCCATGTGAGAGTCAAGTTTTAAAGTATGGAATGGGAATGATTTGTCTTCCAATCTCCTGAAACACATCACTTAAATGCCTTACAAGCAGGAGCCAATGTTGGCATTAATGGGAAACCCGGCTGTCTAACAATGGCAAACATACAGAAATGGCTATCACGAAAAATTAAAAACTTTCCATATACTAAATGTTCCTTTGTTTCTAAACCATATTAAAGGGTTAGTCTCCATGTTCCTGGATACAAACAACTTATGTGATTACAAACATATACAATGTTTGTGGAATGGTTTTCATAATAGAGACTCTGATGGCCCAGACCCTAAATTTTGTCCAAATAAAACCTATTAATGCTTTGCTGTATACCCTTGTGCTTTATACATCCCCCACCCCCACCTTTCCCTTCTTTACTTCATCTGGTTGCCATATATATCAAATATCTACTAGGAAAGTGCCTCAAGTTGCACGTGATGACAAGGATCAGTTAGTCACGATGGGTGCAAATATTAATTCCAAAGGAAACGAGTGCATCTTTTTCTTCTTATATCCTCCCATTGACCTCTCCACTCATCACCTCTCCAAAGAGAATGACCTTAAGTAAAGGAATCCTCTTAATATTGATTGCAAAGTGTTCTCAATCTTTTCCTCTCCAATAATGGACTAGAATAGAAGAAAGGTTAAGTCCAATATACTCTAATCACAAATAAGACACATTTCCAAGCACTTCCCTCACCCTCTCCAGTCCTTTCAACTACTACTCTCAGGAGATGCAAACTGTTAGATCCCATCATTCTAATCATGGTTACACTTACATAAATTGTTAAATTGTATCTGTGAAAACACAGTCAAAATAGACTTCTTGATTAAGGAAATCAAAACTACTTCATTAAATCCAATCAAAAACATAACTTCGTAATACACAAAGTATTGACTTGACAGCAAATGTTTAAGATATTCACAGGCAAACTGAAAATAGGTAGACTCCTACAATGTAGGTATTCTTTCTTAACATTCATATATCCATCAATGTTAGATTTATCAACAAATAGCCAATATACTATTTTTTATTTCCTTGGTTTGGTATTGAAAAATTACTCTTTTTGTTTCATTGTCATTTGTTAACCCTTAGTTAGGAATGTCACTTAGAAACTAAATATGGAAAGAGTGAGCTTTTCAGAAGGGGCCATTAAGTCTTTCCCAACATTTACCTTTTTCCAGCGTCCAAGCATAGCCTGTTCATTGGGTGACAGTAATATGTAATAGGAACTTAGATAAACAAGAGACACAGGGCTTTGGAAACTACTGAATAACCTTCCAAAAAGGGGGGAGGAAGACTAATTGCAGTACTATGCTATTTTAAAGCCACCTTCCAACTTGAAAAATACATTATTCTATGTGTCATTTTATATTGCCAATATCCTTAATTTACAAAAGCGGAAATAGAAGTGGTAATTAATGTACATATTCCACATTTGGACACATTCAAATCAAACTCGTGTGTTCAAAAATTTTTGAACTTATGCTTATACAAAAAGTTATCCTGGAAAATTAAATGAGGTAAAGCATGTAAACTGTTTGGCACAAGCCTGGCAAACAATCAGTACTCAACATTGCCCATTAATATTGTTCCCAATTTTCCAGTTTTACAAACTAAATGGTTATAAAATGATATACATAATTATGTATACATTACATATGTAAGCTAACATATATTAATACTATAAAGTCAGTATATTATTGTACCAAGTAATGTTCTTCATCTAGACAGAGTTTAATTGTAACAATGATCCACAAAGAAGAGAAAACTTGAAAAGGGGTAGTGTTAAATTTTAGCTATTATCTCTTTCTTTATCAATGAAGAATACAACCTCTGCATGGTCTAGCATGAATTATAATTAGTACTCAGCTGATCCTAGAGAACTGGCTCAAAAAGAATAGTTAAGACCTCAAGCACGTGTACAAATGATAATTTATTTGCAAGGCTGCACCAACCACTGAAATCTGATTGCTTCAACTCCGATGCTGAAATCCTAAATTCATTACCTGTCTCATGCTTGAAAATATTTGTTCAAGTCCCTACACAAAAATTTTTTAAATACCCAAAAATCACTTAAACTGACAATATTACAGAATCCAAGGCACAATTTTAAAAATACTTCAAGAGTCTCAACCACGCATCATTTATGATAGAGAAAATGGAAAGGCAGTTCGGAGAGCAAGTGCTTTCTTAAGTAAATATTAAAAGTAACCCTACGCCCTCATTATGAAAAAAGAAAATCTGTTTCCCAACTTAATCTCGATTCGTGGGACAATGTACATTCCCCCCTCCCACGCCGAGAGTCACGCCCGGAGCGCGCCGAAGCGGGGCGGGGAAGAGGCATGAACTCCCGGGTAATGACCTGTCCCTGCTACTTCCCGCCTGGTTTTGGCACGCAACAGCTACATCCACGTGGACCTCCACGCGGGAGGCGAGACCCATCGCCACTAGAAGACCCCGCCGGCCCTGACCGGTCCCGACCGGCCCCGCCCTCCCGCGGGGGCGCCGGGCTCCGTGCAGCGGGCTTGGAACCCGGGGCTCGCAAACAGCGGCGCGCAAGGCCCGGGCGGGGGTCGGGGGCGGGGAGCGGCTGTGACGCCCCGCAGGGGAGGGGAAGGGAGCCCGGCTCCACTCACGCGCCCGGGGGCGGCAACGGGGCCGTCGCTGCTTCTCTCCCGTTCGAAAACTGAAAGGGGGGGGGAGGGAAAGACCTGGCTCCTCGTCTCATCCGGAAACCGACGGGTCGGCAGGAAATGACGAAGGCAGAGGTCTTCCAGGTCCGTGCGGTAACCGGTTCCCGCGAATCCGGCGCCGACTCCGGGGGAAAGGGCCCCGAGTGGAGCAGCCCGGTCGTCTGCCGCCTCCGGAGCGAGCAGCGTGAGTGGACCCGCGTCCCTGCGCCTCCCGGGCTTCGATCTCGCGTCACCCGGCCCCGCCTTCCGCCCGCGCGCCGCCCCGCCCCAGACTCGCGGGGAGGGGAGGGGAGTTGAGGGGGCGGGGGGGTGTCGCCCGCCTGGCGCTCCCAGCCCGGGGCTTGGAGACTCTTTCTCCCTGCCTCACTCTTGCTCGGAGTCTTTCAGGGTCGTAGGAAATAGTGAGGCTCCGAGTTCCAGAAATGCAGACGAAAAAGTTGAAGCAGCCACATCTGCCGCGTGAACTCAAAGCGGGCGCGGCGGCCCCTGGGCGGATGGGGTTTAGCTGGAGTGTAAGATTGAATCATTCGCTGGCAACCTGCAGCGGCGGAAATGCATAAGATCTCTTGGCCGCTCTGGAGGCTCCTGCCTGCGGCCACTTCCGAGGAAAGGATTATATTTCATACCCACTCGACTGGATTTCTTTCTGCTAGGAGCAGGTCTCACAAGATTGGGGTCAGGGTTGGAAGAGTTAAGGTTTGGGAGTCACATGCATGCGACAGCCCTACCCCTGCATTCTCTAGACTGTGTGACCATCACCACCTTACCAGTCGTTTCTGTAAAATGGAGCTTGCCAGGCAGGTAGGTTGTGAAGATTAAATAAATATGTGGACTTCCCAGCACTTAAACCCTCACACGATAAATGCCTTACTCCTGTTGATTCCTTCCTTCTGAAGGCCTATTAGATTGTACCCTTCTGCGTCAGGAACCCAAACCTTCAGTGTTTCAGAGGACTGAGAGAAAGAAAATCACATTTATGCAGTGGGTTGTGTTATTAAGGAGCTCTTGGACCTGTATAAGTGACTCTAATCTGAATTTGCATGAAAATAACAAAATTCTAAATGAGACAAAAATGATAATAGTCACGACGCGATGGCAAGTGATAATTAATTTTAGAGCCACTTAAACATGGTATCAGGAACCCAAAATCAGGAAACTTGATCCCTAGAAAAGTTCTAGTTTTCAACCTAAACGTTTATCAGACTAAAACCAAACCCTAGTTGTCATATTTTGGCAACTTTATCTCTGGATACTAATATTTACCTGGGACTCAGCACATTGTAGCATCTCCTCACTGAAGTTTTTCAAACATTACCATTCAGGAAAAATATGTGCAAAAAAAAGTTCAGTTTTCTCAAATGACCAGTTTGAGAAATTGGTGAATCACAATCCAAGCACATGACTAGCTACATTAGTGATCTTACTGAAACATTAACTTGCCAGGAATGAAACACTGTAATGCCCCTGGGCATTTTGCTTTAGACTCAAGAGGAAGGCTGTGGCCGTGTGCAGTAACCACTCAGCAGGTATGTGTACACTTCGTTAGACGGTGGCATGCTGGAAGGGAATGGTCACAGTTCAGGCCACATGTGAGCCATTGATCTGCACTGTGACTTTGGACAAGACCATTCCTTATCATATCAGTCTTACAAAGTCATGCTATTGGTCATGATGGAGGACAGGGTAGGAAAGGCCTACCCTCAGTGCAATTCTTTCACAACAACACTACTAAAAATAACTCCAGTGCATGTCCCTAGAACTGTGGAACAGTAGTAGTGTCAATGCATACCAATGATGTTGTGTAATGTATGTTATATAATTCACATTAAAATTTTACCATTCTGAGTCAGTAGTAATTTGAAATCCTTGTAATTAAAGACTGGTATATTTGTAGCAGGAGGAAGACAAGTTCTGTAGGAATATACCATTTATTGAGTAGCACATGAACAGAATTTTATGAAAAATTGAAGCCAGAAATTAACTTGGCTGACATCTAATTGATTGTTAAAAAACAGGCAGGAAACACTTCCGTAATTTATCAAATGGCACCTGCAAAATGTTCTGGTGGCCATTGCTGTTATGTTTCTTGTTTCTTCCCTATTTTGTTAATAACTCCCAATCCTGAAAGCTACCACCCTTGCTCCATAATTGTTCAGGGCCTTCTGTAGCATCTCAAATCAGACATCTAGTGTAATCTCTTTTTACCAAACACAGTTGTTATTTTACATTTTTGCACCAAGAAAATTCTATATTCCATAAATCATAAAGACAATTATTAGCCTCTGGTCTTTCCAAAGTTTCCATTCTATAGTAGGTTGATGAGTTACTATAAATCAATGTTATATTCCGAGAAACTCTGATGTTCAGTCTTAAGGAATGAGAATTGAAACTTTTCATATGCCAAATTCCCCTGTGCCTCTTAGAAAAGAAAAAATTCACAGCCAGACTTTAATATATAGGAGTCGGGTATGGTCTAATGTTTAAATCATATTTAGCTCTTGTATCTATAAATTTTTATAATTTAAAGTAAGTTCTGTTGTTATTATTTCCTGGCTAATTTTCATAAGACCAATCTTTATATTTATCAGACATCAATAGATGTTTAGAGAAATTATTCTTGCCTTCAGTGTCTAGAGTTTAAGTTAAATGGCCATTCATGATATTCACTTTATTGGTAATGAGTACAGTACGTCCCCAAATGATCTGACAAAGACATCAGATGTCAGAAAGGGGCAGAAGGCCTCTGGGGAAATTTCATTTATTTTATGCAGAGGCAAGCTATGAGAAAGAAAGCACTCTGTCCTTAATACACAATTGTTAACTTTCTGAGCAAAATCTACATTTAAAGAACATTTTGGAGGCAGACTGCAAGATATTTCAGTGGAAGAATTTCTGCAATGTCTTTATTGTAGAATGTCTAAAAAAATTGCAAAAACAGTTCCTTGGACATTCCAGATACTCTTTCTTGATATTAAAAAATGGCTGTCTTATTCTTAGAAACTACAGTACAGTTATCACATCAATTTGTTCAGTTTTTCTCCTCTTTATAGAATGTCTAACACTTCTGGATTTCTTTTACATATTAGGTCATTTTACTTAGACTTACCTTTTATGTCCAACACAAGGGAGGAACTTTCTGTTTAAGGAAAAATTCAATTACCTTCACAAACACAAATAAGAAACCATTACTCTTTTACTTGCTATTTGATACACTTGCTATTATCACTCTTATTTTTCTGTGGGAATGTCCAAAGAATGCATTTCCTTGAATAAAAGTCACAGCTGTGTAAATAGCAAAAAGTAACTTTTTATCCCATAAGTTACTTCTTTCAACCACATTTTTCCAGTAGGCCAAAACTAGATAAATAGATAAAGCTCCAAAGGTTTTCCAGTTGCATAGAGAGGCACATGGGAAAGCATTATTATGGCTTTCACATCTTTTCTAGGCTGCTGTCACGAGTGCAGCACTATTCTCAGCATCATAGTCAGTTGTTTGAGTCTGTGTTTCAGAGTATTCAATTGCTTTAATCTGGGTGCTAGTTACATTTTGGAAACTGTCTGACATTTCAACCTGGATCCTTTAAGTAATGTGATTTTTTAATCCCAAATTTTAACCTTTTATAGAAACCATAATATTTCAAAGTTTGAAAATAAGGGAAAATATGTTACAATAATGCCTTAGTTAGCTTGACCAGGGGTTAGCCAACTTGTCCTCAAAGGACTCGATTGTAAATATTTTGGGCTTTGAGGGTTATGAGGCAAAAATCAAGGATATTATGTAGGTACTTTTAACCATTTAAAATGTATCTATTTAGAAATATAAAATTATTCTTGACTCCTGGGCCATACAGAAACAGGTGCTGGGCTGGAGTTGGTCAGCAAGCCATATGTTTGCCAGCCGTTCTCCACAGTCATACCATCACCCACTAAAAGAAACCCTGCTCTCTTTTCTCTCTTATAGCCCCATGCCTGGGGGTTACGGAATGATGGGTGACGATGGCTCTATTGATTACAGTGTACATGAGGCCTGGAACGAAGCCACCAACGTTTACTTGGTAGTGATCCTTGTTAGCTTTGGTCTCTTCATGTATGCCAAGAGGTAAATCTTTGAGTATCTCAGGGTAGATAAGAAATTGGGCATTTAAAAGCTTCGTGGATGGGTGGGTGGGTGGGTTGGTTGGTTTTGTATGAATTAAATGCACAAAAACAATTGTATCAGCATTTGTTCCTGCTATGAAAGCACTGTCTACTCAGGTTTGTCCTGGAGCACTGGATACCAAGGTTTGGCTTTGAAAACTCTGTTTATTTGAAAGATGGACATTTAAGTGCAGCTCTTGGCATCGAGACCACTGCCCTGTACTCCCATTTTATCATTTCTAATACAGCTCAGTTTTATCATCCAGGCTGTATTCACTGGCACCCTTAGATGATCGTGTTTTTTTGGCTCACATCCCTGAAATGCAGAAACACTAATGCTTGTATATTGAGCCATTCTCTCTTTGCACATTTTAAGCTTTCTCTTCTGTTTCTTGTGCATGACTATATCATACCCTTTTTGAACAATATTGGTATTATCTGATTGCTTGTCTGTTTCACAAAAACTTCAGTCCCTTGAGAACAAGTACCTTTAAGTTTTGTATCCCTGGTGTGCCACATGGTATAAATCTTCAGTAAATATTTCCAATGTTAATTCTAGATGTTGTAGTATAATTTAACTTTTCTCCCATACTTGCTGTCTCCTTTAAGTACAGTTTTAAAAAAAAGGAAGGGATCTTTGAAGATCAAAAGCAGTATTATTTGGACTGAGTTGCTTCTGCTTATAGCTCCATGCTTCATGATGTCATCTACCAAAGTGAAAAAGGCATTAGATCGTTGAAAATAATTAGTAATCCAAAAATAATTAATGTCCAGCCTAGGGAATAGTTCAGAGCCTACACTTGCTCTCAGACACTGCAGTCTCCCCCTTTTAACCCCTAGAGCAGCTGGCTCATTGGCCACTTGGCTCCAGGGGGTGGGCGAGAGAAGGCTCCGCTTACCACTGGTCCACTTGCAGGAAAACAGCTTTCCTCTAAAAATAGCCACTGCCTCACCCCCCACACCCCCGCACTCCTCTGTTTTAAAAAGCAGAGGCACACTGCTGTTAATTTTAAATAGATGGCACCACTAAGGCCATTGTATTTAAGAAATATATTTATTCATTATTTTCCAAAATGAAGGTCTGCTCACATTCTCTTTATTGGTGAATCCAGACATTTAGTTTTATTTGGATGACATGAGAAAAAGGGGGAAAATTAGAAGTTTTCTTGTTGCATTTTTCTATGCGTTTTTCCATACAGTATTTGGCTTTTGGCGGGGGAGGGAGTGGAGGCACAGTAGAGGTACATTACTTTGTTGTGTAAAGTGATATGTTCAGCTACTTTGTTTTCTTTCTTAAATAGCTGTGACTGTACATGTATAGCTTTGTACTTTTTAGTGAAAGAAAGAATACTTGAGCCAAGAAGGCATCTCACAGAGGACAAATTCCTTGCCATCTAAGTCCTTTTAATGTAGTTTCCGATCACAACGATCATGAGAATATTACAATCCTATAGATATTAATAAAGATTTCTCTTCTTCATTGGTTTTGTGTTTTAGGAATAAAAGGAAAATTATGAGGATATTCAGTGTGCCACCTACAGCAGAAACTTTGTCAGAGCCCAACTTTTATGACACAATAAGCAAAATTCGTTTAAGACAGCAACTCGAAATGTATTCTATTTGTAAGTATATTTTTTGCTTAACTATATATATAATCATGTTTAAAATAGACTTTTCCCCCCCAATGAGTCGAGCTAGCAAAAGGCTATCAGAAATAGTTGATAATGAAAACGTAATGCCTTTTTCAGATGCTCAATACAGTATCAGCAAAGGCAGATTTGTATGAAGTTAATGCTTCAGTCCCTTGTAGTTTTACAGGGCCCTTCCCAGACCCTGAGAAGAGACCTAGCAGTGTGTTCATGTAGTCATACTTTTGTAAATTTTGTAAAAATTAGCTGTTTTGATAATCAATTAAGATTGCTATCTCTTCTTTCTCTAATTTGCCCTCCTTTGCTCTCCTTGGGTGGAATGGCCTTGAAGTGACCAAGAGCATTTTGAGGACCTGTCTAAGGGGAAGTCGAATTGCAGCTACTTTTAGTTGAGGTTTGAATTTTATATTTGTGGAGTTTGCAGACACTTCTATTATAATTAAATTACTGCAAGCCAAAGCAATAGGAGAATGGCTTCTAGGAATATGGCATGTGACATCAGTGCAAGGCTAGAGGTCAAAGCTCAATATTAATACTACATTCTATAGTACTGAACACTGTGATTATGTAGGTAGTGGAAAAGTAACGAAGTTTAAAATGTACAGAGCCAGAATAAATTGTACATCTAAGCTACAGGTGTCTATGCCACCTTTTAAAAGAATGAGATAACATTTCCATAGTAAATCATTAAGTGAGAAAAGCAAGATATAATAGTATGTATACTAGGATGCCACTCTTAAATCAAATGACCAAAACATCCCTTGTTTTATCTACATGTAATATAAATGTTTTATATACTTATGCAAGCCTGGAGGAAGGCTTGAAGAGATATGCATCAAATTATTATCATTCATTACCTGATGTAGACTCTGTGGGATTTTAGGAAAATATGACTGGACATTTTTAATAGAAAGATGTCTACAGTAAGGACTTAAATATGAACATGTGTGTATGTGCATACAAAGAAGCAAAGAGTGAAATTTTCAGTGGAAAGTAGAAAAAATATACATACATATATTTTTTATACAAGTAGAACCTCTAAAAAATGGAACACAAATTTTATCTTAAGAAGGGGTAATAGTTTCCTTTGGGGAAGGAAACTGGGTAGGTAGCTGCAAGACTGATCAGCTATAAAGAAGATACACTTTTCACTGATTCTTTTGTTCTTCTGCATTTTGTACCAGTTTATGCATGAGTTACCAGTTCAAAATGAGAAGTAAAACTAACATAGCAGCATTATTCACAAAGCCAAAAGGTGGAAATAATTCAAGTGTCCTTGATGGATGAATGGATACCCAAAATGTGGTACATAATTACAGTAGAATATTATTCAGCCTTTAAGAGGAAGGAAATTTTGACACATGCTACAACATGGATGAACCTTGAAGACTATGCTTCATAATTATTTTCTTATAATAGAGTGAATTAAGCCAGTCACAAAAGAACAAATGTATGATTCCACTTACATGAGGCAAATTTATAGAGACAGAAAGTAGAATGGTGGTTGCCAGGGACTGGGGGA
Source organism: Eidolon dupreanum (assembly GCA_028627145.1). NCBI lineage: Eukaryota > Metazoa > Chordata > Mammalia > Chiroptera > Pteropodidae > Eidolon > Eidolon dupreanum. The sequence continues at coordinate 45,602,968 of CM053508.1, read as the reverse complement.
GGAGATAACGGGGAGTTATTGTTTAATGGATAGAGTTCAGTTTGGGATGATCAAAAGAGTTCTATGGATAAATGGTGGCGCTGGTTGCACAACAATATCACAATTTCTGTATTTGTAAGATATGTTAGTTTTCTCTTGCTGCAGTAATAAATTACCATAAATTCAGTGGCTTAAAACAACCCAGATATATTATCTTACAGTTTTGTGGATTAAAAGTCCTACAACAGTCTCACTGGGATAAAGTTAAGGTGTCAATATGGTTCCATTTCTTTCTGCTCTAGAGGGGAATCTGTTTTTTTTGCCATTTTTAGCTTCTAGAGGATACCCACAATCCATGCTTTGTGGCCCCATTCCTCCCTCTTCAAAGATAGCAGCATTGCATCTTTCTGATCATTCCTCAATTTTTATATCGCCCTGTTTCTCTGAACTAAGCCAGGAAAGGTTCTCTGATTTTTAAGGGCCCATGTAATTATGTTGGGCCAGATAATGCAGGGTAATCTCCCCCCTTCAATGTCCTAATCTTAATCACATCTTCAAAGTCCCTTCACCCTATAAGGTAACATGTTCACAGATTATGGAGATTAGTATGTGGACATCTTTGGAAGCCGTTATTCTTATAAACAGTGAGTATATGTGTACATTTGCACACTTAATGAATCCTATCACATTGGTTCATTCTCAGTGTTTGTGACATATCTAGTTGTGACAAAGTCTGGTGGTTTAAGAAGTAGCAGCAAACAAAATTCATTTTCTTAAAGAGGACCCCTAAAGTTTTATAAGCGTTAGGCACAAAAATCCGAATTCACCCTGAATAGCATAAACAAATAGTGTCTCTTTCTTATCTAGGAAAAATTTAATGAACAGACTGAAAGTTTTAAAACTAAGCAGTGAATGACATTCATAAAGATTTTAGCCCTGTACTTTCCCTACTTTCAAGTTAAGACTATTCTTCAATAAACGTTTCTCAGAACCACAGCAAGAATGCAGAATTGCATGTATGTTTTTTCTTCTAGTTTATATTAATGACAGTGTTCGATAATAGGTCTCATAGGCTTATAAGTTAAAATATAGTCAAATTCCTTATGATGTGGACAAAAGTATTGTTTTATCTTAAGGTAGAAATGAGGGACAAGAAAGAAAAATTATAAAATGTTAATTTAATTTTAATAACAATGTTTTCTCTATATTTTAAAGCTCTGAATACTGATGTACACATAATAACATATACAAATGGATATCAGGAGGAGCATTTGAGATTTTGTTTCCCTGCAACTGTTGGCAGTTTTAGTTCAAATAAACTTATAAAAATTCTCCAAAAGAAAATGGATATCAGCATGTTGAGAAATTAGAGGATCACAAAGTATAATAAATTTCCTCATGAAAAAAAATGTTTAGTTCTAAAGTAATTCTTTACTTTGAATCATGACTTGAGTGTGATTTAATGATATTAGCTAATAATTATTTTGTTATTTTATTAATTTTATCTTTTTTTCCTTGTTTTATTTATTTATTTTTTTTTAATAGCAAGGAAGTATGACTATCAGCAGCCGCAAAACCAAGCTGACAGTGTGCAACTCTCATTGGAATAAAATCTCAGAAAATGAGCAACATAAGTAATTGTTAAACTGTATGATAGCAAGCTCCTAATTCTACTAAATCATGAACAGCATTTTTAAAATCATTTTACTTGTGATTCTTCCCCAATGGTTTGTTTTGCTTCTTTAAATTGTATCTTGAGTCATTTGTTACACAAATAAAAAATGGCCAAAAGGTCCGAAAACACCCTGTACATAGCTAGAAAGATAGAATATAACCAGAGATGATGATTTTACCTTGTGAAGACCTTTGATTTCTTTAGGATATAATCAGTCAGGAATAATAACCCATCTTTGGAAGCGAGAATCTGGAGCTTATGCCACTTTAATTTGAACATTTTTACAAAATTAAAAAATGAAAATCCAGTCATTGGGATAATTTCCTCTCAGATTATATTCTGTGATAAATGTAATATGGACAATGAACTATGTGTTGTTATTGCTGTTGTTACCACCCTTTAATTGAATTAACTATTAGCTTCTTCAGAACTTGCATAGTACATTGTCTTTTCTGCATGGTGAAGCATACCCATCTGCTAATCGTGGAAGCTTTCTATGAATGGAATTTTTTTAATCCTACAGTTTCATTTCTACAAGTCTTTTGTAGGCCATGCCGCTAAATAAGTGGGCACCTCCATACTGGTGCTAGCAACTTGCTTTTTTGGTCATATGACTATCAGTGTTTAATATAACTGTCTGGTTTCTTATGCTTTTTTAGCATAATAAGCTTCCCTGAAGGACTCTCATATCGTACCATTTCGTACTATACATTGAAATGTTTTTACCTAACTTTTCATATTTATTTAAATAAAATCTGGTTGGAGGTAATGGCAGGGAAGTTTAACTGTCCTTGTAACTGGCCAGGAATTAGTTTTTGAATCAAAGCTAGTCTTAATTTTAAGATTTAGAGTTAATGTTTAAGCATTATTTTCTTTTCCTTTTATAATTGTGAAGTAGAAGAATATAAATTTTAAATGAAAAGCTTTAGACCAAATAAAATCATTCAGGGAAATTGCATTTACTTGTTTTTTTAATTTAATTTTCTTATTAGTTTCAAGTATACAGTACATTGGCTAGACATTTATACAGTTTATAAAACGATCCCCCTAATTGCTCTTTCTCTCCTCTGGCTCTCCACCTAGCCATCACATTAATGCTAACTGCATTCCTTATGCCATGTTCCCCATCCCCGTGACCATCTAGCAACTACTAATTTGTCCTTTAACCCTTACTTTTAAATTTTAATTATGTCACTAAAAATGTATATATTGTACAAGGTAAATTATTGACCAAATGGAATAATTCTTTCTTAACTTACAAATGGGTGAATGTACCATCTATATATAGAATGAAAAACTATGAATAACTAAAAGGATTATAAACAGTTACAATTGCAGGCTGGAGATAGCATAGCAGCAAGGAGATAATCTTAAACTTTGCTCTTAGGAGAACCACTGTATATTTCCATGAGCAGAGAATGTAATCAGGAGCAGAGCAGTTTATTTGCTGTCACTGATGTGTGGCACAATCTAGACAAATTACAAAAACTGGGTATCAGATGATTTGTAAAAATAGTGTATATAAAAATTATAAATCAATGAAATAGACTGTTTTTATTTGCATCCACTAGATAGATAGTCATAACTAAAAACTGGTAGATCGTTTGGTGAGCATCAGTCCTTGGCAAATAAGAAAGGATGAATTCCTCATTTTTTTCTCTAAAGCTAACTGATGGGAATCACTCACTCCCACTGGCAGGAACAACAGCAAATCTGCCTTTGAAGTTTCTTCTCTGCTTCACCAGCTGAGTTGGGAAAGGAGTGGAATCCTGCAGCCACACTTCAAAGCGACACCAGCTGATTGTTCTGCTTCTGCCCCCCAAATACCCAGTCCACCAAGGATTCAATGAAACTATTTTCTTTGGAAGAAAAATGGAATGACTAATAAACTGGTAACTAACACTTGAGTTCTCCTTTTCCTCTTCTTTTTTTAATGCATAAGGTATTCAACAGTAAGCAACAGTAAGCCTCTATTGCTGCACAGCATGAGTGTGTTAAATAATTGATGTTTAGCTGATGCATTAAGGGAAGAAGTTGGCCTCTAAAGGGCACAGATGTTTGCTATTGACCCCACACTGTTTCAGGTGGAATTATTTATATGATTCATCAGAAAATGAAATGCAGAGTTTATGGTAAAATTGGTGTATGTCTGAAACATTTTAAGTATTGAGTAGCAATAACATAAAATAGCGGTAATAGAAATAATTTCAGATATTAATAACAAATATATCTTAGAAAATACAAAGAGAAGGGACAAAAGTATATTCTATGAAATGAAGTAACAAAAAATAGTTATAAAATATGTACTCTTGTGTGCTAGCCATGTGATGTATAGGATATTCAGTTCTAATAATTGGAATAGAAATAGGTACTAGAAAACTAAATGGAAATAAGGGCAATGCATACCTCTAACTTGTATGCAAAATAGGATCATAGAGACTGGAGCTTAGTCTTAATCTTTTTCCCACTTGATTCCCTAATAAAGCCAGAGCCAAACTTATGTAAAACTATAAAGCGAGAAAAATTTCCCACCTCTTCTTGTCCCTCTTCAGTCTTCTGTAAGTCTATATGGGTGAGACAGGTCTTGAATGAGGATTTAAAAGTAAGGATGAGGAACTAAGCTGAGAACTAAGGTGGTAAAACCTACTAACTTCTGTAACACACCTGGGAACTTTTCAGTAGTAGGTCATGTTTCTCCTATTGTTGACCTCTCACCCCAAAATGAATGAATGGCATTTAGCATTGGATTCCGTACTAATGGAGTTTTCTACCTTTATTTTATTTAGCTATAGTAAAAACTAAAGCTGTTTATGTAGATTAGTAATAATCCATATTCTAGGTAGGAAGATGGGATAAATTTAAGGGGAGCCACTTATAGTCCATGTTCATTAGTAATAGTTCAGCCCCAAATTTAATACTGAAAGAAGATTGTATTGTTCACTTCTTTTATTTTTGGTGTTTTTAGGTTCAGAGTTTCTTGAAAGAGTAGCTTCATTGTAGGGAATTTTATTAAAAATATTTTGACATTTCAAACTAGCTGAAGAAAGTTGGGGATTTTTTTCACTGCAACCAACTGTTGGTGTTGTTAAACATAACTGCAAATGCTTCTGGCCTCAGAAATCTTGAGTTTTTTGGGAAAAAAAATGCTCCGCATAAATATGAAGTATTAATGACAGAACAGGTAAATGTATGTTTATTGTATTTTTTTTTTTTTTGGAAGAGATTGCAAGCATCTCTACATAACATTTAATTTTGAGGTTTAAAATCCAGGTCCATTCAAGTTGACTAAAATCTAATAGTCTTACATCTGAAATGTGTTCTAGCTCCTAGTATTAGCATAGTAACAAGCCCAAAGTAAATCCTTGGTAAATACTTGTTGATTTAATTAATTTACTTGTAATAATTTTTAGAATCAATGTTTTTTATGTTTTAAAAAAATATTTGTAGGTTCTGCTTCTGGTAATGAAACAGTTATCATATCAGACAAACACTCTTACAGGTGATTATGATTTCAGAACAAAACATTAAAAAACAGCTATTTGAAGATAACCATAAGCAGACAAACTAGAAGGAGGAGGACCCTTGAAAGAGGAGACTGCACTGGTTGAGATTTGTGTTTATATGGTTCTTTGTCTGAAGATATTTCTCTGTCCACCAATTAAGAGTAGCTAGAACTCAAGGAGAAAGCTACAGTGAAATTGGTTTGAGGAACAGGACAGAGTTCAGTGCTCTACAGAGACTGAGAAGTGAGGAGAAACATCACAGGAGGGGTAACCCCTAAAAACGCATATAAATTCTGCGAACTCCAAGGCTGATCCTTGAACTATGAATCTGCAGAGACTCTTAGGAATCTATCAGGGGAAAAAAAAAAGTAGCTAAAAAGATGGAAGAACTAGGCAGAATTTTCAGCTGCTGCCTACCATAGAAGATAGAGTTTGAGTCCTGCCAAATTAATTGCTAGAACAAAAACCAACACTTTTCAGAGAAAGACTACAGAATCTAGAATCTTTATACCTTATCATCACAATGTTCAATATACAATCAAAAAATATATGAATGAAAAAACAGGAAAGTAAGATTCACAGTCAAAAGAAGAAATGAGGAAATATGGTCCATAATCAAGAGAAAAAATAGTTGATATAAATTGATTCCAAGATGACCTAGATGTTGAATTAGCAGACAAGGACTTTAAAATATCTATTATAAATATGTTTTATAAATGAAATACTTTCAGATTAATGATAATTGAAAGGCTTTATCAGTAGCAGATCTGTTATACAAGAAATACTAAAGGAAGTTCTTTGGGCAAAAGAGAAATAATAGCAAATAGAAATTCAAATCTAAACAAACTGTAGGCATAATGAATGACCAGGTGGAGAGAGACAATGATAGAGTGAGTAGGGACTTTTACCAAGTGGGGATAAAGACTGTATAGGAGTTTCTCATACTATTATAACTTTTCCATAAACTTAAAATTATGTTTTTAAGGTTACAGAAAAAGTATCTAAATCAATTTCTTAGTTAAACAGATTCTATTTTTTTGTATCATACCAGTCATTGGCAAAACTAAAAAACAGGCAGGGTTTCCAAAGGTGTTTTAGACATCATTATGCCTCCTTCTTCTGTCCTTCATCTCACAGTATCCAGTATCATTCTGTTCTCTATAAAAATCTATTTCCAAGAAAGAATCTGAAACACACTTCCACAAAAGTATAAATGACTGATAACAGTTAAAATTTTACTTCTCACAGGGTGTTTGTTCTGCATTTTAACAGAGAGAACCTTTAATTGGAAAGATATTAAATATTCAGATAAGAGCACCTTAATGGCCTCTGAAATCGTATCAGGTAAGCAATTAACTAAACATCTAATCTTTGAGCTACCACTTCCAATTCTGCCTTTCTGCACCATCTGAGTTTAAACATTAGCAATCAGAATGTCACCTCTGCCCCATAAAAATTATTAAATGCATTGGAACTTCTAAAAATAAGAGTGATTCTATAGTTTTGTATCTGTTTAAAATAGGGCACAGCCAGCTCTGCTTTTATTGTCTCTGTGAGGTTGGAAGGTAGATGATAACAGATAATCATCATTTGGTTACCGTTTTACAAATGAATAAAAGTGAACAATGTGAATAACTCTTGAAGTCCTGAACTTCTGCAGTGTTGAGAAATGTGAATATTAGATGGGGAAGAAATGTCTCCAGGGAAAAACAGAGAGTGGTACAAAGGCACATATATAAAAAAGTGATTTCTGAAAAACATACAGTAAATAACATACTGTATTTATTAATGCTTTTTGGACTTAGGACTGGTATTTTTAAAAACACACACGAGTAATAACTTGATTGATTTCTTTTTGTCTGGTGTTAAGTTTTTCCTTTATTGTAGTACCTTGTAATTACTAGATGTTTAACATTTAACTTAATTAAATCAGTTTGAATTCAGTGTTGTGCTATCCCAGAAAGCAGTCAGACCTATGAAATTAAGCTGTTTTGATAGCTACCTTCCTCCTCCCCTGCCCCCTTCAGTGCAACAGAGAGCTACAATGATTCAACAATTCTTACAGCTTTTGCTGGCTGTCCAGTATACTTTATGAAAGTGGTTACCATATTATATTTAATTTAATTAATTTTTTTTTTAGTGGCTTAAAACAATAAACTATCTCACAGCTGGAGAAATCAAGAGCAGTGTAGCTGAGTGGCTCAGGATCTCTCAGGAGGTTGCAGTGAAGATGTCATCTGTCAGCTGGAGGAGCTGCTTTCAAGATGGCTCCCTCACATAGCTGTTGGCAGGAAACCTCAGTTCCTTGCCTTGTGGACTGTATCATATTAATACCCCTCAAAAGTAGGGGGAAAATAGAGGATGGCTTTTTCCCAAAAAATATTCCAGAGCACAGTATACTACATATTTTAGATATATTTTTTAAAATGTACATATAATTATTCTTCAAAAAAATTTTTTAACATCTCAGTTCATCATATCAAGGAAAGTGGTTGCAAAGAAAAACCCAAAAAGCAAATGTCCAAAAATGTTAACTTTTCTTCATGTTGTTATATGCTTGCCTTTCCAAATTAGTTTTGCTATATCAATATTTTAATTGTTTGCAATTTCTTAAACTCATTACATCTAATGATGATTGCCAGCAAAGGAAAACTATTTGAATTCCGAAGGGAAGAAATTTGCGTGGGTCCTGGAAAGGGGTTGCAGAGGTAATCTACAAATTTGACAGTTGGTATTCAATCAAACTTGAGTGCACCAATTCCATTTTTTAAAAGAGTAACCTTATGAACCAGCAATTCCACTTCTGAGTATTTACCAAAGAAATCCAAAACACTGATTCAAAAAGATATATGCACCCCTATATTCATTGCAGCATTATTTACGATAGCCAAGATATGGAAACAGCCTAAGTGCCCATCAACAGACAATTGGATAAAGAAATTGTGGTACATACATACAATGGAATATTATTCAGCCATAAAAAAGGAAGAAATCTTACCATATGCGACAACATGGATGGACCTGGAAAGTATTTTGCTAAGTGAAATGAGTCAAACAGAGAAAGACAAATACCATATGATTTCACTTATATGTGGAATCTAAAGAATAAACAAATAAATAAAATAGAAACACACTCATGGATACAGAGGACAAACTGATGGTTGCCAGATGGAAGGGGGCTTGGGGAATGGGTGAAAAAGGTAAAGGGATTAAGAAGGAACAAATTGGTAGCACAAAATAGTCGAGGGCATATAAAGTACAGCATAAGGAACATAGTCAATAACTGTATAGTGCCAGGTGGGAACTAGATTAATCGAGGGGTTGGGGAGGTGGGTGGATTACTTTATAAACTATATAAATGTCTATCCTCTATGCTGTACACTTGAAAGTAAGATAAAATAATATTGAATGTCAACTGTAACTGAAAAATAAAAAATAAAAGAATAGTCGGTACAGGTGATAGTTTTTACAAATTAATTTCTCCATCATCATAGTCAGATTTAGCAAATTACTATAGCATCACATTATGAATTTATTTAAGTCACTATCTTCCACTATTTATAATTCTTAAGCAAAATATAAGATGTCATTACTGTCTTGTATATCAGCAAAACATTAATAAAATGTTGATTGCAAACAAACTTTGAGGAAATATGTCAACAGTCTAAAACATGGGAGGGAATGGCTGGCCTGGGTAATTGTAAACAAACTGTATGTGCAGTCTTTTGAGGCTGTCAAGGCTTCTATTAGCAAATCTTTTTGAGAAAGGAGTTGCTCCCTTTCTTCCTTGAGATTTTTGATCATCAGAGTTAGCTTTCTCTTTTCATCTTCAAGATCTGTGATATATTCTGCAAGGACTGGAGATTGGGTTTTAGCAACGCCAATTCCAAGGACAGATTTCATTTATCTACAAGTTATAAATGAATAAAAGTGGTTGGAAACTTAATTACTCAAAATTTACTCATTTAGTGGCATTCTAACTTTACCTAAGGTTCTGGATATTTTGTCTACTTCTTAGGCGCCCTACTTAATGGCCTGTGGCCCATTGCCATGGTAAAATAGAATTAATAACAATTCTCACTTATGCTAAGGTAATGCTTGTAAAATGTACTCTTTCTTTGTATGTGTGTATGTATATATATGTATACATATATGTATGTGTGTGTGTGTGTGTGTGTGTGTATATATATATATATATATATATATATATATATATATATATATATATAGACCCTGGCTAAAATTTTTAGAAACACTAGTCTTTAATTTAGCTGTAGAGAAATCTGAGCTGAATGTATTAACCAACATGTGACAAATGTAGACATTTACAGTTCCACTAGCTGGTAGTTTTGACTGAAGCTTAATGTTTGCTTTTTCAAGCTGTTTGAGAATAAATTTAGCTTGAAACAACTCTGAATGGAGGAAAAGTCACTTCATGATCCAAATAATCTTTTTTCTCTTGAACTTGATTATAACTTGTCATTTTTTGCCAATCAAAAGGATGTAGTTCATCTTCTCCTAAGCCATTAAATAAAATTTGAATTTGGTTTAGTTTTTATAAAGTCACATTTAATACAATCAAAGGTGACATTTCTGTATGTTTCAGGACAATTTTGAAAGTACCAATATAGATAGAAAATGAACTATGTAATGGTTTAGTTAATAGAATATAGAATTTGACATCTGAGTTCCAGCCTGTTTCAATCTGTGCTATATCATTTGGAACTCGAGCATATCAGTAATCTTACTAGGCCTCAATTTATTCATCTATTAAATGGGAATAAGACTGCCTTTACCCCGGGGATGGTCAGATTCTAAATGACATACCACCTGAGCCCCTTGGAAAGCAATATAATGATCCTTGGTGATGTTATTGTTCAATATCATTTTACTGTGAAACCAATTTATATATTTAAGAGTTCTAAAGGACAAAATCAGACATGGATGGAGTCCCTAATCCTCTAGGCAACTAGAATATTCTTTAGCTTTCTCTGCAGTCCCAGGAAAAACAACTAGCTAACGAAAACTTATAAATTACACAAATTAAGTCATCTAAACAAAATTGCCATCTATGAACATATAGCAAGGTATCACTCACTCTGACTACATTTTGAAAAACCTTAAGTCGTTTGTGTCAGCTTTCAAGTAACAATTATATCTCCATTTTTTGGGTGGAAATATGGGCACAGAGAAATTAGGGGAGAGACTCAGTGTTAAAAAACAAAATTATGTTATCTCTTGAGATCTTTTCCACAATGATTCTGTGGGTTCTCATAATAGAAACAAAATGATTTGGAAGTTCAAGTTGTTTCCAGTAGAAAATAATGTAGACATTATTGCTGAGAAATATGTGGCATGCCTAATTAATCAGCCTTATTCAAGTTCCATTGAGATAAAGAAAAGGCAAGCAAATCTAAGTTTTCCTTAAGATATTTTTAAAGTTTCACTGCCAAACACTCAAATATAGAGGATTTTTTTTTCCTATGGATTCATTTGATTACTCCATAGTTTATAAATCACATGTCTCTTTTGTACACTTTGTACCAGACAAGTCTGGGCACGCAAAGACTACCGAGTTCACTAAAGCCACTTAACATACTTGGTTGTCATTTAACTATGACTTTGAAAACAAAAGAAGACAAGCCCTTGTACAGTGATAGGCAGGTTTACGTAAATTGCAGCACAAACTAAATTTAAAATAACTTGAGTTCATATTGAAAAAGTTATTTTTTCATTGCCACTCTACCATAACACTTTCTGACATTTTAAAAAATATCCACAGTAATTAATAAGTATAACAGGAAAGTTTCAGTATTTCTTCTCCTGTGTATCCTTTTTGTTAAGTCCCAGCAACTGCAGCCACCAGGGCTTTCTATTGACAATTGAATGGAGTCTAGATTTTCCTCCAAAGCACTTATCCTGACACACTGTAAATCAAAGAAAGAAAGCCAAGAGACATAGTCTTAGGAGCACATACAGAACTTGGGGTTTGTTCATTTGCTTCATCTAATATCTCTTTTTGGTATAGTTTCAGCTCAATGACTCCAGAATATCCAAGTTAAAAAAAAAAAAAAAGACTTCTGCAGTTCAGATGTCATCAGTAACCCAGTGAACACGTAAGTCAGTAGGTGTATTCTGTGGGCCTGTGTCAGAGGGGCTAGCTAGCACTGTGAACTGTGGCCAGAGAAAGATCTGGTTTACATCCCAGCTCTTTTCCTTACCAGCAGAGCTCTGTGCCCTCATCTATAAAATGGAGATAATAACTCTCACCCCAAAGTTCTATTTTCAGGGTTAAATGAAATTCCCCATGTTAACTGCTTAACATTGCATTCCACAGAATATGTACCCATGAGTTGTTATTATTGCATATTCTCTTTGAGCCAATCTATGCAATTTATGTTTAAAGTGAAGAATTACTAAGATGACTCAAGAAAAAAGATCATTCTCAGGTGTGAAATATTTGTATTATATAATTTAAAAAATAATAAAGTTTCTTTCAATAACAAACAGTAACAGAACTATAGAACATAACACACAGAATTATGTGCATAAATTATCACAAACCTGCTTTAATGAACAAATAAGAACCATTTAGAATTATAATAGCAGGATATACTGGAAGGAGCGTTAGAAAAATCTACTTGATTTTTCCCTTGAGCAAATTTCTTTATCTTTGATTTTTGGCTTTCTCGTTTGTTAAATTAACACTTTGCGAGGTGTAGTGAGGGTAATATACCAGAATTATATACATGTCTATCTATTTATCTATCTACCTACCTATCTAATCTATCTGTATAAAGAGAGTATGCAATACACTATAGTGAGTAGTGATTATTCTAATACTATGCAAATAGAATTTAAAAATTATTTTAAGTGCTAAAAAGTAGTCTGATATATATAAACATCTCTTTGAGATTATTTGCACTATTGTTTACCTAATCCTTTTGTCATTTATATAATTAAAAATTAACCTCAAGGGAGTTGTGATTGTGATGGGGCCCAGGTAGCAGCTTCTGGAGTGAGTGGCAAAGTTCTATTTCTTGATCTGAATGTTTATTACAAGAGTGTGTCTGCCTTTTAATTACTCATTAAGCTATATATTTGTTTTATATGGGTTTTGGTGTCTTTGTTTTATTAAAATTTTTAAATAAAAAAAATTTACTCAATCCTGTTACGGTATGAACAGAGGTGAAATCTTACAGGACTGATTTAGTGAGGTTTTATTATGTTTTTAAAAGACATAAAATAGAATTAACAGGCAAATCAATGAGTGAGCTTGATTTCTACCTTTTTATTGCGTCCTTCAAGGCATCAAATTGCTATCAGAGATTTCCATTTTCATGTGAAAAATTTTGGATGCTAAAATTCTAATAAAGTACAGTTAATGCCATCTGAGATGGTAACAGTTTACATGACAATGTACATAATCAACATCATTAATTTAAAAAAATGAATCAGATTATAATGCCTCATGATTTCAGTCACAGTAAGCATTGTAGTGCCCACTTAAAGAATAAAAAGTGTAGACAATCAATGGGTGACAAATTGAACACGAGTCCAGTTTTGTGTGCCTATTAAAAGAATAAAAAGGTGCCTTAGATATAATATTAATTGAACAAGTTACTATTATCACTAGTGAAAAATGTGAAAATTGTAATCTGTCACTTTGGAGAAAACATATGAATAGGTATCTTTAGAATACTTTACTTATTTGGAGAAAGCCTAGATAAAGGAATATAGAGGTACCTTATGATATCTAAAGAAAGCTTCATGAGAGAGAGGACACAGAAAATCTGTCAAGAATCAAGGAAAATCTGGTCCCTCACCTTGTGCCCATGAGCTCTCTTCTCTCTGCAGACCACTTCTCACTCCTTGATGATCAGCATATGTGCCCCTGAATGGCTGCCGTATGCTTCCAAATATCTTGGGGCCAGCATCTGATGCTAAAGGACTCATTCTGTCTAAGCCTCAATTCCAAATAACTCTGGGCAGAAGAGACCATGGGAGTGTTGGTAGTGGAAGAACCTCTGCTCAGGCGCTGCAGGGGTAAAAGGAAATGACCTACTAGAATTCAACCTAGACAAGAACATAACCACTAAAATGAGTCATTGAGTCATTCATTCCACTAACACTGCAATACCATGAGTCAGGCTGTGCTGAGGATTCAAGGCTGAATAATGGCCAGTCCTTACCCTTAAGAAGGTCAGACTTCAGAACATCTAAAGAAATTCTTTATAGAGAACAAAATAAAAGAAGTATAAATGAAGTCTTTCATGATCTGAAATCCTGGTGATGTCTGATTTCACAGAGGAGATTATAATAGGACAATCTGGAAACAAGAGTATTAAAACTTTTGTATCAAAGCACAGTCAAACAAAAAAAATGTTAATATACTCACATCAAAGTTGGGAATCTCTCTTCAATGAAGGAAACTACGGATAAAGTTTTGATAGGCCCTAAAGAAGATTTTTGCAATATCTAAAACTGAGAAGGACCTAATTCAAATCAGTAAGAAAAAATGATGGGTGCTCCAATAGAAGATGGACAAACATTGAGAAGAAGCAATTATCAGAGGAGAAAACCAAAAATATCAAGCATCATTTATCCATAATTATTTTATACCAGTTAGACCAGCAAAATCAACAAGTTGGATAGCTCAAAATGTAAGCAAGGGCTGTGGGGCTATAGGCTCTGGGATGGGAGTACTGCTCTATCCAGCGCTCATCAAAATCAGCATTAACACTGCATCCAGTGCAAGAGGAGGAGACAAAGTAGAGGGGCCTGCTTAGAAGGGTTCTCTGTGATTCTAAAGACAATGGAGAACCAAAACAAGATTCTAAGCAGGTCAGTGACATAGCCAGAACAAAACTGATGGCAGTGTGGAGTTCAAAATAGAGGGAGAAGAAAAGGGCAGCTTAGAAAATGAGTTCAGGGGCACGTATATATAAATGACATACAGCGAGTAAAATAATACCAAATAGTGTACAGCCACAAGCCATTACTATGTAAGAATAGCAGAGTACATTTACAAAAGAATTAAGCACACCATATTTAAATTAACATTCATAGGTTTTTTTTCCCATGCAGCAGCTTATGATTTTTTAATTGTATTGTTGAGAATTTTGGAGTCTAAATATTGAAAGTGTTACTTTTTTAAAAAACATACATGGAAATTTAAGAATAGAGTCATTATCTTTTATTCCTATCTGGAAGGTGAAGTCTTGGCAGCTTTTGGTTTCAGATAGTTCATTTTTATACAACTATTATGAAAATTTAGAGCATAGTTATACATAAATCACTTTTTAAAGAATTTAGCTACACTGAGTCTCTGGGATTATGAATGATTTTTCAAAATGTGTTTTATATTTTCTATGGTTTCTACAATGAGGTTGTATGCTCATAATTTACCATTTTTCCATCTGAATTCTGAATTTTAATTTAGCCGAATTTAACATTTGTTTTAGGTAGAGGTACAATGGAATTGTAAACCTTTAAGCTGAACCTAGTTTCTCCCGTGAAATTAATTGGTTGGTCCAGCTGGTAAATGATGTCACTGCTGCCTCAGCTGATGGGCAAAGCAGCCATCCCTCACCCTGAGGAGTGTGGGCAGTTCCGGCCTGGCCAACTCAGATTCCATGCAGTGAGATAACCTACAGAGAACCCATGATCTTGAAGGCATGAAACTCACCAATCCAACGAAGCAGATGGTCAATAAATACTTGTTAGCCTCTCTTTGTATGTGCAGAGTTAATTATCTCAACTTTTAGAAACTGTTCATTTTGGCTTCTGTAACCTGAATATTAATTAGCATCCCTTTCTCTTTCCTGTACATCTACCCATCTCTGTGCAATGCCAATGCTGAGAATACACAAAGTTCTTTTTCTTACTTGCTTCTAGTTTTCTAACTGCTTTTTCCCTCTGCCTCTCTCCCTGTTTTTTTTTTTTTTTTTCCTCAGCTCCAGTCTGTCGCGTTTTCTTTTGTACCCTGTGTCCTAGTCTTAATGGCTTGTTTTTTCATTCATCCCTGAAAGGCTGTATTGAGACCAAGACACAATCTAGACAGACTCTGGGCAGAATATCTTCTCCAGTAGGACTTCACAGAGACTTATTTGGGAGGACTTAATTCTCATCTGGCAGGATGTAGTCTAAATCCAAAGAACCATGTAATCATTATGCTGCTTGCTAGAATGTTTTGTTTTTTTTTTTTTTAAAAAATACTTGGGATGCAGGTTAGCTCTTTATTTCTTTATTTTATTGAAAATATCATTCATCTACTAGAAGTGGTATGCACCTGTGCCAGGGATTATGATATGTGCCATATTCTGTTAGGCCTAATCTCCTTAGTGGTCTTAACTGAAACATGTTTAAAGAATTGCTTCATACTTTTTGGCTACTATAACATGATTTATTATGTTAAAGTAATAGATGAATAATAAATAATTAACACAGCTGTACTTAGTGCAATATGTGAGCTCCTGAAAAATAACACGTAAATAGAATTGTGAATAGAAAGAATTTTAAATTACTAAGCTCTGTGAATAAATTCTATTGTTAATTGCTTAAAAATTAAGGAATCTTCTTGTAATAAGAAGGCAGCATTATAAAGTGGGAAAATAATGGAATTTGAAGTAATAAGAGCTGGGTTTCAGTGCCAATTCTGCAAAGTATGTATATTATATCAAAGGTGTATTATATCAAACCACTCTTAGCCACAGTTTTCATTTATAAAACAGGCATTATTTCACAATGTTATTGTACTTAGCAAATTATAAAGGACTATACAAGTGTGAGCTATTGCTATGATTACCTGTAGAGCCTTTTAATTCACACGTTCTTGTATGATTCTCCTGCAACCTGTGGTTAAGACACAGATGATTTTATTATATTTTGATATACAGGTGGAGAAACTAAGCATCAGAAAAGTTTAGCGATTGATCTAAGGTAACATCACCAAAGGTGGCAGAGGCAAAACTAAAATTCAAATTTTCTGACTCCTAAATTTGTAGACTTTCTACTACATCATTACTACCTCAGACTTTGGGAATGGGGAAGAGGAGGAGAAAAGAAAGAAGAGATGAATAATTATGCACTCATATACTTTTCTTCACTATAGCGGGAAGAGAAAAGTTATGAGAAACAGTCTTGGTTGAAATTTTAGATCTACCTCTTATAAGCTGTGTGAACTTGGATATAATACTTAACCTCACTGAGTCTCCATTTATAAAACGAAGATAATAATATCTAATTTGAGAGTGGCTTGGATTAAATAAAATGATACATAAAATGATACATGGTACATAAAAAGCATTTATTAAAGAAAATATTAGTACCAAATTCAAGCCTACATGTGGAAGAAAAGAAACCAAATACATCTAAAGTGGCTTGGAGAAAGTCAATAGTTTGCCTATCCTGATCCTTTAAGGGGCCTTTCTGGAGATTGGGAGAAGAGAAATATTCTCATGGTCCATAAATTTCCTCCCCTCTAGTCATTCTAGCCATCAAAATTGCCTGCAGTTCAGAACATCCTTTCCATTTCTTTCTGAGAAGCAACAATGAAATTAATTCTTGATTACTAAAGGAAATGGAAAATTTTCAGTCTCAGATGGCAGACTGAGTACATAAATTTATAAATTCTGTTAATAAATAATATTTTTAAAACTCTGACAATAAAGAATAGGAGGCTGTCATCAACAAATAGGGGAGTTCAACAAATTTCTGTAAAACAAAAAGTGTATGGAAAGGGGTGGACTGATGAAGTAGACCCCAGAAAGCTTGGACTGTTGAGTGGGACTGTACAGCAAGCATTGAATGAAGTAGGGCTGAACTCAGGAGGATTCGTTAAAGACCTGTATATTAAAATCAATCCTGCCTCCATAACCCTCCCCCATTTCCCTATTCAGGGTGTCTTGTAGCCAGTTTAACCCTCAAGCAAAGAAAAACCATATTTTCTAAAGGAATCAAAAGAACCCTCCAGGGAGAACTAAAGTAGCCAGCATAGTATTGGTGATTCAGGCAAAACCACCTCTTTTCAACACTCTGCCTAATGATACCTCTCCCCAGCCTGTCTGCCAAGTCCAAAGGGAAGCATGCCCAGATGACAACTCCCTCCTCTGTACCCAGTACTCTCTGTCAATCTTTCAACTTCCTTATTTTCAAATAGAAACAGACACCCAAAGAACATCAAACCTACAAATGGAACAAAAAGAACAAGTAAACAAAGAGAAAAATTGCCCCTAGAAGAGGCTAATGAAATAGAATTAAAATACTTTAATTAATAAAACAGATGTAACACTTTAAATAATATAATTAGTACCACCATAGAGGTATGAATATATCCATGAAACAAAGATAGGATTCTGTGGAAAAGAAGTAGTCAGAAAATTAGAAAGGGCTCATGGAAATAAAGAAAAAGAAATATATCACTGAAATCGCAAATTTGACAGAAGGGTAGGAAGATAAAATCAATCATTCAGAAATTAAACCAAAATGACAACTTACAGAAAACAGAACCAAAAAATAAGAGACACAGAGGCTTGATGAGGAGGTCTAACATACAACTAATAAGAATTCCAAAAAACAAAGAACCAAGAAAACAGAAGAGATGAGTTTATCAAAAAAAAAAAACATGTATTCCGTAAGTTATAGAAAAAGAGATTATAGGATGTCCATAAAGATGAGTGAAAAAAGAGCCACACCAGGAAATTTCACTGTGAAATTTGAGAACGCCAGGCATTAAAAAATTCTAAAAGCCTCAAGAGAGCAAAATAGAAAGGAAGAGGTCTAGAAGACAATCGTTATTCCAGAATGAAGGCAGAATAAAAGCACTTTCAGACAGGGAGATCTACAGAAAATTTACTTCCTACCTGCCCCTTTTCTGGAAACACATGGGAAGGTTTTCGGGTGAAATGAGTAGAATCTAGGATACAGAGGATACGAGCCAGGGGAGTAAAGATAGTGCCATGATGACAGCTGTATGGCAGTCTCAGAATAACCAGGTCCCGATCAGAGCATGGGGGCTCTGGAAGGAAGGTCCCTGGAAGAAAAATGGCATGACCATTTAGTTATACCAAATAGAATGGCTGTGTACTAAGAAAAAATAAATAAATAAAGGTATAATAAAGGCAGTAGATCCAAGAAGCTAACCAGAAACTCCAGGAAAAACGGAAAGCTATATGAGAAGAAAACCACGGTCTAAGTTCAAAAACCTGGAGTTTCAAAAAGAAAAATGGAATAGTTTTCAAACAACGGAGAACATGCACGAGAACCTGGAAGACAGTAGGGTTATGGTCAAGAAGACATGTTAACACTACATTCCTTCTTATAATAACAACGAAAAAAATAATGAGAAACTCCAGAGAAAAAGTATAAGAAAGGTATTTTCCCAATGCCAGGCAAGCATGACAAGGTGACATGCTTGAATTTTATGTTAGGACCATGCATATATGAGTGGCGCAAGTCCTCGGGGGAAAAAGCATTGTGTTTTTAGAAACTATTTGACTATTCGATGAACAATTTTTACAGTCATAATAATGTAAATGCCATTAATTATTTGTAATATTTAGAATCAACTTATAGACAAATAGCAGAAAAATTTATTATGGTCATAAAGTATACTATAAATGTGATGTTTTAAAATACAGATTTAAATCACAAAGGTTGAGATGGAGAGAATGAGCTGAGTCACTAACATGATACAAAATGGGGACTTGGGGAACAGTGTCAGGGAGATAAATTCTTAACTGGCATAGCAGGAAGTGAATAGGCAACATTTAAAGTTAATAGTGGTATAAATATATAACTTACATATATGGTACTAACTACTGGAATAGGAGGCAAAAATGACAAAACTGAAGTTGTCCTACTTCAGGCCTATCATGAGAAGTCAGGGTTCTTTAGAAAAAAATTATACTGCTGGGAAAAAGGAAGGCAGAAGGAAAAGAGGAAGACCAAATAGACTCCACAAAAAAAGCCCCATAGGCATGAGTCTACAGGAGTTGAACAGGGCTGTTCAGGACAAGACATTGTGGATATCACTCATTCATAGGGATACCAGGACTCAGAGAAAACCCATCGGACATAACACACACACTAAAACAAACTAAAATAGAATGTAGCTAAAAGTGATGACTATGGTGGGAGGAAAGGAAGTAGTGAGGAATAGGGCAGGGGACTATTTGCTGCATGATGATCCCTTTCTAACTTGTTTATTTTTTCTCTGATAAAAATTCTAATGGTTTTTTTTTTCAGTTTAAATTAATTAAAGTCTAGTATGCATTGAATATTATGTTAATACTTTTTACATGCTTCTATTTTGACATGTTAAGTACTTTGGTAAGTACTATTATTATTATTATTATTATTATTATTATTATTATTATCATACAGCTAGGATCCTGAGGCTTATAGATGTTAATAAATTACTCAATGCTGTACAGCTCTTAAGAGGAGAACCAAAATTCGAGCCCAGGTCAAGTTCAAAGAAGCTCTTCTTATTCATGATGTGATATCATAATCTGAGTGATTTTCAGCTCATTTCCCCAATGCTCAGATAAGGTCCGCAAATTTACTTAAGAGTAGAAATAGTACTAGGAACGGTGGAAGGAGAAGGTTTTTCTCTACATCTCTGAAGAGTATAAGGTTAGACATCAAAGAGTCAGAAGATATGAATCAAACTAAATATGGAACTGTTTTAAAGAAGGCAATATCTTTGATGAGATGAATTTCTAAGAGTTCTCAATGGGGACTCATAGAATTTCTGGAAAAATAATCTGCATTAACCCATAATTTAGCTCTGAGGTACTCTCCACCTCACTCCCCAGAACATATGTCCATACACACCCATGCCCAAGTAGTAAGTACAGTTAAAACAATAAGTTTTTGGTCTTGAACTTCAACTTTGTGACTTCCATTTTGCACAGTTGATTGCCTCAATCTCCAATTTTCTTTGACAAACCATGAAATATATTGCCCTATTTAATTTTAATCTAACCCTGACCACCTCCCAAAGGCATCACCTCCAAATATCATCATATTGGGAGTTAGAGTTTCAAGATATGAATTTGGGGTGGGGGACACACACATATTCAGTCTATAGATCAAAATTATCCAAGCTTCCACTGGAACTAGAAAAAGAAAACCTAATTAAACTCAAAGCAAGCAGAAAGAAGAAAATAAAAAATGGTAAGAGCTGAGATCAATAAAATTAGAAATAAAAACAACAAAACTCAATGAAATCAAAAGCTGGTTACTTGATAATGAGATGGGACATCACTTGTAAATTCTTAATCTTTTAGCAGGAAATGAAATGGGACATCTCTTGCAGAGTTAATCTTTTTAGTAAACCTAGTTGTTTTCTTCCCTCCCTTCTTTGGAAAAAAAAGCCCCCTCCCTCAAATCCTGATAATTGCCCTGGCAACTCAGATCCTCTGGCTATTGATAAGGGTCATCAGCCCATTGTTAAGCAGAAATAGTGTTAAGCCAAGCAGGGCCCTTAGAGTCTGAGGTAGGGGGGCGGGTGGGACTCTAAGCCAAAGGTCTTTTTTTTTTATTCTTTAAGAAATATATTAACCAAGCCTGTTTCCCTTTACTCACTTAATAGGCAAATCAATAATAGAAATGAACAAATGTGTGATTTAAATAATGAATTTGTACCTTCTTTTCCTTGTCTAGGGACTGAGGTGGCACTTTAGCAGGAAACCCAAGACCCAATCCTGACTGAGGCAGGAAGGGAAAGAGCTCCATGAAACTCCTGAAGGCAAGGACTACAGCTATTCTCAGCAGGAAACAGATACAGAAGAAGAGACCTCCTGTCCCTCAACATCCATACTAATAATAAGGGGGTTCATGACTCTTAGAAAAGAGGTAGGCAGGAAAGTTAGTTAGGGCGTTTCAGGTCTGCCTGTAGAAACTGAGGTCATCCTATCTTAGAAGGGTCCGTCCTAATCCACCCAGAAGGCATTTTTTTAAACTCACACAAAGAAACCAGTAGGCAGAGATTTAGGTACCAGTTTAAGCTAGTCACTCGCACCTGCACAATTAAGACCTTCGACTCACCTGAGTCTCATTATATCAGCATTATAATATGATGCGTATGCTCGGAAGTTCATTAATATCATTATAACAGACTGAATTCTGGGAACAAACATGCGCAGAAAGCAAATGATGAATCTCTGAGTCCTATCAATCTTAGTTGTCAATCAAGGAAGCCCACTCCTCTAAGAAATGTGACCACCCACAGCAAAAAAGGGATAAAAACTCTAAAGTCTTTGTTACCAGGCATTTTGAGCCACTCTTCTCTTGCTCGGGCTCACTTGCACGTTTAGAAGTGTACTTTTCTTTCTAATAAAACTTTTCTACTGTATTGTGGTGTCTTGCTCAATTCTTTGTTCGAGACATCAAGAAACTGGACAATGCACTGGGAGAGGACCCCGCTCTCCGGTAATAATAAGATTAAAAAAACTTGGAAAACCTCTAGCCACACTGACTAAGCAAAAAAAGAGAGAGGTCACAAAATACCACTATTACTACAGAACCTACAGACATTAAAATATTAATTAGGGAATATTACATGTCCCTATATATTCAACAACTTAGATAAAATTAACCAATTCTTTGAAAGACAAAAACAAAAATTTCCTGGGCTGAAGGAAACTTATATAGTCAATTAAAAGTGTTCGTCCAGTGTAAGACAACATTTATTTTAAAAGGTTTATATCAAACCATAATCTTGAATTATGTAATCTAGCAAATTTTGAATTACATGAATATTTTCTTCAATAGTCTATTAATATGGTAAATTACATTGACTGATTTTTAAATGTCGAAATGGCTTTGCATTCCTGGGATAAACTCCACTTGACTGTGATGTATTATCATTTGTACATACTTCTGGGCTCAATTTGGTAATATTTTGCTAGAAATTTTTGTATTATATGTTCATGAGAAATACCGGTCTATAGTTTTCTTGTAAGACCTTTATTTAGTTTTGGTATCAGCATAATGCTGGCCTCAGAAAACATGTTGGCAAGTATTTCCTCCTCTTGTATTTTCTGGAAGAAATTGTGTAGAATTGATATCATTCCTAAAGTGTTTGGTAAAATTTGTTAGTGAAATCATTTGAGTCTGAAGTTTTCTTCATGAGAAAATTTTTATTTTATAAAAATTCAATTTATTCAGTAAATACCAGACTATTTCAGGTTATCTGTTTTTTCTTGAGTGAGATTTTGTTGTAAAAATTTAATGAGTAATATTTAAAATGGGAATTTGAATATTTTGTATAATATTTAGAAATATGAGGAATAGAAATACATGAAGAAATAACTAGAAGAATTGAAAGTGGTTTCCTCTAGGAAGACTAGGAATTAGTGAAATAAAGGTCTCGCTCTGCCACGTGTGGACATAACCAGGAAGAGAGCCCTCACCAAGAACCCAATCATGGGGCACTGGAACCCTAATCTCAGACTTTCAGCCTCCAGAACTTTAAGAAATAAAGATTTGTTGTTGAAGCCACCCAATCTATGGTAATTTTTTACAGCAGCTTCAACTGACTGAGACAGTATAAGACTTTTCTTTCTTTTTTTCTTGTCTTTTTTTATATGAGCATTTAGTGCTATAAATTTCCCATAAGCTAGTTCAGGTGTATTCTACAAATTTTGTTATGTTGACTTTTTATTTTCATTTAGTTCAAAATATTTTCTAATTACCTTTTAAGCTTATTTGACCCACAGGCTATATCTATGTTACTTAATATTTTGAGTTTTAAGGGGGTATCTTTCTATTATTTTTTGTCTCAT
Source organism: Eidolon dupreanum (assembly GCA_028627145.1). Lineage (NCBI taxonomy): Eukaryota > Metazoa > Chordata > Mammalia > Chiroptera > Pteropodidae > Eidolon > Eidolon dupreanum. The sequence goes on along the minus strand of CM053508.1, from coordinate 45,580,019 downwards.
TTTGTTATGGTCAAGGAACATATTTAATGTGATTTCAGTTTTTTAAAATTTGTCTAAATTTATTTTATAGCCCAGAATATAGCATCTAGTAATGAGATAATAACTTTTGACCCACAGGCTATATCTATGTTATTTAATATTTTGAGTTTTAAGGGGGTATCTTTTTATTATTTTTTGTCTCATTTTGTTATGGTCAAGGAACATATTTAATGTGATTTCAGTTTTTTAAAATTTGTCTAAATTTATTTTATAGCCCAGAATATAGCATCTAGTAATGAGATAATAACTTTTTTTGTTGTTTAAGAAAAAATAGGTTATTATTTGCAGGCAAGAACCCAGCTGATATACCATTTTACTCTTAACTTTGACTGAAATCCAAAAACAAGATAATAGAAGTAGTTCCAAACAAATTATAGCACATCTGGTTCATTGCTTCTCCCTGCTGTGAAGTATCCCATAGTGTACATTTATTCCCTCCGTGATGGACACCTGGTTATCTCCAAACACCCGCTATAACAACCAATGCTGCAGTGAACATCCTCATACATGTCCCCTTGTGGGCCAGTGGGCTCTTTCAGAGGGGAACTGCTGAGTACAGCTAAGAGAATATCTACCTGATTTGATTAAATATCACCTGATGGCTCTCTAGAATTCACACTATCCAGACTCCCATCATAGTAGCTATATCTCCATTGACTCTTAGCATCATAAGCTTCCTGCTTTCTGCCAATCCAGTAAGTATAAAGGGATATATTTTTGTTGTTTGGTCTCATTCCTGTCATTACCACCTAGACTGAGCATATTTTCATATGCTAATTAACCTTTTGGGCTTTCCCTTCTTGAATACCTGTTTTGCTGTTGTTGCTGTTATTTGGATTTGCACTCCCCCTTTTTGTCAATTGAAGTTCTTGTTTGTTTGTTTGTTTTTCTTTCCCTATGTATATTAGACCGTGTTTGGTGTAAGATACTGCAAATATCCTCTTTCAATCTGATTTCGCTGTTACTTTTTTCCCATGGTCCCTCATTCTCCATGTGGTTAGAAAATTCAAATTGCCTGCACCCAGGGCCAGTGCCAGTCAACTGCCCAGTGTTCACTCAGGTAGAAATGTCCGCCACAGACACTCTCACCAGCAGAGCACAAAGTGGGAGAGATGCCTGGTGTTCCTGCCACAGCTAATGCTCTGCTCCTCTCTGGCTTTACTGTGACAACCACTATGAATATTCCCTCACCCCTGTTCTCCTAACAACTGAAAACCGAAGGTGACTTGGACACCCAGTGAGGTAGTGAGGGTGGAGAACCCTCACACGGACTGTGCGAGGGAGTGAGGTGGGGAAGGGGCAGAGAGCTAAGGCTCCGGGAGAATTTTACGTTGGTACAGTAAGCACAAACACTCCAGTACGCTTTCAAATACAAAAGGCTTTAGCAAAGGTAAAAATTGGTTTATAAGTAAAAGACTTCCAAGAAAAATGTGGTGTTGGGGCTACTAGTGAGGATTTCCTCACCCCAGGAAGGGAAGCTGATAATCTGCTATGAGTCAGCAAAGGAGGCCCTTGAGCCTCAGACCATAGGCCCCCTGAGGGCGAGGCTTATATCAAACTCAAAGGTTTGAGTAGAATGTACCAGCAAAGTGACAGACTCCAGATGAAGTGGCTTGGCTGTAAACAACAACAACAACAACAAAAACAAAGCCAAATATTTGAAAATGCTGAGATCCAGTCTCATAATCATGTCAAATTACAATAACTAAATTCTATGCTTTGCTTCCACCTCTGTTGCTAAAGTTTAAGCCCTTCGAGTTGGAGTCTGGCAGTTGCAATGCAGGTGTATAGTAAGGGCCTGAACTACTAGGAAACCCAAACTCCTAGGCTTTGTTGGGGCATATTCTGCCATGCACTGCTACTGGGCAAAGGCGGACAGGCTTCCTTTTTGAAACCTCTTTGAATGATAGGATTGAAATGCAGCGGATGTTTATACAAAGGGAATATCCCTTCTGCAACCTCCCCAGTCTATTTTTTCTATCCATAAACAAAGACAAAGAAATTTTAGTGGGAAGCAGAGCTTAGTCTACTCTTTCCATCAAAAACACTAGAGAGAAGGTGTGGTCCAAGTCCAAGTGTTAACTCACTGGTAAAGTTATTCATGGAGCTGCTCAACCCAGCATGACAAGATGACAACCTCTATGTTGGGTTTTGGCAAATAAAGTGATCAAAAATAACATTGACAGGCAGCCTGCTAAAGCGCCATAAAGTTATGTCACCAGGACAAAAAGAGTCTGTTAAGTAGAGCCTCTGGTTAACTTAACATCCAACGTACCTATCTGAAAATGAGAACCACACAGAAATAAGCAGAGCCAAAGCATAGAGAGATAAAATTTTTAAGACATAGTATGAATCCCTGAATTTAGCCATAATGAAAGCAACTTGTCTATTCTGGTACTTTCATTTCTTAAGACAGTTTAAATTGGATTTCTACTGTGGGCAACCAAAATGTTCTAAGCGTAGTAAGGAGGAAAGAGAGAGTAAAGTTTTCACTAGTTACACTAACTACCTGGAGAACCCCAGAATATCAGCTGAAATCTTATTCAAACAAATAAGAGAAAAGATGAATTCTTTTTTCAGTAAATGATGTTGGGACATTAGATCTCTTCATCATACCAAAATAAATTTCAGAAAAATAAAAGATTTAATTAAACTATAAAAGAAATAGAAAAAATAAAGACAAATTTATTATCTAATTTAGGAGTAAGAAAAGCCTTCTTTAGCATTCAAGCAAAAGCAGAAAACGAGCAAACCAAAAATATAGACTTGTAAAAATTAATTCTTGTGTTTTAGTAACAGTAAATAACAATAAAGCACAATAAACAATCCACTAAGATAAGCGACTTGGGAGGATGATCAGGTTTGGTGTTTCCAAGGGCCACCTCAGGAAGTGAGGAAGATGCTTAATTTGATTTTAGACATGTTGGTGCTTGTGGGAACAGCTCTATCTGTCCAAATGAACTAGAAATGGATACAAATGTGGAAAACTGAAGGGTGACCACAGGTTAGAGACATATGTTTGGGACAATTCAGCATATAGATGCTAGTTAAATCAACTAGAGTGGATGGGATTACCCAGAAATGAGAAAAGAAGTGGTCCCCAGAACCCTGCAAAACACTGATATTTAAGGAACATTGAAGAAGAAAACCCAGGAAGACTCTGAGTTCTTTCAAGGCAAGAAATATTAAGATTTATTTTGTGGCCTAGACAATACCTAGCACTGTGCAAGGTACACATTGGGTATTCAATACACATCCTTTTGATTGCTTCCATTTGTCTCTTAAATTTAATTAATTTTACAATATGTCAATACGTATGATTCAGAATTCAATAGGTGTGAAAGGACATTTTCTTGGTACCCCTGTCTCTCTCTTTTTTCTCCCTGGTATCAATAAATATCAATATTTTCTCGTGTATCCTTTCACAAATATTTTATGCATATGTGAGCAAATGAACACATTTTCTTTATTTAAACCTCTGGTTTCAACTCCCTTTTTTAATCAACACAATATTTTAGAGACTGTGTCATGTCAGTAAATAAAGAGTTTTTTCATTCTTTTTATGACTATAGCATTTCAATTTATAGATTACCATAATTTGTTTAACTACCTCCTTTGTGATATCAATATAGGTTTATTACAATGTTTTGCTTTAACTAACAATGCTGGAATAGAAAACCTTGATTGCATGTCATTTGATGGTGGTGGTTTTGAAATATGTCACCTTGATTAGGCTCAACCATGGGCTTCATAATTCTCCTCCCTGTATACTTCCTGCTACGGTGAGACACATTTTTGTCACATGAGATTGGAAGGCAGAAGTGAAGATGCAGCCATATTGTTTTTACCTTGGAAGGCCAAGATGGCATTATCAGGTGCTTTTGTAGCTCACAAGAGTTGTTGCTTAGCTGATGGCTCATCTCCTTAGAGTGGAGCAGTGGGCTATACCTACTCTAAGTTTAGAAAAAAAATCTTAATATGTTTGGTCATCTGCTTTTACAGCTTACTTTTCTGTATTTAAATTTGTAGACCCTTTGGAATTTGTCCATGTATTTACTGAGAAGTTCCAAGACCATTTATTGAGTATTCCGTTTCTTTCCCCATTGATTTTAATGTCATTCGCAGCATATTATACATTCCTATATGTATTTTGGTCGATTTCTGGACTTTTTCATCCTTTCTACTGATTTGTATATAATATATTATTTTATTTATTGAAATTTATAATATTTAAAAATATCTTATTGATCCAAACCTTAATTACTCTTCTTTTTCAGAATTTTACTGAAAATCTTGTTATTTTTTATACAAAGTTTAGACTCAATTTCTCTAATTTAAAAATCCACTTAAAATTTTTATTGGATTTGTATTAAACTTACAGATTAACTTAGAGAGACTTCATATTTTTATGATATTGAGTCTTACTAGCAAGAACATTGTATACTTTTCACTAAATCAGTTTTTCTTTTGCTTCCAAAACCAAATTTAAAAGTTTTTTTGGTAGAAACTGCACATTTATTAGTAAGCTTATTTCTAGTTATTTTATATTTTTGTGAGACAATTGAAATATGTTTTTTCTTCCATTACATTTTCAAATTGGCTAAAATTTATATGGTTGCTTTTTTTCCCCCAATTATGCTCTTAAGTGGGACACACCTGAACTGTTGTAGGCTGGTTATTGTTGCTCCTTTTTTGTCCCCCTCGTTAGGTTTTCTAGGCAGTCTTAAAAACAGAAAATTAAATACTGCAGCTCTTTTGCAAATTTCTCTCTTAGCCACTCAGTTCCAAAATTCCTTAGTAAGGTCACAGATGGTGTCCCTCTCTGCTGGTATTTTAGTCAAATCAAGGTTTTTGTTTATGCTTTTTTTTTTTTTTTTTCCTGTGAGCCAAATAGTGGAGATATTTTTGGTTAAAACTGGAGTTTGATCTCATCAAGTCTCCAAACTAAGCACTCAGGATGCTGGCCAGCAGTGCTGTTATTTGTTCTGAGGACCCCACTGGTGTGAATAATTGTGCAAGTCTGTACAAATTGCTAAGGAGGTATTTTCATACCCTCTTGTGAACTAATACAATTTTGCAGAGCCAGGAGTATAAAACTCACCGATTTCATCACATTAATAATTAATTAGAAATACAGCAAGGGATTTGAGATCACATATCTAGTCTAAAGCTTTCATTTTACAACAAACACGGCTATGGTGAAGAAACTAGTTAAAAAGTGATGGATTAAAACTAAAGATTTCAGATGCCATGGCTGATACTGTCTCTTCTAACTTAAACTGTCCTTTTTCCTTTAACTTAAAATGTCTCAACATTTCAAAGGAGCTTTCTACAACAGTCATTGTTTTCCATTGCAAGCACCAGAATGAAAAACACCTGGTCAACTACAAAATGTACTCATTGTTAAGTCAGGCCAAGTGGCTGTGTTTGACTCTATGTGTCTATCTCTGGACCTTTTTGCTAATTCTGCATTTTTCAAAATGTGGTCTGTGGACCCCTGTGAGATCGTAAAACCCTTTTAAGGAAGTTTGCAAGGTCTTATGAAAACTATTTTTATAATAACATTAAAACATCAGTAGTCTTTTGTATTCTCATTTGCTCAGGAATGTTTTCTAGAATTTTCTTAGAAAGTAGGTTTAGGATACAGATATGTGCATTTTCAGAAACTAACTATGTTTGTTCTCAGTACTTTTACTGAGCTCTTGCTGCCTTCGGTTATGCTTGCTATAATCCCTTTAACCTTATAAATAAATAAAATAATTATCTAATAAATTGTTATTTTGAAATCCTGAAGTTTGCCTTGAGCCTACATGTAAACCCAAGCAGTAAGCACATTTTATTGTCTTGATTTACAATTACTATTTTTAAATTTTTAAAAACTTTTCTAAAATTGCTCTAAAAATAAAGTGTGTTAATATTTTTTTAAAAGAAAGCATGATGGTTCCAGTTAACTTGCGGTATCACTTTGAAATCAGTCATTCAGAAATTCCTATAAATTTCTTTTATAGAAAAAGGATTTAAATACTTTAAATGTGGGTGTGATGAGCTCTTTAAAAGCTCAAAATTATTTGTTACAGCTTTTCTTATTAGAAATGAAAAAATCTCCAACATGACTTATAGGGTAAGTTGTTTTATTATGTTGGCTGAAGAAGTGTGCACAGCAGTTGAAAGACTTACAAAACTTTTAGTTGACATCGCTACTGCCTGCTGGATGAAAAGTCAGTAAAGGAAATGATGGCAGTCCTACTTTCCAATAACTTGTTGCATGAAAGATTTGGCTATAAATATGATAACTGAGTTAACATCTCATCTGCAGAAATTGTGCTTTTGCTTTTCTGGTGGGACAAATCTACTGATGTGGCTGGCTTACTGTTTCCCATGATTCATCAGTTTCTAGCTGCAATTGATAATCATCGAAGATCTTTGATGGGAACACTTGACAACAAACACAAAGAGCTGAATAACTTTTTTTCACAACAAATCTAATGGTTGGCAAGAAACACAAAGTGTTGAAAAACTTTTTTGAATCTCACAGTTTATACTGGAACAAGTCTGTTGACATTTACGTAGGTGACACAAAAGACAAGGTGAGTAAAACTGCTGGCACCTTAGCATGAATCAAGGCAGTGGCATTAAATTGTGCTAACAGTCTTTATATTCTTCATTGCACAGTTAAAACAACAACAAGCACTCAATTTCACTTAGGAATATCCTTGATGAAGCTGTAAAAGTTGTTAATTTCATTAAATCTCAATTCCTTGAATACACATCTTTTTAATATTTCTACATGACAAAATGGGAAGCACTTGTACTACATACTGAAGTATGATGGTTTTCTCAAAGAAAAGCACCTGTGCAATTTGTACAGCTATAAGCTAAACAAGCTACCTTTGTCATAGAACATTATTTTTACTTGAAAGAGCATCAGACAGACAAATTATGATTATTCAGACTTGGGCATTTGCCAGACATTGTGTGGAAAATGAACATAATGAACTTTTTCTTTTGAAGTAAATAATTCATAGTTTTTCCTATGATAAATCTGAAATTTCAGCCATAAATTACAATACAGTAAAACATGAATTCACCACTATGAGTTTGACAGCTTCCCAATACCTTCCTTACAGGACAGGCGGTGATATTAATGAATTTTTTTGTATTGTATAAAGCATGTCAACATGTAGATCTGTATAACTCAGTAACCCAATATTTTCCAAATGAAAAACATGTAATCTTATTGAAACATTTATGAGTAAAATATTTATTCAAAATGTCAAATAGACTAAAAGATTTTAATACAACAAAGTATGAAAAGTTTATTATTTTGGTTTCTGATTCCACATGGCAACTAACCATGAAATTCTACCACTTGTCAAGTTTGGGTATAGTATCAAAGAATACCTACAATTATCTGAAAAGCTATTAAGATGCTCATCCCTTTCCCAACTATCTATCTGTATGAGGCTGGATTTCCTTCATATTCTTCAACCAAACTAACACATCACAACAGATTGTATGAAGAAGCAAATATGAGAGTTGTCTTTTACTAACTTGGACATTAAAGAGATTTGTAAAAATGTAAAATAAGGCCACTCTTCTAATGAAATTTTCTTCTGGAAAATACAGTTTAGGATATGTCATTCCTATTACCATGTAACGGGTTTATTATTGTTATTTATAAACAAATAAATACATACCAAACATTTGAGAACTACTGTGCTGATCTGTTCCTCTGCACACCAATTATCACATACCTACCAACCCAATAAAATCAAGTCATGAATATTCGAGGCTATTTGAATTGCCTAAGCTTTCCTCATTTATTCACACTAATTCTCATTCCAACTCCACCTCTGACCAATTTCAAACTATCAGTTCCATTTTCTACAGCCCACTCTGAACTTAACTGTGGCAGCCATTCCCTACCTTCTTTCCTGCTAAGAGAACCCATTTTGTTTTCCTCTCCTCTGAATGGCCTTGACCTTTCAAGCAGTCTAGAGCTCTTAGTGCCAAGCGGAAATCAAGTTTTGTCTAACCCAGTCATGGTGATCTCATTCCCTTTGCGAAGTTGTAAGACTATGCTTAAATCTAATTTCTGCCCCACGAGATGTGAAAAGTCTTTTAAGGAGCCTTGGAAAAGTTTTCTTCCATCTTAAAATGAGCCACAAGGCAGAGTTGATTACCTCTTTCTGCATGGATATTGTTGTTGGCATATAACGTCTGGAACCACTGCAGCCATCTGGGGCTTATGGGGAGAACTAGTCTAGTGGATAATCCAGTGTATGGAGGATGGCAGAACATAGAGGCAGCTTGGCCCTTGATAGCATTGTTATTCTATAAAACTATCCCTGCCACTGCCCAATCTCTAGATTTCTTATTTGATAGCCAATACATTTCCTATGGCTTAAGCCATTTTATTGAAGGTTTACCCTTACTTTTAGCTGAAAATGTCCAAAACCCTTTGGATAGTCATACAAATTATTTTTCCTTGCCCCCACCCACTCCATCTGGCTCTCTATTCTCTGATTTCCTTGGGTGAGAAGACAGTAGGAAAAAACAGGCGTTCAACCCAAATTGCCCAGGCCCAAAGCTGGGCTCAGTCACATGCTAGCTGGTAAGACAAGAGTTAATTACTAAATCTGCTGGGCCTTAGTTTTTACTCATTTTTGAAAGGTGGCTAATAAGGAGCTAAATTTTATGAGGTTATGGTGAGGATTAAAGGAGCTAATACATTTAAAGCACTTAGAATAGTTTCCACCTTCTCCACAGTCCATAAAAGGAGGACTCAGACAAGATGAACTTTTGGTGAATGGCGTCTTTAGTCCCAAACTTTGTTTTGATCAAAAATATTATGTTGACCATCTGAAGTTATCAATAACCCGACATTTCTGACTTACAAAAAGGGCAATTTCATTTAGCTTCAATCTACTACCCCTGGAAGTTGTGCTTCAGGGCTGAAAGAAAGCTTTCTTTTCTTTCAGAAAAGTAGAACAGCTCCAGGAACAGCTTCACAAAGCAAAGGACATTGGAGATTAAACATGGGCCACCAGGGAGTCAACTTCTGCACAGACAGACTTACACACATGCAGCTAGAGCCGAAGATCAAAACAAGCAAACAAGGTTATGTGTATATCGTTGAAAACGGTAAAGTGCTGTCCAAATATTACTATAAAAATGATCATTTGTCATATAAGCAGTCTTTGGTGTCTTGTCCATGAAAAAGATACATTTCAAAAGTATTATTTGACATTTTAGTTTTTCACCTGAAAGTACCAAAACATAAAGTAATTAACTGGCAGCACCATTGATAACTGTGAATTTTATTCATCTCATGATCCTGGGTGGGTCACATGGACTGGAACAGAATATATTTTCTTAAGCTTTTAAGAGTCAGATAACTCAGGTGTCTTTTTCACTATATTGGTTTAAATTTAAATTAGAGGATAATTCCATAGTAAGAAATGTGGCCTTTGACACCCTTCCCCATGGGATAACATACCAGCCATCAGCTAAAATGAACTTGATTTTTTTTAAAACACAAGAATTTGGCAAATGCTGTGCTGAGCCACTCACCACCACAATCAGGGAAGGCTGAATGTTGGAGCTCCCCCCATCACCGCTCTGCCCCATTTCGTAAGCACAAGTGTCACACATTGGAGCTAGACAAGATGGCCCAAAAGAAAGTGGTGGCCTCACATTCGCTCGCAGTACATTTCCCCTTAGGACAAAGACTAGGTGCCATCAGATTTCGAGGGGCAGCGCCCCTCCCATTTGATGCTTACAAGGAAGAGAGAGTAGGCTCCACAGGTGTGGTCTCCCTTCTGGTGAGCAAACCTGGAGGTGATGAGAGGTTTGCTTCTGTGTGTGGCCCAGGGATGGGGGATGAGTAAAGAGATGTGAACACTCAAAGTTTCACTCTCTGTGCAGAGGGTCACTTTCTGTTTGGAATCCGCGTCTGTGCTCTGGAATTCTGATGTGGGCCTATTCATGCCCATGGAAACCACCCTGCAGGGCCCTGGCGTGAGGCCACGATGTGAACTACACTTGTACCAGGAAAGGAGCCAGCTCAGTAGCTCCCTGGTGGTCTGAGTCCCAACTCAAATCTCTCTTTTGTTTCACAAATGGCTTTTATCCCAAGCTCTGGGAAACTAATATAAGCAATGTTAAATGAGAAATGATCATGAGGTCTGTAGGGACCCCATGCATTGACTCAAAGCCTGGCCTTCAAGACTGGCATCCTAAGCCCAGTGTCAAGGTACCCTGGCTCCTTCTGAAGCAGTCTTGGGCCGAATGGCTGCAACGTGACTGCCCAAAGCCTGGCTTTCTTGCTGGCTGGCTGTTTAGGATTCTGTGCTCACCTTCTTTCTTCTGTCCTCCTCCTACTTGACCCTCCTCCCTATAATAGTAGTTACCTTTGGCAAGGTGAGGGAATAGAACTGGGGAAAGGCAAAAAGGGACTTTGGCTTTATTTGCAATCTTCTATTTCTCTTATAAATTTATAAGGTCTCTCCAAAGATTTTATGACAAAATATTAATGTGATATTTTGGGGGGTGGTGATTTAGTTATTTGTTTCTGAATCTTTAAACTCGCTACAGTACTTCAGATGTTAACTGGTAAAATTAGTAGCAATACATTTTCTCTCCTTTTATGAAATTCTCACTTTTCTTCTAATGAGCATATTTTCCTTTTCTAATCGAAAAAAAATCTTTTTGAAAGTGCGAGTTGAGCAATTGTTTATAAAAGGCGCTGTGAGATAGGTGCTATGTGAAGGAGAGCCATTTGGACACGGGCCCTGTGCTTTATAAAGTGATGGCACTGGAGGGTACAAATTCTATCCACAGAGTCATTTGGGGAGCAGAATAAAAACATTTAACATTATAGCAAAGAAGGAGACTATAATGTGTTGAACTCCTGACTAGATCAAAGGTAAGCACATAAGCAACATGAGGGGAGAACGCCATTTTCAGCTTGTACTTCAGTCAGAAAGTTAGTCCATCATCCAAAAGAAGGTTGTAATGGCCCCTCCTGTGCTGGAGACACACAAGGGAGGAAGCAGAGCAACAGTGCTGAACCGAAAGAGAAGCCATTCTTAGGACAGGCAGTAAGAAGGCACTCGGTATACAGCATCAGCTGATGGACAGTGCAAGAAGCTGTGAGTCAGATCAAATCAGAAGCAGAGCTCTTTGCTTAATGATTAAGGGACTATCATGCACTCAGTGAGGAGCCGGGAGGGTTGTGGTAAAGCTTCATGGTATAGTTTTTTTTATCTTTTATATGAGTATCTGAGTTGTGTACAAGAAAAATTATGTCATTTATTAGATCTCAGAGTTTAAGTTCATTTTCAGCAAATACTTTTGTTACTTTTAGTCTCAAGTTAAACAATCTAGCCAGGTATTGTTGAAGGTTTTGACTTCCCCTGTCAAAATTCAGCTTCTGTGAATGAATAAAACCAGATAATTGGTCCTGCCTTCCTGATTTATAGGTTACTTATTTTTCCCAACTACGGTATATGTTACAAAAGCATCTGGCATACCTTCTCATTCCACCAGTCCACACGTACAGAGTGAGCACAAATCGTATTTGGCAAGCAATGGGTCAGACACTAGGATGCCACAATAACTAAAACAAATACAGCTCCTGCCATCCTGGAGGCATTCCCTAAGTGAACATTGCTGTTCTTTCCTTTATAAACATTCTACCTGGTCCGTACCAAGAACTCAAAAGAATCTTGGCATTGTTGAGAACAAATTCTTTTCTTCATCACAACTTATTTCTAGGTAAAACCAGCCAATACATGTTGTGATGGTTAATTTTACGTGTCAACTTGGCTAAGCCATGGTGCCACGTATTTGGTCAAACATTCTGAATGTTTCTGTGGTGTTTTTTGGATGAGATTAACATTTCAGTCAGTGGACTTTGAGTAAAGCAAATTACTCTCCATAACGTGAGTGGGCCTCATCCAATCTCTTAAAAGCCTTAATAGAACAAAGACAGACCCCCCTGAACAATAAGAAATTCTGCCTTCAGACTTGAACTACAACATTGGCTCTACCTAGGTTTTCAGCGACTGGACTATCCTGCAAATCTTGATTTGGACCTCCACAATTGTGTGGGCTGATTCCTCAAAATCAATCAATCAATCAATCAATCAACTTCTCTCTCTCTCTCTCTGTCACACACACACACACATATACATGTAGTATATAATATATATGTATAGTTGTTTTTCTGGGGAACCCTGGCTAATACACATGTATGCCCACTAGACACATTTAGCACACACTAAAGACAGTGAGACGTCAAGGAGAGTAAGGATGGGAGAGGGTCCATAGCTACCAATACTTTCTATTGTCAGTGAAAATATATGGGTTTTAGTTGTTAAAGTTGAAATAATCTAGATCTGTAGCACTCAAACTTCTGTTTTCCAAACAAAATCTTACACAGAATTCCAATATACCAAAATGAGGTAAAGGAATCCACTTATTTCAACTGTCTCATTCCCCTTCACACTCCTCTTCCCAAGGCACCCCTGGAGGCACATCTCCTGAACTTGAATGTTCCAGCTCATTGTTTATAAACATGATTAATATACGTGTTCCTCAGTAATGTTATTTTTGCATGTCCCAAGTTTTATTTTTATTGTGGTGCTACTCAAGTCTGCACCAATATTATTATAGATGTAAATTCCTTATTCTCATAGCTCTTGACTACAATAAAATAGTTACAAATTCAATAAAAACATTACTACCAAAACAATAAAATTTGACTTAATAGCCTTAATTTAATTTGCCAAGTTACATTGTTTTGCTCAAACTAAATTGCAACTGGTAACATGAATATGATGACTTCTGTGGAGGAGGTTTTTGTATGTTTAACTCCTTTCTTCGTTAAAATTCCTGGGCAATCTTCATTTCTATGGGGCCCCATGATATCATTGGCCTTCACTCGATGTGATATTGTTGAGACTCCTTCAATTATTTTCTGGGTATCTCATGGAAATTAAAGTTTGATGTCTGATGCCAAAGAAAAGATAAGCACAGATACTGGGCTCTGGTGCTGGGCAGCAGCCCTTGGTTAAAGGGAGACGCTGAAGCATTCAGATAAAAGCTTATATATGAGTTTTCATCAACATGAAAAACTAATAGAGGAGAACAGGCTAATAATTAGTGAGTCTAAGTGAAGTATATATGGATGTTCTTATCTTATTCTTGTGACTTTTTTGTAGGTTCGAAATTTTTTAAATTAAAATGTTGGGGAAAAAAAGAAATTCTCATAGGAAACTTGTAGCTCCCAAGAATATGTCTAATCTCCTCAACGTGAGAAACACTGATCTACTTCAACATTTTATTTTATGTATTAGAAGACTGAGGCCCAGAGAGCAGATTAGATTTGTGGAGATACTACCAAGCTAGTTAGTAGAGAGTCAAAATTAGAGCCTCAGTCTCTTCACCATATAGACTATGAATCGTAGGGTTTAAAATTCTACAATTCTCACAGGGTTGTATTCCACTGTAAGAAACTGGTGAAGATTTCACAATAGATCTGTGTTTCAAGAACATTACTAAGCTGACCTTTGAGAAGATACCAGCTTGTATACCCCAAACCTCATAAGCATAATAAAGAGTCCAGCATGCAGGAAGAAGGAGTCGAGACTCATTCTGCTGGACATTTTATTTTTAAACAAGAAAAAAAAATCTCTTTGTTCTTGTATTCTGGTGACTACGAAATCCTTCAGTCAGTAATACCTGAGGCTGGACAGGGCCAGGGGACATGACCTGGGGCCACGCCCACACCCAGATCCAGACCCACCTGAAGGTATTAGACAGACTCTAAGTCCTGTCTCCAGCCCTGCTCTTTAATTTTTCATCAGTAAAAAGGGAAAATATAAAGCTTAAAGAAGGAAGCAAAAACTACTACACATAAAAGCTCTTCAAAAATAAAAGACTAAATAAAATGCAAAATGTTTTAGAAAATGCTCATTGTTTAAACTATCATTTTCCCCAAGGGACAGGATTCTGATTCCAGGATTAAATAGCTGAAAGATTGAATGATGTGATTCCTGCCCAAAAAACTAAAATGTCTAAGGAGTTAAGAAGAATTTATAAAGGGTTTCAACAAGTATTGTCTCTAGCATACTAAGAGAGTCAAGTTCATGGGAAAAAGCCAGGGGAAAAGTCAAGTCATATTTAATGTGAAATACAGGTATTCATCAGAGGAAATTACATGCAGAGAAGCCTATTCAAAGAAAACCTTATTCCCCCTATTGCAAATATCCAGAACTGCAAATATGTGGCCAAAATTTGGTTTTCAATAAACAGTCAACAACTTCTGTAAGCTATGATTTAGTTCTTAAGAGTCTTCACTTAGGATTAAATTGTGGATGAACCCATTTGACCACAAACCTTAGAAGTTGCACAATGTTTTCCACAAATGTTAGGTTCACTGTTCATTAGCAGAGTGTTGGATCCTGGGCCAGGGTGCCAGCTAGCCTTGTGGTGCCTTTGGGAAAGTCTGACAGTGAGAAATAAAAGTCTGTAAACTGGGCAATTGGAAAACAAAATTTTATAAGCTGCCCAAGCAATTCCACTTATTGTCGTTATTTCATCTCCCTTTGGAACATGGGATGGTTTCCTGGTTGCCTGGGCTGGTGCAGTGAGTGTCTGAAAGTCTTAGAATGGCTTTCAGTGGAATGGCTGGACTGGCCAAGAAGGTTTCTGGAGAGAGGGGCTTCTTTAATATTGGCTGTTCCCTAAAACTGTCACCCTGCTGAACTCATTCCTCTTATCCACATGCCTCGGGTGATGTCACCCAACCCTGTGGTTGCATTTGCCATCCATATGCTCCTAATGCACATTTTCCAACTTGGATCTCTAACCCAGATCTCCATCCCAGATTTGTCCATATTGAATAGCTCCACTTGGAGTCCTGCTGGCACCTCAGGCTCATGTCCCAGATGGAGCTCAACAGCTCCCTAGCCCCAGGCCTGCTCTTCCTTCTATGTTTGCTGTCTCATGGGAAGGCATCGCTGGACACCTGAGAGTGGTTTTGGACTCTTGCTGAAATTCTCATAAATACTTCTTGACTCTCTACTCTGTCCAAAGCCAGCTGTTTCATCCCCTCTTCCCACACTGCTGCATGATCACAACTGAGTGTTCCTGCCTTGAATTGATTCTCTTTGACGTAATCCTTCAGTGGTTCCCCATTGCCCACAGGAATAAATTCAGAGATGGCAGTGCAGGCCTTTTAGTCTAATGTCTGCCTCTCTCCCACTCAAACCTTACATTCTATCAACACCAGAATATTGGTACTCTACACACTCACTGTATCAAGGCCACTTGCTTCTTTCATGTGTCCCCTTACACCTGAAACGTTCTTGCTCAGTCTCACCTCCTTACTTTGTCCAGCTAACTGCTGACTCTTTCTCTTAGAAGTAGTTCAGGAGTCCGCTCTTCCCGGAAATGGTCCTTGCCTTTCCTTGTGGGGTTGGATATGGCCCCTGGGTACAACCTTAGCACCCACAGTGTGCCTCAGTCATTTCATAGATTATAGCAATCTCTTTATGTCTCACCTTACACTCATCTGTTCACTCCGTAATGAGCAGAGACTTCGTATCCTCAGTATTCAACAAAAGCACCTCAAAAATGTTTGCTGGATAAGTGAATAATGATCTAAATTTACTTTTCTGGTCCTGAAGAAACTATTTCCAAAACAAATATCCACAGTATGATACCCTATCCCCAACAAGGGGCCTGTCGGGCACCTCTGAGGGAGGTGAGCTGAAAGCTCTGCTACTTGGATCATGGTAGGGCTGCATGGCTGATGCCATAGGCCAACAATCTGAAAGACAGTGTAATAAAGGCCTTAAGAATTCAGGAAACGGATCCATAATCATGGTTTACTAGTCCGATGAATTAAGACCCTTCTGGGTCTTAACCTCTAAACCCCTGGGCCATGGATCAGTACTGGTTCATGACCTGTTAGGAACTGGGCGGCACAGCAGGAAGTGAATGGCAGCTCTGCAAGGGAAGCATCTATATTTGTAGCCACTCCCCAGAGCTAGCATCACCACCTCAGCTCCACCTCAGATCAGATTCTCGTAGGAGCATAGGTCCCTGGTGACAAATAGATTGGGAACCACCACCCTAGAGCAGTAGAAGACACTTGGGAATGCTGGAGACATTTTGTTCGTTCTGACTGGGGGATGCAGGAGGAGGGATGCTACTAGCATTTTGTGGGCAGAAGCCAGGGATGCCACTAGACAGCCTAAAAATTCTACAATGCACAGGAGATCTTCCCACAGCCAAAAATTATCTGGCCCCAAATGTAGTGATGAGGTGAAGAAACACTGCCGAGAGCTTTAGCACTTCACCTTTGCCTCAAAATTTACAATAGGCCCAGATAGAGTAGCTCTATACAGAACAGATAATCATATACACCTGCGTCTGGGAAAGGTCACCATCACTGGACCACTAAAGAAATCTGTTTGAAGTTGTGTGTGTGTGTGTGTGTGTGTGTGTGTGTGTGCACATGCGCGTGGTTCGAGGCAAAAAATTAAGGTTTCACCTAGGCAAATTTGCCCAGACTGACGCATTCCAATGTCTCAACTAAATTAGGTGGAGATATGCAAAGTTGATTCTGGACAACATTGTACTGTAGTCAAACTTATAATACACCAGCTACTCCCAGTGAACTGTCCATTGTCATGTTGGTTCCTGCTGTCTAGCCTAGTGAAGGATGTGACACTTTAGTGGCCACTTGCCCTTCACCTTGGAAACATTTCCATGAAGCCTTCCCAGGATACCAGGAAGCCCTATTTGATCCCTTTCTCTTTAATTCCATAATTCTTGTGGTTTCTACTGCACAGCCTAATGCTAAGTTACATACAGTTTGGTGTTTATCCATTGAAGTTACCTGTCACCATAACCTTATCCTGAACTGGATTGCAAGCCCTTCCAGGGGTTTCTGTGGCCCCTCAGGGCCCACCACACCACTGAATCTGTACAGAAATTCATCAAAAACATGTTTGATTGATTTCTATCTTTGAAGGAGATAATTAGCTAATTACAATAAATTAAATCCTGCTAATGAGGAAACTCTGACCCCATCAAATTTACTCTTAATGATTCCTTTTCTCTGTACATTCCTCTTCTTCTTGCAATCCTCAGACTGGGTAAGAGGAGATGCAAAGAGGGGACGATGTTGGGGCCACCAAAAAATTGAAAGGCTCCTTTCCTTCAAACCTGGCTAAGATGGGAAGTTGATAGAACACTTCCTAGATTCCTCTCATAGTCCCATGGGAAGATGCTTGGGCTTTGCTTTTTTTTGCCTTATTTCCAAACTTCTAGTTGAAATAGAAGCCAGAAGTATGTATAGACATAGAGAAGTGGTAGCAGAACCAACTGATGGGAATAGGATTTGTGGTATCCCCCCTCCTTTCTGTGTCTCATCTTCCCATTCGTATCTTTCAAAGCAGCTGTTTGAGTTATTACTCATGTCTGCTTAGGTTAAGACTTGGAATTGTAACAACTGGATATTTTCATGGTTATAACATGTAATGCTCCTACATTTGCGATGATCCTGGCAACACTTTTTACTGTCAGATACACTTGCATTAGCAGAATATAGAAAATTTTCAGGACCACTACCTAATTTCCAAGTCTGTGAACACAGAATGGGAAATACTTTCAGACACCCTCTGGTTAGAGCTTTTGGAATACACTAGTCAAGATATGGACATTAAAATGATTATTTTCTATAATCGTTTGTATTAGGTAGTCACTTTTGAATACTGGCTCATCAAAGCATAACTGAGGAGGTAGCAATTGATGTCAGATTCCTGCCTTCAAATCTTCATTAAACACATGTTCTAATTAAGATACTTATATATAATTCTAAGTTTTGATGGAATGAATCCTTGGCAAAGAGTCAGGAAAGTTTTGTCATTGACCTTTAGTAAGTCACTTTACCTCTCTAGTCCCTTTTTCTAAAACACAGATAATTGCATCTGCTCTACCTGCCTCCCAGGTTTGCTGTGAGGGTGAGCTGAGTATATGGCCATGCTCCGTCCATCTTTATCCCCTATTTAAAAAAACCTCTTAGAACCCTCTGGCTCTTTTCATTTTGTAAAGAGAGCCCATCACCTTAATATGTTCTGAAAAATTATCATAAGAGCAGCTGGAGGAAAGTGCTGAGGTGGGCTCAGTAGGAAAAGAAGGAAGCCCTAAAGCCTGGCTGCACCTCTTCACCCCTTTCTGGCCTGACTGCCTTTCACTTGTAGGCTTCCCTTTCCAATCACAGCTCCCCAGACTCCTCTGGAAAGCTGGAGACTTAGCGCCTCACAGATGCTGGCTGTTAGCAGCCAATGTTCTCAGGGTGGCAGAGTGAGGCAGAATAATGCCTTTCCTGAGTATCTCCTGCCCAGCAGCCCCTGTACCTTCCCAGGTGGCTCAGTGCTTTTATTTCATGCTGGGGAACCAGACCAGCAAACGTGGGCTTCCAGGCTCCCGCAGAAGTTGAGTCTTCTTCCCACCCCCAGTCTCTCCCACGGCATTGCCCGCCAGCCTGGCTGAGATCCTGCATTGTGCTGAGGAGTAAGGAACTAAGTGTTGGTGGGAAATATTGTGCAATTCCAAGGGATTATGGTAATGTGTATTCATCCTCAATTTAATCATAAGTAGAGACAACTAAACACTAGATTATAGACATCAGAAATTGTTGATTGTTTACTAAAACCCAGTGTGATCCAAGAGTACATATTCATTAAGGGAAAAAAAGGAAATGCTTTTAAACATCCCTACTGCATATAATTTACTCTGATGAATACCCACAGAGTATGTGTTTCATATCAAATACAAGTTAATTTTCTCTCTGGCTCTTTCCCATGAACTTGCCACTAGGCCATAACTATTTAATCTCACTAGCCCTGAAGTTCTAGAAAATCCTTACTAAATTATAATTCCGTAATACTTCCCTCTCATTTTATCCCTATTCTTTATTTCATTCTATCAGAAACTACTTTTGGCTCTGTTAGCTCCTCCACCTTTTATCACGTCTTTCCTGGGGTCCTGCACATGAGACATCCTCAGAGTCATCTCTCTGTGCTATTATCTCCTCAGCAACCTCCTTCCATCAGTCCTCTGTCTGACCTCCAGAGAACCCGCTCTTATTTCCATGTCATATATATAACCGGCAATGAACCCAGACATGTTTGTTTAAATGCTTTAACATGCAATTTTGGGGATTACCATCAAACCCTATTCTTCAACTTTTCCTGTTACATGGGATCCCTCTGATTTACATCTTATACAAGAATCCCCACCTTTCAGTGGGGATACCAATTCTCATTAGCAGATCCATGGTATCTACTCTGAAAGAGTAAAGAACTACTCTTTTTAGGAACAGAGATTAAATTTACGATGTTTAACTGAATCATTAAAATATGGCAAGATGCCATTGATGCTCTATCAAAAGCTACCCCTTCACCCATCACGTGTGCTCTGGGACCTTCTTGTCTTCTCAAAACCTTCACTCTTGCAGCTTCCTCCCTCTACTTTGCAACTTCATTTCCTCTCTCTCTATTGGATCATACACATAAACAAACATGCTCCAGTATCTTTCATCTTTAAAAAAGCAAAACTGTCCTTTGACTCCAGGTCCCCTCTAGCTGTTGCTCCTTACTTCTTCTTGGTGGTTTGTCTTTAGTCCCTGTCTTAGATCCCTCACTTCCCATTCTCTCCTTAACCTGCTCCAGTTGGGTAACGTAAAAAGTAGTCCAACTGAGTGGTCATGTGCCCAGTTAAAGTGTGAGGAGGGAATTCTGTTACTAGTAAGAAGGAGAGGACATATTCTGGGGGACAGTTATCAGTCTACCATATTATGCTGCTCCAGAATACTTCAAGGACTTCAGAATGTTGTAACTTGATTTAGGGTAAACTTGCTTTTTCCTTCTTCTTTTTTTTTTTTAACTAAAAATATCTTTTTGTCTTTGTTATTGAACAAAAAGCTGTCTAGCTTATCTAGGTTGACAGTTATTTTTTCATAAAATAGTATTCCTCTGTCTCATTTTGCAACTAAGAAGTTGGTTAATAGTATAATTGTTATTCCTTTATACATAAACTGTCTTTTATCCTTGGCTGCTTTGAATATCTTTTTTTTTTTTTTTGTCTTTGATGATTTTCAGTTTCATCATGCTGTGACTTGGGGTTGACTTCTTGTTATTTAGCTTGGTATTCACTTAATTTCTAAATCTGAGGATTTAAAGTTTTCATCAACTCTGGAAAATTTCTTGCTTTTTAGTGTTTTATGATTCTTTTTTCTTTTTACAGAATTCCAATTCACTGTGATTTAAACCTTCTCATTTGATCCTTTATCACATCTCTTTCTGTCTCATCCATATTTTTCATTTCCTTGTCTCTCTCTGCTACATTCTGAGTAAGATCTTTTGGTATTTTTCTGTTCATAAGTCTTCCCATCCTTATATTTGCAACAAAATTAAGTATTCTATTAAAGCATGGTATAGTCTTATTTAAAATTTCACACACACACAAACACACACACTGTTATCATTGAGCAGATTTCAGCATTAAACGGTTGCACAAATCAAGATCGAGATGTTTATTTATTAATAAATTAGTCCCAAAATTTATATCCAAATGATTTCTATGCTGTTGGGGTAAAATATCATCTCATGTCTAAGTAGAAAGTTGTGCAGATGCCTTCTAAAAACGTTTATTTTAAGTAGCTTTACAAAAGGAAACTTTTTATTTAGAAGTCCCAGCCTTCCTTCCTCATTTTGCTGTAATCTATAAGCATTGAGTAGGATTTACACTAGTCAGTGGAAATTCCAGGGTTAGAACTTATTCTTTTAGTCCTACTTAACAAAAGGGTTGAATGTTCCTCCTGTCCCACATGTTATACAGTGCTGCTCCAGTACTCAACTCCAAGGGAGACAGATTTAGTTGGATGCTTATTTATGGCCTGAACACATACAAAGACAGAAAACAGAATTTTCCAGGCCCAGGAAATGATGATCGTCTTTTCCAATTCTTTCAGTTATGTCTAATCTGCCTTTTAATTTATCCATTGTGTTTTGATTTCCATTATTATTATTATTATTATTATTATTTTATTTTTAGAAGTAGTTTATTTTTTTCAAATCTGTCTTATATTTCGATAGTATCTTATTTCTTGCTTCTGCTTTTAATTCTCTGTTTTATGTATTAAAACCTTGTAAGCTGCTCATTTTAGAGTCTAAAAGCGATAATTCTAATATCTGATATCCTTGGGGGATCTAACTCTGCTTTTGCTGCTTCTGCTGACTCTTGCTCATCGTGACTTATTCACTCGTATGTTTTATAACTGGGGTTGTGAGCTCCTGTCCTACTTATTGAGCCATATTTTGTGGAATCTTGGGAAGCTTTGGTTAAGTGTGCAAAACTTCATAATGGTTTTACATTTAATTCTGCCAGGTGCCCTCAACCTAAGACCTTCTAAGTTAAAGTTCTCAGTTCTTGGGTTTCTGGACAGCCCAGGTGATTTAAATTCATCCCCCAAATCCACATGAGGAAAGGTCATGGCTATATGTTTTCAGGAAATTTTTTCCCTCACATCTAAAGTCAAGGTCAAAGCAGGTAAGTTTCTTTGTCGTGCCTTTGCTGGTGTGAAGAGTTTTTCAGCTCTCCCTGTATACTAATGGTTACATATATATGTGGGGGCCTTTTTTCCAACTTCCCAATCTGTATGGAACCAAGGCCTTGTCTCACTCCATGAGGCCATTAAAACCCATGGCTCTTAGAAACTTGAGATTGATAAACTCCTTCATGGTGGTCTATGTATAGAAGCTGCCAGAAACCTGCTTACCACTGTGGTTGTCTGGTCTCTCTTTATTTTTGACTCCTGAGAATTTCCCCTGCCTTACTGAAAGCACAGTCACTTGCAGCATTCTTCATAATCGCCAAGACGTAGAAACAACCTAAGTGTCCATCGACAGAAGAATAGATAAAGAAAATGTGAGATAGATAGATAGGTAGATAGGTAGACATAGATATAAATACTACTCAGCGATAAAAAAAAAAAGAAGGAAATCCTGCTATTTGTGACAACATGGATGGACCTTGAAGGCATGATCCTATGTGGAATGTCAGGCAGAGAAAGACAAATAATGTATAATCTTACTTATATGTGGAATCTAAACAAAACAAAACAAACTCATAGCAAAAGAAGTCAGATTTGTCATTACCAAAGGTGGGGGGCAGATGATGGGGAAACAGGGTGAAGGTGGTCAAAAGGTACAAATTTCTGATTCTAAGATAAATAAGTTCCTGGGTGTAATGTACAGCATGATGATTATAGTTCACTGTATGGTATATTTGAAAGTCGCTAAGAGAATAAATTTTAAAAGTTCTCATCACGAGGAAAAAAAATTTTTTCCCTCTTTTTTTTTTTTTGTAACTATATGAGGAAATGGATGATAACTAAATTTATCGTGGTAATCCAATGCACAATACATAAAAATTGAATCATTATGCTGTACACATTAAACTTATACAATACTGTATGTCAATTATATCTCAATAAAATGGAAAGAAAAAATTTTTTTAAAAAGAAAGTGCAGTCACATATCTAAAAGAAAAGCTTTAAAAATTATTGTAGCCAATATTTTTAGTTGTTTTATTTAGCATTGTTTTTGCTACTCCACCATAATGCTAGAAAAGAAAGTTTTCTTATATTCAAAATCACATTTTCCTTAGGGGAAAAAGTCTTTGGTAGAAAAAAAATATTACCATTACTAAAACAAGCAAACAAACAAAAAACCTTAGAAGTCAAAGTACCTACATATATAAATGTTGGTTATATCTTGGATTGAGCTATAAACCCAGACCTGGTAATAGGGAAATGCCTACATTAGGCTACACTCTATTTAGGCAACTTTAACTTACATAATTTCATTTAAATAAATAAATAAATATATATATATACATATATATATATATATACATATATATATATGCAATTTCATTTAAATCTATCTATCTATCTATCTATCATCTATCTATTTATCTATCTCCTTCCTTGCCTCACTAACATGAGTTCCTTTCTAGTATTAGTATAATTATGTGAGCCAAAAGAGAGACTGGTTAAGAAGTATACAGGATCACAGAACAAAAATGATATTGCTAATTAAGAGAATGAGTTTCACTGAATGCCTCAGAAATCCCTGGTAAGTGTAATGCCACTGTTTTGCAGGAAATGGGCACGCGGATACTAGATGCTAACTAGGTCAGACTCACTCGTAGTCAAGTGTAATTGTTATTTGGAAGAATGATTTGCACGGCAGCACTTGCAAGTGATGGTGCATGATTGTCCCACCACAAATAAGACCCTGTGGTTGCCCAGGCATAGATAGCTACCTTGGTAAATACACCTCTCAATTTCCATTGTACACATTGACTTAAACAGCTAGTTCCTAAAACCTGATCCATTGACCTTGCAAAATAGAAACTGCTTCAAGTGTAAGATCAGCAATGGTGTTCTGTAGAACAGCTCTAAATTATCTGATGGAAAACTCCTTTATCTTGGCTGGTGAGAGCATATGCTTAGATGCTGTGGCAGGGCCTTGGAGGAACATTTTCAACACTCATTGTTCACTAGTTTTGCTCCTTTCAATCCTAAGTGGTCCAAAGTGTGAGTGTGTGCGCACACGCATTTGTATGCCATTTTCATATCACTTTTCCCCTGTCGATATTGGCAATAGTCTTGGGAAGCAGTAGAAAGCAGTAGTTGGGCTTTGATGTCACACAGTCTGAGTAAAAATCCTAGGGCTGACACTTACCAGCTATGTGAACTTAGAAAATTACTTAACCTCACTGAGCTCAATTCCCTCAAATGGAAAACGTGGATAATAATAGTGCATATCTCATACAAGGGCTCAATAAGATAAGACAAAACCTTTAACACATTTCTTGGACATGTTAAGCACTCGAAAAGTGTAAGCCTCTCCTTTTATGAGTGGTGATGCGAGTAAGGGTAGAACAGCTGTGGAAAAAGTGAGCAAGAGAAAATGCCCCAGGCTCCGGTTTCACTTGACCTAGCATTCTGTTTTTTTTTCCTTCTTCCTAATTAATTCCTTGTCCACAGCACAAGACATGGAGCTGTCCTGTATCCTGCTTATATCCTGGTCCTGCCATTTACTAGTTGAGTGACCTTGGAGAAGCATATTGCTTAGAATGAGTCATAAAGTATCACATCTCTTGGCTTGACACCTGAAAGTTTATTTTGCACTTATGCCTGGTTGGCTGTGGGTCCAAGAAAGCAGCCTTCTCTGCAGTTGGCTAAGCAGTACAGGCTGTTCACATTTCACGGCTCCCAACACGAAGTCTCCACAAAAGGCCTTGGTAGAGGAAGAGGGAGCCTAGAGAGCCCACCCCGCTCATCTGTGTGTCCACACAGTGCTTCCTCTAGCAACCCATAGGTCAGAACTAGTCTCAAAACCTTGCCTATGGCCAGGGCACTGGGATGGGAATGTAGGAGCATTACGATTGACGAGCATTACTGTTTCTGTCACAGCAAGTCTCAGATCTCTGTGCCTTGTCTTCCTTACCTACAAAATGGAAATTATACCTCCCAAGGCTGTCATGAGAATTAATAGTACATACAGAGGACTGATAGTACTTTTGTCAGGGTCCTGACAGAAAAGAGATGGCACTCTGACAAAATTTATTGCTCTAGAAGAAAATGAGTGATGGGACTAGATACAGAGTTGTGGGCAGAGGTAAAGGAACAATTAAAGGATGGTGTCTAAGGTCCAATTTCTTAGAAGCATGCTAAACCCAACTCTAAATCAGAGGGCAAGGGTGATGCAGCGTTCTGAACACAGAGCAGGGCAGATCTGAGAGGGAGTGAGGGGTGGCAAATAGAAAATACCAGCACAGTATACGACAAACATTCATTAAAACAATCAGTCTACATCACCATTCAGCTAGGTTTGTAGGGTGTTGGTGACTTACCACCGCTCAACATTAAATTGGCTTCATTCTCTGATCTATCTCTCTTGCTTTACTGAAACATCTAGTAGAAAGGAATGTGACTGCAGACACCATGTTTTAGCACAAATCCAGAGGGATGTGGATCTGTGACAACTGTCACAGTCACAACACACATGTCCTTCGGATGGTGCTCGGGTCCAGTATTCATCTTGTTATGGAACCCTAGGAATTCAATTCCCACAGTTTAGGGACTCATTGCTTCTCTCCTGAACTCTTGTAGTAGCCTCCTAATTGGCCTCTCTGCTTTGTGCTGACTCCATTCTAAAGGTATTACTCCTATTATAAAACCTTCAACGCTCTCTCTTTCACAGAGAAATATGTCCAAACTCCTCAGCCTGTTACTCAAAGTTACTGTTCTCTCTCACATCCCACCACACCCTCCACCTAAGGACCACTTCAGCCATACCTAAAGAGTCATGACTTCTAACATTTCCCCTCCCACACCCATGGTCGCTTGCTGAAGTCCTACACACCCTCTGAGGGCCAAGTCAATGCCAACCTGTATCAAAGTCCCTCTCTTGAACTTCTTTGCAGGAAAAAGTCTTTTTCCCCCCCTCCACGTTCTTGTATGACTGTTGTCTGTCTGATGCTTGTAATGTATGTATGTTTTTGTCTCCTTTATTAGATTACAAGCATTACTGAGATCACCTTCATTCCTGTATCCTTCTCATGATGCTCAGCATGGCATTTTGCATGCAGTAGAAACTCAATAAGTATTGGTGAAATTGAAGTAAATCCATTTTGAATCTTTTTCAAAAGTAACTCTGATAAGAGCTATGAAAAGCAAATGTTCATTGGCGGCCCTTAATTTACATCTCTCTTTAAAAAAAAAAATCCAGAACCTCAAACTTATACCAACAGAGGGATATGCAGCCATAGAAATCATAACTTGGGATATGCGGGTTGGTTTATGAGGCAGGTAGGTCTTTCTTCCACCCCTGTGAGAATCGTTAAAAGAACGTGAAGGAGCCTACACTGCTTTAGTCTGCACCAGAGTCAGGGTTCTGTGAGGTGGCCCTCTCCTTTCACCTTTTGCTTTGCACAGCAAAGGCAACAGTCTGATTCTTGCATTGGCTTGTGACCTTCCATGTCAAAATCAGCATGGCACAGAGACAGAAGGGCTGGCTCTCCCTAAGGTGCCTGTCAAGATGGACTCATAGGTTCCCTTCAGGAAGTTTACACACACAGGACCCCCAGCAGGAATGTGTGTGCTGCCAGGATCCCTGCTTACCTCCTGCAAGCCTTCTAGCTAACAACATATTTGCAAAGCTGTCTTTATCTTTATAGCTGAATTGCCAAGGAGGCTTTGGTTTCCTCCAATAGAGTCTGGGAAATGTGGACAGCCTCTTTTACTGAGATGGTTCAAAGCCTCAGCCCCCCACTGCTTTGTTCTCTCAAGGGTCATTTCCTGTTCCCCTGACCTGCCCCCTGCTGCT
This sequence comes from Eidolon dupreanum, assembly GCA_028627145.1. Taxonomy (NCBI): domain Eukaryota; kingdom Metazoa; phylum Chordata; class Mammalia; order Chiroptera; family Pteropodidae; genus Eidolon; species Eidolon dupreanum. The sequence goes on along the minus strand of CM053508.1, from coordinate 45,553,500 downwards.
GGCCCAGAATATTAGAAGACAGATCATCCCTGTCTCTCTTCTTTAAGCAGCAGCTTAGAACTAATATCCTGTGTTTGTGTAGCATGTTCCAGCCAAGATTTTCAAAGCCCTTTGCAAACATCAGCTCATCATTATTGCATCTCTCCCTTTTCTCACCATGTCATGTCAAGGAAACTGTTGAAAGGGCACAATGTATTATGAGTTGGGGAAAATAGCATTTGAAATTCAAAATAGGAGGTTAAAAGATGAGAAAGGTCAGAAAGCCTAAACTCCCAAGTAAAATTAACTCTGATTCTAAATCAAAATTTTCCCTTGTTTGACATTCCAACCACCTGCTGCTTTCTTGGTGACATTTCAGTATGGTGCAACTGTTTTGTAACACTGTTTTGGGGGGTGGCAGTCTAACTGTGTTTTGCCAGCCTGTTAATATCATTGAAAACATGACTTGATTTTTTGTAGAACAGATTCCATGCATTTGTGAAGCCTATTACAACTCTGACTCAGCTGGTAGGAAATAAGCACCTACTACTTTCATATACTTTAACTCATTAATCTTCCAAGTAAACTATCCATTTTACAGATGAAAAACTGAGGTCTCGAAGCTGAGCCAGATTCCTGAGTCCACAGCCCATTCTACTGGTCTAGGTTCTATTGAATTTGATGGGATTCATGAAAGGCTTTGCAGACTGCATAGGTTCCCATTTGCCTGTCTATCTCAATTGCTTGTTTTTGGGCCTGCAAACAGTTAAATGGACTTCTTTAGATTCTAGCTGTTTTGCCTTCTTCCTTGGCCTTGGTCTTTGAGCATCTCTAAAGATTAAGCCCAGACCTTCATTCTCCCCCTTCAGCCATTACTCCCTCTGGGCTTATCCTATCTTAAAATTTAGAAGTTCACCTGGCTTTTATCTCAAACTCCATTTGTCCTGCCCAGCCCAGCCAGATAAATCCTATTAAGGGTAAGCTCAGATCACCATACAAACCTGCTCAAAGCACGGGCCTGGCACCCTCCCACAACCTACCAAAATAAGGAAACTTCACTTTCAGCTCTTCACAATATCACCTCGATGTACCCAGAGCTTAATTTCCCACTGCTCCTTTATACATAGCCTGTGCTCACATTCCAACCAGGCTTCATGCTAACACAAGAGACACTCCAAACCTTGCCAGTCCATACGTTAGTATCCACTTACACTATTTCCTCTCCCTGGAATGCTTTTCCCACCTCCCACTTCCACCAGCCAAATCCAAGTCTTTCTTCAAAGCCTATTTCCAGTGCCACTTCCTTCATGAGGCCTATCCCTGAGGCCCCAATCCTACATGTGTTCTTTGAAGATCCTTCCGTGTATTCTCTTACACGATTCGTCTTATGCTATCTTGTAGCATAACTCTTGTTGTCTAATCCAAATGCTACTTGTATTGTAAATTCTTGAAAACAAGTCTGTGTCTCCTTTCTTTTTGTTTCTGCCACAGTATATAGTATGATACTTGACATAATAGATGCTAAACAAATGGATGAATGTTTGCACTACTAAGTATTCAATTCAATCTATCAATATTCCAAGTTTGTATTCCAGATGACGTCAAGAAAGTATATGATAACATCTTACCTTAACCTGGAACATAAGGTCAAAAACTGAACTAACTCTTCCCCCACCCTACCCCTGGCCCCAGCTTCATTTATTTTTTCCTTTTTGTTTCACAAACCCTCCCTGCTTTTATTTTGTAAGAGTTATTTCATATAGGCTGGATGAGCATCAGTAACTTGATCAAGTAGCCAAGTTCCCAGGACCTAATATCCATGGATTAATCCACATCACAAAATTATAGGATGTCAGAACTGGAAGCGACCTTGCTGCAACCCTTTCATTATAGATGTAGAAACCAAACCCCCAATGGGGATTTACAAGAACTAGAGGCAGAACTATCACAAGACTCCAGTCTTCTTACTCTTGGCCTAGCTCTCTGTCCTCATTAGATATGACGTGACCTTCCTAAGTTCTTTTGTTTTTCCAGGTGCTGCAGGTGGTTATTTTTCAAGTGACTGCATGTTCCAGCATCGCTTCTTCTCTGACTCCCACAGAGTGATATTTGACAATACAGGCCTTTGGAATCTGTGGCACAGAGCTTAGACAAAGCTATTGCCTTTACCAGAATGGTCTGCTGTACTGTAAAGCTCATTAACTCTGCCCCAGTGGCTGATAAGCCTGTTTCTCTAGAAACTTCCTAGTAGTTAGCTAGTAGGAACTTTCCACTACTAACCAGCACTAAACTCAAATTCTCTTCATTTTATCTAATATCCCCTACAAAGCTAAAGATAATCCAAGATACTTTAGGGTTTTGAATAGTTAATCAACTCAAAAAGAGTTATTCTAAGCATGATTAGAAATGACCAACAGCCCATTGAACACAGTTTGAACCAAACAATATACACTGTACTTGCGCTAAATCATCTAAACTCACAGACAGCCTCAGTGTGACACTGATTAGAAATTACTCATGTACATCTGGTCTGCTGAGCTAAACAGAGCCAGAGAGCTCTTCCAGCTGGCCCTTCTCTCTCCTGGGCAGGAAGATGGGAGAAAAATATCACTTTTGAATACTAGTTATGTAATTTACATATGTGATCTCATTGAATTTGATACTGTCAATAACTCTGTGTGATAGTATTATCATTTCACTAATAATAGAAGTGATACATTAAAAAGCATAGCATTTCTTAGGCTGACGTAACTAGAAGCAGAGCCAGACTTTAAGCCCAGCTATCCCTCTGGCTCCAAAGTATTTTTTTCCTTCCTTCCTTCCTTCCTTCCTTCCTTCCTTCCTTCCTTCCTTCCTTCCTTCCTTCCTTTTTTTCCTTCTTCCTTCTTCTTTCTTTTTATCTTTTTTAGAAGCCAAATGCCTTTTTCAACTGAAATAATATACAAATCCGAATATATAAGACATATAAGAGCAGAGCTGCCTTGATTTATTCAGAATTGACAAAAACTGGAAACACCTCAAATGACCATCAATAGGTGAATAAATGAGCCAACTGTGGTATATCCATACAATGGAATATAACTCAGCAACAAAAAGAAATGAAATACTGGTACATGCAGACCATGGATAAATCTCAGATAATTATGCTAAGTCAAAGAAGCTAGATACAAAAGAGTATATACTGTATTATGTATATATTCACATGGAAATTTGGAAAAGGCAAAACCAATCAACCTATGGTGACAGAGAACAAATTGGTGATTGGCTGGTGTCGGGGCCAGAGTGGCTGAGAGAAGCTTGATCTGCTTTGAGGGTAATGGAAAGGTTCTTTATGTTGATTGTGGTGGTGATGTATACATTTGTCAAAACTCACTGGACTTCACACTTAAAACAGGTACAATTTATTGCATGTAAATTATGCACCAATAACATTAGCTTGTTTGTTTTATTTTAAAAGCAGAGCTACTTTAATTGAGGAGGGGATGACCAATCCCTCCCAGGCCCCTCAGTGACCCTTCGACCCCCAAAGGGACCTTGGTTGTGTTTTGTGGAAATTTATAACTTCGGGAAGCCTTTGACCACACCAAGCTGTCTCACCCACCATAAATATTGGCCAGGCAGTTGAAACTATATAAAGGGCATAAGATCTGTTCATTCTCCAGTAAACCACTTCAGCATTCTTACAGAGGGCTGCATCAGTAAGCCCTATCCATGACAAGAAGAGGCTTCTGTTTCAGCTTTATTCTCTGTACTTTGCAAAGAATGATATTGCTGAATTAGGAATTAATAAATGAAGCAGGAATTTCATGAGTGTGTATGTGTATGGTGTGTGTGTAATGGGTATAAATTTGATTCACACCACATGGATACAGGAAATTTATGTTTTATTTTTCTAAATGAAATTATATACAGCTCAATTTCCACTGACCAGAGGAGTGGGATGACAGTGTCAGTTTTTATTGCCTCAGGGCCATGCAGGAGTCTGGAGTGTTTATCAGTCCAGAGGATTTGAGGAAGTAGCTCTATCCTTGAGTCCACCCTGGTATCAGCTAGGTATTTAGTTCCTAACTTCTAGGGGTCCATTTCAAAGGTCAGTGGCTTTGATCCCTCCCTGCAGCAAAGAGATCTTGCACCGGGCTCCCAAATGGACACACCTAGTATTCTGCCTCCCCAAGCCACCTTGAAATCAGGAGTGCTAGGCAAGAAGGGCTTGGTCACTTCTACCTCCAGTGAGTGGCCTTCAACATCCCTCCCTTCCCCAATTCCATCCCCCAGCCAGGCTGCTTAGATCTCCTCAGGTCTTTGGAGCCCTCTACAGGACAATTCACCCTAATCTCCCTAATGGGTCTGAAACGCAAAAGCTGGCAATAGTGGGGTGAGGGAGTGGAGTGGAAAGGTAGGGGGAGAGGACAGCATATCCCTGTCCTTCCTTCATCTGAAGGGAGACTATAAAGGAGAGTTTTTTTGCTCTTTCTTTTCCACAGCAGGAAAAGAAAGCCGAGATGGGAGTTTCTTTATTATAACTTAACTAATTGTGTATGAGAGTTTATATTTATGCAAGATTCATGAAGTAAAGAGCCACATTGGTCTCATTCACAATTATGTCTACTGCACTAAGCTTGAAATAGTATAGGTGATCAATAAATATTGTATATTCATGAATGAATGAATTAACGGATGGAATAAATAAATGAATGAATAGAAAATGGCCCAAAGGACACACACCAAATGAGAATTGTTCTTTGGAAAATAGAATTCTGTGGCGGGGGTTTCATTAGTACTTAAACTTCTGTATTGTTTGTACTGCATAAAATTGTATTTAGTGACTTTATAATGTTTGTATAGTTGTAAGTAATAAGCACACGTAAAAGTTTTATTAGAATCTTGCTGTAAGAGGGAAGCTGTCTGGCAGCCATGATTCACATTTAGTAGGGTTATATTATTGGATGATGTAAGGGCAGAAAAATTTTCCTTCTACTCTTCTACATTCTTTGGCTGGTCTAATAATTAAATTGACATATTACAGATTAACAGGAGAAAAACAAATTTAATTTCATATGTACAAGTGCTCCAAAGCTATGAGACTAAAGTGCAAGTCAGGCAATTGAGGCTTCTATGCCATCCTGAGCGAAGGAACAGGATAAGGGTCTCAGTTTCAAAGGGGAGGAGGGTAATTTACAAGAGCAAAGAAGAGCGGATGTTTGGTAATTAGAAGTTTGTACTGCCACAGACAGTTTGTACTGCCACAAATTATCTTTGATAATAGTTCTCTTTCTGAGCCAGACCTATCTAAATTATTCTAGGTAGTTACGAGAGAGGTTAAAGTTTTTCCTGACTCTGTTGGGTCTCAACTGTCTTCAGCTCAAAATAATCCACATGCCAAAGTGGAATGTTTTAGGGTGGCATATTCTGCCTCTCTTCAAGGAGAAAATCTTAAGATAACCAATGTTAGGCCAGAGTAAGAAGCGTCAGAGTGTTTGATTAGAAGTCACTAGATATGTGACTAACAGCCAAGTGAGTGACTGGTTTCTCAGAACACAATTTAATCTTTGTAAATTTAATGAGAAATTATTTAAACATTTTATAGGGAATAAATTATATTCTCAGGAGGTGTGAATTATATCAATGTAAATTATACCTCTTCCAAACCAGGCAGAGAAAAATTGTTCTACATTTGTGAAGCTTCTAGTCACCCTGAGGAGTTCAGAAGAGAAAAAAACAAAAAACAAAAAAACAAAAAAAAAGTATGTAAGCTAAAATCCATACACATCAAAGGAACCTCTTGGAAGCTATGAGTGCTTCGAATGACCTTGTCACGAAAACATTTTATCTCCTCTTAACTCATTAGACTATTATTATTAGAGGAAGTTCTTTGGTTTCTCTGAAACCCCCAAGAAAAACCATGCTGAAGCACCAGGAAGAGATGGAGCTGATCAAAGCCAGACCAGCAGAGAGCAGCAGCTCTCCACCCACTGGAATTACCTGCGGCACTTTCTCATTGCATGAGGACTCTTAACTCAGGTAGGTGAATGAGAGCAGAACATCTGGGTGGGTCTAAGCACTCTATGTTTTTAAAAATTAGTGGTTCTCAAACTCTAGCATGCATTGAAATCATATGCAGGGCTTTCCTCACAAGAGGAAAGGAGAGCAGATTGCTAGGCCACTCCCAAGATTTGTGATTCCTAGTTCTGGGGTAGAGCTTGAGAACTGGTGTTGCTAACAGGTTCCCAGGTGATGATGATCTAGAATATTCTAACCTTCACATAATTCTTGTAGATTCTAATACTGACATAGAACGGTGGTTCTCTACTTGGGTTTGCACACTGGAATCACCAGGGCACTCGTTAACTTATACTAAAATCAAAAATGGAACATGACATTATTTGTTTACGCCATGAGCAATCTTTACTAAAATTGAACTGGACTTTCAAATAACAACTAAGAAAAGCTTATCCATTGTGCTATGATTGAATGTTGTACATAGGATGTTTATTGAAAGGCAAAAGTGTAGGTAGAGGAAAGGAGTGTCATCCCAGGACAAAATCAGCAGGGGAGTGTGGAGCAGGTGGATGTGTTATGGGCCACAGTCTTTATGACCAACCTAGGGGATAAGCTAAAGTTTCTGTAAGTTCACTGAGTGAAGTGGGCTTCTTAGTCACTGTTCCCATTTATTTTGAGAGCTGTACTTACGACAGAATAAGCACAGCAAGAACAGAGTCAGGCAAGTGAAGCACTTACCTTGGGCTCAAAACTGAATGGGGTGCCAAAAAAATCAGTAATTTATCCAAATAATTATCTTCAAAAATTTTAATTTTTAAATAATTATAGACTCACAGGAATTTGCAGCAATGATATTCCCTCAATGTTGACATCTTATATAGCTATAATACAGTATCAAAACCAAAAAGCTGACACCAGAACGTTACTGCTAACTAGACTATAGATGGCCATTTTTTTAAACCTGTATTCATATGTGTGTATAGCTGTATGGTTTATGTGTACAGCTAAATGCAATTTAAGATGAATAATATTTTAATGCAATAATTCTAAAGCTCAAAATTAATGCCAAAAAGTCATGGTGAGCAAAATATCAAAAATTTAGATAAAGACAGAATCAGTAATAGCTCTGCTAATCACACTGGAGACTGAGGTGAAGTAAAAACCAGTAACACTTTGTTCATCATGGATTTTTTCCCCATTAATTTTTATTTTTTAAAATATTGAATTAAAAGATGATTTATCTTGGCTGCTCTGGCCCCCTTAGATTTTGTGCTCGAGATGAGTCCTTCCCCCTGCTCGCTCTGCCCCAGCCCTTGGAGTTAAGAGCACCCTGGCAGTGCTCTGTGCAGGACTGCTTAAGACAGGAAGGGAGGGAAGGAGTTCTTCCTGCTGCTTTTCTCTGAAGCCATCTGCTCTGCTTTGTGGGCCAAGCAGGGTAGCGCTGGTACTATGATTCAGCCCTAATTACATTTTGCCAGACACAGGGCTTCTTTCTTGAGGCCAGACGGATCACAGTAGTCAGTGGCTCTGTCCCCTCCCTCTAGCCTCCTGGCCAGCTCTGGAACAGGGCACAGCTCTCCACCCAGCTAAGCCATCACCAGCCAAGTAAAGCAGGCCAATATCTTTACCTCTTCTCCACCCCTCCCATTCCCTGGTATTAACCAAAAGCAGAGACCACACATGCTCCACTAAAAGCAGGCTGTCTACCTACTTTAGCATGGGGATGGGAGTGAAAGGTGGAATCCTAACTTTGAGTGAAGGCTGAAGCATTTGATTAATATGTTAGGCTGAGAACCTATAGTGACTACAGGGCTGTCTTTTATCTAAGAGTGAGCAGAGAAGTCAGGGGTCTGCGCAATTTTCCATCCAAGGCCAAGGACAATTACCTTCAATGAATACATTTAGAAGGACAATTGGAGAGAAAACAAGTTTGTTTTGAGCACATCCCATGTGTCATTAGTTAACCAAAGGTTCTGATGTGATGTAATGATGGTAAGAGCTAAATACCGAACACTAAGTACAATGGAAGTAGCTCTTATTCAACATAAGGCACTTTCTGAATGCTGCTGTGGGCAAAGCACTGTCTGAGACTACAAATATTTAGAAAAGGTAGTTTTTGACCCCTAGGGCTGGCAACCTAAAGAAGGAAGACTACCTTGGGAGGAAAAATTTCCTTTCTTCCTTTCTAGGTTTTTTGATTGGTGCAATAATTAAATTAACATAAGGCTGATGAACAAGGGAAAAACAAATTTAGTTACATATGTATGGGAGCTCTATAAAAATATGAGACACAAAAGGCAGCCAGGTAATCAAAGCTTATATACCATTCTGAGCTAAGGAAAGGAAGGAGTAGGGGGCTGAAGATATAAAGGTGAGAAAGACCTTTCACGGGAAGGCAGAGAAGATGTTTGTAAAACAGAAGTTGCCCTGTTATACAGGTAAGTTTCTTAGGTAAAAAGGTACCTCTGATAATATCTCTCATCCTGGTACAGGCCTCCTTTCCAATGTAAATTTAAGCAATTGAGGGAGAGGTAAAGAGCTTTCCTGAATCTGCTGGGTTTTGATAACCTTTAGCTCAAAATAATCCTTATGCCAAAGAGACATATTTTGGGGTAGCAAAACCTGTTCTAGTTCAACCAACATAAACATGAGTAACTCTAACCCCAGGTTGACCAGGAAGATGGCTGTCTGTCAAGGTCTACACCCCTTACTGAGGAAAGCATTGGCAACAAGTGTGTGCTCTGTCAAGGGTAGAAAGTATCCAGGGAAAGGGATAGCTTATGCTTCTTTCAGCTATTTATTGCCTGTCCTGCTATTTGCAAGTACACTACTCATGTTTATTTTATCACTTGGTGTTGTTTAACACATAGAAAGCCAAGTTCTTATAAACAGGAGTTTGCAAGCTCGTGTACAGGAAGAAATTGAAAACATATGGAAACTTGCACTAATTTTGGTTCCAACGTTTTTGGGACACAATTTGTTTTCGAATCCAAATGACAGCAGAATGTGAGGAGAGAAATCAGAAGGGAAAGAATTGGTTCTGATGGAGTCACTGTCTTCTACAGAGTTTAGCTAAGTCTCTTGACTAATGTTCATCTAGTAGAGGCAAAAAAGAGGGATGGCAACCTTCTTATTCTTCCATCATCTTGTCCTGACCACTGCCCAGCCACTCTCTCTCCAGGACGCCTTCTCTTCCATCATATGTTTATATCACATGTGACTGGTATGAGAGGATACACAGGACCCGCCTAGAATTCTGAGTGAAATAAAGAAGAGTTGTTGTGGCCAGTATAGAATAGACCAAACCAAGTATGCTCTCTTAAGGCTGTTTATTAGTTGGCGGCTGTCCTTGCCAGGAGCAGCCCCGAAATGTAGAGGTACAAGGGTTTTAAACCCTAAATCCCATTCTTCATTCTGTCTGAACACAAAGGTCTATCTTTCTTCTATTCATTACCTAACAACCTATAGGTCAGGTGTGCAAGGGGGGTACAGAAGCAGAAAGCTCATTATTAGAATGTTATGTTTCCATAGTCAGTAGTCTATGTTCCTATGGTGATAGTCAAACAGTAATTTCCAGCTTATATACAATCAATTGTTTCTCATGCCACACATGCAAGCAGGGTTATTACACAAGCTAAAATCAGCAGTTAGCGTATGAGCTCATTGTTACAAATTTCATGATTAACAGATTGCGGTTAAGGGTTCCAGGTATTGCCTTCCTTTGTCAAGTTTCAGGTTTGAATTAACTTTTACTCTTATCACATTTCAACAGGCTGTCACAGAGTCTAAATGCAATCAGTAGTCATGGGGATGCAAAATACAACGTAGGTAATACAGTCGGTAATAACGCAATAACTATGTATGGTGTCAGATGGGTACTAGACTGATTGGGGTGCTTGCTTCATAAGTTATTTAAATGTCTAATCACCATAGTGTACATGTGAAATTAATATTGTATGTCAACCGTAATTGAAAAAAATTAAAAATATAAATAAGTAAGTAAATAAATTAATAAATAAATACAATCAGTAAAAGTTCCCACCTGAGAAACTCCAGACAGACTGTTGTGGGAATGCATGACAGTAGAGATTTAACAAAAGCACTTCAATTGCATTGAACAAAGAAAGGAAGAGTTAGCATAAGGGCTGGGTCCACCTGAAAGGGGGCTGAGGCCCCAGCTCTGTGCAGGGAGGTGACATAATCAGTTAACAGGAGCAGTATGATGGTTTTGGCGAGTAGAACCACATAATGAAGCTGACTATTTGGGCTTCCAGAACAGGAACCACAGGCCATTCACACTGCACAGATTCACTTTGCCCTGTGTATTAGTTTCCTGTGGCTGCTGTAACAAATAATCACAAATTGAATGGCTTAAAACAACAGAAATTTATTCTCTCACAGCTCTGGAGGCTACAAGTCAGAAATCAAAGTGTCAGCAGGGCAATGCTTCCTCTGAAGACTCTAGGAGAGACTCTCTCCTTGCCTTTTCTAGTTTCTGGTGGTTTGAGGTGTTCCTTGGCTCATAGATGAATCACCCCTATCTCTGTCTCCATCTTCATATGACCTTCTTCTTTGTGTTGTTTCTTTACTGTCTCTCTCTGTGACCTTTCCACTTCCTATAAAGACACAAATATTAGATTTAGGCCCCACCCTAATCCAAGATGACCTCATTTTAACTTAATTACATCTGCAAAGACTATTTCCAAATAAGGCCACATTCTGAGGTTCTGGCAGAGATGAATTTTGGAGGGACACTATTTACCTTGATTCCATATTCGCTGAACAATATTCTGATTTTGATTTGTAGTGAGGACTACACGTCAATCTATCACATGGTAGTTATGATTGACACAAACTTGAAGTATAATACCGGCTTTATGCAATAGATGCATTTTAATAAACCTCCGTAGTCACGCATTCCGAGAAGAGACTCTCTGGAGTTGCTCAGATGGGAATTTTCACTCTTGCATTTATTATTTCCTTGGCAGCAATAATAAGGACTTCATGAAGACAAATATGCCATGTAAGTTTTATTTACTGATATGTATCCTCACACCTACCACAGTGCCTGTTATACAGTAGTTGTTCAATTATTTTGTTAAAAAAATAAATTCTAATAATTCACATTGTAGGAGAGCATCTCTATATCTCTTGATCCTTTCTATCACCTCCATCTGGTTCCATTAATTACCCTCTTTTCTTTTCTTCAGTTTCTTGCTCCCTTTAGTCAACAAACATGCTCAAATCTTCCCACCCTAAAAGAAATTCTTTCCTTGCTCTTGCTGCACTCTCCAGATGTCATTCCTTCTTTGCTTTTCCTGACAAGAAGAGTGCTTGTTGCTGCTGTAAGCAGGAGGCAGTCCCAGTCTGGTGTGAAACATCATCTGTGTGGCTGGAGACAGGATCGGGAAGATGGAGCCAGAGAGGGAACACCCAGAAGGCAAGAGCACTCATTTAACCCTCCCTTCTGACTCCATTCATATTTGACTTTCACCCTGACCCTTATTTATACTCCTCCTCAGTGGTAGAGGGTATCCTAGAAAGTAACATTTACTGCCCACTCACTCTTTTAGTCTGGCTTTTCCCACACCAATCTTTCATTGATGTCACTTCTAGTCTCATAAACATTGATGTCTGTTGGAACCATTATGGTATATTGCTTCTCCAATTCATGGTTTGATAGGCAAGAGACACTACATCAGTTGGGAGTTCATCTCATTGCAAGTAATAGAGTGTCCAACTTAATAATGTCTTCAATGTAGGAACATTTGTTTTTTACCTAACAGAAGTAGGCTGTTTCGGGCTTGTTTAGCAGTTCGGTAATGCCATCAAGGACCCAAGTACTTTTAAATACCCTCAGTGTGTTTTCTTTTTGTCCTCATGCTTGTTGGCTACTAGTCACAAGATGGCTATAATTGTGCCAAATATCAAGTGGGCAGAGAGGGACTTTCTTTTAGCAGACAGAAAAACATCTTCACAGAAGTCCTTCAAAATTGTCATTAGCCAGAACTGAGTTATAGCTACCTGTCTCAGATCCACTTTTTCCCTCTGGCCTCCTAAACATGAGCATTTCTCTTAATTCTTCAGGCAAACTTAAAATGACAATTTATATGATTATAAAGTTTATCATCAGCTTTACCTCCATGAGATCAAAACCCCTGGCAATCCAGCCAATTTCAGATCCCTTATCTAGACGCCTCTTGGAGAAAAGGCAGCGGGGGGACAGAGGGTAGAAACTGAACATTTTCTCAAGAGATCAAATCATCTCAAAGAGACCGAGATGCTATTGTTCGGCAAGCTTAAAGTTCAAGTGTACTTTCCTGTTACCAAGAGAGTGAGGGCTCACTTGAAAATCCAGATTGGTTATAGAGAAATAAAGAGAATATATTTTCTTTACACATCAGCATAGGAATGTGAGTAAAGTTGTAGTGCTGTTCCTTTTTTGATTTTCTTATTTCTCTCTACAGCATAACCATTCTCCTTCTCATCCAGATGGGAAACTTCAGGGTTATCTTTGCACCTTCTCTTTCACACTCCTCATCCAATCGGCCACCAAGGCCTGTAGGTTCCATTTTCACAACATCTCCATGTTTTCCAGGATAACGGATCAGCAGGACTTCAAAGCTCTAACCATGTGGTACCACTGGCACCCAGATGTAATTTTCTAAAGAAACACATTCTTTCTAGAGCCAACTCCATGTATATACACACACACATACTCTTATAACCATTTAATTTTAACCAATTAACTTTAGCGGGTAAAGTACACCAAACTCCCATTACAGTCTCATCTGTTCACTGCACAGCATAAATACTGATGTTGTCCATTGTATGATTTAAGAACAAAACAGTGTGCCTTCTGCAGACTGAGACCAGTCACAATTAAAAATCAATTTTCTGTGGGCTGCAGATAGATCTCTCTTTAATAAATGTCTGTACACACATTCAGAGATGAAAAACTAGTGTGTTCTTTGTAGAAACTTTTTTTTAGAATCTAAAAACACTATCAGATTCTACTCCTAAATGTATAATAAGAGTACTCAGCACATGTGTTTATCAAAAGATGTATAGGAATGTTTATAGCAGCTTTAGTCATAATAACTGCAAATTGCAAAAAATCCGAATGTCCATCAGCGAGTGAATGGATAAATAAATTGGTGTGTGCTCCTTCAATGAAATGCTACACAGCAATAAAGGGATCTAACTACTGCAAAATGCATCAGTATGGATGACTTGCAGACATAAGCATGAGTCAAAGGAGCAGAAGAAAAAAAGGAACATACTACCTAGTTCCATTTTTATAAAGTTCAAGACAGATCAAGACACCACTTATGATGACAAAATCAAAATAATAGTTGTGGAAGGGAATATAGTTTGGGAAGCGGCACTCAGGAATCTTCTGGGGGATTGGAGATATTTTATATCTTCATATGAGCGGTGGTTATCTGATTGTGTAGCTATGCAAAAATTCATTGAGTATTTAAGATTTGTACGCTTTCCTTGATGCACGCTATATGAAAAAAAACAAAAACAAAAAAATCTCAGATAACCTCCCCTTCCAATTCCCAAAGACAGCAAACTTCTCTAAAATCCCTGCATCCTCAAATACCTGACACAGGAAAAGCTATGTTTTTACACACCAGTCACAGACCTAAGTGTATTCTATGCAATGGTGCCCCTTGGAGCACAAAATAGATCTACATTTTACATTCAGTTAAAATGGCATTTCTTAGCTTTTCATTTTCCTTCTATCCCAACACCATGTGAGTGAGGGAAATATGGCTCAATTCATGGATTAGGAACAAGGTAGAGATTGGAACTCCCATAGAAGAAAATACAAGTTCTCATGGCAAGCACATAGCTAACTTCACAGACAAACGTCATCCTATGCATTATTTTATTCTTCCTGCTTTTAGCACTGTGCCTTTCCTGAACACAGTAGAAAATCAGAATAAATGAACAAATGAATGGTTGGATAGAGAGAACCTTACATCCTCAGTAACACAGTTTAATTATCGTTCCTAAATGCATATTTTCTTTGTGGGAAGCCCTCAGGGCATCATGATTAGAACAAGCCTCTCTCATCTCCTCCCCCTCCAGTTCTAATGTGTCTTTGGTGAAATATAATTATATCTAAGTGGTATTTTTCTCAGTATTCTTCCTTGTTGAAATACATCTTGTTCTCATGATTTGTGTTCCTGGAGAAATTTTCCAGTGATAAGAGCTTGCTTATAATCTCACATTTTCCTTTCATGGGAATTGAAACATTAACAAGTAGAGTCAAGTTGGTTTAAAATACACAAAACATATGGATATTGGGATTTCTCACCAAAGGCTTAATGTGAAAATCAAACTGTCAACCATTTCCACCTGAGAAAAATGAACTTCTCTTTGAGATCCAGCTGTGCCAGCCTGTGACCAGGACAAGTCAAGGCCCTACAACCCGGGGAAAGGGTGTGAGATAACTAGGATTTTTTTCCAGCCTGGTGGAGGCTCAGCCCAGGACTGCAGAAGAGAACAGTCTGTTCCCTGGCTGCTGCTCTGTCTCTAGAGTTGTTAGAAGAGGAGTGATTTTGAAGACACCTTCTATCCCCACTTGAATGTTGCTGATGACTTTAGGCTGCAGGCTGAGGAAGGAAGACCCATGAGTTTCTTCTTTTTGCCACTTCCTAGAACATCTAGAACATTCTTACCCTACCCTTACCCTACCCTTACCCTTAACTCTCCAGAGACTTGGACTCCTATTGTATGTTGAACCAGGACTTAACCTTAGCACATTGACATTTTGGTCAGGATAATTCTTTGCTGTGGGGTTCTCTTGAACATTGTAGAGTGTTTAGTAGCATCCCCCACCTCCTCCCATTGGATGCTGGTCGCACCCCTCTTCCCAGAGTGACAAGCAAAATGTCTCCTGACATTACCAAATGTCCTGTGGGTAAAAAAATGGCCCCAGTTGAGAAGCACTGGATTACACTGATCAGATATGAAGGCCAACACTAAAACCCAGGAACCCAACTACCATTTGTCTCTGTCTCATATAATTTCCAATATTCTCCTACTGATAAGCAGCTGGGAAGGGATCAGTAAAACCTCCATTCTATGGGTGGGGTGGGAGTACAGAATATCAGATATTTTTAATAAAAAAAAAAAGGATGATAAAGTGCAAAGTTGATGACAATATTTTTGTGTCCAAGACATGTTCTGCCTGGAAACAGGCCACAGAGGACTCACATAGGATTGCAGAGCTGGTGAAATCAAGGAGTATGTTACTAAAACTTTTTTTATGTTTTATTTTTTTATTATTTTTTTTTAGCATTTTATTTTTTTATTTTTACCTCTCCCCTTCCCCCTCCCCTCTGGTAACCACTAGTCCACTGTACACATCCATGAATCTGTTTGTTTTTCCTGTTCATTTGTTGCTTTTATGTTTATATCCCACATATAAGTGGTATCATGTGATTTTCAACTTTTTCTGTCTGGCTTATTTCATTTAGCATGATTATCTCAAGGTCCATCCATATTGCCACAAATGGCAGGATTTCATCTCTTCTTATGGCTGAGTAATATTCCATTGTATATATGTACCACATCTTCTTTAGCCAATCATCTATCATAGGACACTTCGGTTGCTTCCATGTCCTGGCCACTGTGAATAATGCTGCTATGAACATTGATGTGCAAATTTCTTTTTGGATATAGGTTTTCAAGCTTTTGGGGTAAATACCCAGTAGAGAGATTGCTGGATCATATGGTAGATCAATTCTTAGTTTTTTGAGGAACCTCCATACTGTTTTCCATAGCGACTGTACCAATATGCAGTCCCACCAGCAGTGTATGAGGGTTCCTATTTCTCCGCATTCTCTCCAACATTTGTTATTATTTGTCCTGTTGATTATAGCTATTCTAACGGGTGTGAGATGGTATCTCATTGTGGTTTTGATTTGCATTTCCCTAATAGCTAGCATTGTTGAGCATCTTTTCATATATTTTTTGGTCATTTGTATGTCCTCTAGGGAGAAGTGTCTATTTAGGTCCTCTGCCTATTTTTTGATTGGCTTGTTTGTTTTTTTGTTGTTATTGAGTTGTATGAGTTCTTTGTATATTTTGGATATTAGGCCCTTATTGGAGGTGTTGCTTGCAAATATATTTTTCCATTCGGATGGTTGTCTCTTTACCTTTTGCTGAGCAGAAGCTTTTTAGTTTGATGTAGTTCCATTCATTTATTTTTGCTTTTACTTCCCTTGCCTTTGAGGTCAAATTCATAAGATCCTCTTTAAGTCTGAGGTTCTTGAGTTTCATTCCTATATTGTTTTTCTATGTATTTTATTGTTTTAGGTCTTATATTGAGGTCCTTAATCTATTTTGAGTTAATTTCGGTGTGTGGTGATAGACAACAGTCTAGTTTCATTTTTTTGCAGGTGGCTTTCCAGTTTTCCCAGCACCATTTATTGGAGACTTTCCTTTCACCACTGTATATTTTTGGCTCTTTTGTTGAAAATTATTTGCCCATATATACGTGGGTTTACTTCTGGACTTTCAATTCTGTTCCACGGGCCATGTGTCTGTTTTTCTACCAATACCATGCTGTTTTGATTACTGTCTCTTTTTAGTACAGTTTGAAATTGAGCAGAGTGATGCCACCAGCCTTGTTCTTTTTTCTCAGGATGGCTTTGGCATTTCGGGGTCTTTTTTGCTTCCATACAAATCTGATGATTTTTTGTTCTATTTCTTTAAAAAATGCCTATGGGATTTGATGGGGATTGCATTAAATCTGTATAATGCTTTAGGTAATAAGGTCATTTTAACTATGTTGATTCTTCCAATCCAAGAACATGGAATATTTTTCCATTTCTTTGTATCTTCTTCGATTTCTTTTAATCGGATCTTATAGTTTTCATTATATAGGTCCTTCACATGTTTTGTTAGATTTATTCCTAGGTATTTTATTCTTTTTGTTGCAATTGCAAAAGGAATTATTTTTTCCACTTCTTTTTCAGACATTTTGTTATTAGAGTATAGGAACTCTATGGATTTTTGAACATCGATTTGGTATACAGAAACTTTACTGTATTTGCTTATTGTTTTTAATAGTGTTTTTGTGGAGTCTTTAGGGTTTTCTATATAGAGAATCACGTCATCCACAAATAGTGACAGTTTGACTCCTTTATTTCCTGTTTAGATGCCTTTTATATCTTTCTCTTGACTGATTGCACTCGCTAGGACT
The DNA here is from genome assembly GCA_028627145.1 of Eidolon dupreanum. NCBI lineage: Eukaryota > Metazoa > Chordata > Mammalia > Chiroptera > Pteropodidae > Eidolon > Eidolon dupreanum. The sequence goes on along the minus strand of CM053508.1, from coordinate 45,536,297 downwards.
TCCAATGTTATACTGAATAAGAGTGGCGATAGTGGACAGTCTTGCCTTATTCCTGATCTTTGAAGGAAGGTATTAAATCTTTGAATGTTTGGTAGAATTCACTGGTGAAGCCATCTGGTCCTGGACTTTTACTTTTTGGTAGATGATTATTTCAATTTCCATACTGCTGATTGGTCTATTTAGATTTTCCAGTTTTTCTTGATTTAGTCTAGGAAGGTTGTATTTTTCTAAGTACTTGTCCACTTCTTCTAGGTTATTAAATTTGGCGTTACATACTTTTTCATAGTATTCTTGTATGATCCTTTGTATTTCTGCAATGTCTGTCGTAATTTCCCTTCTTTCATCCCTGATTTTATTTGTGTCCTTTCTCTTCTTTCTTTAGTGAATCTAGCCAGGGGTTTGCCAATCTTATTAACCTTTTCAAATAACCAGCTCTTTGTTGCTTTATTTTTTCTATTTTTTTGTTTGTTTTCTATTTCATTTATTTCTGCTCTAATTTTGATTATTTCTTTCCTTCTGCTGACTTTAGGCTTCATTTGTTCTTCCTTTTCTAGTTTTTTAAGATGAGCATTAGGCTGTTTATTTGGGTTCATTCTTGTTTTTGGAGGTAGGCCTGTAATGATATTATGACTGCTTTTGCTGTGTCCCAAAAGTTTTGAAATGTTGTACTATCATTATCATTCGTTTCTATGCATTTCTTGATCTCTCTTTTTATTTCTTCTCTGACCCAGTTATTCTTCAATAGCATGTTGTTTAATCTCCATTTATTCGTAGTTCTTTCCACTTTCTTTTTACAGTTGATCTCTAGTGTCAAAGCCTTATGATCAGAGAATATGGTTGGTATGATTTCAATTCTCTTATAAATTTGTTGAGGCTATCTCTGTGTCCCAGTATGTAGTCAATCCTTGAGAATGTCCCATGTGCACTAGAGAAAAATGTATGAGCAACTGTTTTGGGATGAAAGGCTCTGTAAATGTCAATTATGTCCAGTTGGTCTAATGTATCATTTAAGGATGTTATTTCTTAATTGATTTTCTGTTTAGATGATCTGTCCATATCTGACAATGGGGTATTTAGGTCCCGTACTATGATAGTTTTTTGGTCCATTTCTCCCTTTAGTTCTGTTAGTAATTGCTTTATATATTTCGGGGCTCCCTGATTGGGAGCATAGATATTAATAAGTATTATGTCTTCTTGGTGCATGATTCCCTTTATCATTATAAAGTGTCCCTCAGTATCTTTCTTTACATTTTTTATTTTGAAATCTATTTTGTCTGATAATAGTACCATTACTCCCACTTTTTTTGAATGCCATTTGCTTGAAATATCATTTTCACTTTGAGTGTGTATTTGTCTTTGGAACTGAGATGTGTCTCCTGGAGGCAGCATGTGATTAGTTTTTATTTTTTGATCCAATATGCAACTCTGTGCCCTTTTATTGGTGAGTTCAGTTCATTTACATTTAGGGTGATTACTGAAATATGAGGTCTTATAGCCCAAAGCTTTCTAAATTTAACCTAAAAGTATTAGCATCTCCTTTGTAGTCACTCTGAAGTAGAAAGAAGGGAACCCTGGAGCTCCTTGATTAAATGTTTTCTGAGATTCGGTTCTTGGATTTCAAAGACTTACCCAGTGTTTCTGCAATGCCCGAGCAGCTGAAGAGCCACGGTGGGATGTGGTAGCGGTGAGCATGTGCAGCTAGGTTAGGAGATGACCTTTAACCCTGTATAGATTGCACGATGGCATTCTCACACCTGCTTCATGTCCAGGAGTCTCGTCTTGCCAGAATGACTATGGAATGGCTTGATTTTGTCTGATGCTGCACTAGGATGATAGAAGTGGGGGCAGTTAGAAGGGATAGGTTTTGAGATTCAAGATATGTCTTGAAGATAGAGGAAATATGACTTGGTGGATGATTGGATGCAGGGTGGAGAAGAATGATAGGTAGAGGTTGAATAGACCCTTGTTGAATAAATGAACATCTTTTAAAATTGTTCTGCTCTTAATTTTTCTTCATTTTACTAGAGTCGGAAAGGGGGGAAATACTGTGCTTTTTCAAAGCATCAGATTGGAGAACAGGAAACAGGCTAAGGTAGTTGATATAATCTTTAGAAGTCTGTGCAAGGCAGGTTTACCCAAATGTGTACTTAAGTGTAGCATGCAATTATGTAGCAGGTGAATGGCAGAGTCATAAATTTGCTTACTGATAGGCCTGGTGAAGTTGCACACCAAACTCATGCACAGAAATACACACCCCAGAGAGTTCTGAGCATCTCTATTTCTTTTTTCTTCTTCTCTTTCTTTCTTTCTTTCTTTCTTTCTTTCTTTTCTTTCCTTTTTTTTTTTTTTTTTTTTTTTGTGCTGATATCAGAGGGAGATGATATGATATGTGTCCCAAGATTGAGGAGTTTTGGGATCAGGAGACTTTCAGTTTTTAAATTGGGACAGTCCCAGGCTTGGTTGGTCACCATGGTTTTAACAGAGACTCAGAATTTCCAAACCTAAAGGGAGCACGTAGTTCATCTTGTCTGTGGTTCACAGTCTGGTTACAGGTTAGAATTGTCTGGAAAGTTAGAATTATCTGGAAAGCTTAAAAAATATATATGATTCCTGAGCCTCAGAGGATATCAGTTATAATCAGTATCTCTGGGAGCAATACCTAGGCATCAGTATTTTTTAAAATTTAGCTCCCCAAGGTAGCATAGAGAACAACTGATCTAATCCAACTCTTTACCCAATAGATGAGGAATCTGACACCACAAAAAAACTTATTTATTCAAGGTCACACAATTAATCAGAGGCAAAACTCAGAGTTTCTGACTCATAGGTCAGTGTTCTTTCTACACATCACAATCCTTTTATAGATAATAATTACCAATTTTTTATGTGCAGTCCACTCCCTGCCCAGTGCTGCTAGGGCAAATCACCCACACACCACCTGTCTGGCCCTCATTAAAACAGACTCTTGAGCTTCTGCCATGTGTACTCACTGCTGAAATCCAGGATTCACTTTTCTTCCAACTTCCCTTCCTACTACCTGCTCTGTTCCTAAGTACCCTCAGCTCCTGAGAAATTCAGATACAGCCCCTATTTCTTGCTAAGGGATCCACATTACTCTTGTTTACAGATTTGGCCTTAACTGTTTTGACCCCAGTACTCCCTCACTTCAGCTTCTGGTGGTCCCTTAGCCTATCTGCAGTAGGCACCTAGGATCACTCACCTGGGTCCAGGAGCCCACTTTAGCAGCAGCCTATTTGGCCAGTACCCCCACCAGGAAAGCTAAGATAAAACTCCTTTAATTATAGAGATTGTTCTATAATTTTATAGAACAAGCAAAATCTGCAGCAGCTTTTAATATAACCCCCACCACGCCCCTAACCCCTTCCACCCCCATTTTCTATGCCAGGGTGAGCCTGGCTATCTGACCACTTGCTATATTACACTAAACAAGCACCACTACTGAAAATGTAGAATCTAGAGTGAAATAAAATGCCTCTGAAAAGTTAAGGTTGGAAACCCAAAACTTAGGCCTGGTGAATCTGATCAGGAATGGCTCAATATTTACCTTGACCAGGAAAAAGTACTGAAAAATAATGGTGGCTATGATGACAATAGTGAAGGAAGTTTGCATCATTCAAATAAGATGAAGTAAAGTCTTAGAAAATAAACAGAAAAAGAACAAGTGAAGAATGAAATGAAAAGTGTTGAAATAAACTTCTAGGTTCAAGATGGAACCATTCCTGACTGGGGAGCCACATCAGCAAACTGAAACTTATGTAGCTTTTATGTTCCTGAAAATGTTCTGCTCGACCGGAAACACAGTATATGCAGCAGCCAATCCCTAAACGCCAAGCTACTGTGGGCCTTTGCCCCCCAAACAAGGCCGACTCTGCGGCCCCAGACAGTCAGATGTTTTCTAGTTGTTTCTTCCTTGTTCATTCTTTATCCTATAAAAACTTCCTGCCCCTTCACTCCTATTTTACAGTCTTCTAAAAGGAGAGGGTCTACTTCATAAAACATTAAATAAAGTTTTTGTTACCTAAATTGTCTTCTTTAATCATTTTTTAACAGAAAAATAATGAGAAACCCCTCCTCAACCAGGGGTCTCTATGTGGGATTCCATGCCCTTCTCCCTTCCAATGTCACAGTGCCTTCCTGAGGACACTGCCATTCAAAGGCTTTCTGGAACTTCGGGCCGTCCATGGTCATGGGTACCCTCACGGCCCCTCCTCCTTGTCTGCAGTGGTTTAATGTGGTTTGTTGTACTGTCATTGACTGTTTTCTCCTGGTTCCTTAACTTGGAAGAGGATACCGGTCAGTGGTCTGTGGTCTGTAAACTTGACCTCCCTTTAAAACCACATGGGCCCAGTTCCAGTCCCATGGAACCAGAATTCCTGGGAAATCCATCCAAGAATTTGTGTGTCTCAAAAGCTCCCTGAGATGATTGGGAAGTATAGATAGGTTTAGAAAATGCTGCTGTGTGACAAGCTTAGAGACAGCCTCTCTCTGTTCAAACTCTCCTTTCTGCAGTAAATGCCAGTGTCCCAATGGTGGGTGTTTCCAGTTCTAGGACTTGTTTGATTCCAGTGCCTTTGTGGGCATCGACTCATTTACCTTAGTAAGTTTCCCAGGCTGAGTCTGGAGCTACTACCAGTTTGCAATCCCTTCCTTAGGAGCTGTGTGTGGATGGGATGGAGCTGTGTGTGGATGGGTGGAGCTGTTAGACCAACAGCTCATTGCCTTCTAGTGCTTCGTTTTGGGTTTTGGCAGTCTGTTTTTATTTTTAATTTAAAATTTAAGGAACAAATAAAATCTGAAGCATGCATTCTTTAAAAAGAAGCCTGCCAGTGTAAGTCTGCAGTATGATCGACAATCCACCAGGGGCCCCCCAAACCTCATGCTGCACCTTCAGCAACGCTCAAGTCCTCTCTTGGGTCCCGGTTTCTGCTAATCCCAGGCCTGGGGACACCGCCAAGCACTCTCAGGAGCCCTTGGCTTTCCTGGTTTGATCTCAGAAAAGAATTTGACACTTATTATCTAGAAGCCACAATTTTCCTCTCTCTACAAATAATGAGAAATGTTACTATAAGGAGGATGTCGTACTTGTGAAAAAGGGTTGAGAGACTTTGGATGAAAGTGCTCCCCTTCCCAGAGTACTTGGATTTAATGAGTTTTAAACCAAATTAAAGAATTAACTTATTAAAATTAATTTAATCAATTAATTAAAGTAAGTTTCAAGCCAAATTAAGAATTATCTTTAGGGCGAAATGTTAGCTCTCAAAGGATAAGAGGTTATTTTGAAGGGCAGTGAGACTTTCAAGTTTAGGCACTGAAATTCCAGACCTTCTGAACCCTTTGAACACTTTGTACACTAACACTCATCACTAATTCCTCCCACAAAACATCCCCACTGGTGGTAAGAAGATATGAGTAGCTGGAATTCTAGTAATGCTGGCTAGACATAGAGGTAGACAGGCTGCAGCAGGGATGGCTGAGGTAAGACATAAGGATGGACCCAGAGAACAGAGTATAAATCCTCGATGGATGGCTGAGGAAGGATAGAGTTGATGAGCCTTCAGAAGGTGGGGTGTCCTCTCCACTGTCATTTCTCTATAAATTGATACACTCTGGTTAATGGGACAACTTGTTAGTCAGTATGGTACATGATTCTGGCCTTGATTGATTCTGTCACCATCTAGTTGTGTGATACTCAATGGACAATGACTTCACCTCCTGGGGTTTAGTTTCCTCACTTATAAAATGGTATTGGTGTGGAGGGGTTAACTATCACATGTAAACTTTTCATAGCAAAAGGACAGTTTCATAAGACTTCTTTTTTCCTAATCCAGATTCCTTGCTTTTTAGTCATTTCTCATAAAACCTCCTTTCTAGACCCTAGGTCACTTGACTAGCCTTAAGTTTCTCAAAACATATGACCCTAAACAAAGACAGTGTTCCAGGTAGTGCTCCTCTGGTAGGGCAGAGCTGCTGCTCTGGTTGCCATTCATACAGTCACCAAGACACTCTTAATGCTTCGTAACTGTAGTCTTTGCAATAAGACAATTAAGTGAATGCCCCAATATGATTTAGTTTTTCTAATTTTATAAGATTTTTTTGTAGAAATGAAATCATGAATAAGAAAGACATATTTTGACCAAAGTCATGCAAATGTGGTCACTCTAAGCTATTCTACCTTCTAAGTATGGGCCCAATATCCTGGCCTTCTGAAGTTGTTCTGGATCTTGATTCTGTCACACGCCGAGGATGGCAAGGTTGTACAGTTTGGTATTGGAAGAGACTTTGACAATCAAGCTGATGCTCTTATTTTTGTGTTATTTGAAAATCTAATAAGCACATCTTCCATGCCTTTAAGAAAGTACTTGAGAGATGTTAAATGTGTCAGAGCCATGATGCCATGGGGAAAATGCCACTACAGACATGCTTCCAGGTTGACATCTATTTATTAATCAACACCCTTAATTGTGCTATGGAACCATCTGTAGTTCTTTTTATCACCATAGAGATGATAAAATAATTTCTCAAAGTTTGTTCTTTCTCAGAGTTGATATTAAAACATTCTCCACTTTAATGGTATCAAGTATTATATCAGTGATTAGCAACAGTACAGCTGAAGGATAAACTTGTGTGGGAACTACATAACAACTATGTGATTTTGTATGTGTGTGCATGTGCATGCACACATTTGGGCAAGTGCCTTGGAAGAAAGTAAACCAAAATCTTGATGGTGCTTAGATTACAAAGATGGATTATAAACCTTCTTAAAATTTATTGTTAGGATTGTAATTCCTTCACAGTTTAAAAGCTACTAATCAGAACTTTAAGAACCTTCAACTGAAAGGACATGTTGTCTCTCACCTTCGTGGCTATCCTGAGTACATCTATTACGGAAGTAGTCTGGGCAGTGTTCTGGAGTCAGCAGAATGGGTGCACTCACTCTTTACAGGGGGTGTATTTGGTCAGTGATAGATTAGCAGAAGTTTTGCTCGGGATCTTATAATGCGAACTTATCCTTTTTTGACAATGGAGACCTTATTATTTCTGCTTTGATGAACACAATATCATACTCCAGGCAGCTGCCGCCCAGCTAATGTTCATTGCTGGTTATAGAACAGGTGAGGGAAAGCACACACACGGACTCAGATCAGGATGATATTTTTGAGATGTGAGTTTGTATTTTGTTCTCTGTGCGTTTTTTTCCCCTACATTTGCCAAGAGAGGAGTGAGGCTCCTTGTGTTTATAGACACCAAAAGCAGAAGCTGCTTGAAGACAATCTCTCTTTCTGTTTGTTTGATGTCTGCTTTCACCAAAAGTCTAAACTCACAGACGAGATTATTTGAGGTTTCTAGAGTGGGATGGAGATAAAATAGTTTTTGGGGGGAACAAAGGGGGTTGTAAAGAGAGATAGGAAAGAAATTCCCAGAGGCTGGCTGATTCCTTCAGCAACCAGGATCGCTCCCCTGAAGTGGCAGCACCCTGTGGAAGTGGCCTCCTCAGGAGACAGTGGCTGTGTGGGGGCTCAGAGATAAGGGAATCCTATTATCCAGACTTCCAGTCCTGGCAGAGTCCTGGGCATTCAACCAGCCAAAGAGTATCACAACTGCTACTTCGAAGGGACCATGTGAGCTGGCCACCGACTCATCACTGTGATCGAAATGGATTGGATGCTACAGGGCACGACCTGTATTTTAGAGGCCACAGAAGGCTTTCCTATTATTTTGCTATCCTAGGCAAGGAGCTGGAACTCCTATAATGATTGAGATTAGATTTCCTGCCAGCTCAGTGGAATGACAAGCTTTATTTTAATTGATTTATTGAAAATAAAGAAAGGTGATACTTCTTCCTGCATGCTTATGTTAATGATTAACTTATTCCTGAGACAGTGTAAATTCACAGTGGGCCTGGAATGCAATTCAGATGGATAGGAAATCAATGCCTGATTGTTTCCTTCCTCCTTTTATTCAAGCAACATTCTTAAGCATTTGTATGTGATAGATACAGTGGAGATACGGGGATAAGAGAACACAGCCCCCAACCTCAGAAGCCCATGGTCCAGTAAGGGAGACAGGCAGGTAAGCAGCCAGGTGATGTACAGGGTTCTCTGAGGCGGGAACATGGAGAGGGGGACATGGGGAGGAGGTAGAGCCCTGCCTCCTAGATCAGGGCTCTTTTCATTACCATGTTGGTATCTTACTGAGTACTACCTGGTGTTTGAAAGTTGCTAATGGCGCACAGTGGGGGCTTAATGAGCAATCATAGAGAAATTTTAAAATTGAATTGAATCAGTGTCACTAAAGTTGAATTCATCAGTGCCCTGAAGTAGTACATTGCTCTTATACTCGGTCTCCATCCAGTTAACTGCTCCCACCTGGCCCTCTCTTCTGTGTAGCCCTAACTTTCACTTATTCATTAGATTTGCATAAATTAGGAGCCCTCTGGGTATAGGCAGCACTGAACTGGATGAGAATCTGATCAATTGTGAAGAGGGTGAATCAAACTTATGGTGGTATTAATAGTCTTCACATCCCAACAAGGGAAATAAGACAAAACTTCCCCCATCCTTTCTCCTGTAAGAAGAATAAGGTAGACCCTGTAGGCCCGAGGGAACCACAGAGGATGCACTGACACTAAGACACTAGAGAATCATTAGACAGGGGAGATAAAGGGCACATTCATTATTCTTTCTTTTTTAATTGAGATATAATTGACATATAACATTATATTAATGTCAAGACAACAAGTCCAAAATGGAGTCACTGATGCTAAGCTCCATGTCGCCAAACCAAGATTTAACTTAATTATAGTTTCAGCTCTCCCAGAAATGGAATCTTAAGTCAGCCATCAGAAAACACCTAATCAGCACTAGTTAAGTAATCTGTCTGACAGACTCTGTCATCCGGTAAAGGAAAGTGACTGTGCCACCACCAAATCACTTTGCTAGTACAACTTCCTTATTCTGGCTCCATTCCACTTATAAAAGTATTTCTTTTTATATAGCAACTTGAAATTCCTTTCTATCTGCTAAATAGGATGCTGCTTGATTTGTAAATCGTTAAACAAAGCCGGTAAGAGCTTTAAAATTTACTCAGTTGAATTTTGTTTTTTAACATTAGTATCAAGTATAAAACATAATAATTTGTTATTTGTATATATGGTAAAATGATCACCACAATAAATCTACTTAACATCTATCACTGTAAATAGTTACAAACTTTTTATCTTGTGACAAGAACTTCTAAGATCTATTCTTTTAGCAACTTTCAAATATACAATATAGTTTTACTAAGGTCACCATCCTGAATATTATGTCCCCAGGGATTATTTTATAACTAGAAATTTGTACTTTTTGAGTACCTTGTATTCATATTCTTAAGCTCCAAGTCCAAAATGAAGAGACAACAGAGGAATAATCTGTATGAGAAACTTTTCACTAACTCCCATGATGCAGATTATAAAATGCAGTTTTTCTCCTTTACACAGACCTCCAACCATAAGAAAAATACCATAGAATATTCAGAAGTTGTCTAGCTTCATCCTTTCTCCATTGCCCTGCATCTCTTTGCAAGAAAGTAAATTAATAAGTCAGGAGTTAGGACCCAGAGATATTTTTTAGACTTACACGATCTGACAGCTGACTGGAAATCAATGAAGTGTAGTTTAAGAAACATCACACTGATGTGAGATAGTTTGAGACTATTTATCCCACTTCAGGTGTCTACTTTCCCCTCAGGTTTCACTTCGGACTTTGAATCACTGCATTTCCTTTCTGAAACCCCCTTTTCTGATGAAAATACCCTGTTGTTAAGAAGGAAGAAATTATCTTTCTAAAACTGACATCATGACGCCGGCAGATTTTATCCTGGTGCTCATCGTCCTTGGTGTCACTCCCTCAGGTAAGCTCAACTTAAACTAAATTAAAACTTTACAGTTGCAGAATTCTTTAAGCCAGGAAGGTGAAACTATGCTGTTGATATGTTAGAATTAGAGAATGTAATGTATCTTTAGGATAACCTTTAAAATGTGGCTTCAATGAATAATTCTATGAAACCTGTATATTGCTAAAGAAATCATATTTATGAATTTCATAATGTCTATGCTTTTTTGCATTATTCCTTTTGAATTATTATGAGTTTGGTAGGAAGATACAAAAGCAGAAAAAAATGTTATCAAATGCACTGAATGTTACTCAGAGAATTGTTAAAATATTTGGCACAGAAATTTATTCGATCAATACTTTTATATCATATCTGCTGATAATCATTACATCTGTGTATAGATACTTTTATCCAATATATCCTCTAGACTTATATAAACACTTTAATAAATTTGCATATGTAGGTATATTTAGTATGTTTGTACATCATAATTAAAAATGTGCATCGAATGTCTATGGACATATGTGAATTTTATGTGACTGTTATCCACCTGAAAATAGAGGAATTCTTAATAAAGAAAGAGGGCAAATGAAAGGAGAGAGAGGGGGAGAGAGAAGAGAAAAGGAAAAAGGAAACTGAAAACTTTAGGAGAAAGTGGTCATTTGCACCTGCCAGTTTTCTGGGTTTTGAAATCATTTCACTTTTTACATAACTGAAGAACAGAAAGCTTTTCCCACTGTGCCAGAAACCAATTAGAGACAGGAGCCAGATGGTGAGAAAACAGTGTCATTCCATTAGCAATTTGTATTTATTTGTTACTAGCATTTTTGCCACATTTGATTATTGCAGTTTTCAGATGGAGAACCAGAGGCACTGAGGTAGATTTGCTCAAGTCCTGAAATAAATCCTAGATTTAAAAATCATAAAACTGTGAGGAACACACACCTGAACATTATCATATCTTCAAAAATGTAGCCTTTTCACATACTGGAGACCCGAAAACAGAGTAATTTCTAAGTGCAAAGAGCATCAAACCCACTTTCAAATATCACTAAATTTGGTCTCTGCAAAGACTTAAATGCAATTTGCCAAACATAAAAATAATAACTTGTGCGTATTTTAGCAATTAGCATACACGTATTTAATGGTTTTTTTTTTTTTTTGCCTTAACTTACTAGAATATTCTATTTACTATGAAAAAATTGATTCTGATATTCTTTCTTCAGAGAAATCATCTCACCGGTTAGCAAGGCTGTTTAGCAGAAAACTTCTCAGTTCACCTACGTATCCTGCTCTATGCACAGTAACAGTTATATAAGAAAATTGGAACTGGAGGAGAACTTAGTACTCATTCTCCATTGTGTAGGCTGTAAGAGTTTGGGAGTGTATCCTGAACTATATACATCTGTCATAGATCTATAATGAATCTGTCATAATATGTAGTAACTCATATTTGTGAATATTTCTAGACCCATTAGAGTCAATTTTGATTTTTAAGTTTGTATCACCTTTCCTTGTGTTCTTTAACTTTACTATGCATTTTAAAGAAAATGGTTTTCTTTTGCCACATTAAACTATCTTTTTCAAATTATAAGGGGCAACCCCTGATTTGTACATTTCTGGTTTTGATGAAAAGGATAAATGTGTATGGCCATGTGACATCTCTTGTACTGTTAATTCATGCTCTGTGTGTTTGTGTCTGCTCCCAGAAACAGGGACGGTATCTTATTTATCTTCCCATCACATGATGACATGTGCTTATTCATTTAGTAAATATTTATTGAGGATCTCTTGTATTCTAGGGATGGTTCCAGCATGTGGGGTGCAAGAGGGAATAAAACAAAGCCGTTTCAATAACCTTTCATGCTAGCAAGAATTCATTAAATATTTATTATTTGATTCCACTCTGCGAGATTGCTCTATGTGTTGACATAAAAGACTACTATACTTATGATATGATTGTTTTGGAAAAGGAGGTGATAATGGAAGATAAAACTGAAATATACCGAAAGGTGTCAAAACAAAAAAGAATGCCTCTCCCAACCATAGTGCTGAGGTTTGAAATTCTTCAAGTATTTTGTTACTCTCCCAGCTGAGGACAAGCAACAATGTTGTCTTCAATAAAACCATAAATAATCATGGGAAGTTTCATCTATTAAGTCTTATCAGCTATTTTTACCTTAGTGTGAGTGAGTGTCAAAATGCTGCTGAAGGTGGGTGTTGCTATGGGGGTAAGGAGAAAGCAGAGGGTCTCAGAGCCTGAAGAAAGGAAATGAAATCAAGAAGGTGATCAAGAAGAATAAAGAGACCAGAAAGTCAAGTCGTAGTTTCCAAAGAAAAATTTCTTGTCTCAAGCTGGTACTGAGCGCCGCATCCAAAGCTCTCATGATTCCACGTACCGGGGCTGAGAGATTCCTGACTCCTCACAGGGAGTGAGTTCTGACTAGTCCCTTGACAGCTCTAGTCACCTTCACCTAGATGCCTTCTCTGTGGCAGTAAATAATCAGCCAGGAGTGAAAGGCTCTTCCCCAATCAGTGATGCACATTAAACTTTAGTTCTTTTTTGTATCTTTGAAACAGCAAATCTTTTACATTAATAGGTCACATTCTGTGGCTGTTTTGTGGATGTAAAGATCCTAGAGGCACGTGACCTGCAAGTTACAGGGGCCTTTTCTATCACCCACAACCTTTTTTTTTTTGGATGAGGTAAAATGCCTTGCTTAAGATCCCATGGCTTGGAATTAGGACCAGAACTCATATCTCTGAATCTGAGTCCAGAGCCTCTCAATATTAAATAAATATTTGCTGGATTCTCATTCTAACAAATGACAGGTTTGGCAACAGACTCAGCATCCTGAGCCAAGAGTAGCGTCTGCTCCTGGAGCACTTTTCCAGCCTGAGTTTCACATGGAAGAGATAACTGGAATCAGGCAGAGCACTCTCCATCTCTGTCTGTCCGAATCGTTTACATGTTCTCTCTCTGCTTCTCCCTCTTCTTGCCCTCTACCTCTGGAGTTGTTTGTATAATCTCAAGGGAAATATTCTGACAAAATTAATCAGTTGGGGTGGGGTGGGGTGGAGTTTAGGTGAGAAACACATTTTTTTAACCAAAAGAAATGGTGAAAAGCTTTAATAGGCAGGCAGCTCATGTCCTCTGATGTATGTGTGTTGGAGGTGGGGAATGTGTGCAAAGAAGGACTCAAAGCAAAGAAATTTGGGAAGACCATGGTCAAGTCTGAAGCAGGATTGCTCTCTCACTGTAAAGCGTTGGCTGTCCACCTCCAAGGAGAGTAACCACAGAGTAGTTCCCATCAAGAGTCCCCAACCCCCACCCTAGGCAAAGCGGTCTGCCAGATGCCAACTGCAGCAGAGGGAGATTCAAGTAGGATTACAGAACACCATCTCCAGTGCTGAATCTCTCCCTAAGACCAAACAAATATTATCTGTGACCTGGTTTAAAAATGTCATACTTCCCAGGAATAGATTGCTTTAAACACCAGTAAAGTATTTTAGAAAATACAATGCTAAAAACAACACAACAACAAAAATAGCAGTAACAACAAATATATGTTCACAGAAGTGAATTGTTGAAATTATTTCTATGTGGCAGTAAGGAAACCATAGTGGAGGAAACAGTCTTTTACTTCTTTAATCCTCAATGAATCTCATGGGCTGGTGGGAAAACCGTTGACTTGGGAGTCAGAAGACCACATCTGCCACTTCCTACCTGGGTGACACTGGGCAAGTCACTTTCCCCCTCAGTACCCTAGGATCTTCACCTGCTAAATGAGAGGCTTAGATGATCTTGAAGGTCCTTTCCAGCTCCATTACCTTCGCTTCTTTATCATTTCACTTTTTCTTCCTCTTTAGTTAATGCTGGAACTATTTATGAATACAAATGCTCTCCTATCCCTCCCCTTCAGGAAGCTGACTTTGAGAATCACAAGCACCCGCATTGGGGGTGGGGTTGGAGTGGGGAGTGTCACTCATTCTCTAAGAGCAGTTTCTTGACTTGCCAATGGATCATTGAGATGTTTCTTAGACTATTGGTCTTGACTAATTAATTTAAAATATAAGTCCCTTTGTAAAAATTTGGTTTACACATATCTTTTCAGGAATCCATTTATTCCGTAAAACTGGGACCCCCTGTCCTGGAAACCCCGAGTACATCTGTGGTTCTACATCCTCTGGAGCCATGAACTGGGTTCCCTCTGCCTCCTTCCCCTGTGCACAGAAAGCGCGTTATGGCCTTTTGTGTAATTATGCATTAATTTGTTCATTCACCAAATGTCATCAAATATTTATTGAGGCTGTTGCCTCAAAGAATCAATGGTAGAAGCACTTGCCCTTCCTCATAATGGTCTATTTTGCAAAAAGAACAAACCAGAAATATTTCCAGGCCTGTTCTCTACGTCTGCTCCAATAACGTCAAGGACTTGAGCTTCTATTTTGAGAAGGTTAAGGAAGCTTGAAGAAATTAGGCAGAAAGCATTAAACCTTTGGTCTCTCTCTCTCTCTCTCTCTCTCTCTCTCTCTCTCTTTTTGTAAGTTCTGTTTTGGTTAATACAGATTTGTAGTAGTTAGCTCAGGCTGTCATAACAAAAGACTATACTACAGACGGGGTGGCTTAGCGAAAATTTATTTTCTCAAAGTTCCGGAGGCTAGAAATCCATAATCGAGAGGCCAAGAAATTCAGTTTCCAGTGAGAACTCTTCCTAGCTTGTAAACAGCTGCCTTCTGGCTGTGTCCTCACTGGCTATTTCTCAGTGCTTGTGTGGAGAGAGATCTCGGGTGTCTCTTCCTCTTCTTACAAAGACACCAATCCTGTCTGGTTAGGGCCCCACCCTGATGACCTCACTTAGCCTTAATGACCTCCTTATGGGCCTTTTCTCCAAATACAATCACATTGGGGGTTAGGACTTCAAAATAAGAATTTTAAGGAACACATTCAGCCCATAATATTCAATACAGATTTATGCTTTTTCTTCCTTGATTCAGCAGCTCACCCTCTGATATTGGCAACATGGATTGAAACATATACAGGTCCTAAAAGGGCAGATCTGCTCATTTCCCTTTAGATCCTAGTGAAGAATAGGATCCAACTATCCTCACAGAGGTCATGGCTTTGGGAGTGGCAAATGCTTGGAATGTCAAGGTTCTAATTTTATAAGCTCCCTCCTAACATGTAACTCCACCTTCCTTCAAAATGACAGTAAAATTTTCCTTTCAGGAAAAGAAGTTCAAAAGTACAGTCTCTGCTCTTTTTACAATCCCTTTTATGTCCAAAATTATAATAACTCAGGGATGCCTGAGCTAAGAAACCTGTGTGTGTGAGTGAGTGAGTGAGTGTGTGTGTATGTGTGTGTGTGTGTCTTGTTTCAGACATGATTCAGTATTCTTAGCCTCCCTGGAACGTGTCTGTCTGTCGTGAGATGGTGTTTTAAGTAATTTGTGCTCATTGGGCTGAACTGGGACACAAGGACTCTCAAGGAAAGTCAGTAACCTGGCACTCTCGGCAGCTGGGACTGCACTCAGATGCACATAACAGTGGCTACAGCAGCTTAGCCAACTAGGGAGATTGTTTTTCTCACCCGCCACAAAATTTGGAGGCAGGCTGTCTGGTGCTGGTATGGCAGTCCTGTAATGCTATCAGGGACCCTGGTTCTGTCTGTCTTTCTATTCTGCCATCTTATGTGTGTAGCTTTCGTCAGGCTTGCTTGCATACTTGGTGGCCAAATCTTTAGATAGCGTGTCCAAATTCTAGGCAGGAAGAAGAAAGGGCAAAGGGTAAAAGATGAAAGGTGAAAAGGTACATATCAGATTGAGTCCATCCTCTTCAACAATACTTCCTGTAAACATCAATTATTGGCTTCTGTTAGTATCTTAATTGGCCGCACACGTATCACATGGCCATTCCTAGCTGTAAGGGAGCCTGAGAGGGAAACATTTTAAGTTGGCATCATGCAATCCTGAATAAATTCAGCATCTGTTGCCCAGGAAGAAAGAGCAAATGGCTGTTGGGCAGGGAACTAGCAGTGTCTGCCACAAGCAATATTCTCCTCCTTAGAGGAGGGGGCTGCCTGCACAGGGAAGGCCAGAGAAGGAGGACGGCTGTGGCCACCCTGCTACTCTCCTCTCCCAAACAATTCACCCCCAGCCCAAACACTCCAGACACCACTTGGCAGACAAAAGCCAAGCAGTTATCTGCATTGCTACTCAAGTTCTCCTTAGCTCAGCAGCCACTGTATCCCAGGCACTGCCCTAGGAGCTGGCGAGAAAGCAGTGAAGAAGGCTTCCTAGAGCTGGCGTTTTCTAGTGGGGCAGACAGATAATAAACAAATAAACATATAATCTGATCAAGTGCTCTTATGCAAGATGAGGTACCATAAGATGAGGACAGAGTGTGGGAAGACATTTTTAGATCATATAGCCTGGAATAATCTCTTCAAGGAGATGTTATTTGAGCAAAGGGGGGCAAAGTGAAGGAATGAGCATGGCGCAAGAGCCTTCTCAGAGCAGAAGCATACTACTGGGCTGTTCTGGAAAGAGCAGGTGAGCCTGAGGCACTGAAGGAGGGGTAAGGGCGGGGTGGGGGAGGGCAGGCAGCCACATAAGAAACCATGGTGAGAACTTGCGAAGTTTTTTCTAAGGTTGATGAGAAGCTATTTGGAGGGTTGGAGCAGAGAATTGACATAATCTTCTGCTTTTAAGAGTTGGCTCTAGCTGCTGGGTGGATAATGGACTGTGAAAGGGGCAAGAGTGGAAGAAATTAAGAAGCAGCATATGAATTTAAGAGATAGATAATGGAGTTTGTGATAGGGTGGTACCAGTGGAGACAATGGAAGGCATTCAGAGTTGTGATGTATTTTGAAGTAAGTTAAGACCAGATGTGACGTAGGGAGATCCTTGAAGTTCAGAATGAGGAAGTGAACACCCTTTCCCTCAGAAGCCTTCAGAGAATTTTAATTCCCTTCCTCCCCCTCCATTTACAGTAAAGTTTTAGGGCCTTTACAGAGTGCTGCCCTGGCAGCCACTCAGCTGACCTGCTCCTTAATGCAGCTCTGCTTGCTAAGAATAATTGAAGCATCAAAGTGTGAGACCGGTTAGCTTTTTGAATAAATAAGCACAAATGTAAGGTTATGTCTCTATTGCTCATTTGTATTTCAATATGCTTTCTGAAGAGGAAGATGAATGGATGGGGTCAGACAGAGCAAGCAGCCTGTCTTATTCACACCTTTGTTCACTCCAGGAGCATCAAGTGTGCATTTCGAATTGCTACTTCCTTAGTAAAGTGAAAGTCTCATGCTCATACGGAGAATGTGTGCTGTCATACATTTCTTCTCATCAAGAATCTTTGGGTTTTGATCCGATAAACTTGGGGGGTGTCTTGTATGTGATCATTGCCCATCATGTGTGTCGCTCAGTGAAAAAAAAAGGTTTTGTAAAGCATACCGTGCAGAATGAGTTGCTGTAGGATATTAATGGGGTGCTGAATATACGAAGAGAGGGGTTATAT
This sequence comes from Eidolon dupreanum, assembly GCA_028627145.1. NCBI lineage: Eukaryota > Metazoa > Chordata > Mammalia > Chiroptera > Pteropodidae > Eidolon > Eidolon dupreanum. The sequence continues at coordinate 45,518,887 of CM053508.1, read as the reverse complement.
TTTAAAAAAACAATAACAAAGAGCTTTCTTGTTTTAAATTTGGTAGGATAGCAGAGAAAGAAACAAAATGTATCCTTAGACTGCATTCCTAAACCATTCCTTCAGCCTGAGGGTTAAAGCCTGAACTTGGGGTGTTTCTTGGCTCTCACACATTTAGGGGTGGAGAAGAGTATGAGAACCTGGTTGTGGACCAGAGAAGGCCTTCACAAGGGAAGACTTCCTCAGGAGGAAGGCAAGAGGACACTGCAGGACACGTGGCAAATGTTCAGTGGATATGTGCTGAATGCATGGAAAATGGCCCTGACATGTTCCCTTCGTTGGTTCATTCAAACAGATATAAGATGAGCACCTGCTGTGGGCCAAGCATTGCTTCAGGTTCTAAATAAACAGCATCAAATAATACCGTGCCTGTCATCATGGAGCTCAAGGGAAGGACAAACAGTGACAAATACACAACAAATCATGATAAGGTTTATGAAGGAGCCAAAGAGGTGCTGTGATGGATACTAGATTATGCTTGGAAAGGGGTGGCCTCTCAAGCGAGATGAGAGGTAGAGTGTAAGGGTGTGGCTGTAGGTGATCTTTTGGGGTCAAGGAGTTGACCTCATGATGAGAAAATCCCATGAGAGTAAAGGTTTGGGTAAAGTATAATCTACATTTAGCTTTGTGTTATGGGCATGGAGAATGGTTAAAGAGAACCTCTGTACCCTCAAAACTGCCTTTGCTGATTTAAGCTGTTTAGAAGTATATGGAGGTTCAGGCCACAGGACGCGAAAGCAGCCTGTCCTGTTAATTCAGATTCCCTCATGGTTCTTACAGCTGCTGCAGGACCCAGCTCAATAGCCGAGAATGAAGATGCTCTCCTCAGACATTTATTCCAAGGTTATCAGAAATGGGTTCGCCCTGTATTAAATTCTAATGACACCATAAAAGTATTCTTTGGATTGAAAATATCTCAGCTCGTAGATGTGGTGAGTAATCCTTGGCACTACGCTGAAAAGAACATGCATTTCTTAAACTGTTTGTGAGTAAAAGTTTTATTTTGTTTTCTTCCTCATGTCTGCCTTTCAATTTTAAAAATAACTTACTGTGAGAGAAAATCTGCTCCAAGAAGCTAGTGAAATGACCTGAGGAAAGAATGAGAAGTGTCACGGAGTACATTTTTATTGCAACACTATTAATGTAGAACCTTTTTGCTGGAGGGTGGATATGGTTGCTAGGACCAGCATTGCCCCTGGTGGGTTTGCTATACCCAGCACCAGCACCCAGGGTGAGGAGATGGGGCTGGAGAGAAGGGAGAACTGACCCCAGGACTGATCCAGTGTCATTTTGGCAGTAAGAGGGTTGGCAGGGGTGTCTGCAGGGAGAGAGGGCAGATAGATGGTGACAGCACCAGAGTGAAAGCCTGGGTGGCCCCATCGTTATCCTGGATCCTTTTAGGTCTCCATAGCTTTCCCTGACCTCACCCATACTTTAACATTCTCTGTTAATTTTCTTGCTGGTCCCTCGCTTCTGCCATGATTGCATTCCTGGAAAATCAGTGACCTGTAACAACCCAAATTCTGTAAAATCATCCTACTGTGGTCCTCATAGTCCCAGAAAAATGCTCCCACCTACCCCACCACACGTGCACACACACTCACCCACCCCAGCTGACTCAACATCCCAGGATTTCTCCTAGAAAATCATTTAAAGCATCTCCAGTTTACTTAGTATTTCACCCTAGTTTGCGCCCTCGAAGTACTTTCTTGATTATGTAATTTTATATAAATACCACCACGATGATCTGCTACAGACTTTAATTATTATTTTTTATTTTAAGCAAAGTACGAATAATATTTTAGAATCCCATGCCATTTAACTGTTCTTAAGTTGAGAATCCTTTATACTTTGAATACCTCAAAGGTAAGACTCAGAGAGGTCTTTCTGACCAAAAAAAGAAAAATTTTTTTCAAAACACCTCTTATCTTAAATTGAATTTATATCTTTTTAATTGTTGTTTTCTTAGGACGAAAAGAACCAGCTGATGACAACAAATGTGTGGCTCAAACAGGTAAATGTCAATCTAAGGATTGTATCTCTCAACTTAATTATTTCTATTCTTTTCTATTTATAAAGGCTCCCATTTGAAAACTAATTATTTCAAAGAGCATATTGGGTTCCTTAGGGAGATATGTGATAATATTGGGGCTATTATTTCTGTTTTATTTTCTAAGAGTCAGAAAGCAGGTCCTGGAGGCCCACAGGTGTGCCTTGTTCTGTATTGTTGCTCTGGAGTGAACTGTTCACTGGGCAGGTGAGAGGGTGTCTCTCTGACAGTGAAGTGTGAGCACCAGTCCCTAACCTACTTGGAGAAAAGGAGGGAAAGGCTCCAGGATGAAACTTTTTCCTATTAATAGTACCGCAACTGGATGAGAAAATCAGTGATGTTCAATTCTCTCTCATCCTACTGGCCCTCTGCAAGAATATACATTCCCCTTGTAGGGGAAAGAAGAAAAACTTTTTTCTCTTAAAGTGTAAATAGGCAGAGGAATTCAAGAAAAAGAAAACAAAAACCAAAAAACCTTTCACTGCTTCTCCAATTGCTCCTTAGGATTAGGTTCTTATTAGTCTCTCACAGTGATCCAGGAACCTTTGGCCTATGATACTGAGATAGCAGGTGCTTTTCACTTTCTTGAGATTTTGAAAACAAGAAATCATTTCAGCCAAAGAGAACAAGGTTAGACATGAAGGGAAGAAGCCATGGGCTCCTCGGGCCTTAACTAAAGCTTTGGAAATGACTTCCAGCAAAGTTATGCCACCAGAATCCTAGTGGCCTCGTGAATGCCTCTAGGTCAAGACTGAATCAAAACTTAAAATTCTCCAACACCCAAAACAGAACAAGAGAAATCTGCAGGAGCAGAGTAGTCTGACACTCGGAAAAGCCAGACTGCTGATGTAGGTTCTCATTTCATCGAAGTGATGAAAATAATAGACTTTCATTGCATTTAATCTGCAAAAGGTTGTCAAATTTCTTATCTCATTTAATTTCTCAGTCATTCTGAATTAGCAAAGCAGGTATCATTACCCCCATTTTTAGAGATAGAAAAGTCTAGTAATCCATCTGACTGGAATCTGAGTTCTCAGGTTCTGGCCTTCTCTGCCACATCCAGCCTCAGCACTAAACATCAAGATCTGTTTTTAAATTATAGGAGGAGCCAAAGTAGGGAAACAGCCGTGCATTTCATAGAACTGCAGAGAATATTATAAAAGCTGTTCTACTCACACAAATTGGATTTGGAATGGGAATGTCACAATAGGTATTAGTCAATAAGTGCTGTGTTATGGCACAAACAATATCGAAGCAAGAAAGAAGGATAAATTCTATGATGTGGGTGGCAGGCAGGGAAGGCTGCATGGAATAGGAGACATTTGAATTTCATGATTATGTTAATTTATACTTCTTTTTTAGCTTTTTAAAACTAAAAGGGTAAAAGAAAGATAAAAGATAAAAGAAAATGGATGGTAAAAACACGATAAAATTGATGCTTAAAAAAAGCTACCATTGGTGTTTTACACAGATCTCATTTCATTCAGAGCAGCTAATAAATGCCTAAGATTTTTAGAGCACTTACTAAGTACTTAGACTCTATGCTGAGTGTTTCTTGGGAATGGACTCATTTCATTCTCAAGCCACATTATAAAGTAAGTTATGTTATTATTTGCACTTTGGAGATGATAAAACTGAGGATCAGAAAACTGAAATGACTTGTCTAAGGTTGCACACTGTTAAGGGAAGTCTGACTTATGTGAAGAAACCTTTTCCTTCCTCAGACTGGAGCAAGCTGATGGGAGATGTCTACTTCTCCTGTCAGTACTATTCCTGTACAGCCTGCTTCCTAACCCCGATCTTCTAAGGTTTTCATTCCTCAACTTCTGGGACATCTCATAAAGTTAGTCTAGAAAGAGATTTGGAGAGAATGAAGTGAAGATTCACTCTATTTTCCATTCATTCTAAGGGGTTATTGAGAGCCTACTAAGTGCCTGCTAGATCCTGTATATACAAAGAGTAAAACAAAGCCCTGTCTTCAAGGAGAAAACATAATGTCAGTTGTGTAAAAAATAACTACTGTAATATGATAAACACCATAAAGAAAGTATACATAAGGTACTGAGCTGCCACAAAAATGTAAATGAGACAAGAGAAAAATCAGGAAAACCTTCCAGGTGGAGGAGATATTTAAATTGAGTCTTACAGAATCAACAGAGGCTGTGCAAACCAAAAAGATGAAGTTATGAACCACCTGTATAGACTTCCCAGTAACATGACTTTCCAAAGCTCTCATACCAGAACAAACCTATGGAAAACTCCAATCAGCCTGTATAACTCTGCCAAAATAAGACTAAAATGATCACAACCTCCTCTTTTCTCATTTCCCTCCCAGACATTGAAAAATGCTCCCTAATTTATATTTACAGGGAGAATAAATTTCTACCTACATGGGACAAAAGTATGCTCCATGGTAGCATACACAACTGAGATGCCTGGTTTTTTTGTTTGTTTGTTTGTTTGTTTTTTTACCCAATTCTTCAGTCTTATTGTCTATTTCTGTAGTTCTCCTTTCGCATATTTAGACATTCCTTTTCTATCCTCTCAAAGACACTTATCAAGCATAAATTTAGTGACATCCTGAGAAAGTCCTCTACATGTAGCTATTTTTATTTTATTGATTTTATTTTGCAAACTCATTTGTCTTCCTCCTTTATACTTCCAGAGAGTAATTAAAACCCTATAAATCAAAATAGATTATTAACGTAGAGTAACTAAAACTTCAGGAGAAGATACTTAATGCTCTCAGACACTCAGATTCTTTTTTGTCATATTCAAGGCTAGGAAACTGCATTGCAAGCACCTTGAAGGTCATGGGAAATGAAACCAATCTTTCATTAATGACCCAGAGATGGACCCTTGCCAGATGTTATCATGCAGATAATCACTATGACAACAAATGTCAAATTTCTTCATTTAATAACCATTTACAGAGTAGGTGCATCTACTCTGCCCCAGGCACTGTGTAAGGCATTGGGCTAAGCACTGTTAGGTGTAAACACCAATAAGACAGTAAGATTCCAAGTGAGCCAGCTTCACTGTCTCTGAGAGCAGTTTGCTTTCCTCTGCCCATGACAATCCTGAGGAAAATAAAGGTGCCTGAATGTCTGCCAAGGCCCACATCTTAAACTACTGTTGTTCCTCCAACAGCTGATTTCTGTTTTAGATCAACAAAAAGTTCAGCAAACATAATGAAGTTCTCATTGGATAGATCTCTGGAGCTGGTCTTAGAGGATAAATAAACCTCCTGGGGAAGGGAGAGCCTTGCTGTTAAGGTCTGGGTGAGCTCTCCAAAGCCTAATTATCCTGTATAATCTGCAGTGACACAAGTCCATGAATTTATCGCAGACCTTTACTCACCATCTTATTTTTCTACCTTTTCTACAACTTCACTCTGATCTTAGCAAAGGAGGCCAGTTTGGTCTCTGATTCAAGCAAACCCTGAGTAAGAATTGAGCAGAGTGAGTTAGGAATCAAAAGGCCTGCTATGTAAACTTGGGCAAGTCATTTCACCTCTGTAACTCTCAATCTCTTCATTTGTAAAATAGAAGCAATGCCTAGCTCACAGTGTCATTGGGAGATTAAACGAGATCATGTGTGTGAATGTGACTCGTACATTATCTGGCATGTAGTAGGGACTTAATAAGTGTCATTTCCTGGTGTCACCTTTATAAACTTTCTCATCCTTAATGATAAATACCATCTCTTGGCACTGGCAACTCATGGATCTAATGGGAATACCGGACATATAATATGTCATGTTGCTATCTTTAAGATTAAATAAATCAACATTGATTTGGTTTTAACAGTTTCTCATCTGGCCTTAAGATAACTGAAGTTCCCAGGGACGTCCCAGAGACTGTGAATCAAAACGATAGCAAGGAATATTTGTTCCATACTACCTACTGGTTTTAATATTAAACTAAGAATAATTTGAAGAATTTATTCATACTAAAAAAGTCTTATGATTAGGTTTAAATAAAATTTGGTTCTAAATTGTAATAGCTAGACATCTATGAGTGGTATTTCAGGTAATCTATGTAAGAAAAGACAATTTTAAAGGAATGTAGATGGCATGGATTTGAAATTGCATTTTTCAGAATTAAGAAACCTGGACTTGGAGTACTTTCCCATTCTTTTCTTAGTTGTAGATTAACCTTGATATTTGGCCCTGACGTACCCTGTGCTCTCCTGTTTCCTGCTGTCACACCCCTCTCTACCTGGGAGCTGCTGCAAAGTGGAGCTGATATTTGTAAAAGGCTTTGAGAGTCTTGGCTAGCACATGCTACACGGATACTGGATATTATTCCTAATCCCTTACTCATTTATGCCTTCCCATATTTCTGCCTTCCATCTACAGCAGATCTCCCTGCTCCACGCCACCTCCCACTGCTCCCTCTTAACCTTCGTGTCTCAGTTTAAATGTCGTTTCCTCAAAACTACCTTCCTTTTTTGTAACACTCTTCTGTATCATTATACCCAAACTCCCTCGCCACTTCATAGCAAGGACCTCAGGTGTAGTTGTTATTTGTCTGTTAGTTTACTTGTTTATTGTCTGAGGCAGCTCCAGGCTAGTAGTTTTTATCCAGAATATATAAAGAACTTTAAAAATTTGATAATAAGAAAACAAACAACCCAATTAAAAATATGCAAAGATTTAACAGCCACTTCGCCAAAAAAGATATATAGATGGCAGGTATGCACGTGAAAAGATACTCAACATCATTAGTCATTAGGAAAATGCATATTAAAAATCATAGTGAGATAACCACTTTATAACTATCATAATGTAGTTAAAGTTAAAAATGTGACAATACCAAGTAGCGGAGAAGATGTCAAACAACTGAAACTCTCTTCCATTGCCATTTAGAATATAAAATGCCACAGACACTATGAAATGCAGTTTGGCAGTTTCATATAAAGTTAAACATGCACTCAGTATATGACCTAATTATCTCACTCCTACTTATTTACTCAAGAGGAAAAAAAAAGAATGTTTTTTACCCAAAATACGGTATAAAATGTTTAAAATGACTTTATTTGTAACAATTAAAAACTGGAAAGAATCCAAATATTTTACCTGGCAAATGAATAAACTGTGGTATAGTTATACAATGGAATACTACTCACTAATAAAAATGAACAAACTATTGATACAATGATAAAAAACTCCAAAATCCATAAGATAAACAAAAGAAATCATGATTGAAAGGCTATTATCTACTGTATGATTCCATCTATATAACATTCTAGAAAATGCAGAAACTAGATTAGTGGTGCCAGGAGTTGAGGATGTGGGTGAGGTTGATTATAAGTGGCAAATTTTAGGGGCAGCAGAGTCATTCTGGTATCTTGATGGTGTTAGTGATGATACAGCTGCTTGCATATAGAACTGTACACAAAAAGAGTGAATTTAATGTGAGTAAATTTTGAAACATAAGTGAAATGAAAGTAAAACAAAAAGTACTACTCTGAAGTCCCTTCAGCATTTCTGACATTCAGACTTGCTGCTGATAGTAAAAGTCTCCTTAGTAGGAGACAAATTATTCATAGGAAGAAAATTATGTTTGCTTTTCAAAATGGGCAGAGGAAGAGGGAAAAAAAAAAGAGAGAAAAGCTTGTGAGTACCAAGTAAATGTGGTAAATACTTTATTAGTTTGGGCTCTTAAATTGTCAGCCTTCATATACATAGTTTTCCATAAATAGTCATGAAATTTTTTTATTCTTTAGATTGTACCTTTTTAAATACACTTATCTTTTAACCTTTGTTTTTTAAGGATCAAGCTTCACAAATATTGTCTAAAATAGATAATGTCTTATCTAGAGTGTATAGTTCGCTCATTTCTCAGGCATCATGCATATTATAATATTTTACTATCTAGTAAAGTCATCCATCATCTGACTCCTGATTTTTTAATGACATTGTTGGCATCACTGGACTCCAGGAAGCCTCATGCTGGACATACCCTTCCGACTTTCTGAAATGTCATTCAATATTATCCTACATCATTATTCAACTGTCCACATGAGGGACAGTGGAATAGAAGAATTTAATTTTCAGGTCAGATTTCATAAGATTCTGGATCCAAAATCTTTTTAAGAACGTCTACTTCTACTATAATTGGGTCATCCATACATCATCCTCTTAAGCTTCATAATCCAATCAATTAATGGTCAGGTTTGTTCATCTGGATCCATCAGCCCCTATAAAAGATGTTAAATGATTTTATTCTATTATGAAGAAAAATATGTAAGCACCTAGAAGCTAATAATATTAGGAATATAATTTAAAACTGGGTGCTCACAAAATAAATTCAGATTATAACTTAAAAAATTCTTGGAAAGGATTCTTTTCATCGGATAAAAGTTATAATGTCATTAGGAGTAGTCAGCAGATACTGGGTATTTTACATTAACATACTGGTGGATGTTTGTTCAAAATTCTTAAATGATATTCAAAATAATTTGTACCCTTTATCATAAGATTAAAATATCACTAGGCCAAGTCTCCTAGAATAAACTGAATTAGATCTAGCATTGCTTTTTGTTTCTTAAGAGAAAATAGGCTGAAAAAATGGATCATGAGTCAGTGGCATTTGTTGCTGAGCCTCTTCATTGTGATGTAGATGTGGAAATTTTGGAAATCCCAGGTGGGACAGGTGTGTGGACCTAGACAAGATCAGAGACCAGGCTGGCTCAAGCTGTATCTTTCGAACTAACACAGATCGGGTCATAAGCTCTAAAGCAGATGAATTTCCCTTTTTAAATAAAACACTGAATTAGAGGATTAACATAAATTTGAAGATTCCAAAGTCTAATACATTGAATGTTCAGAATAAAATTGCAGTATACTAATTTTGTGCAGGAATGGACAGACCACAAATTACGCTGGAATCCTGATGAATATGGTGGAATTCGTTCAATTAAAGTTCCATCAGAAGCTCTCTGGCTTCCTGACATAGTTCTCTTTGAAAAGTAAGTATCACAGAAGAAAAGGACATTGGGCAGACTAGGACTAGAAATAGAAAAGCTTGGCTTTGGTAAAATATTAAGAAAAATGTACAACCTTAAGTAATGAGAGAATTATTCCTTTTTAAAATATCGTTTGACATTGTAGTAAGAAAGCAATAAAATACAAATAGTACAGAGCTAAAAAAAAAAAAAAAAAAAAAAAAAACTTCCAAAACCTAACTAATAAGTAAAGTTTTCAACTAACCATTAAAGTGAAACTCCTTTTACTACAGTGCTGATGGACGTTTCGAAGGCTCCCTCATGACCAAAGTCATAGTGAAATCTAATGGAACCGTCATTTGGACCCCTCCCGCCAGTTATAAAAGTTCATGCACCATGGATGTCACGTTTTTTCCATTTGACCGGCAGAACTGCTCCATGAAGTTCGGGTCCTGGACTTACGATGGTACCATGGTTGACCTCGTCTTGATAAATGAAAATGTTGACAGAAAAGACTTCTTTGATAATGGAGAATGGGAAATATTAAATGCAAAAGGGATGAAGGGAAACAGAAGAGATGGTTTATATTCGTATCCATTCATCACTTACTCCTTTGTCCTGCGACGCCTGCCTCTGTTCTACACTCTCTTCCTGATAATCCCCTGCCTGGGGCTCTCTTTTCTAACAGTTCTTGTGTTCTACTTACCTTCTGATGAAGGAGAAAAACTTTCCTTATCAACATCTGTTTTGGTTTCCTTGACAGTTTTTCTTTTAGTAATTGAGGAAATAATCCCATCTTCTTCAAAGGTCATTCCTCTCATTGGAGAGTACCTTTTGTTCATTATGATTTTTGTTACTCTGTCGATTATTGTTACTGTGTTTGTCATTAATGTTCACCACAGATCTTCTTCAACTTACCATCCCATGGCCCCTTGGGTTAAGAGGTTATTTCTGCAAAAACTTCCTAAATTACTTTGCATGAAGGACCACGTGGATCGCTACTCTTTCTCTGATAAAGATGAGAGTGAGCCAGTAGTGAAAAGTAAAGTCCTAGAAAAAAAGAAACAAAAACAGATTAGTGATGGAGAAAAAGTTCTGGTTGCTTTCTTGGAAAAGGCTGCTGATTCCATTAGATACATCTCACAGCATGTGAAGAAAGAGCATTTTATCAGCCAGGTGAGTAAACTCATATTCATAATAATGCCATTGCAGTGTGCAAGAACGAATATTTTCATATCTATTTGCAACAAAATGCTGCCATTGTTCAAAATGTCACATTATTAGCAATCTGCTTTGCATATATAAAATTTAAAACAAGCACTGACATAAATTAGGAATTTTGGTATGCATTTTTAGGAAGAAGTTCACAAAAACAGAATGAGCAAAAGTGAAGCAAATATAAAGTACAATTCCTTGTGATTAGACTTAATTTTATTTAAAATAATTTATTTCTACATTTTAAATTGGTTATTCTGGTCTCTGGTAATTTATCCTTTCTTTTTTATGGGATGGAGGATATTTCTATCTCTATCCATAGTATTTGAAAATAAAGAAACAAAGAATCAGATATTTAAGTTTATATTAAAATATAGTTTTACAACAAAGGGTGTAGTTATTTAGCTTACAGATTAAAAAAAAAAAAAGATGTGGCAAGAGTGTGAATTTCAGACTCAAAATAGTCCTAGACTCAGATCCTATCCATATTCTACATGACTTGATACATGGTACAAAATCCCCATGTAGTAGAAATAGGATATTTATTTTTACTTGAAAGGTGAGAACTAGCCCCTGTCCTTCAGACTTCCCTAGCCTCGCTGCTTGTTCTTGCCCTGACCCTGCCTTTTGAGGCTTGTTGCTCATTCCCCTCACTTTCCTTTCCTACAAAAGGACTTAGTGTCCTTGCTCCCTTATGAATTGCTGTCATCTCCTGGTCAGTTTTCCTCTGCAGTGTCCATCATTCTGGAGCTGTAGCAGCCATATTCCCATGAGGAGTAGAAGAAAAGACGACTTGTGATATTGGGGCATTACAATTCTTAATTTATAAATTTGCAAGTCATTTCATATGTATTATCAGGAAACATCATACTAAGAGGTACTGGCTTTTTATTTATGTAAAAATCAGGCTTTCCCTATTTTAATCAGTAATGTTTACAAATGCATAAATGATTCTATCATTTCTATTTTACATCTCCAATGTCGACAAATATTTACAGGCTGTTTTAGGGGGGCACTTTTAGTGAAGTTATGGGGAAGAATCTGAGCCTATATTGCAGGTAACATATTAGTTATGTTTTGAAAACTGATGTGTTATAAATCTGAATATTACTCTTTTTAAATCCCTTGAAATGAATTCAGAATAGTCACCCAGCACCTTGAATGGAAGTCATCTTTTTCTCTTTTGCAGGTGGTACAAGACTGGAAATTTGTAGCTCAGGTTCTCGACCGCATCTTCCTGTGGCTCTTTCTGATAGTGTCGGTTACAGGCTCGGTTCTGATTTTTACCCCAGCTTTGAAGATGTGGCTACACAGTTATCACTAGGAACAAGTCTCCAGCGCAATCTAAAATATATCCCATAAAGACAAAATTACACCTTAGAACTGACATCCAGCTAGCATATGTATACATAGCGTGTGCTTGTTGAAAAAGCCTGTGCCATCTTCATGGAAATTAAACCTTGGTAAATGTGGTTTGTCCATAGTAAATTTGTGGTTGCCTTGGCTTCCACAGACATTCAGGGAGAAGTCATATGCTGAGGCTTGAGGTCACAAGCCAGGATGCACAAGGACTGTTGCTGGTTGGTGGACTGATGCCCCCGGAAGCTAGACTAAGGCCTAACTAAGGAGGCCCACAGAGAATTTAAGGATGTCTCCAGGTGAAGCTATTTGTGTGGGCAGGACCTGGGTCTCCTGTATCTATGGATGTCTTTAGTGCTTTGTCCAAGTTGCACAATGGGGCTGCATGTTGTGCTTCTCTATCAGTGTGGATGAACGAATCTCAAGAACCATTTGGGGAATTACACTGATATGACAGCACCTGGCACAGCATAAAATTGTTATTATGAAGATTCCTAGATGCCACCAGTCGATTAAAATCCCCCCAAACATGGCACTTGTTAAAAATGATCTCCCTTGGATGTGGTAAGCCTCTAAGACAGGTGTTATTCATGGTTTATTCGTAACATTAAAAAGATTTTCAGATGGTGAAACTAGAACCTACTGTGAGTTGAGACTTGTTTTAAGGTCTTATCAAAAGAACTTAAAATAGAAACAATGTTGTCTGCTACCAGAAATGTAGTCATTAATACCCATCATCTTTTTCTTGAAGTACCTGTACTGAACATTCTCTGATAATGGATTTTTTTAAGCCCCACAGCTAATTTAATCCATTTCAACAATACCTTCTAGGCTTTCCATTGTTTGTTGTTGTTGTTGTTGTTGTTATTGTTGTTGTTGTTCTTGTGAGAACATTAAGTTCTATTTCTTAGCAAATTTCAATTATACAATACATCGTTTCAACTATAGTCACCATGTTTTACATTAGATCCTCAGAACTTATTTATCTTATAACTGGAAGTTTATACCCTTTTACCAGCCTCTCCCTATTTCCCACAGGCAATGACTTTCCTACTTGCTGTTTCTGAGTTCAACTTCTTTTTTTTTTTTTTTGATTCTACGTATAAGTGATACCATGCAGTATTTATCTTTCTCTAATTTATTTCACTTAGCATAATGCCCTGTGGATTCATCTGCAGCGCAAATGACATGATTTCCTTCTTTATGCTGCATTTTCCTTATTCATCCTTCCATCCACAGACACTTAGGTTGTTTCCATGCACTGGCTATTCTGAATAATGCTGCAGTGAATATGGGAGTGCAGATATTTCTTCGAGAGAATGATTTTGTTTCCTTTGGGTATACCCAGAAGTGGGATTGCTGAACCATATGGCAGCTCTATTTTAACTCTATTTTAATTTTTTGAGAAACCTCTCTAGTGTCCATACCAACTTACATTCCTATCAACAGTGCCAAGAGTTCCCTTTCTCCACATCCTTTGCCAGCATTCTTATCTCGTCTTTTTTATGACACCATTCTAACAGATGCGAAATAATATCTCATTGCTGTTTTGATTTGCATTTCCCTGATGATGAGCACCTCATATACCTATTGGTCATTTGAATATTTTCTTTAGAAACATGTCTATTTGGGTCCTTTGCCCATTTTTTAATTGGGTTATTTGTTTTTTTGCTATTGAGTTGTATGAGTTTCTTGTATATTTTGAATATCAACTTCTTATCAGATACATGGTTTGCAAAATATTTTTTCCCATTTCGTAGGTTGCCTTTTCATTTTGCTGGTGGTGTCTTTTGCTGTACAGAAGCTTTTTAGTTTGATGTAGTCTCACTTGTTTATTTTTTCTTTTGTTGCCTTTGCTTTTGGTGTCAAATCCAAAGGAATCACTGTTAAAGCGCTTTCCATTCTGTTTCCGTGTACCTCCCTGCCCCTCTGGGTGCACTTCATATCACCACCACGCCCTCTCTGACTCATCAAGGAGAGTCTGTTCAGATTTTTTTTGCCCTCCCAAACTGCTGTTGCCAAATCCTGGATTTTAGCTTGAAGTAATTGTTCTCTTTTCCCAGTTCTAAATCCAAATCCCTCTCTGAATTATTTTGTTTGGGGCATGTTTCTTATAAATAGTTTGCATCTGGGACTTTTTAAATCCCAGTTTAAGGATTTAACCCTTTCACATATATTGTTACCACCAATATGTTTAATCTTATTTATGTCATTTTGTTTTGTGTTTTCTGTATGTTTTCTTGTTCTTTCTTCCTCTCAATCTCTTTCTCTCTCTCTCTCTCTCTCCCTCCCCACCTTCCTTCCTTCTTTCTAGTTCTTTAGCTCCTTTTCAGCCTTTACTGAATGTGTCTATTTTTTCTTCTCTAATGGTTTGAAAATTATGCATCCATTTTTATTAATTCGTTAATAAACATATTCAAGCTTCTTTTGATCAATGTTGAGAATTAACGCCCAAAGCTGCCACTCTCTAAACAAAACAATTCCTTTAGCACCTTCACTTCCCCTCTTTATCACCTTCTGTATTTTGACAAAATTATCCAGAATTTTAGTTCCAGATTATAAATTTTATGTCTTTCTTTAGATTAATTTATTTACAATTCGTTTTGTCCACAACCATATTATAAACACATTACTTGTTTTATTCATTTCTATCAACAGTAGGAGAGCAGATATCTCTTTGAGATATCTTAAGTTTTTCTCTTTCCCTAATTCATTTTATTATTTCAGAGGAATACATTTCCAGGTAATTCTTTTAGAAAGTTTGAGTGCAGTTAGTTATCTTTCTGAATCCTTGCAGTTCTAAAATTGTAATTTATTCTTCTCTCACAGAATAGTTTGGCTGGGCATAGAATTCTGAGTTCAAAATAATTTTACCTCAAAACTTTGAGAACATTTTTTTTACAATATCCCATTTGATAGGTTAAATGCGAAATATGGTGAAGGTTGATTTTTATTTCTTATTCCTGTCAATTTCTGTTTTTTTCTTTCTGAAACTCTTAGGTTTTTCAATTTGTCTTTGAACTTCAGAAATATCACTTGTATGGTATATGTGTCTACGTATAGGACTTTCTTTCTCTCTCTCTCTTGTCGTGGCACTTGATGACTGATGTCTTTCTTCACTCATGCAAATTTTCTTCTCTTATTTCCTTTATTATTTCCTGTCCTTCATTCTCCCTCTCCTTTCTTTTTGAAATTTCTAATACAGAAATGTTGGTATTCCTGGATCTATCCTCCATATTTATTAACTTTTCCCTCAGACTTTTATTTCTTTAATTCTTTATATTGTCAGCTTGATATTACAGCTAACTAATTTACTCTTCAGTCATCATTTGTTCTTCTATTTAGCCCAGCTACTGAGGTGGAGATTTAATTTGTTTGTGAATTAATCATATATTTGATATCCAAGAACTGCAAGTCTTCTTTTTGAATGAACATTTTGAGGAATACTAATTATAGTTACTTCAAAGTCTCCTTGTCTGCATTTACAATTTTTCTTCAAAGATTATTATTTTTTTTGATTTTTGATGCTTTTCGTGGTTGTTTATTCACCTAACAGTGAAAACCATTCCCAATGAAAGGAAAGTTGGCACCAGTCATTTTCCTTTATTGTCCTTGTCCAAAAAAGCATTTTTCCAGGGTGTGTGAGTAGCTCATCTTTTACATTTGGGGACACCTCTTTCTTCATGGTAGCCATCAGTAATTTTGAGCACTGCTCTAATTCTCTGAATCCGGCCTCTACTCTGGTTTCTCATGTGTCAGAATGCCCACATTCCTGAAGACAGATGACAAAAGCCACTGTGAAAGTAGATAACTTCTGCAGCTGTTTTTGGTCTTTCATGTGATTACTCAATAATTACAGTATCTCTTTAAATCTCACCTGTATATTATCTTAGGATTATTGTGGGGTTTTTCTAGAAAGAATAATTTCTTTGGTAATCTCATCTTTCCTGCATGAGACCACAACTTCCAGTGCTCTGTTAGGTTTTACCATAATTCTGATCTCATTTGTTCTATACATTCCAGCCATTTTCCATCAATCTGGTCTATGAAAGTAGCTGTTATGGATTCATTTTCATTTCACATTTTACATTTCTTCTGAAATATCAATAGGATTTGGAGGAGGAATAAAAAAAGGAAATAATACATCAGCCAGCATTTTATACTATAAATCTTTTTAAAATCCCAGTCTCTATGGACATATCCAATTAATTATCCATGGCAACCAGAACACTGAAAAGCAAAGGTGGCACCATACCATGAGAAGAGTGTGGACCTATTTTAAGGACTAAATAATCTTGACTTCGCAGACTGGTGGATGCTAGACACGGACAGGGACTGGAAAGATGATTCCGTCAGGAATAAAATTGCTAATTTGTTGGCCAAAAAAAAAGTGAGGTCTGTCTCATAGCTGATAATCTACATATTGTTAGTCTTGGCAGGAAGACCATGTCCATGCTAATGGAGTTCTTCACACCTCACTGTTTATAGCCTCCCGGACATTTGCTGTATTCTTGGACTGCTTTTTCCGGTTTCCAGTCCAATCTCCACCCTGTTTATAACAACCAGCCCTTCTTTTCATACCTAATCTCTCCTTCTCTTGAGTCTTTGATTTCTCCATCCTGAAATTGTTCTTTTAATGACCCTCACGGTCTTGTATGGCTCTCTCTTGTAAGCCTATAAAGTCCCAGATCTGCTCTATTCTTAGAACAAAAAGAATAGAATTTTTAAAAATAGCCTGGACTTCTTTTTTAGAGAGATTCATGCCATTTAAATCACCCTAAATAGCAATTCTAAGTTCCTCTCCCTCCCCCAAAAAAAGTTGCATTAATGTATTTTAAGTGTTTAAGTAATATTTAATATGATCAGTGTATTTGTTTTCAATATATATCAAAGTTTGTACCATAAAACTGTGTTTTTTTGTGTTATGTACACACATTATAGAATATTAGGGCTTCTTGTATGATCCACATATCCATTACTTTTCTGAATATTTTATTGGATTTTTAAAAGGGGGGCAACATGGTAAAGTGGAAACCAGGGCACTAGGACTCTTGTTTCTAGATCGGCCATGTCCTAGCTGAGAGCTGTGGTGCCTTCAGTGAGTCATTTGTCCTCTCTGGTCAACAATAAGAGGTTATGACTCATGACCTTTGACATTCTCTCCTGCTCTAAAATTCTATACTTTGGAGATTTATACTGGAGCTTTTACGATTTTTAAACCACACAACTAATTATAATTTTGTTCCTTTGGGAAAATGTAATCTGATTTATCAGTACTTTAGGACAAGATTTGCAGGAATACATTGTGATGAAATCAAGGATTCAGTGCTGTAAATCCCTGATGGGGTTGTGAAATCAAAGAGCAAATCACTGCTCTTTTGATTGAAAACAGTATTGACTTTAACTTATTACTTAGCTTTATTTAACTCATTAGTTTGCTAGGTAAATGACAATACTAATCTTAGAAAAATGCATTTCAATTAGAATTCAGTTTTAAATTTTGAAAAATACCAAATGAAAAGCTTTCCACAGCCAGCTTCTTTCTGACCAGGCACAAATACAGCAAAGGTCAAACGTTTATATGTGTTTCAAGTAGCTTAAGCTTCCTTGCAGCTAAGCTGAGAGATGATAACAGTTTCAAATATGGAAAAGGATATTTATATATCACAATAACCCTAAGGAAGTAACTACAAAAGACAAATTTAAAGCAAAGAAATTTTAATTTCAAATGTATAGCGAGAAAAATCTTCTGTGACCAAAACCTGACAGCTGATTCCAACAAGTGGATATTGCAAGACCCAAACAACTCTCTATCACACGTGTGAGCATGCAGGACACACATGCATGGACAAACACGCAGACACAGGCACACACACATACATGCAGGCACACAAACATGCACAGGCACACAAAGAGCTGTCCTAAATTGTTCTCATTCTTCAGATCTCTGCTCACATCCCACCTCCTCATGAAGCCTTCACAGAACACCCCCCTACACACACACACACACACACACACATACACACACACACACTGAGTTCCCTGTCTCTGAAAGCCTGTGTTGTTTTCAATCTCTGCTATATAGCTGAGAATGTGTTAGGTCCAGGGGGGCCCTATCCCTACCCCAGACAGTGTGGGAACTAGAATCCTCCCTTACTTTTGTGTGGAAAGTGGACCTTGCATCCAAGCTGGCAATGCTACATGCTCACCTCCCTTTTCACTGGACTTTCCTCCCTTCTCTGCCAATCTATCCACCCAAAATATTCCCACCAAAAAAGATAAAGCCCCATATAAGTTTCAGATCCCCTTACATTCGAGGCTGACTCCATCTTCGGCTCAGCCCTGCTGTCACTGGGCTACAATAAACCTTGCTTAACCCCTTCGGCTTTGTGTGGTCCTCCTTTGGCGAACCTAACAGAATGATTTTGCTATTGCTTTATTTAGTGAATTTTATTTCCTTAGATGTGTCATAGCATATTCCTCATTATATCCCCAACAGCATCTAATAGAGCTGTGTTGTGTATATGGTCAAGACTTAATTAATAATCATCAATTAATTAAAGCAGTACCAGAAAGTTTGGATTGGGCTATTTGTCTAAAACAAGAACAAATTTGTACTCTTGCTCAGCCCCTCTTAATATTTCTAGCTATGTGTGTGTGTTTTTCAGTACTCTCCTTAAAGAAACATTTTCTTACATTAAAAAAATTTGTTAAATACTATTATTATACTTAGAAAAATTAATAATTCCATATTCAAGTTTTATTATCTCAAGAACAGCCTCAATTTATAGCTGGCTTGTCCAAAATAGGATTCCGCTCATAGTGTCATGCCTCTTAAATCTTTTTAAATTTCTTTCTTGTCATTGTCTTGTTGAAAAGACTAGATCATTTGCCCCCAAGAATGTCTCATTTTTTGGATTTGTCTGGTTGCTATCTTCTGGTGTTATTTAACTTGTTCCTCTGTCTCTTGTATTTTCTGTTAATTGGAAGTTACAACTGTAATTTCAGTTCCATATTTTTGACAAAGTACATCATAGATAATGATGCATAGTTTATATTATACTGTATAAGGAGACATACTATCTGGCTATCCTATCATTAGTCTAATCCCTGGGTTAAGATGATGATGACCTGATTTCTTTGTCTGCCCAGTAGTAGTTTAGTGGTAATTTGTGGTATAGCCTGTGGGCATAACACATAGCAGTTATAAAGACTATTACCTATGACCTTGGCCCCTTTAAAGATGGTCTCTAATCAGCTATATTAGAATATCATAATATCCAAAGAGTAATATTTTTATGCTAGGGTAGACCTTTCGGTTGAGCCATAATTCTTTTTTGGAAGCACCTACTACTATGTGTTAAAGAGAATTTGTTTCATTAACAACTATGGTAACTACCATTTATGTTTAGCTGACATATTCCTTCTTTGTATTAAGACTTTCTGTTTGGTATGTCAATAAAATAATAGTGAAAATAAAAGTAATATGATTTATTTGGTTCATGGACAATCTTAGGTTTGGGAAAACTAGCCAAGAGCAGCAATATATCCACAAATGGACATTGTCAGACCTCCAGGCAGGGTAACTGCTGTCAGGGCAGGGCAGCCTGGTCTGTGGTAGAATTAGACTTGGGCTCTGAATGCTCAGGAATGGTCTCAGCTTTGGGCAACAGGAGGAGATTGAACCAGGCCAGAAGAATGCAGTATCCAAAGGGAAATCATAGAAAGAAGATTATACATTGTGAAGATTAACTCAGGCAGCCTTCTAAACAGAACTATGATGATAGGAAGACACTATTCATCATCCTTGTTTGTAGATGAAGGTCCTCTTCATCTTTAAAATTCTACCCTCAGGAAAAAAGAGTAAGGAAGAATCAGTTTTACTGTTTCTCCAGCAAGATGGATGCTCCTCTCACCAAGAAGTACCCAGTGAGGGTGTGTGGCTGCCCCTCAATGAGCCTGCTAAGTAGGTGCCTGTGCTCCAAACTGATACCGTCTAATTTTTCTTAGGGGACCTTATGAGCATTTTGATAGGGAAAACTCTACATTGATCTGTCTCACACACTGCAGGATGCTTAGCATCCCATCCCTATGGCCTATGTGACAATAGCATCCCCAGTCATTGTTAGAAACAAAAATGCCCTTAGATATTTTCAAGCACCAACTAGAAAGAGTGTGTATGTATGTATATGTGTATGTGTACATGCACACATTTGTGTAAACGAGGTGCAATAGCATCTCCAATTGAGAATGGCTGGTACTGCTGAAGAGTTCAGATGATAGTTCCAAAGTCAAAAGAGTGGATGCTCAGATATTGTACCCCTGTTCTTACTGCCCTATCCCCTCACTATATATAAGAGGCATGCCCCAGGCCTTGGGGGAGGATGGGACCGAGTAGTGATAAAGATGAACTGGAACTTTAAAAAAACATAATTAGTTAGGAAGGTCTGTGGGAGAAATTGGGGCTTATGAAATTTCTCTGGCTCTGCATAATTGCAAGAACCCTACAGGAAAAACTATGATTATAATAAAGGTCTGTAATTCTAAATTCCCTTTCATAAACTTCTTTTTCCCTTATGTAAATATCCCTCTATCTTGGCATGCAGGCCAAGATATGGCTTGCCATGTCTGCATGCTCTGGGTTGCAATTCTTTTCCCCAGATAAATCCTTTTGGTGACAAAACACCTAGTCAATATTATTTTTCAATAGTGGAGACATTCCAAGTATCTATTCTCTAGGCCCTCAGATGGTACCTCCATGGTTCTCAGAGTTGACATCTTCTTCCTCCCACCTCTTGCACCTCCATCTACCCTGACTTTGCCCCCATCTCATATGACCTCACCTAACAGAAAGAATCGAGCCCCGTTTTATTTAGTTAGAGTTTGCAAACTCATGGTCCTATACACAGGTTCTGTTTAGCTAACACAGAGACATTTTTGTTTCTTTAGCTGCCACATCATAAAACTAAAAGATTTTACATAAAAAGCTGGATTTTCACTTTTCTTGAAAAAGTGGAAGATTGAGTACCCAAACCTACAATTTCAGCTTGCAACATGATGACACTCAGTTGGAGCTAAGCAGGGGCAAATCAGCTTTTCCATGAGCACACCACTCCAGTTTGGCTCCTGTAAACTCTGGGTGATGACCCATGCGCCTGTGGAGCAATCTCTTTGCACCTCAGCATCATCTAATACCAGAGAATTTTCTTCTCTGCCCACTTTGTGCTGCCTCAGCCAAATTAAGTGTGAACTGATGGGGCAGTTAGGGAGGAAAAACCCTTCCACTTTGATCCGTGACTTATAGACCCCAAAATGCATGCTATTCAACTCAGCAATGATTGATCTCATTCTGAAGACTCATATGAGCTATTAGTATTCCATGCCCCCCTTTAAATAAATGTTGACACTGCTAGTAGTCCTGACCTACCTAAAATAAGAGAGCATTTATTGCTTCACCTCTCTAACCTGGTTTACTTTTCAAAGACTTCTTCCTCCTTCAAACTATTGAACTACTGACAGTGAAACATGCTTTCTTTCCCCTTGTTTCATAAGATGTGGGGGGGGGGGGTTGGGGGGGTCAGGAGGAGAGAAAATGGGCCATCTCAGTTGATTTACTGTTTTTTTTTTCTTGTCTATTCTCATCTCATGAGAGAGACTGAACTGTACAAGGGTCAGGGAAATGGTTCAAAAGTCAGGAGATGTGGGTTCTAAAGTTGAATTTGTCATCTATGTGATCATAGGCAAGCCACTCTACCACTTGAGATAAAAAAAGAATTAAGCTAAATACTCTGAGTTCCATTCCATCCCTGAAAGTTGCAATTCTATAGTTCAGATACACAGACACCCCCATTCACATGAGCGCACACTTGTACACACACATACAGATAGTGATAATTAAATCACAAATAAGAATTTCAAGTTAGTGCTAAAAGTTAAAAATCTCAGTTAACAGAGGTTGTTAATGTTTTATTCCCTTCATGACCCTTTACCAATTTTCAATCTTTGTTTCCTTTTGTTCTGGACAATCACTGTAACTCCCCTTTTATTCAAATGCTTCTTTCATTTCTTTTTAAATGTATGCTGCTAGTTTGTTTACTGGTGAGTACAAGGTCCTCTTGCCCCTGAGGATCACTGAGAGACTTCTGGAAAACTGAGCTGGGAAGTCTGTCTTATGTTCACCTCAGATATAGAAGAATCTGCTAAGAAGTCAGAATAAGGGCTTTCACCCATCTTTCTGTTTTGCAATTCTTAAGTCTTATTTTTATATCTAAGGGGTGTGAATGAAAAAGGGGTCACTTACAAAACCTGATGAGCTCAGGGGAGGCCTGAACGGTGGGCCTTACAAATTCAGAGACCGAAAGTAACCATATAGGATGGTCTGAACCTAAAAATTCCTAATTAAAAGTGAGTCATGACAGGTAGTCACATCTGGGGCCTCTAGCTTTCTTGACAAAGGTCAATCTTTACCTTAAGTGAGCCTGTCTATTGTCTTTTTGCCTCTAGGATAACATACCCTTGGAATGTCAGTGATTCCTTTTTTCCAGACCCCTCAGGGTATAACCCAATGCACAAGAGAACAGACCACAGAACTCATGGTTGTCTTGTTCCCCACATACTATCTCTTGTGTGCTGTAAATGTTAAGTATTGACTATCCTGTACCCACCATTGTAAAAGAAATAAGTCTCTCCATTTTACTTTTTATCCAATCCCAAGGATTTCCCCACTTTGCTTTCTCCAGCCTTCTTAATCTACCACCAATGAACCCTCCTCATGTCCCCTCTTTTGATTCTAATGTATAAAATTAGCTGCAAAACTGCCATTCTCTGGAACATTTTCTTAATTGTTGAGATTTTGATTCTCGGTAATTGTCCTCAGTTTGGCTCAAATAAATTCATTAAAATTCTCTACAGATTTGGATGTTTCTTATGTCGACAGGGGTTAACATCCAGAAACTACATAGAATTCCTACAACTTAACAACAACAACAACAAAAACAAAAACAACCTAATTTTAAAAGGGCAAAGGACTTGAATGCATATTTCTCCAAAGAAGATATACAAATAGTCAATAAGCACATGAAAAGATGCTCATCACTAATCATTAGGGAAATGTAAATAAAAACCATAAGTTGGTACCTTACACCTTAAGACAGCTACTATCAAAAACCAGAAAATAACAAGTGTTGGAGAGGATGTGAAGAAAATGGAGCCCTGTGGGTGGTACAGTCAACTATGAAAAACAGTATGGAGGTTTCTCAAAAAATTAAAAATAGTATTAACACAAAACCCAATAATTCTGCCTCTGGGTATATATTCAAAATAATTGAAAGCAGTGATTCAGAGACATTTGTACACTAATATTCATAGCAGTATTATTCACAGTAGCCAAAAGATGGAAGCAACCCAGCCCAAGTTTCCACTGATGAATGGATAAATATAACATGGTATATGCATACAAGGGAATATTATTTAGCATTAAAAGGCAAAGAAATTCTGACATTCTACAACACAGATGAACCTTGAAGACATTATGCTAAGTGAAATAAGCCAGTTATAGAAAGAGAAATATTGTGTGATACCACTTATACGAGATACCTAAAGTTGTCAAATTCAGACACAAAGTAGGATGGTGGTTGCCAGGGGTTGAGGGAGAAGAAATAAGGAGCTGTTATTTAATGTGTGCAGAGTTTCAGTTTCGTGATTGAAAGATTTCTGTAGATGGATGGCGGTGATGGTGGCACAACAATGTGAATGTATTTAATGCCACTGAACTGTATGCTTAAAAATGTTAAGATGCTAAATTTTATGCTATGTGTTTTTAACTACAATTAAAACTTTTTAAAAAATTAAATATTGATTTGGTTTAATAGTAAAAAAAATCTAGCAAGTAACAACCAACTCTCTGTAAAGATAGAAAGATAAAATATAGGTATTTCAAACACAAATATTAGAGGGAGTAAAAATAACTTTAAAACAAAGTAATTCGAATTCAAGACCTCTGCCTGGTGTACCACATAGTGCTTTATGTTCCAATATGAAATAGACAAGGAAGAATTAACATGTGGTAATAGATGTTATGGTGTATCAACACAATGGAGATTACGCAAAAAAATTATACTTCGAGACTATGTAAAATCCCAGAGAAATGTTGCTAATATGGTGTTTTGAGAAAATAACAGAATACGAAATTGAAAGGTAAAATTGAAGTGTGAAGTTACGTGTGCATATAGACAAGGCCTAGAAACAAAAAGGCGAAAATGAAATGAGTTACTTTGTTAGAGCAGATTTTTTTTCTGCTTTAAAACACATCTTTTAAATTGTTATAATAATCTTAATACCACTAGCAAGAGGATAATTGAGTGGAATAAAACAGAATTTCTAAGGTGTTCCCTCTAAGAAAAGGAATTGCTCCAAAAGGTACAAGATCACAATCTCTCAGAGAAGAAATAATTTTATTTTCAGCCTCAGATACAACTAACAAATGGAAACTGCTAACGAGGAAAGACCACAAAGGTAGCTTCAGGTTGCCTTGCCATGCCACACACCACACCATACCATGTTCTCCTAGATTGCTCTAGTTACATTCCCCACATGATACCTGGTCCTGGAGAGCTTTGTGTTTATGACTTTTGCTAAAAAGCTACAAGTGCTTGTGGACAGAACGTATTTCTGTTACCTTTGAAATGCCTAGTACAGTGCTGGGTTGCCAGTTGAATTTCTTGCCAGTTGAATTTGAACTACATTGAGACTGCTGAGATTGTGCCAATGAATGTATCAGATAATGCACAAGTGTGAGCTACATCACAGAGACATGCATAAGAAATCAAGTCTATAAAGTTTACAAGGCTTGCAAATATTAGCAATGTCTGTGTTCCAGAGTTTCATGTCATTATATTGACCAGCAGGATCCCTTTTAGTGTGGCTTGATGTTGATTACATAGTTTGCTGTATTATGAATCATCGTGTCTCTGGAAGCTGAACGTATTCAGACATGGGAAGCCTGTGGGTGCTGCCTGCTCGTGGCTCCGGTATTACAGCACACCTCAAAGTACTCCTCTGTGCTACAAAAGACATTCAGCCTCCTAATTTGCAATAAAGTCCTCTTTTTCCATCTAGTCATCAGCTTCAGTAGATGGGAGACCTAGATGGGAAGTTTTAGATCCCTTTCCTTGTTTTGGAAACACAGAACAAACATAGCATCTGTAAGTTTCAGAAGATAAAATCCTTAAGACTTTCCTGTGTTCCCCAGCAGCGGCTGTAGAAACAGCCCTGCAGTTCCAAACACACAGACAATTATAAATATCCAAAGAAACACTCTGTCTACCACCATGGCTACATATTTCCAGTCGTCTTCTACCTGAAAGGCAAACAAAACATCAAAGCAATTTAAAAAATAAAAACCATAGAAAATATGTTCTGTTTCATACATAAGCTTCTTACTTTTCAAAGATTTTCCTGGAAATCTTTAAAGCAAATATTGGTATTATTCTGGTTAACCTGTGTCTCCTATATAGCATACAGAAGAACTTTTGTTTCATCTGAAGAGGGCAGATGCATGAGTCCTGTTAGTGCTTCACGCAGCTGGCTACAGAGCACACAGATCTCAATAAGCCAGCATTCTGTGGGTCACAAAGGACCTTTCCTAACTTCAAGAAGCTCTCCCAAGAAATAGCTGCTCAGAAAGTGAAACTCATCACTTGCACCACTTTATACAGGACCTTTTGGCAAGTCAAGGAAATAGGTTTGAGGCGAGAAGTACAATATGAGGGAGGACTCCTTATTAGGAACAGGCAGCCCTTTAGACCTCAAGGTCATGCTGCTTATGGAGAGTTCATTTTATTCTCACATGCTTCCAGTTTCTGACCTACGACCTTCTGTCGAAGTCTCTCTGGTTGTATCTTGAGAGTCCCACCTGGTGGTGATTAATCGACAGCAACTCTCCTGTAGATTTTATGAATGTGTCACCATGAAGGCGGGTTCTGGGCTCATTTATCTTGTAATGCATCCCTTACCCCTGTTTGTGACATGCAGTCATAGTATCCTCCTCTGCACCAACAGGGCAGATGTTAGGTCTCAGTATACTTTTGCCAGGAGATACAGATCTGGTAGCTGCAGTGTGAGGTCAAACAAGACACCCGTCATGAGCTTTCAGATGCCCTCAGCTAGTTACCCTTATGGTATGGAAAACTAGTGTGATTTTCTTGAGCTCTCTATTTAGAAGATGGAGGAGGTCAATGCTGCTATAGTTAGACTCTGGGTGGCAGGAGCAGAATATGTTGATATATCCCTGAGGCTCAATCAGCACCTAAGTCCCTCTCCAGTAGAATAAGTGGGACTGGAGTTGTGGGAGGACTCGCTCCCGCCCTCCTCCCACGGCTCTCTGACCACAAGCTGCAGTGTAATCATTTCTCCTTCTTCTCTGGGGGAAGCTTTTCCTTCTCCACCCTTTTGTTTGCCATTGTTTCTTATGCAGGAGCTCTTGGTTTCATTAACCAAGGTCTCCCCAAATGTTTATATTAACCACATTTCACTTGAGTTAACATTTCTGGAGGTGGAGATTTGCTCTGGGGCTACATATTATCTCACCCAAACCCAGGTCAGCCCACCCATAACTGCAAAATAACAGAACTGGATTTTAAAGTAATGCTGCCTGACCCTCTTGTAAACAGAACTTACACTGGAGATATGACCATGTCTACAAAGTGCCTATAGGTCTGAGGCAGGTGGACAGGCTAAGGGGACATGCATTTACCTCCTTTGTTTCATTTTGGTTCTTCATGTTTTCTGCTATGAATTGAACACTATTAATCACATCTTCAACTTCAGGTGAATGCTCTGAATTTTCTGTCATCCATTGTAAAGGCTGATGACTTAATCTTCTCTTGTTGGTGGCAAGCTGATGTGATTTATGACAGTGGCAGCATTCTTTAAGAAGTTCGGGCTCTCTGAGATTATCAGACTTGACTTTGGCAGGCCTACTGGAAGTGTCTTTGGGATTTTTATCAGGACTTGTCTTTCTTGTCTTGTCCAGAGGCCTCCTCATCATTAGGATGTTGGGTAACAGCTGGAGGAAAACCGTCTTCACCCACTTGGGCATGGTGTGTGTTGTTGGGGTACGATAGTGTATGTTTAACACAAACACAGTCACCGCAATAGATAGGGTGACAAAGATCATGGTGAACAGTAGGTACTCACCCACCAGGGGGATCACAAGTGACGTGGATGGGATGGTTTCTGTGATTACCAGCAAAAACACAGTCAGAGAAAGCAGAACTGAAATGCAAAGTGTCACTTTTTCGCCACAATCAGAAGGTAGGTAAAAGACCAGCACAGTTAGAAATGAAATAAAGAGACAAGGAATGATCAGGTTAATGGTGTAAAACATGGGCAACCTTCTAATGTAAAAAGAATAGGTTATATCTGTGTATATCTCTTCACAACAGTTATATTTTATGTCATGTTTGTAGCCAGAAGCATCAACAATTTCCCATTCACTGTTTTCCCAAAAATCATTCATATCTACTTTAGATCCAATGATTAAAAGATCAATTTCAGCTTTGTCATATGTCCAGGAACCAAATTTTAGGGAACAATTTTGATGATCGAAGGGGAAAAAGGTGATATCCATAGGGCAGGAACTCTTAAAAATAGCTGGTGGAGTCCAGGTTATCATTCCATTGTATTTAAGAAGAGCTTTTGTTTTGCCTTCCACTTGGAAGTCACCAACAGCGCTGCAACATAAATCGGACACCATTAGTATCATTCCCATTGCTATGGGCCAGCATTATCAAAGGCAACTTTGGAAAGAGACTAGTGCTGTCAAGCACCCATACTTGTTATAGAGAACAATGTCCGGCTTCCAGATCTTATCTGCAGGAACACGAAGTGTCTCAATGCCATCATATTCCACTGGGTCCCAACGCAATTTATAATCATTCCAGATCTAAAAGAAATAGGAGTCTGTTTTTAAAAAATTTTCTTAATAATTTTCTTCCAATGTTAACTCTATATTTGTTCAGCAGTTTTTTTGAAAAATTAAATTCCTAATTGAGGAGTTCATTGGTTTATATCAAAAGTTGGGAGATTAAATCCACTGAGAATAGGGATCTAGGGAGCTGAGCTGGTTTTGGAAAATATAAATTATCTAATGGATAGTACATATAATAATCTATTATTAATTAGATGGCCAAGGTTATAGGCTCAACTTTCATGTTCCATGGAATATATTCACCTTGGAGTAGCAACTCATTTCTAATATTAAAAAGATAATTCAAGTGTATGATGATGAGTTTGTTACAAAATCTGTGTAAAAGATTAAGACAAGAAGAATGTAGAAGATGGTATAACATTAAACCAGCTGGTGGGAATCTAACCCATATATTCTTGTGCTCACTACTGACTTCTCTAGGTCTGGTGTAGCAGGATCAAAGACTGGGCAAGCATTGGGCTCTGGAGCTCAAGTTACAGATAAAAATAGAAGACTTGAGAGCAGACACCGGAAAGGACAATCTCTATGTCCCAGAGAACTTTGTCACTAGGTTTCTGCACCTGCAGAGTTCATATCAAACTAGCTATTACCAAAGCTGAACTTTAAGCTTTGGAGAAAGGTAATATTTAAGCTTTAACATAAGACGAAGATGGAAAGAGGGAATGCTAGCAGATTTTATCCACTAGGCATTGTTGGGCTGACACGTGTTATAGACACATACATGACGTAGCCATAAATTGGTTTCCATGATCTGGTTTACTTCATCCTGTGAAGAAGAAACAATATTATTAGCCTCAAATAAATATGCTAATAGAGGTGAATCTTAGGACAAAGATTACAACTAAAGAGAGCCAAATCTGAGTTATTCATGCTGATGGAGGAAAACAAAAAGACCGAAGAGGCGTCTTATAAAAATCAACCAGATATGCAATATTTCCAAATCTGATCTTAACCCTGTTGACTTTAAAAGGAAGTGTAGCTTAAAGACTGTCTTTCAAATCTGATTTAAGTCTCACCACTTATGTGAAGTCTTTCTGATCACAAAAGCCCATAAAGTTTTCTGATTCCACGAAAAGAAAGAAGGAAGAGATGAGAGTGGTTAGAAGGGAGGAGAAATACCACAGATGGAGGTAGGTATCTGAACCTGGTTCATTGTTTTTACTGTCCTCTTCCCCACTCCCTGAAAATCTCTCTTCCTCGATAGTTCCTCAGCACTTTCTAGGTTCAGAGTTCTGAGCCCAGTTGCACTTTGAAATGTCAGCCTCAGCTTATCATGGAGTTTTCTGGCTGGAACCTGCCACTTCCCCACAGAACATCCTCCACTCCCACCCAAGCCAGTGCTGATTGCTTAAATCATTCATTACACATTTATTGAGTACCTACTAGGTGCTCTATGAACGCTGGGACTACAGCAGTAAATAAGATGGAAAAACTTCTTATCTTTATGTGTCTTAGCTGTTAGTTGGGGAGAAAAAAATCAATAATATATATATAATGTAAGATACTGATAAGTCCTATGATGAAAAATGAAGAGGGCTGGAGTGGGGTGTGTGTGTATTGCAGGCACGTGCACACACATCTTTTTTAGAAAAATGAACTAAGAAGGCTTCTCTGAGGAAGTAGTTTAAGCAGGTACCAATTGACCTGAAGACAACCATAGGGTCTCTGGAAGAAAAGCATTCCAGGGCAATGTTCCACATATAACGTGCCCATAAGTAGCTACCAACTCTCAGTGGGAAAGTGACTGAGGACACATCCAGAGGCCTCAAGAGCCTTACAAAACACTCTCTTGAGATTTATCGATTGTTACCTGGTGGGTTCCCTAAACTTACCAACCTTGCTTCCCAAGACACATGGGCACTGTCCAGAGTAAATAAGCTCAACTGTAGCTGGAAGACATCAGCCTGCTCTGGCTCACTGAGCTGCTCAGCAGTTCTCCAACTCTCCCCTGAAAACTCTAACTGGAGAACTTGCCAAGCTTCCTTCTACAAATGGGTTTGTGTCAAATCATGGTAAACCTCAAGGTTTTAAAAGGTCAACAAAAGTAGTCCTTTTTTTTTTTTTAAATCAGTATATACACACTTTCAACCTAGACCAGAAGCTAGAGGACCAGGCCGGAGTCAGCCTAGTCCAGCATAGACTGCAGAAATACAGTGGGCTCTGTATATCTATAATTAAGGTCTTTTCCCAAGTACACCTAGAGAGTCACACTGTTTCTCTCGGGGCAAAGTCTAGGAGAAAGAGGGCTTCTTTCTTACCCATGCGCTGGGACTGATATGATGAAAGGGACTGTTCTTTCTGTGCACTGTTGTCTCAAAAACTCTTCCTAACACCCCTCTCTGGAGATGCTTCAAACTTCCCTTATTTCCTGAGCCTACCTCTATTCCTGGAATTTGGTCCAAAATCCTGAGCCTTGGGCCAGCCTTATCCTCCTCCCATGCCTTAAAGTCCAGAACCCTGCTCTCCGTTAGAGCACCAAGACCCCACCACCTCCTTTCTCAGCAACTAGGGCATGAAGAATATTCAAAAGAAAGAACTCTAGTCCTATTTCCCCTTGAACATAGTAGCAATAAATTAAAATAATTTTCTTTCATCTGTAACATACATAGAAGTCTTAAAGCAATTCTTTTTCTATGCTGTAGAAAAAGCATGAGCTTAGCAGTTAAACAGGGCTGATTCAAGTCGCAGTTTCACCATTTTATAATTGTATGACCTTGGGAAAAGTTGCTTAACTGAGCTTCTGGCTCTTCAGCTACAAAATGCAGCTGATAGCCTCAAATGTAGAAACGGTGGCTGGTGCAGAATAGGTGCACAGTGAAATTAGCTCTCTTTCTAATCTCTCTTCAACTTCTCTTTCACCTCTTTGTTTCACAAATCGGTTCTAAAAGCACTTCCCAAAACACCCTGCCTTAATATGACTAATTACAGCATTGATGGGGAAAGTGTCTCCCTCCCAACCAGACAGCTTCAAAGGGCCAGCAGCCATGTAGATTTTTGTTTGTTTGTATTTTTTTGATTTCCATATTTACCACATGCAATAAGTGGGACAATGTTTGAGAACTGCTCTGACCCTCTCAAAGTTAGGGCTTCTTGAGGTACATTTGGTGAACTGAGGCACTTACCACATTGGCCAGTTGTGTGATGGCCACTTCAAAATGCACTGTGACAGGATCAGAAACATTTTCTACAGGCCTGATGAACTGGTTATAATGAGAAAACAGTTTGTGAAAGAGTCTCTCCTCAGACGCACAGGCTGCACAGTCTGTATGGCCAAACACAGGGGAGAATTAGAGAAGCAGAGAAGGTGCTGGCAGGTGGGGAGATTCTGGCAGCTTCCATCACAGAGCAAAGGCTGTGGGCATCCAAGATAAAAATAATAATGCCTATGTCTCAGGACTAGTGTGATATCATCAAATGAAATACTGTTGGTAAGAGCACTCACAATCTTACTGATCCAGTGATGAAGGAAGAGTCCTGCCTTTTCTTGTCAAAATACTGATCCAACAGACATGTGTCTACAACTAGTAGGGTGTTTAGCCGGAGAACCTTCATCAAGCAATCTGAAATAACTAGTAATTTCATTAAGGTCCTAATAAGCCATATCCCTTTTTAAAATCAACTTTGAAATTCACTTATATTGGATTTGTGAGAGTACAAGGTTTTTAAGGCAAATTTACTTAAAATACTTTTTAAATAATTCAAAATTGAGTCTAAAATATAGCATTTTTAGTCATTAAATTTCAGACAATAGTTTAATGCATATCTCTTTGTATTATTCTAAGAATGCATTAAAAAATAGGTTACTTGCCTTCTATTTGACATAATTTCGTTAATCCCTCTCTCTCTATTTTCTCATATAGAATTCAAATTTGACACCTGAAATATTATTCTACAGATTTCTCAAAGGGATTTATATCCTGAATGAAAAAAGTTAAAGGGATTGAATAACTCATTAGGCAAAAATGAACGAAAGGACAGGTGTTATATTACTAAAGAGAAAGAGTTGTTTGACAAATGCATTTGGAAACACTAAAACACTAAGATTTCAGCAGGAAAGAACAATTTAAAACGTAAAATAGCATTCTTGCCATCATAATTAATAATGATATAAATATTTCCAAACAAAACAGACTATAAAGAAATCCTCCCATTGCCCATTTCTCCCCCTTTGAGACATTGCTTTTCTTTTGAGACATTTTAGATAAACTCTCCATGAATCTTAAGAACAAGTCTCCTGCAAAGCCAACAGCACATGGAAATGTGGTTTTGTTCAGGCAGAGCAGCTGTTGTCTGTTTCTAAGTCTTAACTTTTAAAATGAATGCTCTTACTCTTAGGACATATTTCAGCATAGCAATATGACATGTTTCTCAAAACAAAGATAATTACTTACAAAATAAAAGGATTTGTGGACTGAGTAATAGTATCAGCTAACAAATAAATTACAGTTTTGAAAAAATATTAAATATAAATATAAAATATGTTGAATACGTGCATAGCAGAGATGAATAGAAAACTGCATCATCATTATTATTACCATATTTTAATTGGGAAAATAAAATAAAATATGATTTACAATATTTTATTGTCCTCCCCACCTCACCCCAATCTCACTTTACATGTTAAACCTAATCAATAAAAAACAGATTAACAGTTGTAACAATAGTAATTCCTGTGCAGACACTCTACCTATTTACTCATAGACTATTTCATCTCTCTGCTCAATCAAGCACAACTAGAAAAGAAGACTAAATACATGTAACTAAAAAGGGAATATGAGATAAAGCAGAAATAAAACCTACCTTTAAAGAAAAGTATGAATATACACAACCAGAGACACAAATCAAAGTGAAGGCATTCCTGACCCTTGCTGGTCAGCATGATTAAAATACTTTGATTTCCTTTTCTAGTCAAAGGATTGTGGAAAACAAAGAGCTATCAGCCAGCCACACGCATCAGACCTTTAAATCATCAGAGTCCCACTGCAATCCATGTGTCTTCTGTGAAATAAAAACATTCACAAACATAACACGACTGTTCCCAATATCAGAGACTGAGGCCAACAAAAAGGGCAGATAAAAAGGACTCAATCTGATGTCAGATGAGTCATCACATTTCCTGTCATCCTGGATCTCTTTTCATGCAAGAACAGTGAAGAAAAGCAGTGAGGGAAAGCTAGGCAGACAGGACTGAGGGAGGAAGAAAACATTGCTGTGGCTTAGTAGATCTTTCAGTAGCGCAATCTCGACCATAATCCTTGAGGTAATAAACACACATTTACTGAGCTCCAACTATAGGTAAAGCATATGCAAGGTCCCAAATGGTATATTCTGATTGTGTTCTCTAGTTAATCAAGGGGTAACCTTGTTATTACAAAACTTTCTAAAATATGAGTTCCCATTCCTGACTTCATAACTGTAGCTTAGAGAGAAAAGAATTTGGTTTTGTCTGATTCCAGGGCTTCTAGTGCCTTGACTTTCTGAGTTCAGTGATCACATCCAGGACTAGAGATTAGATGTCTAAGAATGAGAGGAATGATACTGAACACAGGATGCCACCCGACAGTTCTGTGTTTATTTAAATATCCTTGTCATCCATTGTATATATAATTGAATATTATTCAGCATGAGAAAAAAGGAAATCCTGCCATTTGCAATACCATGGATGAATCTGGAGGACATTATGGTAAGTGAAATAAGCCAGACAGAGAAAGACAAATATTGCATGGTATCCCTTAGATTTGGAATCTAAAAAAGTTGAATTCATAGAAGCAGACAGCATTTGCTCAAAGCTGGGGGGTAACAGTAATAGGGAAATGTTGGTCAAAGAGTATGAACTTTCAGTTATAAGAATACTTGTCCATATACGAACAAGTAAATCAGTTCCTTTTGAATTTAATATGGCATTTCACACTCACACAGAAGTAATGATAAACTATTTTATAGATGTTTTTATTTTGTAAAAAATATGTACATCGTTTGTTATTACTTGTACCTCAGCTTAGTCTTTAGGGGATAAGAAACAATCCATAAACCGGTTTTTATACAGGGACATTCTCTGTCCTATGCAATGTTTCCAGTTAATTTGTTTAGTTCTGAGCCATTCTGCTAAATTTTGGAGGTTGCATTAATTCTGACTTACCATTTTGGGCTTTATATTTAAAGTTAGAAATTTCAAGGGGAAATGGTGATATATGTTTATTGTTATTACTTTGTATAACTTTGGAGTAATGTTTATAAACTATGAGAATCTGTGCTAAAACTATTAGCTATTTGTTGTAAATGCCAATAAAATATATGCCAAAGGCAAGAATGTAAAAAAAAAAAAAAAGATGAATAAATTCTGGTGAACTAACGTACAGCATGGTGACTATAATTATTGTATACTTGAAGTTTGCTGAGAAATTAGATCAATTATTCTCGCCACACACACACACAAATGGCAATTGTGATAATCACTTCATAATGTATACATATATCATACCATCACGTTATACACCTTAAGTATATAAAATTTCTATTTGTCAATTATACCTTAATAAAGCTATGGGGAAAAAAGAGAAGTTAGACCTAAACATGAGATCTCAGGCTCTTTCCATCCAAACATTCTATGATGTAATCACAAGAATAGCACACCTTGTAACTGCAGAGTTCAGGCTAATGACCTCCCTCAAAATTGTTAGCCTCATAGCTCATGAGGAAACGAAAGAGGAAAAAATGTTTATTTAGTACCAAATGTAGACAAAGCACTGGTCTGGGTGCTTCGGATACGTCATCTTAAGATACTAACTACATCAGTTATTTTCTTAGCAGATGGGCTTTTGTTTTTGGCTGAAGTGTCCTGTGAAGTTTGGATAGATCCTAACATGATAAAATCTGGACAACACCTTATCATGATAGATAAAATGTCACCTCACACCCGAAAATAGGGCAATGCCTACGAGTTTTTAGAGTAAAACCTTAATCAAGTTGACTGCTTTTCAAGACACCAACACCACCCTCAACCGTTTATATTGCTCAGGCTTTCACTGCTTTGTTCTTCATACTTTCTAATAGATACACACTGCCGTCTTTCAAGAAAACTGCTGTTTCATGTCTTCTGTTTTATCCAATAATCCTTCTCTATTGCCATCACCTGTCAGCTTAAAGAACTACTTTAGAGGAGGGATCCTCTGGAAGGTGCTCACAATCAGCCCTGCTTTTTTCCAGGAACATGCTAAATCTATCCCAGGGTGCCAAGGTACAGAGCAGGAAGGGAGAGTGAATTTATGAAAGGAAGCCACAGAGGAGCCTCACCAGAGGTGAAGAACTGAGGAAAGAACATACACTTTGGAGTCAGAAAGACCTAGATTTGGATTCTGGCCCTGATACTCCCTTGGAGGACACTGGGCAAGTTACTTAAGCTCCCTCAGCCCTGTCCTCATGGGAAAAATATGATTAAATTCAGTAACATAAATCATTTAATCTCTCCCTATCCAATTTTTCATGTAATTTTCACTTAGTCTCTTACCACTACAAATGGGTAGCACAATGAAGTAATTCTCAAGGTCTTAACTTATAGGAAAGATATATTTTAAATGCTTGTAAATACATTCTCCCATTCAAAGAAAATATTTAAACTATCCTGTCATCATCTGAGTTTTAAAATTGCTTGAGTTTTATAATTGAATTATTGGTTTATATCTTGCTTCAAACCCTTTTTGAAAATTGCAGAGACAGATATAAAAACCAAATATACAGAGAAAAATAAGCATATTTTCAAAAAAATCAAAAGATTTTTTTAAATTCTAGAAAAAAAATGAATTAAGACATTTGTTTTTTCCTGACGTTGCTAGATACTACTGTTACATGTTCATATTCTAGCAATTAGTTTTTATATAGCTGTATTGTTATATCAGCCAAAATTTAGAGTGCTGCTTATGGTTTATGGAGATGGAAAGGTTGAAGGGAGATGAGAGGTTAATTAATGCAGGAAGAGTTTCGATTTCTCCCTCCCCTCCTTTGCCCCCATTCCTTTCCTCCCTCATTCCTCTTAGCCAATAACAAAGGAAAAATGAAGCAGCAGTGGATCTTAACTTTTCTCAAGGTCATAAATCGGATGAAAACTATGGATCTAATGTTTCTCCCCCATACTCATATGCATATCAAACAAAACTTGACCTAAAATTCCTGGGTGTTCCCAAACCCATGGAGGACAACTCTGGTAGAAGGTGACCATACCTGGTTTCACAATTTTCCCAGTGTTTTTTCCCAGTCATTCCATGTCGTCCCTTTCTGAATGTATTTAAAAGGTCTTATTCTAAAGACCTAATGTGTCAGGAATTTTGGTAGGTTTCAGAGAATAAATGTTGTGTTCCTCTTTTGTTTTTATCCATAGAAGCTAACTTCAATTTGGAGATTTTCTATGGAAAAAAAGTAATACTGTTTAACCTGAAACTTTTATCATTAATGTTATTTCAAGCTGCTCCCCACCATAGTTGCTCAATTAAATACATTATCTCATTATGCTTTAAAAATAAGGCAGACTATTTGGTAGGGTTACATAAAATGGTTTTTATTTGAAGTTCGAGGAGTTTTTGGCATGGAAACTGCATGAATGAACATTTTGTTGACCTTTCTCCAACTGTCAGTTCTCTTTAAACTCAAAGACTCTTCACTTGTCCCTAAAGAAATGTAGATGTAATAACTCTTTAAATATGAATTATTTATAAATCCACTCCAGCAAAAACATCATCAATAATTTAATAATCCCATATGCTCAGTTTGTTTTTTTAAAAGAAAACCCACTGCCATTAAAACACTCACATGTTCAATATCCCTAGTTAGTAGTATTGTACATCCAACCTCCTTGACATTTCCTGTGAAGGAAAAATAAAACAGCAGTAGAATAAGTATTAAAATTAAATGTTAATTTTGGGCCATAAAGAAACATTTAATCAATAGCTCAGAGGAGAGGCTAAAATTAACCCTACAATGCCCACTTTTTGTTAACCTAAATTTTAAGAAAAAAAGAAAGTCTTAGAACCTGGAGTGGGGTAAAGCAGTGAAAGAAAGTCAAAAGTGTGTTGAAATGTTATGACGTTGCATAATAATTATAGCTCTCTCTCACTACTTCCTATGTGCCCTTAACCAGGATAAGCCCATTACATACTCTCTTTTAATTGTCACCGTAACCCTATGAAGTGATATTCAATCTTGTAAGTGAGGACATTGACACTCAGGCAGTTGAGTAACTTGCTTAAAGATCCATATCCATTATAGCTATTGAATGGTTGGGTTAGCATTCCATTCTAGGTCTGTCTGAATCTGAAGTTAATGCTTCAACCTTAAAGCCAAACTCAAGTATTTTTAGATCCATGAGTGCTTTATATTAAGTTCAATCTATTTTTAGAGGGTTATTATTGAAATGGGCCATGATTAATACTGAATTTGTTAACATTCACCATGGATCTCTCCTATGAGCTGTAGAAGCAAAGACTAATTTGAAAAGGTAGTCAAAATGGACATAATGCCAGACAGAAGTGAAAGCTCATGAGATCGCCCCACTTAAGGACTGGCTGACATCAGGCATCTTCCCACCTTTGAGAGAGAGGGGCTACAGCCCCATCCGTGTCTTTGGGGGTGCTGGTTTTGGCTGTGCCATGAACATCACTAAGCTAAGTACAGCGAAGGTCATGGTGAGCCATGCTCTTCCCACCAGAAAAATTCCTACACAGAGCTTTGGGAATTCTGTAACTTCCCTCCAGCCTTTTCACTTCACTAAATGGGCAGCAATTATCACTGGGTCTATCAATGTAGAAGAGAATGTGCTTAAATCATAAATCCCTCAAGAAAAAAGAATCAGTTCCAGGTTACCATTGTCCTAGAACCCAGTGGTTACTATAATAAAATTTATTCCACTACAGTAGACACAGCAGTATGGGAATAATGAAACTAGTCTTTATTAGTTTTCTAGGCTGCCATAACAAAATATCACAAATTTAGTGGCTTAAAACAACAGAAATTTAAACTTTCACTGTTCTAGAGGCCAGAAATCCAAAATCAAGATGTCAGCAGAGCCATATTCCTTCTGAAGGCTCTAAGGGAGAACCTTTCCTTGCCTTTCCCAGTTTCTGGTGGCTCTAGGCATTCCTTGCCTGTGACAGCATCACTGCAATCTCTGCCTCTGTCATTCATTACTTAGCCTTCTGCCTGTGCCTTCTCTTCTTTGTTTCATGACAAGAAAACTGGTCACTCAATTTAGGTCCTACTGGGTAATCTAGGATGAATTTATCTCAAGATCCCTAACTTAATTACCTCTTCAGAAACCCTTTCCCAAAGAAGAAAACATTTACTGCTATGGGGGGTCGGAACATTGACATATCTTTTTCAGAGCCACTTTCAACCCACTCCAGCATCTCACAGGATTGTTATGAGGATGTAATTAGCAAATGTATATAACAGCTGCTACGGAAGTACTATAGGGACGATGCACATTGATATTCTCCTTCCAGACAGCAGCATTTCGATGTGTACTACAGACTTTGGCAACCAGTGGGGAGGCCCAGAAAGTATGACTGCTTTTACATAAAATGATACGGATTTCTTGTTCTTTCAAAGAAGAAAGCCTGAAAAGTCATTTATATGATTGTCCCTGATCAGGAGCTCTCAAATTTCAGTGTGCATAAAAATCAAGGGTGGGAGACAGTCTTAAAGGCTCAGATTCCAGGACCTGTCCTAAGAAATACTGATTCAGTAGGTCTGGGGTGAGACCTGGAAAACTGCATTTAAAAAAAATTCCCAAGGCGATCCTGATACAGGTGGCCAGCATGATGCACCTGAGGAGCTCCTCCAGAGGGCAGCAGGCTCTCCATCTACAGTGTGCTTCTGTGATATTATACAGTTAGACATTTCTGGGACGTACGTGTCCCCACCAATTCGTATGTCACAAAATAAAAAATGCTAGAGAGATTCTGAAGTTGCTAGGCAAGCACTGTGTTTCATGTGAAAAAGCAAACTCAGCACTGGTAGATACGAAGTCCTACTATGTTCTGGACACAATAATCGATGCTGAAAAATAGTTGTGGAAAACACACTTTTTTTCAAGTACCCCTGGAACATTTGTAAAAATTACCTCTTGACTCAAAAAGTCTCAACAAATAACAAAGAACTTATACCATGTAGAACATTCTCAGTCCACAAAAAAAGCAAAATTAAAAATCAATTCCAAGATAATGCCCCAAACTTACCTTTCTTGCCAGTCTTAAATGTTACCTTACCATTATATTTTTTATCAGGCAGGAAAATAAAGCTAATGATGGATAGAACTCATATGGCTCAGGTTTCACCAGTCCAAATATCACTGAGATCGAATTAATCATAATGTCCCGATCATACCAGCTGTAACCTCCTCCGGCCATGCTGAATGCAGCCCCCACCTAAAGCTATCCTGTTATTCAGGCTGTTAATTCCCCTGTGGGAGCATGACTTCCCCAGGCTTCCCCAGCTGCTTTCCTGAGCACGGCTGTCTTCCGATGCCAAAGCTGCCCTAAGGTCAGAGGGAGAGGGAGAGGGATGAGGAATGCGGCAAGGAGGAGGATGTGAGTGGGGGGTGCCGGAAAATCCCGCTCCCCTGCCGCTGCTTGTGCCCAAAGCCTTACTCGGACTTACATAAACCTGCCAGGAAGGGCGCCAACTAGGCTCTCCTCCCCACCACGGCCTCCCTCTGCTCAACCTTGCACCCTCTTTTCTGGAGTCCCCTTACCACAGCGCTTCCCTCTTTTCCAAACCATAAAGGCAGAGGCCTGAACCCCTATCTGTGGGAGAGGGAAGCTCTAGAGTCCTGACGCAACAAGTGTGAAAGTATTGGAGGGAGTGAAGACAGAAGAGAGGGGGACTCGCATCGCAGAGGACACCGAAATTCTCTGTGTTGGCTCCTGCTTGGTGGAGCCACTCAATACCTCTTACTCATAAATAAAAATCAGATAGAGAAGATAAAGAAAAGTCAAACCTGTAGAAAAGGAAGTGTACGGTTGCCTAAAACAAAGCTAAAAAATAAACACAGAGTGAAATTAATTGAAAACTACAGTGTATCCTTGATCTGGTTCCATCTTTTTTATATCTTAGAGCAGACACTTTAAACCTTGAACTTTATAAGTTAATTCAGACATTTTCTTGAGACTTCTATTAAATCATGGAAAAGCTATAACGTTTCTTGAGAAAATATTTAAAATAAGTCTTTTGGGGACATATGAAAGTTTCATTCAGATTGTAGGACTGCTTAGCACTTTGTGTAGTTTAAATTTTTAGCTTCAAAGCTTCAAAACATAGAAAGATGGTTTTTCTCTAGAAAATACAAAATACTTCCCTGAGTGTTTTGAATTTGGTTAATTTTGAGGTGTTTCACTTGATTAAATAATTCATATATAGATATTTTAATACAGAAAAATGCGCTCCTTCCACATTCTTGTAAGGAAGAAGTTAGCACTGATATTTGAAGAAACAATATCTCTTGCTAAGGAGAAATATTTTTCCATCAAAGGACAGCAATTCTAAACTTCCTAACGTGGGTTTAATACGTTGTTTGAATGCCTATGTCTAATACTAATATAAAAATGATTTTAATGTATTCATTTATGGACCGTATGCATTTATGGATGCAACAAATGTTTGGACCTCTAATGTGAACTTTGTATTTTTTAAAGGTATCTTCACCTATTTGAATTTGTTAAAGAGAAATTTCACCAAGCCTCTCAGCACGCACATATCAATTTGCCTGCTATGTGACCCTGAGGCTACAGAAGCCTTTAGCCAGCCATCCCAGAGTTCTTTGAGAACTGTGCTCACTCTTATGATGACCAATTGAAGAGTTTACAATCTGCCTGGCAAGTTGACCAGAGGCCTGAACTCAGAATCTTGCCTTATTTACTGTACCTCCTCCTTTATACCTTATATTTAGCCAATTCAATTTCTGCTCAGTTTTTTTGTTTTGTTTTGTTGAGTGATGTAGTTCTCTCTTGCCCAGGAAGCAATAAACTCAGCTTTGGTT
The DNA here is from genome assembly GCA_028627145.1 of Eidolon dupreanum. Classification (NCBI taxonomy): domain Eukaryota; kingdom Metazoa; phylum Chordata; class Mammalia; order Chiroptera; family Pteropodidae; genus Eidolon; species Eidolon dupreanum. Next base: position 45,478,261 of record CM053508.1, on the reverse strand, counting down.
TTCTTCATCATTGGTAGTATTTTGATTTGACAGATTCAAAGAAAGAGTTTTTGAAAAATAAACTTGATAAACACTACATATTTACCATAAAATAAATATGTAGTGTAAGCTGACAATAAAGTGATACTGTATAGATTGTTTTTGGCTCCAAAATTTTTATCAAGTGACAAGTATTTTTGGTGAAGTCATATGTCAATTCTCTGCTCAGTTCCTCACTATACAGAAGTTTGTATCTATATGATAGTTTTTTAGAATGCTTTAACTTTGTATAAAGCACTAGGTTGCAATGAAAGGAAACTGTAATGTCATCAAATGAATTATCTGGCAGACTTAGAAGGTACAGATATTTCTCAATCCAAAATTTTATTTCTCTCTTCAAAAGACTCTTAGGCACTTCCACCTCCATCCAGAGAGAATTGTGAGAGTGTGGTCATTCCTAGAGCTCGTGTAACAAATTACCAAAAACTGAATGGTTTAAAACAACAAATTTCTTCTCTCACAGTTCTGGAGGGAAGAACTCTGAAATTAAGGTGTCAGCAGGGTTGTTTCCTTGTAGGGACTCTGCAGGAGAATCTGTTCCAGGCCTCTGTCCTGGTTTCTGATGACTGTCAAAAATCTTTGGTATTCTGTGGCTGTGGCAGCATAACTCTAATCTCTGCCTCTATCTTCACATGACCTTCTTCCTTCTGTCTCTGTATGTCTAAATCTCCCTCTCCTTTCTCTTATAAAAACACTGGTCTTTCAATTTACAACTCACCCTTATCTTGGATACCTAATATATATGCAACTATAGTTCTTATGTTGTGTTGGCGGGGAGGGGAATGGAAGACAGACAGAAAAAAATATTTGAAGAAATAATTGCCAAAGTTTTTCCAAATTTGATTTAAAAATATATGAATACAGAAATCCAAGAACTGTAACAAACACCAAGCACAAGAAACGTGAAAAAAATATATACTAAAGTACAACAAAATGATATTGTTTAGAACTAGTGATGAAAGAAGAAGTCTTTATACAGAGAAAAGAGGCACATTATGTACAAGGCAACAAAGTAGGATTAATGACAGACTTCCTGTTGGAAATAATGCAAGCCAGAAGACAACGGAGCAATATCTTTAAAATAATAAGGAATTTCCTTTTAAAATAAAAGGAAAAAAATATTGTCAAGATAGAACTCTATTCCCAGCAAAACTATGTTTCACAAGCAAAGGGGAAATAAATATTTTTGCAGACACATTAAAGCAGGGAAACTTTAAACTGTAAACAGAAAACCTATGCTACAATAAATGTTAAAGAAAGCCACTCAAGCTGAAGGGAAATCATACCAGATAGAAATGTGAATCTGCTCAAAGGAATGAAGAGTTTGGTAAGTGGTACATATGGGGGTAAATCTCAATAATATTTTTCTTATTTTTAAAGTCTCTTTTAAAGATAATCATCTTTTTCAAGCAAACATAAAAAATCTATTGTAGAGATTATTACATGAGAGTATAAAATGTATGACAATAATATCACAAAGGTCAGGAGAGGAAAATGAAAATACACTGCTGTAATGTTCTGATATTATATGTAAAATCATATAATATTTGAAGATAGGTGTATAAGTTGAAATTAAAGATGTATAAGTTTAAGAAGTATACTGTAAACCCTAAAGCAACTAATAGAGAAGCATTGCAGGCAGAAGAGAAAACAAAGTGAGAAAGAAGAAGTACCTAGAGATAGTAAGTAGACAATTTGGCTACTTGATTGAGTAGTAAAGACGGAGCATTGGATGGATAGCTTAGAGCTAGATTTTGGAAGAACTCAAATAGTAAGAACAAATTTAGTTTTTTGTTAATAGAAACTATTGAAAAACTTGAATAAGAGATTAATATGTTGGAAACAGTATGTAAGAATGTTAACTTCCCCCTTACATTGAGTTTGTTTTGATGTATCAAATTTTTCTCTTAAATATTTTATAGTTTCTATAGAATGTTTTAAAAAAATAAAAAGGATTGAAATGCATTAAAGTAATTCACTTAAGACATCCAATGCTTTCATGATATATTAAATTTTAGAATCTTCTTCAAGCTCTTAGTATACTACTAACTTTTATATTTTAGTTTAAACTTAAGGAATTTATAACTTAAGACTGGAATTATGTGTTTATTTAGTTTCCATATGTTCTCCAGAGTGTTCAAAACCAAGAGGGCTAATTAACTTGACATCTATAGTTCAGTTGAGACAACTGGTAAGACCGTTTTTCACTTTCCCTAACAAATGTTAACTTGAACCAAAGGAATTCAACTGTTTTGACCTACATAAAGAATAATTTTGTATGGTTCAGCCTAATGTATGTTTTATTACTGTACATTTAATGTTCTATTTTCATTTAAAAGTCTTCAGAGAGTATATACTACAGATAAAGTATTGGAATAGAGGGAGAGATGAATAAAAGCAATTCTTATCCTCATATACAGTAAAATCTAGAAGTTTCTCAAACTTGTAGGAGTATAAAATTCATCTGATTGATTTTTCACCAGGACTTCAGACAGGATATTTTTGATCCAACTTCTAGAAACCAACGTTTAAGGACCTTTTAAGTTTTACACGGTTTCTGGTACTGCTAAGATGAATACTTGAGCCTAGGACAAAGCTGTTGCTTAGCATGGAGAAAAACAGTAATGCTTAAACATAGCATGTTATAGATGAAAGTTTTTTTGTCTGAAGCCACGCACAAATAAATGACTAAACTAGTATCAGACTCCTATAGCTACTAATACTCCCAGTATTAGTTCAATAGGAC